>OZ024688.1:34294228-34930355 GCA_964016905.1 Perithous albicinctus | reverse complement strand
AGTGCAACGGAGATGGAAAATCGCAGATAGCTCTGTGAGGTTAGCGCGAGTAAGTGAGACGGAGGTAAAGATGGGAGGGGGGTAAAGAGAGAGGAAGAGAGAGATAGAGAGAGAGAGAGAGAGAGAAAGCTCACAAGCCCTTCGGCAAATTTCATAACCGAACTTGTCGTATTTGCCGAGATTATTTCAATATATTCGACTCAACCTGAGAGAATCTGTTTGCGATGACGGTGTGTATGCGTGAATGGAACTTTGGCGTCGCGTGGAAGTCTGTATGGAGTGGATTGCGGAGAGAAGATATCTATGACGAAGGGCGGAATAGGGAAGGTATATCCAGAAGCCACTTTTACCTCCCTTTTGGCCCCTGCTCCATCAGTGTGTATATGGGACTTTTCAGAATAAATTGACCTTACCGGTAATCTTGATACTTAAGGATTATTACATTGGAGATTTGTTTTGCAACTTGATATGGTAATATTTTGAAAAAAATATTGTGTTTCATTGGTTAAGGAAAATAATTAGAATCTCTACTATAAATTGCAAAGCGTTTGTTTTTCGTTTTAAATTGGATGTGGACTTTGGTTTTCAACCTAAATAAAATTATAACACGGTCGAAAATTAATTTATGAGTTGGCTTGTTTTGAAGGAAATTTGTTAAGCCATTTATGGAAAATTACGATGCCACCATGTACGGCAACATTCTGATAGGATGAAATCAATAAATGGCTTGTTTCAGGATAATAGCTGAAGTTGACATGTGACACTAATTAGGACGATACTGACCCACCGAAGTGAGGAATTACTATAGTTCTGTATATATGTATTTCAATTATTTGCATAGATAGCCACTTTTTTATATTAAATTAAAGCAGTCTACTCATTTAATATTCTTAAAAAGTCTTCTAGAAATACAAAAAATAAATTGTTGCAAAATCTGTATTTCTATTTTTTTACATAAATAGCTTAATGTCTCCTCCTCAAAATGAGCCACCAGCGATTTCTATACACTTATTTTTCACCGACTTATAATTTTTTTACAATAATTTTTTTTTTTTAAACGATAATTAAATTAGACAATCTCGTTCAACAGAATCTAAAAAAAAATGTACGACGCTTGACTTTCATAAGGACTTTATTTAAGTCTAAAACTAAAGTTTTTCGTCGCGAGAAAGGAAAGAATTTTTCAAAAGTTATAATGACACAATTAACAAAGACAATATCAGAATCCGGGTTCGCAAAAATTGATTTTTAATTCTTTCAAAAATTCATATTCTTTCTTTTATAATATCTGTGATTCTCAGTTGGAAACTTTCAAAATGACTTTTTTTTAAACACAAAACCTAAGATTCTCAAAATTCAAGTGAATTAAAAAAATATGGGAGCATCTAAAAGCAACAGTAGTCTGAAAAAAAAAATCAAAAAAATTTGAAAATTTGTTAAAATATTTTGACTATCATTCGACACTCAGATACGATGAAAAAAAAATAATTATAGTTATACAACCAGGTCAACTTGGTATGAAATTACCTGTATCCATGTAGTAGCTGTTTACGATATTCCACAAGATACTAATTCGCGAAAAAAATTCTGCTGCTCCATGGATATAATATATATGAATGCATTTTTACAAAGCAGAACGATGGTTCGAAAAAAGAAGCTGGAAAGCGAGATCGAATCGACAATCCTTCAAAGACTCTTTCACTCGTTGTGGCATAAGCATATATATATATATATATATATATATATATATATATATATATATTTATAAAATCTTGTCTCGTTTCACGAACGTTTATATAAAAGCGTCTGATGCGAATGGCTCAATCGTCAAAGGATTCGCGTCAATAGTCAACACGATGTACGAGAAATCAATCGGTATTTTTTTCCCTATATAATCGCTCTCATGTACGGATTATTGCTGCTCGTTTTTATATTTCATATTTCCGAGATGTACGGAGAGGCGATATGTTTTTTCGACGGCAATATATTTCCAATAAATATGTATAATCTGCTCTTAAGAGGATGCCATCAGCATGGAAAATGGGAACAAGAAATTCTGAGTCAACGAATGAGCCATTGGCAAGATTTATTATTGCGAATATATTATCACTTCACTGAGAGTGATGTACAACTTTCTGTGCAGTTCAAGTCCTTTTAGATGTAAAGCAAAGATGTAATAAGCGCTTCCAATTTTCTACCATTGATTTCCAGTAAAAGATTTTTTTCTTCATTATATTAATGGATCACAATGAGTGATTACACTCGAATTTCAAGTTGTACCAAAAAATTTTTTTTTTAATTTATCGAGATTGTAAAGAAAACATACAAATTATTTCAGATTTTTTAATATCATTCAATCTCAATTAATCGCCTATCTTTGATGGAGGGTTTTTTTTTTTTTCGATTCGCTGCTTATTTAAAAAAAAAAAGGTCAGAGTCATTTCATCAGATTCATCGTTTTGTCTTGTTGGAAAAATCCTCAGAACGATTTCTCCCATTACAGAGCCTGGTAAATAGTATGCAATTGGGGAATTTTTGCAATTTACTACTACGGGACGATCAGTTATTCCGCACGATTAAACAAATCGATGGTAAGTCCCCAGGGGCGAGAGGGGAGGAGGGAGGGGGGTTGGAAATAGTCATCGAAATTGTCATTCTCATTGTCGAATTAACAGGCTCGTTCTCGGGGTCATTCGCTAATTAAATAAAGGGTCGAAATTGGTGAAACGAGGCGTGACGAAGGCGACGTGCGTGGGTATATCAACGCATCGCAAAGCGGGGGATGCATAGCGCCCAAAGTTTCATATGTACGATGTGCATTGCACGTGCCGACGCGTGCCAAGCCGGACCTTCTCGTTGCCTGAGCGGCTCTGGCTTTAGCAGCACTAAAACCAACTGTATCGTATATAGTGTACCATAGCACACTGTAATTCCCCGTTACGCGATTCAACATAATGCGAGTTATTAGCGAGACCGTTAACGGTTCGTTACATCATTATGCTCGAGGGAACACTGAACGACATTTCATAGGGTTCCGTGATATCCTATTTTTTTTTTTGTCCGTGAAAATCCATTTGAGGTCTACGAAATGAAGCTTGTCAATTTACGAGTTCGGATTAATCGAAATAATGTGACAGGGTAATTATGGACTTCGTATTTTTTTTTATCTGATTAGAAACGTGTGCATAGAAAACCTATAATGACACTTATTTTTTCTGTAGGATACTGTGTAGAAATTATTTCTACCAGAAAATTCAAGTGGGAATCACACCTGAAATAATAGAAAATAATATTTATTCCACGCAGTGCGAGAAGTAGGCATTTCTCGCACTAGTGAGATAAAGCTGTACACGAAACTCGTGCGAGAACATTTTTCTCAACTCGTGTGATTGCAACACTCGTCTTCGACTCGTGCTGCAAACTCACAATCGTCAAGAAAAACTTTAATCGCACTCGTATCGTAATATACATTTATACCACTCGGTGCGAGAAGTAGGCACTTTTCGCACTAGTGCGATAAAGCTGTATACGAAACTCGTGCGAGAAACTTTTTCTCAACTCGTGTGATTGCTCACAATCGTCAAGAAAAAGTTTGATCGCACTCGTATCGTAATATATTATTATGCAACGCGGTGCGTGAAGTGCCTCCTTCTCGCACTCGTCAGAAAAAAGTTTAATCGCACTCGTGTCGAAACATGCTGTAATAAACCTATCTAGTAAAAATAGGCGCAAGTGCAATTGTGCTATTAATTTGTATACCAAAAAAAAACAATCGTTCACCAATTTCATACCGAAAAGATATTTCTACAACATTATAAATTTCTGATGGTCCATTATTGTCAGATTAAAAATCTACCACAATACAAAAACTGCTAGATTCAAACTTTAATACAACATCACCATACTAAAAAATCTGCCATAATCAGACACAACCAGATCACAAAGTTAATACAAAGTAAATACAGCACTATTATTTTACAACTCTACCATAAATCGCAACTGCCAAATTAGAACTCTACCACAGTACAGTACGACCAAGCAAAAATTCCGCCACAAGACAACTCTACGTCGATGCAGATGGTAAACAAAATCAAATGTTAGAAAACATTAGAAACTCTACATTAAAAAATCTGGCAAATTAATGGTAGATTTTTAAATGTCCCACATTCTCCCTTTTAATGTACTAATGCTCCCAAATCGACGCATCAGAAAATCAGTTTTATTAGACATCGTCTAATAAAAACTCATACCAATTCAGATTTGCGGTGCAAAGTTTGACTGGGAGGAAAAAAGCCTTGTTATCGATTTCATCTTAATCAGATCTCGATATCTCAATTACGTTTTGTGCCGATGTTGAACGGTCTCGAAGCCCAGGCCTTGGACCCATGGCGTATATAGGAACGAATTGGCGAACGAGAGAGAGAGAGAGAGGGAGGAAAAGAGAGAGAGAGAGCATGGCGAACGGGGAGATTTCTCGCGTTTGTTTGCCGTGGAGATTGTAAAGCCGAGGCCCATTGTCTGGGAGCCACCCCTAAGCTAGAGGCACCGGCTTAACTTTTCATTCTCCTGTAAATTGCACAGGTTCCATCGTGCGCCTGTACTGTACACCCTGTGTGTATACTACCATCATACCATATATATTATATATATATATATATTTATATTTATATATATATATATATATTTATATTTATATATATATATATATATGTATATAGATAGACACACTATGCCACATCCAATGTACGCGTCGACTATGCTGCGGTTGTGCTATCTGCGAATGGCGCGAGAAGAGCCAGGCGTATAACGCTCAATCGGCCACCACTGGAAGATCGGGGTGCAAATCGAATGAAACAATGGAAGCTGCTCGACATACACACTGCCGACAAGGATTTAGAAGGCACCTTTCTCTAATCGTCTCTTTTTCTCTTCATTTCAACTCCACTTAGCGAACCACCCATTTTAACCGCGATTCATTACAGCGCGGATTACCTATCTCGAATATTTGGAATAGGGTGAAACGACCAGTGAATGAACGAACAACCGGGTTGTCGTATAGAGCAGAGGCGTGAAATTGAAATATTTTCTGTATTGCTTGCAGCGTCGATCTAACTGGTTAGATATACGGATTTTTTTTTTTTTTTAATTCTTTAATTTCCATTCGGAATAAAACATCTAAAAGTAAGACAAAGTATTTCTTGGTTTTTTAGTATTCTCTTATAAAGATAATAGATTTTTTAAAATTTGAATGCTACAAAAAGTGGAAATGTTATATTTTGCTCTAAATATAAAATTGGGGTTTTAAATATTTTTTATTTTTATTTTTTTTTTATTTTTTTTATATCAATTATAATATCATTACCAAAAATTGGCCTCGTGGAAATTTCTATAAGACTTAAAGAGCAACAAAAAACGAACTGTCTTATCACTTCCAATTCCACAAAAAAGTGCAAAAGTTTCCTCTTTCGGTCACTGAATGAAACGTAAATCACTCAGGATTGTCGAACTATTCAAATCTCATTAAGATAAAATCAAATGAACAAGCTTTTTCCACAGCTTACAATTACCGAAATTTATTATCAACGATCACGCTTCATTCTGAGCTGCGATTCACCGCTTGACGATTTCCAATTTTGGACAAATATCTGTAAACCAGGATTTTGGACAGTATCAACCATTTTTCCAATACAGAGTATAGATACACATTTGGACACAAGTACCTATAGAGACTGAATGACACAATGGGAATTTCAAGAGTGGATACCGATCTCGGAATCGATTTTCAAAGTACAGTAACAAGATCTCTCAGAGTGCTGACCGCCGTCAATGGCAAAGCACAGAGAGACAGAGAGAATAAGTAGTGTATAGTGAAAACCATTATATTAGAATCCCCTTTGCCCCTCCGTCGTGTAAACGCGGACAGGATTTTAGTGGCTGTATTATGAGCACGAAAGAGGACGACAGAAGTGAAGGAAGAAAGAAGAAGAAGAAAAAAAAAAAAAAATGAGAGTAAACTGGAGCCACTGCGGCACCTCTCGAGAGCGCCGCAGGAGTCTTCTCGTAAATACATCTATATAAGCGTCGCCGACGACAAGTTTCCTAGTCTAAATAGTGCAAGCGAGAGAGAATAAGGAAGAGGAGGAGACTGCAGTGTCCCCTTTCACCTAGTATTACCCACTGTATTACAATAAAAGATACTTCTGTGGCCAAACACGGGGCGACAGTGTACAATAAATATACCGGGTGTCCGCATCTGCCGTCACGACGGGAGGTCCTCTACCGTTCGGGGGTCGCCGTCGTCACCAACTTGTGTTCCACGCCAAACAGCCAACTCGAAGAAGTGGAAACAGAGGAGTTCTCGAGTTCTCGGTCACGAGAACTATATTTAGGCAATTGAAAGATCGGTTTTGACCGCACTATGCTTTTCTGATTAAATAAAATGGAATCTTGATTCAGGATCAAAATATACACGAACATAATATTGCTTGTTCATAGAGAAAGCTTTCAAGATTTTGCTTCGTCATAGTGAAAACTTGGTTTACGTGAACATTTTCAGTTTGCGCACTAGCAGAATAATGTATTGAATATTTTTTTATATTTTATAATAAATATATTTGACTAAAAAAAAACTAAGAAAACACAAAATATTTTCAATTTTTGTGATGAAAAATTCGTGAATCGGTAAAAATGACGATTAAAATGCCTTTCATGCACAAAAAAGCTTGCAAATTGCTTACATTTTTTAAAAATGTAAAATAATGAGGAAGCAATTTGCGAGGTTCTACTTTGCAAGCTGTATTTTTTTTGTATTTGAGATTTCCATGTCAATGTACTTCAGATGAAAACGCCGAGAAAAGTGGTCTAGAAAAAATGTCCGGTGCGCGTTCAAGGCTTCGAAAATTTAATAAACTATAACTGAAGATCCGTTCAAGCGATTTAGCAAAAAAAAATTGCTACACAAGTGCAGCAGTTACCTTGCTTTTCAACTGCTGTGATTTTTAACAAAATGTATGCAGACATTTAGATTCTATAGATTTTTCAATTTTTCAGAAAAACAGCACGTTCGCTCTTTCGTAAAATCTACAATATTTTGCTAAATAGTTCTACATTAAAGTGCAGGTATATTTTGATGGTATTTAACATTCAAACGATACGTAAAAATAACACACTTTCAAATCTGTTGACTTGGCAACACGTTTCGTTTTCAGAGTGTAGTAGCATCACACCACCTTAAGATTCTGTGAAAACAATGTTTTGTCCGCAACATCCACTTCCCTATATCCAATGCTTTGCGTTTTTACCGCAACTAATCTGATCAGATGTTGAGGTTTCGCCTACACTGTTAAGAATCCGGTGTTAAAAAATGAACACGGTGTGGACTTATGAGGTGTTGCATAAATCCAAAACCGTGTTAATGGCCGGTGTTAAACAGCTGATCTCAATTTGTACTTTAACCTCAAAACTTTAAACACGTTTTATTTGGAAGTAGCCAAATGGAATTCAATTATGTTCTTCAGCTTTTATTCGTGCAATGATTCTGCATCGATTGCTAACGATTGATTGACTTTCATCGGCTTCTTTCAAATATACATGGGATTAAAGTTTTGAGGTGGAAGCCCTATAATTTTAACACCACTCGCTAGTGTAAACTTAACACTGCAAAAAGTGTTATTATCCAACACAAAATCAGTCAACACTGGTTACAAGTCCACACCAGTCGCGTTTAACACTCCGGATTTTTAAGAGTGTATGCAACATCATTTACTCTTGTTAGCCAGGACTGAACGCAGTATCATTAGCGATCAGAAGATCGGAGAACGCCCACCGTGTGAGAGCCAATCTCTCTCTCATTTGGAGCTAAAAGAGAGGGCGCTGCGGGACCAGGCCCAAAAAGCAACGGGTCGAGGGACTTCCGGTTGGCGGGGTCCCACGAAGAGCAGCTCGGAGCGAGAGTGCGATCACGACTGAGAAGGCAGCAGCAAAAGGAAAGAAAGAGAGACGAAATCGGTCGCGCGCGAGTAATCGTGTAACCGAACCTCTTTGTGTAGAGGAAGGCTTTCACACCGGACCCAACACGCGCGTTCCGTGTAGAATTTTCTGGGGCCACCGGTGCCAACACTCTTCGCTCTTTCTCTCATCCACGTTTCTTATACTTCTCTCTCGTCAGCCTCACATTTATTACACTTTTCTCTCATGCACCTCAAGTTTCTGATACTTTTATCTCTCTTTCTTCTGCCTACATCCTTTCTGTTTTTTTTTTTTTTCATGATATTCTCTATCCGGGATATTCTCTACCCTTTTCTACACGGTTTTTTTTTCCTTCGGGACGTCTTTTAACCATCGGAGAATGCTGTTATTAACCTGGGTTATTCGCAGCTAGTAGAAGCTAATACCATATACCTCCTGCCACTCTCGTAATAGCCCAAAGGAAAATCCCCTTAAACGGTCATTACACCGACTTTTCCATTAACGCATCCACCGGGATCTTCATCTTTGCCACAGAGATGATCTGTCTGATGGTGTCTCGTCTTTTGTGTGCCGATTTCTTTCATTCATTTTTGAGCTCAGTATGGAAATTCAAGGATCAAAATATCGGTGGAATTTCAACTTGTTTTATAAGCACTGTTGTACATTTTTAGCGAAATATTCCGTTAACATCGTAATGGAACTTTTCGTACATAAAATGGTATATTACATTTTATATTCAAAAGGCGACGGAAAATTACAATAAATTATACCGAATATTTCGAGACTTGAGAAGTTTGGTGTTAAAGTTTTTAAATTTCACTTCGCTTGTTTGGCCAATTTAATATACGAGCTGATAAACAAAATAAAAACGTTCACGTAAATATGCAAACAGATTTAAGAGAGTAAAAATATGGAATTTGACTCTAATGAACTCGAATTTTTTTTTTACGTACTATTGAACTTAAGATGATCTTAGGATTCAATTTACGTCCAAAATTCCACACTTAAACTGTTCTTGAAAAAACTTATTGACGGTCGCGGTAATTTTTTACTAAATGATACTTCATTTTTTTTCTCCTAAATGTTTCCCGCAAGACAGATTTTTTAAAAAGTTTTTGCTTTTTGGAAATTGATTCTTTATTCAAGTTTGTTTTCACATAATTATTAAGCGAAATAACAGTAAACGATTTCTTTAAAAATTGTTTACTATGCCCTCCAAATATATTCTGCCTATTCTGTTAATTTTTCGCACGAAACTGTGGAAAAATGTATTGAGGATCATATGATGACGTTTGGACTCGTCGTCTAGTTGTGGAAAAAAGCTTACCAAGACTCGAGTCTTTCGCATTTTATTCTTTCTCCTCATTTCCTTCAGCACTTTCTCCCTTTTGCTCGAAGAAAAAAAAAAAAGTTGCCCCGTCCCTCCCGGCTCGGTGCCTTGCTTGCCAAGTGCACTCTGACCGTGTACCGTATGCCAGAGATTTTTAATGGATTCGCGAGGTCTCCAGTGCATTCAACGTTCATGCTATTAGATCCTTGAGATTTGAGAATCAGCCACGAGCGCATAAAATACTTTGTGTTTGCCACTATTCACGACTTTCCTCGTTTGATGACGCCCGCCCGTCGTGCGTCTAATTCTGGGACACTGAAATCTACGATTTAGCGAAGCCAAGAGGAAAAATGGGGCTGGAGAGGCGAACGAAATGATTTTAATAAAGCGTGGGAGACGTCAAGCTGTTTCTACGCAAGCATCGATAAAAATCACCTCGAGCCAGACATTAGATTACAGTTAGCTCTCATTATCTCGCTCTATTATCTCCATATACATGTTACAACGTTCAGTACATACATCGGGCGTTTCAGGCCAACTCGATTTCTCACCAATTTTTCGTGTCAACAAAACGTCCTCAAATTTACTCAGGATGTTGGTACGATTGAAGAAAATACGTAGGAATTTTTTCCGATTTTTTATTGCGTATTTTAAATATTAAACATTTCTGAAAATAATCATTGTTTATTTTTTAACGCCAATACTACGGCTCGCAAAAAAAATCATAAGGACATCAAATTTTGGATTTTTCAGCGTAGTTTCCAACAACATTTTTTGCAAAATTCTCCGATTTCGTTTTATGCTATTTTTCAATTAAATAAAGTTGCCACTTTTTTCCCTCCGAAACGGCATTTTCGATTTAGCTGAAATTTTCACATTTTGTGATTTGAAATATCTAGAATCTTAGAAAAAATTGGCGAGATGAGCGGCAACTTCGTCCCAGAGTTACAGCACTCCGAACGATGGAACATCGTGGTAAGGAGGAAAAAAAGTGGCAACTTTATTTAATTGAAAAATAGCATAAAACGAAATCGCAGAATTTTGCAAAAAAAGTTGGTGGAAAGTACGTTGAAAATCCAAAATTTGATGTTCTTATGATTTTTTTTTGCGAGTCGTAGTATTGGCGTTAAAAAAATAAACAACGATTATTTTTAGCGATTTTCAATGGCTGGAATATGCAATAAAAAGAATTGAAAAAATTCCTACGTTTTTTCTTCAACTAGACCAACAAAATTGGGATGGCCAACTTGACGTGTTCTGCCCCATATAATATCTTTATATTCTATCCAATAATTACGTCAATAAAATTATATTTTTTTGCCTCTATAAAATAAAAGTAAAACTCTAATTACCAGTTCCTTCATAATTTCACAATAAAACATTAATCCTAATCCTTGCATTTTTTCGGTCCCATTTTACCCTCCCAAAATAGAATAAAAAAAAAAAACGAAGAACCTCATTGTTTCGAAATAAAATTCTGCTAAAACCAAAATACTCTGAAACTGCAGAAAAATTCTAATTTTGAGAAATAACTGACATTAACAAATAATAAAAAAAAGTAATAAATATAAACTGCCAATAAAAAAGTAATAAATATAAACTGCCAATAAAATAAAATAAATACAAAAAAAAAAAAAATCGGCAAAATTAAATGTCTCTAACAAGAGCAATTTTTTGAGAACTACTTGACACGCAACAATGGAATATATACACATAAATCGTGATCTGTAGAACACGTTTTTATTTCCCATATTTGCTTGTTTACCGACACGTTGATCTCGTTCTCAACGTTGATGATGACGAGGGTATTAATTTTTCACGTTACAGCAGTAACCGATGGGCATAAGGGATAAGTGCGGACACGATTCCGGTTGGATTTCAAGCTCCGCATTAATCGTCGGTAGCATGCGTACATCGGGTTTACCGAACTTTTCATTATTATTCATTGACGGAGACCATGAGCGAGATAAATTGGGGTGTATTACGATCGTGTAGGACACATTGTCGGGGCGATCAAGTTGTGAATAGATGTAAGGCGAGTGCCACGGGGTTGACAGGAACCCCCGCGGTGTTGCTGCGCGTCTCCTTTGGCTCTCGATCGCCCCCCCCCCCCCCCTCGCCCCTGAAAATTCCCCACCATCGTCACATCGCCACCCGTTGCACACGCACGCATGCCTTGACGCACCTTTTATCACGCCGTTAAACGCCGGCCATTCGCTCGAATCGATCGAGCAAAAAAGGTCCCCTTATATTTTCTCTATAATACTTCGTACCTATATATATATATATATGTATATATTTATATAGATATACAATACATAGCTATTATATGAAAGAGTACAGGTATTGCTGGAGAAGCGAATTTCCGAAATGCTTTCGCTACACCGGATGCTTTTGATCTTTTCAATCGAGCATCATCCTGGAACTCGGGTCATCATTACAGGGAGAGCTGGGAAAACGGTGCTCTGGATGCCTTTATGTACTACATATATTTCAATGAATGGGGGGGGGGGGGGGGGGGGTAAATATGCCGGGATGGGAATATCGTGAAATTAAATAGGTGTCTTTCACCTGTAGCCAATAAAGTTGCTAATAGGGTTCAGTCGATGCAGATAAGCTTATCGAACGATAAGAATGTAAATGGTTACCTTGTGAAGAGACCGTCAAATATTTTGTATCGAAATTATGGAACTTTCTATACAGAAGTCAGTTTGGGAGCCCCAGTTTCCGACTCGGTCCTGGTCAGGATTTGTCCGGGTCTCCCTACATCGGTCATTCACTTAGAGTACGGTTTTATATATACACATATTTCAGTGAATGGGGAGCAAATATGACGGGGATGGGAATATTGTGAAATTAAATAGGTGTCTTTTACGTGTAGCCAATAAAATTACTAATAGGGTTCAGTCGATATAGATAAGCTTATCGAACGATAAGGATATAAATGGTTACCTTGTGAAGAGACCGTCAAATATTTTGTATCGAAATTATGGAACTTTCTATACAGGAGTCAGTTTGGGAGCCCCAGTTTCCGACTCGGTCCTGGTCAGGATTTGTCCGGGTCTCCCTAAATGGGGTATCCACTTGGAATTCGATTGTATATATACACATATTTCAGTGAATGGGGAACAAATATGACGGGGATGGGAATATTGTAAAATTAAGTTGGTATCTTTCATCTGTAGCCAATAAAATTACTAATAGGGTTCAATCGATATAGATAAACTTATCAAACGATAAGGATGTAAATGGTTACCTTGTGAAGAGACCGTCGAATATTTTGTATCGAAATTATGGAACTTTCTATACAGAACTCAGTTTGGGAGCCCCAGTTTCCGACTCGGTCCTGGTCAGGATTTGTCCGGGTCTCCCTAAATGGGTTATTCTACTTGGAATCCGAATGGATCATTAACAGAATTATTTCTGAATTATTGAAAAACCTTCGTTGATGCACTCTCATCGACACATATAGATTTTTATCAATTAAGACGATGAAAATAAAAATGATACAAAATTATCAATATATACAACAACAAAAAACCATTATGCACATTTTCTCCTTTTCCAAAGCTTGAAACAAAAAATTTCAAAAAAAAAAACAGTAGCTAACAGAATGTCTGACAGGGTTCAATCGCTATCGATAATCTTATCGATTGATAACCATAAGTGATTTTGTGTACTATAATTACGATACCTCCCGTCAAAAATTACAGGACACTTTTATCTGATTATAAAAGGCTATAAATTTAAAAAGATCTCACCATACTATCGCTTGCGATGGCAATTTTGATAACCATGTAAATTATAAAATAATTGCTAAGTAATTGAACATGAAAATTGCTTTAATACTTACAAAAAAAAAGTCGTTAATGAATTCTTTATGCCCTAATAAAATATAGTGGAAATATTTTCCTCTTTACAAATACAATTCCTTACGATATTGACCAGATATCAACACCCCAAATTTATGAAAATGAAAAAAGAAACTTAATAAATAATTCGGTGCCCCAATCGTGCGACCACGTTGTACACGTGGTACATATCAATTCTCAAGGGAATGACGATGCAGCGAGTTGCGGGGCGGGTTTCAGGGTGGTGTTGAGCACCTATCGGTCCCCCAATCCACGCATTGTTACCCCATAAGGTTCTCGTGAAATGCGTGCCGATCTCGCACCGCGGGCCATAATACCCAGATGAATCCTAATGGTCTTAATGAAGTGTGTACACCCTGTCTATGGTATTACGAAGCATAAGCACGCCATACCACCATATAATGACACTAATTTTTAAGCATAACCGTACACTCAGCTTAACAACGTGCGAACGCTTCGAGAAACTGCCGAGAACCCTGTAATACGATGTTGGTACGAGCTCAAAAAGATTCGTCGTTGTAGCATGGCAATTTATATTCCCGTGGCTCACAGGACCCACGGAATCTAACCAGCTGGATGAAATTGATGAATTGGACGAAAATTCCAGAAGCAAAATAATTAAAAACTTCTCAACTATTTGAGGCTTTTCGATCCAATGAAGTGGTGATTAAAATTATCAATTACTAATTAAATATTACTTTCTCATCGAGACGCTATTTTATTGTCGGAATAATAATCATTTTAAGAAGGTGCTGCCTTGATGCCAGAGAAAAAAAAACGTTTTTTATCAACAAAAAAAATCCAGGGTCGATTATAAAAAAAATTGTGGGAGTTTGATTTTTGGAAATTATTGAAATACCTAAAAGATTGTATGTATTTTAAAAAGAAAGTTTCTTCTAAATTTAAAAATATTGTTGAATTTTTATAAAATTCAATATCGATCAAAACAATTTTATCTACCTACAATTATTTAACGCGAAAGCTCAAAAAAATATGTAGCGGGAAAAAAAAATTGTGTTAAATTTAAAAACGCATAAAATCTTAATTGCTAGTATTTTACAAAAAAAAAAATGGAATGTTTATTTAATATCTGACATTCTCAAATAAAAGCAAAATATTTAACAATGACACGTAAAAAGTAATAAATAATTTAAAAATTTCTATGTGAAAAAAAGAGTATTAAAAAAAAAGTGACTCCATGAAAAAAAAAAAAAAAAAAAAAAAAAGAGAGCAAGAACCGAAGAAACGGCACTGAAGAGTAGTTGGGGTATTTGGGATGCTGTGGCAATAATCCTCCCGACGTATTAGCATGAGCGTATGGACTAATTGATGTCATTCAGCTTGGGTGTCGTTAACGCGAAGCTTCAGAGATGCCCATACATGATGAGCCGCCACTAAAACTCCCTCCACCTCAGTAATGCCAGAGGGATGATGATGAATTCGCGAGATGCCGCGTATGTGTACGTGTGTGTGTGTGTGTGTGTGTTACAAGCCAGAGAAAATCTTTTCAGTCCGCGATTTGCCACTTTGGCGAGATCTGCGGTTTTTTTGACGCTCTATCCACATACACACTTTTATATATAAAAACTCGTGGGTGTATTGAGATGAGGGTGAAAAAAAAAGAAGAAAAAAAAAAATAAAGAAAAGGAAAAAGAAAGGGGTGAGTCTGATCCAGAAAGGGAAAGAGCCCCGTGAGAAACGAGGTAGGAGGGGCAAAAGGGAAAAGTGAGAGAACGTGGCAAGTATGAAGTGAGCATATTACTATTGAGAATAAGTACCTGAGCTTCGAGATGGGGGCTGCTTGGCTTACAGTATACTAAATATATATATACGTATTGGTATATGTATATATAAATATATATATATATATATATAGAGATATATATGCATATACGAGACTCGCTACAGTTGGCAGAGTCGGCTTTACCGCGTGCTGCACCGGCCGGAACGAAATAGCGGGGGTGGAGAGCGGGGCGCTGCTGGTAACGGGGTACAAATGGGGTGGTACAATGGGCACTAATGGATCTCAAGCCGCCGCGAGAGGCGCTGCTTTTAATCTAATTGTCCTTCTCGTCGTATAGAACCACCCCCGCGTGCACCACCCGTTCCCGGGATCTCGAACGTGCAACCCGGCACGACGGTGGTTCTCATTTCGAAAAACTCGCCTCGTATTTAACAACCCTTAGATTGCCCCAAAACTCGATATACACATTTTTGTATTATCAAATTTACAATTACAAAAAAAAATATTCTCGAACAAAAGAATAATATATTAATTTTTAAATAAATATATATTATATATATATATACTTATTTAAGAATTAATATATTATTGTTTTGTTCGAGAATTTTTTTTTTTGTTATTGTAAATTTCATAATACAAATATATATATGTATCGAATTACAAAAAAAAAAATATTCTAGAACAGACAATAATATATTAATTTTTAAATAAATATATAATATATTATTATTTGTTCGAGAATATTTCTTTTTTTTTTTGTAATCGTACATTTTAATCACTGCATATGAATATGAAGAAATTTTTATTAAAATCTCAAAATAAGTTATAAGCGTTGAATTAATTTTTTATTTATGTTTGATTGTTAATGTAGAATATTCAAAAATAATCTATGGTCGATTTTACTGTACACAAATTTCTCTGAGGTAACAGCAATGTTTCTATGGTTGCTGTAATAATAAATAATGTAATCAGAAAATGAATTATGGAGCGAGTAACTTTCGAATCGTGCAATGACATGAAATGTATTTATTTGACTTTTTTTTTTCGTCAAATTTTGCGGGGCTGTTTCACCCCTTAAATGCAAATCTTGGCAGATCAAATTATTTTATTCGTAAAAGAAGGTTGTTTTAAAAAAATCTCATGCCTCTTATTATTCGTAATGTTGTTCTCATCTAATAAAAAAATCCCCAATTTCCGAAATATACGAAAAATTTGAGGCTCGTTTAAAAAAAAATGAAAAATACTTTTTTTATTATTTTTTTTTTAAATAAATGTCCTCGTACAATTTAAAAAATTCGGAAATTTTCAATTCGATTTTTCTTTCGGTAAGTACAAAATACGTTTTTTTGCCTGATTTTTTTGTACCCTCCCTTTGAAAAACCTGTATCATTTTTTTATTCCATCTGCAAGCTTTGTGTCTATCAAAAAAGCTTAAAAAAATTAATCTGATTGTAACAAATATATTAATATGCAAAACTGACGATTAATTTTGAAACATAAAAATGCTAGAATATTTCATTAGATTATAAACAAATTCATTACACTTGAGATTTAAAAAAAAGTCTATTAAATAAAATTTTAATAGTAAAAAAATTAGAATCCTCGAAATACACATTCATTTAAGTTATTATTATTACAAAGATATATTAATACACAAAATTACAATACTTATAAAATAAACACGACTTTTATAAAATATAAAAATTAAAAAAAAGTTAAAAATCATTTTAGGAAAATAATACATTTTTATCGAGACCTTTTACGCACAAACCATAACATAAAATAAAATAACCAATAATAAACTAAAATCCATACAATCTTATAACAAACACATCTTTCACATCTTGTTTAATCTACATTTCATTAATTTTACATCACATATGTGTATATTAAATTTAATCTACCAGTTCATTAATATAAATGCTTCCGAAAAAATGTAAAGTTTTTATACACATTTAAAAAAAATAATTTTACTTTATCCTTGGTTCAGAAAATTCGTAGACTTTTATTGACTCTATTTTTTTTTTTTTTCTTTTTATTCCCACAAAATAAAAAATGATACAGATACATTAAAGGACTAGATAATAATTCGTCGCGACATCGTTCGCTCTCTATATATGAAATATAATTCAGTGCTTGGTATATGCCAACGTATATATATATATATATATATATATACGTATCGTGGAATCGCAGGTGCTAGCCGCGGTAATTGCAGCACCGGCGAGAACCGAGCACAGAGAGAAGCACCCCCCGCGCTATATACCAGTAATGACGACTTCCGATCGCCGAAATGCCTCGGGGTAATTCACTGGCACCCAACCCTGGCTGTGTATATCTGACCGCGGCGACACTGCAATCCCGCAGGAACGATATAGACCGCGATAGCGTAAATAAATTGGTACGATTGTAATTGCCGTTGTGCGTGTCGCCGGCATAAGCGACGATTCCGGGACCTCGGTGTATATGTGTAATAAATAGTAGATGGATCGATCTATATATATGTATATATATATATATATATATGTATATATTAAGGCATTTCACTCCTATGTATCGTACACCGAGGAGTTCCTGGCTGCTCGATTAGGCGAATATCCCAGGGATACGAAAGAGAGAGGGGACTGAAAATGTGAGCAGGGAAAGTCTCTGTTTACACTTAATATATATTTTCATGCCCGTGGGAAAGTATTCCATAGTGAATTCTGTCGCATTTATTATATATAGAGGAAATCAATAATATTTGCAAGAAATTGTGTGGGTTCATTCGATTTTCTTTAACAGATTTTCGGAGCCCTAATTAATTTTAAAAAAAATGTTTTTTTTTTAAGAATTAGTGAAAGTATTTTAAGGTACTCGACCAATATTCTTTATTTTTTTATTTAAAAAAAAAATTATGTTTAATAGAAAAATCCAAGCAATGAAAGTCAAATGAAATTTTAGGTTCAACTTTTAATCAATGAAAGTAATAATATTTGCAAGATATTGTGTGGGTTCATTCGATTTTCTTTAACAGATTTTCGGAGCGCTAATTAATTTTTAAAGAATGTTTTTTTTTTTTTAATTATTGAAAGTATTTTAAGGTACTCGACCAATATTTTTCTTATTTTTTTATTTAAAAAAAAACTATGATTATAAAAAGAAAAGAGGGGACTGTAGGATAGATCTTGTTATTGGTTTAATAGAAGAATTCGATCAATGAAAGTCGAATGAAATTGTAGATTCAACTGATAATAGTTTTCTACGCGATTAAAAGCCACCAATTGTGAACTATAAGAAATTTTTTAATTGATTCAGATCTCAAAAAAATATTGTAATTCAAGAAAAAAATGAATCTAAGATTTATCGTATTATTACTTTAACACTAATGGATTAAAAAACTGAATAAATAATATTTTTAGGAAGCTGTGATTTCACTCAATTTTTTGTTTACAATTTTAAAAAACACCAATTGTGAGCGATATGTGAAGAAAAACTGTAGAATTCCCTAAAGAACTTTAAGGCTTTTCATCACCTGAAATTTTGCATCCCACAAAAAAAAACATATTTACAATAAAAAAGGTAAAACTATGATTAAGTGACTGAAGAACCGAATTGACTAAATTCACAAGAAATTATGGGTTCAAAATTTTTAGACATCTTACAAAAAATTGTAATTAAAAACCGTAAACGCAATATTTGCAAGAATTTATGTAAACATCCACAGAACTAAAAAATATCAAATGTAACCAATTAGTAAAAAAAAAATAGTACAATCGTTGAAAGTACTTTAAAATGTTCATCCAACTAAAATTTAAAATTTCACAAAAAATAGTTTAAAAAATCAAATTAAATGAGCAAGAAATTGTGAATTAACTCAATTTTTGTCACTTTTTTTTGTTAGTAGCGATATTCTCTTTGGAGAAAAAAAGGAATTAATCACCCTTATCAGTATGTTTGATATAAAAAAAAAGTCAAAGCTGTGGATAAGACAAATTCTCCTGAACTTGAGGTTTTAAATGACTGACATTTATTATACCTATGGATTCATTGGACGATGGAATAAAAATAACAAACAATTTTGTTTTATTTCACTCTTGTATATTTTTCATTGCACCTTATCATATTCTATGATAATGACGATGATAATGGTAATAATAATGACAATAATCGTAATGATATTAATAATAATAATAATAATAATAATAATAATAATCTTTTAACTACATATTTACACGAACGTAAAATTGTTTGTTTATCATACAGCGTATAATACAGTTCGAAATAAATTAATATTTTATATATAATATATATTTATATCTATATTCAATATTTATAGAATAACTTCGAGAATAATTCGGCTTTCTTTTAATCCGTCGGCGCTGTGTTCTGAAGTCAAATTCAATCGTGACGCGCGTTAAACATCGCACAGGTGACCAAAGCTATATTAATTACGGTGTTTCGATAATTTTACAAAATCCAATAAAAGAAAATTCATGGGAATAAATAAAAAAAATATAAGTCTCAAATAAAATAAAAATAATGTATCGCTTCCACTTACAAAAAGAGCCAATCAAATTTAAGTATCTAAAGGAAATAAAAAATCGTTCTTTTTTGAACAATTTATTTTTTCTTCACTCAAGATTTTTTTTTTATTGAATTGTAAAACAATTATTTACACACGATTGAATATATTTAAATGAGAAAATGCAAACATGATCGGAGATGAGGTATTTAATATTTAATACGTAAAATAAATATTATTTATCGCCTCCATTCACAAAAAGACCCAATCAAATTTAAATATCTCAAGAAAATAAAAAATAGTACATTTTTGGACAATCTTTTTTTCCCTAACAAAAATTTTGAATTGAATTTTTCAATTACAAAAAAAAATTGGTCACACATCGTAGAATATAATTGAATGAGAAAAGCGAGAATGATCGGAGATGAAATATCTATAGTATTTAATACGTATCGAGAGCAATAAGGTGTGGTGACCACAATCGTTGAGAGTTCCACGCGCCCCCGGAAATTTCACTCGATTGAAACACACCTGTCGATGCCCCCGTGACTCTTGAACGTAACCACTACATGTATATATAAGCCACCCGCATGCCGCGTCGACGGACACCGAGGAATTAATAATAATTGACTGCAGGTAGGGCGCGAGCGTGGGGGTTGCTATACATCGCACCGATAGGGTGGTTGAGTGGCCAGACTCGGGGACGTAAAAGGGGAAAATCAAAGAGCCTTCGTATTGAAACGCGAGACCCAACACACGCGGTATAAACGCGAGACTGTTACGTGTGTCGACTGTATATATCGGAGATCCTCCGAACATTCACGTGTTGCTCTCGATCATCAGTGACGCTCAATTGCTTCTCGAGAATTTACGAAACAACATTTTGTTTTTTTTCGTTTTTTTTTAGTCACACTAAACTAAAAATTCTATAAAAGGATTTCTACAATCGAAAAATGTAAAAATCTAACAAAATTTCGATCCTCTATTTTAAATCTATTAAACGAGGATCTAGGACTCGCTTTTTTCATTTCTTAAACGACAGTAACGCTTTAATGAAGAATTCATTTTTATTTTACGAAATTATTTTGTAACTGGTTTAATTTTTGTCTGAAAATCTTGTAATTCTTGGAACGGAACTGATGGAAAGAAAATGGAATATTCATCAATAGATTCCTTTTTTGTTTTTGTGGATCAGCTTTTATTGATTTTTGTTACTTTTTATAAAAATCAGGCTTACGCAAAAGGTCTTTTAAAATTTGTATACCGCACAAATTTTGAAAATTTGAAAATTGAATTTTTCGACAATGTTATGCGAAATCTAAAAAAAAAATTGCGCTGCACTTTTTCTCTTCGTTTTTTTTAAACAAAAAAATTGCAAATTCTGCATGGTACTTGGTAAAAATCCCACTTTGTCATATATTTTTATAAGCCCCTTTTGCGTAATTCTTTTGTTTTTACAAGAAACAAAAGTCTTCATAAACACTTGAACCAAAAAATATTTTTTAAAAAATGTCCGCCTTTTTGTTTATCCCAAAAGCCAAGCAAGACCGCCTGCAGTCTTCATTGTGATTTTAGTTGACGTTAAAAAATAATTCACTTTAAAATAAAAATTAATCTTCTTTAAAACTCTATAAAAAAAAAAAAATAATAATTGTCACCTTTTTCGTGTAGAATCCTCTCAGAATTTGATCACGATATAATTGTCAACAAGACGCAGTTATGATGTTCGTTCAATTTTTTCATTTTATATTTTCCACAAGACAATCGACATATTTACAATTTTTGAGGTTCACACTTGTCAGCTTTGCCGCGCACCAGGATTGTCATGCACCTATAATTATATTCTTTTAGTTCTTTTCACTTTGCTGCTTCATTTTTTTTCCTTTTTGTTCTTTCTTAATTCCCGAAATTACTACATTTTTTTATTTACAAAAATCACGTTTTTTTTTTTCCTCTCTACACTAGTAGTAGTACAAGAAATTTATTGGCCGAAGTATATACATGTATGTTGGGTTACTCTTATCAATCCTTGATTAATTAATTTTGACAAATATATTTTCAACCAATAGGCCATCGACCGGAGTCCTTCAGCCCGACCCTTTCTACACTATTTTAATCGTTATCTAATTCTCGGCTTTGCGCAATACTTCCTGTGCCTTGACTCTTAGAACCTCGGCGCTCTGTCTTCTCATTCCGTCCTCCGAACCCGAGCCTGAATCCTCCGAGTCTCGCGATACTCGGCACTTCGAGCTTAAGTTTTGCGGCAAATTTTGTATTCCAAGATTAAGCGGATGCGAGTGTTGCTGCTGTTGTTGGAGCTGATTCGTTCTTAATGGATGATGCGCATCTGGACCAATCTCTCGGTGATTAAAACCCGTGGCTGGATTGAAACCCACTGTCGGTAGAATCGAACTCAACGACGCAAAATTTTCCGGAAATGGTAGGCCCATGTATTGGGATATCAGAGCATGAAACGGCGAGACTTTTTGGGCACTGGCGGTCCACGGAGAGGCGAATACCGATGGCATGTACCAAGGAAAACCACCTGCTGGTGCCTCGGGAAAAATACGATCATTGACACCTGTGAGACAGACATACAAACAAAATAATACAATATTAATCAATTGATATATATATTCGTAATCGAAAGGCTTAAATTTCAATAATTTCAGTTCTTGCTTACCAAGAATTTAATCTATAGTTTGATAATTTTATAAAAAGTATTTGTGATTAATAAAAGCTTCATTTTTTCTGTCATTATGTTAGAGACAATTGTACATGTTTTGTAAAGTTTTGTATTTAAATTGTGCAATTTTTGTTTTATGAGATAGAAATAAAATCAAAATAAATTTTTGTAATTAATTGGTATAAAATTGTTTTAGTAGACACACCGAATTTTAGCTCATGTCCTTTTTTACTTGCTAAGAATTTATTTTGAAGCTTGATACTTTAATAAAAAGTATTGGAATAAATAAAATGCTTCGTCTTTCCGTATAAAATTGAGAAATCACAATTTTGTATTAGAGTCAATGACACTACAGACTTAGTGCAATTTTATATCTGAAATTTGTGTTCTTTTTTTTGTGAGATAGAAATGAAACAAAATACATTTTTTAACCAGTTGATTCTCAAATTTGACGAATTAATCAAAAATATTTGATATGAAGAAGAATCTTTTTTCCCACAAATGAGAAACAACGAAATTTTGTTGGAGCCAATTCTTGTTTTTGAAGCAAAAAAAACCATTTTGTAATAAGAATATATAAAAAACAATTTTATATTTAAATTCGATCTGGTTTTTGCTTGCCAAGAATCTGTTTGAAATTTTGATTGTCCAATAAAAATAACAAAAAAATATTTGTAAAAAGAAGCTCTTATTAAAAAATGAGAAATAGGAAAATTCTGTTACAACCAATTATTGTTTTCGAAGCAAAAAAGAAAACAATTTTATATTAAAAACATATAATGTAACAAATATATTACAAATGATTGAATAAGTACAAACAGAAATTCTTCAAATTTGTTGCTCGCAGGGGTAGAAAGATGAACAGACTGATATAATAGGACAGTTAAGAGACGCATATGGCCTCTTGTTTCGCCTTTTCGCTTCCCAATAATGTATTCAATGTTTGTTCTCCCTCTCGAGAAGAGCGCGCTGTGCTCTATCTCGCTTTTGGCTGTGCTCAAGGATCGGTCGATTGACTTGCAGGC
Organism: Perithous albicinctus; assembly: GCA_964016905.1. Classification (NCBI taxonomy): domain Eukaryota; kingdom Metazoa; phylum Arthropoda; class Insecta; order Hymenoptera; family Ichneumonidae; genus Perithous; species Perithous albicinctus. The sequence goes on along the minus strand of OZ024688.1, from coordinate 34,907,226 downwards.
TTGATTGAACGTCGATGAAGAGAGCCAAGCGAGCAAACGAAAAGCAAGCAAGAGGGAGAAGGAAACAGAAAGGGAAGGACTGAAGAAAGAAAAAAAAGAAGGCGAAAAGGCCGGCTTTGAATGGAATCGCTTAAATATCGAGAAGTAGTTGTGCTCTCGGGGTAAACAGTATAAAACGAAAGGGAAAAAAGAGAGAGAGAGAGAGAGAGAGAGAGAAAGGAGGGGTTGAAAAGAGCGCGTATTTTAGGGTGGCAAACCCACTGAATTTTATGTAGTAGTATTAAGAAAATACCAGACGACTTTTAATCCCTTTTTCTTCCTCATAAAGGAAGCTTTCTTTTTGTAAAATTAAAGAAATTCGAGATTTTCATGACAGGATTCTAAATGGTCTAGAATATCGAGAAAAGTGATATAAAAAAAAATGTCTGGATGTGTGTGTGTGAGCGTGCAAAATCAGTCGAGCTGAAATTTTGTACACATCTGGAGCAATCAGATACCTTTCTTTGTAATAATTTCCCAAACAATTTTAAACATCTGTTCAGATTTTATTCAATTTTTAATTTTTTTCAAAAATGTCTGTACGAGCTCTAGCTGCCAAATTTTTTTAGCTATCGAGATAAATATAGTTCTTTCCAAGTAAAACAATGTTGAAGAACGATCGGTACTGAATTTCAGATGAATTAAAAAATACATTAAATTTTTATGGAATGTCGAAATTTTCGAAAAATTTCTGCTGCAACTCACGTCAACTCCAAATCTTTTGCAGACAAAAAATAAAATTCAGCTCTAAAACTTGAATGTGTTGGTGTTTGATACTGAATTTGGTGAAAATCCAACAAGATTTTTTTTTTTATTCTGTTTGTCGATCAGAAATAAAAATGAAAAAAAAAACACCGAGACGAAAAGGAATTAATCCGAAAAAAACAGTGTAAAGGTTGGTTCTATGTAAATTGTTATCAGGCGTGAGGCAGTATATTAAACGCTCCCGGGTCAGATATTGTCGTGACGATGGTAACCAGTGATGGTCAGTTGGAAATGGACGCGATTATCCATCGAGCCCCCACGTCATTTTCCACGTGTACTACAGAACGTTTTCACCCACGCATAGTATATATATTCACATTCATTATGCTTCCGCCACAAACTACGCTATATTATACCGACAACAAGGCCGTAGGCCAGTCACGAGCGATAATTCTCAGTCCAGCACAGGTGGCTCATCGCGTCGATTCGTGACACTTTCTAATTATCTCCACGAATGATTAATGGCCTCGGCAACCAACGTACAGTATATATACAATTTAATAATACAGTAGACCAGGTATCTGCTGTATTATACATATACATATATGTATATTTGTATGTGAATTAGTGACTGACCTGGTTGATCTATATGAATGTAGTTTGTCGTGTCTCTGCCCAATGACTTTTCCTTCTTGCGCCACTTGGCACGACGATTTTGGAACCACACCTGAAATCAGAATAAACCAAAATTTATAATACACACATTTAAAAGATATTAATACTCGAGTAATTGGCGAGTAATTACAAAAAATAGAAAATTACTTTCTCTGTAAATGTTCAGTTAAAAAACTGTTAAATATCATTTTTATGACGGTGAGAATAATTATTTGAAATATTTAACGTCGTTGATTATTCGTTGAATTCTATTTGAGCTAAATCGATAAATATTTCATTAAAAAGTATTTAAATATTGAATTTGAGAATAAAACTAATAGTTGTTTCCCTGTTTTTCCAATTTTTAGCTTTTTTTCACATTTTTCCAATCTACGTATGTATGTTTGAGATTATTTAAGAAAAATCTCAACGTTTATTTGGAAAAATCTGAAAAAAAAAGTCTCAAAAATCATGTGCTGCGTACAAAAATTTTCTGGCTACTGCCCATCGACAACTTACTATTTTTTCTAATTTTCCCATTTTTTTTTTCGTCGCCGGCCCACTTCGGCTCGGATACCAAAAAATTTTGTTTCCAAAAAAAAAAGGTTTTTCAGAATTTTTTCTGATTTTTAAAATGTGTCGTTCGATAATTTATTTCTAAAAAATTGGATAATTAAAAATATGTGAAACATTTTCTTTTTTCATTAAATTTACAAAAAAAAATCTATTTTTCTAACTATTTATAAAAAAAAATTCAACAGCCTCTAAAGACGTGATTACGTTGTCAGATAAAAGTGTATGAAAATAAAAACAGTGAACAAAAACGTATTTTCGCTTAGTCAAGTAATCCGCGAGTTGAACGACTGTTTCCGTTACAAATATCAAAAATGTATAGGGTTGTGGATCGTATTCGAAAAGAGATGGAAGAAGGGTAGTAGCCCTAGGCTGACCAGAGCTTATAGCTGTGGGGGATGACGAAGATTTCCGCAGCGCTTGGTGCATGAGAACCCTGACGACGCACGTATTACCAGACCAGAGTCGTGTACCACGGTGGATGCTCCAACAAAAGCTTGAGCTCTCACTCACTCGAGGCTGATTAAGCTAATTGTTGACAATTATCCCGATTTCCTCGGGCCTCTGAGTGCGCTGCCGCACAACCCCTGCCTATACCCCTTCGCTTTCTGCTCTCCCCTGAACCATCGTCCCTTAAGTTCAGGGATTTTCTACTTCGTCATTATAGTGCTGCACTGTAAACTACTCCCAGCAACATTGTACAAATTTCACTGTTGATTTTCACTGAAATTGTCACGATTTAGTATAACTTTTAGATAGAGATGTGAGCAAAAACGTGACCGATAATTTTATTGTATTTTTACTGGTCACACAGATTTACACATCATTTAACATTTTTTTTTATTATTAATTACGACACTTTTAAAAATTTTGCCGGTCCCCATTTATCTAAATGCAAATGACCGGTAAATTTTTTTCTTCTGACGGTAAATTTACTCAAATATGTTCTAAATTTTTGCAGGAATTTAACAAAAATTATCACAGAATGTGATAATTATTTTACATCATACGATTTCAAGAAAAAAGTTTACGTCGAATTACAGCAAAATTGCGGGTTTTTTTACATTTTACATAAAAGTAAAGAGTAGGATAAGTGAAAAAAAAATTGGTTTTTTTACTGGTTCGTGACCTGTTAAAAAATAATCGGTTCACAACAAAGATTTATCCGCCACTTTTTGTTTAATCGATTTTTTCCTCTTCCCACTTTTAACATGAACAATTTATTCTCCTTCGCAGGAACCTTGAATCAATATTTTTGATCAATCTGTAGAACCATGAGAAACAGAATTAAGACCGAAGTCACTTTACTGAAGGATGAGAAACTGGGAAACTCGTTCCTCTAGACATAGTTGCCCTAATTGCTCTTAATTATTTAAGCGCTTCTGAATACTCGACTAAGAACCATTCGGTACTTTCCATAGAAGGATAAGACTTGTAGTGTCATGTCGTTAGAGGGTGCTTAGCCTGACAAGAAAGTTACGAGAATAATACTGATTTTTTGCCATTAAAAAATGAGTATGATAAAGTCGATTAAAGCATATTTTAAGTTAATGGTGTTTTTCGTGATTGGTGTTTGTGTCAAATGATTCATAAAATTGTTCAATTTAGTGTAATTAAAAATATTTCCATCAGTAAAATAAAGTAGAATTATCATTAATTATCAAGATAATTAGTTATCACCAATAAAATCAAGTGACTCTGAAATATTATTTCGCTTTTGAGGTTTATTCGAGTTTTTTTAAAACTCTTATCCTAATCCACTTTTCCTCAATGCCTTTTAGAACGTAAAGACTCAAATAAAAGTGAAGAAAAAAGTAAAAAAAAAACAGCTTATTAAAAATATTTACGTTAAAATGAAGAAGTAAAATAGTAAATTCAGATCTCCAGTGAAAGTAAGAAATTCGTAAATTGCAATTGGTATTAATATTCTTCCTACAAGTGAGAATGATGAAAAAAAAAATGATCTCACTCTAATTTCGATTTACGCTTTTGCTCAAATCCAACGTTATTGCTACTCTAAACATGTTTTTATAAAAAAAAAATAGTCAATCGATATCAAAGTAGTTATGCCAGAATGAAGAGAACTGTTTGTAAAATTAATGCATTTTTATGAAAAGTATCTATGCCAAAACCTTCATAATAAATTTAATACACAATTGTAAAGCGATACGTAAAATACTTAAAAATTAAACACGACTTTTTTGATCATATTTAATACATATTAAATTTAATATATGAATCTAGCGACAAAAGTAAAATATATTCATTACCAAATAAAAAATTTTCGTGCAATATTAAAACACGTTTTTTTAATTCAAATCCACTTTGTTTTTTTTTTTCTCTTTCAACCACAATTTTTAAAATCGTATTCAACATACCGATTTATTAATTTCACATCCCACATGCATATTAAATTTAATACAAATCCAATGCATAAAATCTTACGACAAAAGTATATTAATTTGTCCAATTTTTTTTTCAACAAAAAAAAAGAAGAACACAGTAGAAAAATCGGTCTCCAGCGTCATATCTTCGCCACCGCGAGAATCATAGTGGCATTAGGTGAGCAATATATACATATATATATATATATAGCATACACATTGACATCGAAGGGATGCCAGGAGGGATGCAGAGGGCTACGCCGAGATTGAAATAAAGTGGCCGTGGCACCACTGCGACGGCGGATCATTTAGCGGTTTTGTCGAGCGACGGCCAATTGCCGGCATTGTCGCTTCGCTGTACCACAATGGGCCAATCGGGGAATGCTCTCTGTCTCTTTTCACAACTACCGAGCGAGTGAGCGAAACCCTCCCTGCGTTTTCACCCAACCCGCGGCGAAACCTTTGCGTTCTCCATGTACAGCTTCTCGTTGTATACTATATAGACTTTTATATATATATATATATGTACACATACATATATATATATATATATATATATATGTATATCTATATAGATATCACGAGTTCGTACGAACCGCGTGATTCTCTCGCAGCGAGAACGGCACGCGGAGCGCGTACAGGGCGTTTTAGGTTCCTCTTCCACCCTTCAAACGCTTCGAATATCCCCGGCTTGCATTCCACTCTCACACCCCAAACGCAATGAACAAGCGCGCCTCTGCTGGCTAGGGTGTCGGATAGTTACGCTAATCGAGTAACCAATTTTGCAGCAATAGAAAAGTAATTTCACCCGTTGCTGTAGCACCACCAGCAGCACGAGATCGGCTGCTATATATATGCCGCGTATTGGTATCTCTGGAGTGTACGTGCCAACGAATTGAACTCCGGCTCGCATTCAATGGTTGCCGCGGCGATATAAAGAGAGAGAGAGAGAGTGGAACGCGATAGAGGTGCGTTCGTAAATCGACGCTTTTTCATTCTCTATTCGGAACCAATCGAATGGCCACCAGCCACATTTCGTAGTTTATCCACCCACGCGCTTTGTACGCGACAAGAAATAGACGAGAAAACGTACTGTGCACGATTTGAAACAGTCGGGGCATTTTTGTTGTTGTTTTTGGATATCGTTAGGGTGTGATTTTTTGATAATAATAGTAATTTGCATTTTTTTTATTGAAATTTTGGAGCTGCTTGGTTGGATTCAATCACGAATTTTTTAGTTTATTTTAGAAATTGGCGAGAAAATTTTGGGCCGTGTGAAACAGAAAGGGATTTTTTTGTTCCTGCTGTTGGATATCGTTATCGTGTCAATTTTTAGAAATAATAGTCATTTGGATTTTGAAATGCATTTTTAGAGCTGATTGGTTGGATGCAATTACGAATTTTTCTTTTTATTTTAGAAATTGGCGAGAAAATTGTGGGCCATGTGAAACAGAAAGGGATTTTTTTGTTGCTGCTGTTGGATATCGTTATCGTGTCAATTTTTAGAAATAATAGTAATTTGGGTTTTATAATGAATTTTTAGAGCTGATTGGTTGGATTCAATTACGAATTTTTCTTTTTATTTTCGAAATTGGCGAGAAAATTGTGGGCCATGTGAAACAGACAGCGAATTTTTTGTTGCTGCTGTTGAATATCGTTATTATGTCAATTTTTAGAAATAATAGTAGTTTGGATTTTAAAATGAATTTTTAGAGCTGATTGGTTGGATTCAATTACGAATTTTTCTTTTTATTTAAAAAATTGGCGAGAAAATTGTGGGCCATGTGAAACAGGCAGAGGATTTTTTTTGTTATTGTTGGATATCGTTATAGTGTGATTTTATTAAAATAATAGTAATTTGGATTTTTTAAATTGAAATTTTGGAGCTGTTTATTTGGAATAAATCACGAATTTTTATTTTTATTTTAGTAATTGGCGTAAAAATTGTGGGCCATGTGAAACAGAAAGGAATTTTTTTGTTGCTGCTGTTGGATATCGTTATCATGTAATTTTTGAAAAATAACAGCAATTTGAATTTTAGTTAATCGAAATTTTGGAGCTGATTCCTTGGAATCAGTCACGAATTTTTATATTAATGATTTGAATATAATAACTGATTATTAAAGATGCTGATAAAGATATTTTTACTTAGAAAAAATATACAATTTAAAAAAAAAAAGTAATCTGCAATTTTTCAAGATAAACGTAATCGGATTTCGTAGGAATAAATCACTAAAAAAAAATGTATATTATTTTATACGCTTTTTTCACTACAATAACTAATATAATAAAATTACCTTAAAAAATTTAAAGATTCGAGAATACCTTTTTTTCTTTGTGTATTTTCTGTAATAATTATCAATTTTTCTACTGGACAATCGCAAGAGATACACGCTGAAGACTCACTGAGTCTGCGGGAACAACGGAACAACGTGAAATTAATGAAACGTTGCACGAGAGAGCGATGTAACGACGCTCGACCAGATTTTGAGAACAATGGCCGGTAATTAGTTGAGTGGCTGCGTGGGCGGGGAGGATCGAGTCGCTTGCGAGCGAGAACCCTAGCTGAGAGCACTTGCACCACCGTCGTGGCCAGGAGAGAACGCCTTCCTCGAGGAGCGAGGACCTCTCGACGTACGCTTGTATAAGAATGACGTTAATAACGAAGGCACTCGATCGCAATTTTTTTTTTTTCTTTTTTTTTCCTCTACTCTCTTGGCAGTTGAATTCATCGAAGAGTTTGAACAAACGAACTTGTACTCGATAAACGATGGTCTCAATGAAAATAAGATAATTGAGAAAACTACATAGAGACAGACGAAAAGAGATGAGAGGAGCTTCGATTTTCTAATTAAATGAATTTTATAATTATCGCAATATCGATTGTTAAGTTGTATACAATATTTTTTTATTTTTCTGATAATCATGATTTTTTTAAGTCAAACCATACTTTAGGTTTGTTTTTTTTTTTTTGCATCACACAAACGTATGCTTATTTATTTTGGAACTGTGAAGAAGAATGAAAAATAATTGAAGATTACAATATTTTTCTACTGATATGTAGATTAAATAATGATGAATAATTATCGTACTCATGAGATGTAATATGGAAGTCATTTAAATATAAGGCTTGAAACATTTTTTTAAATGCTTGTTATAAAACAGTGATTCGCAATATTTGAATAATATTTCAAAATATTTTTTTACTTTTGATAACTGTTAATAATTTTTAGCAAAAAGCTGTAATGAGATTCTGAGGCGAATTTTCTTTTAAAAAATTACTATTCTTCGTTGAAGAAAAATGAAATTACTTACAGTTGTTTAAATCGAACATTATTTTGAATATATTTTTATAAAAATATTACCAATTTCTGCTTTAATACAATTCGCATTTAAATCTATTATGCATCAGAATATTGTCTGGATAAATATAAAAAAATTTATTTGATGCACATTTTTTTTGTTTGCTGATAGTATCATTAATAAAAAATTTAAAAAATCCCTCTGTTGGTTTTTCAATTTCAGTATATATATATTTTTTTTACTGACCTGCACTCGAGCTTCGGATAGAGATAATCGTAGAGCAAGAGCCTCCCTGTAACAGACATCAGGGTATTGCGTCTTCTCGAAGGCTCTCTCCAACTCGTGAAGCTGTTGTGTAGTGAATGTTGTTCGAGATCTTCGCACTTTTCTTGGTCTGTCGGTCTCGTTGATATCGAGTAGATCATGATGATCGCTCAGATCCGTCGTGCTCGTTTTAGCTGAATCGCTAACCTCTTCGGCGGGTCCCGGACAGTCTGGAACCCGTCCAATTAGAGAACCTAAAAGAAAGAAAAAAAACCACGATACTTAAAATATTTTTTTCCTTCGAAATACTTTTAATAAAATTATTCTAAAAATTTTCAGCAAAAAAATTATAACAATTTGTTTTTCCCAAAATACTATTATACTAATATAATTTAAAAAATGATTATCCAAATTAACATCTAGCAAGATGTCATGTTCATTACATGACAGGAGGACAGAAATGTTCTTAAATTCAAAGAAACGAAGAAAAAAAAACTTAGTAAAATAATATTTTCGCTCCTCAGACTCGTATGAACAGAGTGATTGCCACAAAAATCTCTACAGACAGTTGAACTCGAAGTACTATGTGTATCGTTGAGTATTTCGTTAAATACTAAAAAAAAAAAAAAAAGAAAAAAAAAAGGAAACAAGAAATATGACGACATGCCCATCGTCAATATTATAGGCAGATAGGAATTTTTTTTTATTTTTAATCCCCTGTGCATAAAAATAAAAATCGTCGAGGTTGTGAGTTTCCCCAGCCCAATCCGCATCTCCCACCTCCATCCTGATGGCGCGGGAGCTTCGCAACATGCACTCTCCAGTACGTGCTACAGTGTACAGAGATATATAACTGAAGCATATGTGCTAGGGTATCGGAAACGAGATCCATGCATCGATGACGTCTGACCGACGGATTTGCCAATTTTTAATCCTCGCGAGCATTTTATTTTCATTCCAGTCAAACCCCCCCCCCCCGGTGCAACACTACACGAAACTGGTGTTTCAGGCATTCGACACGATATACGATAGCAATATGCGTGTATGGTAAGCGCCACGACGCGTCATATATTCCTACGTATAGGGTGAGATATATGTATACAATATATTCGAAGTTCGAAGCAAACAGAACGATGCATAAACGCACAGGTTTGGACTCTTAGTGATTAGCAAATATCGGGAATAGCCATCAGGGGGATACACTCCTCGACTCTCTCTCTGCCTGCAACACAGAACAGCGGGTGGAAAAAAAAAATGAAAAAAAGGCTCTTCGACGTACAGTATTAAACAGAATATGCAGCCAAACAGCCAGCCCCCCTGTTGAGTTTCCACCCTCTACACGTGTACGTCAATATGCGAAAGATACCTCAAGCTGACGACTCCATACTCGTCACTACAGGGAAACAACAACTGGGTTTATGTGCATTCATCAAGGTTGAATGCAGGAAAAATTGTTCATTCGGAATTATGAGAAAAGTGTTTGGAATGATTTTGGACCGAATGTGCGGATTGGGAAGTAGGGTCTGATGTGACTTTTTTTTTGGTATCGTTAATGTGGTTTGATTCTGAGATAAATATTGGATTTTTATAATGAAGATATATTGGAAATGGTACGGGGAGATAAATTGTCAGATGAAGCTGAATTTATGTAGAGGCAACTGGATTCTATTGGATGTTTAAATGAATGCATAATTGAAATGGTACATTGAGTAAAAATGACTTAAACCAACCTGTACGATTGATTTCACTACATCAATGTAGCTCAATAAAAATTTACTTTCAGCCAACTCTAATCTAGATGCCTTAAAATAAAATCAAATTCCACCCACGAATGTTTATGTAAACCATGATGTACAACTAAAATATGATCCTCCAGCAGAAGCTACACTTTCAAACCCCTAAATCCAAAAGCCAATGCCCCAACATGAAAGACCCTACAACCAAGCATCAATTCGACTTTAGACATTGAACCTACTTGGTCCAAAAGACACGAAACAATATTCCCAAAGATCAAGCCATAATCATCAAAATGCTACCAAAACCAAACCAGGCCATTGTGCCTGGAGATCTGGAACAGACCTCATCATCCATATTCTGAGATTTCGTGTGTGCCGGCAACCACATATATATATATATATATTGGCATAAATATATAACGTGACTGATTAGTTTTGGGGTAAATCGGTGGGAGAGGGTTAAACCGCACGACCTCCTACTATGACGATGCGAATTAATTACGAGCAAACGATGCGGTGCCTCATATATGCCTCTCGTGTTACCAACTGAATAATAGTTGATGCGTCGGAGAGAAGGGCCAGTAATGGCAAAAGCGTAACGCTGTATACTCTCTCACAACCGTTAATCTCTCGGTTGGCATATCGAAGAGGTGGAAGGGAGAAAACGGGGTTCAACTAATTAGGCTGACGTTTATAATATCCCGTAGTTAATAATGTTAAGCCTCTTCTAGAAGCTGATATCAACGCGCGAGTGCGAGCTTTCGTTCTCGCTCGCTCAGCAGTTGTGATAGCTTATGTCCTCGCCGATTTGTTGGGGTGAGCTCCGCAACAGCCAAAAGAGTGGCGGTGGGGCGAGGGGGCCGCGAGCTCCGGGGTTGGGGAAACTGGGGGGCCCCCGAGGTAAAATGGTATCGCGTGGCGCGAGCCCCCGCACAAACTCTTCTCCCAGTACGTACTCTGCACACCGAGAGAGAGAGAGAGAGTGAGGGAGAGACAGCCAACAAGCTATCGAGAAGCTCAACGGCATCAACCTGCAGTCATATTACGCTTCGCATCAAGTAATCGCACCAACACAGACACAGGAAACAGCGACTATAGCCCGGTCATGGACGCACACCAAATTCACCGAGACTGAACGATAGACCCCGGCTAATCCATCCTGAATGGAGAGATTTTAATGTTTTTATGCGCTCGGGACACAATTGGCTACCCACTTGATGCCAACCTACCCAATGCTTTTTTTATTAAATCTGCGTGGACTCGGCGAGCTCATCGAGCCTCTCCGAAAACTGGTGGTCTCTCTTCGCGCTTTGGATTTACGGTTCGGCAATCCCAGTTAGATGCATATATTGTCCATACGCGAACAAATAATTATATCTTTATAGCGATTCATCTTTTTGTACCACCAATCAACGCAAATTTTATATTAAACTCGAGAGCTTATAGGCGACGTATGTTTTTAGGGGTTTTGGAAATTCGTGATATTACTAATGTTCGCAATTGCTTGTAGATGGTCGAGCATTTTTTTTTTTTTTAATGGGACAAGTCATATAAAAAGTACCTTTGCTGTTGATTGATTGATATGATGTTTTTATGTGAAATAAAACTCTTTTGGTACAAAATGAATTTTTTTTTTTTTAATAGATAAAAATCTTACAATTTACTTTGTTTGGATCTGGCATTTTTTTCACATTTTCAGACAAACCATTATGAACAATCAATCACATGAACTTTTTTATCACTTCTTTTTACGAAGAATAACAATTAATTCTTCGCTTGAAATCGATTAAGCTACCATTACTTTGATGATAAAAAAATGGAATTTATGATTCCTCAGCGTAAAAAAAAGTTCATCGCAAAGTACCAAAGGTACTTGATGGATTAATTGGATATTTAGAATGTTAAGAATAATTCTGCTGTACCCGAAATAATCGACTTAATCAGGAGATAACAGTTTTAAATCTGTGGTACTTTATGCTATTTCCAACTGAAATAAATGGGTTCAGAGCACTCGAACTTTCTGAACTGAATTCAACAGATCTTCTACTAAATTTCAGATAGTTTCAGACGACTACGTCAAGAAAATCTAGAAAATCAAAACTGCGTAATTATTCTCGATACTAATTTTTCGTTGCCTCAACTACAGTTTCGAAAAGGTTTCAATTAAAAAATTAAACTACCAGAAATGTAAAACTAATTACGAACCAGAATCAAAAAAAGACTTTTTGTTTTAAATATTTTGAAAAATGTTAACCATTTCCCTGATTCAACAGATCATCTCAATTTTCTTATATCAAAATAATTATCATCGTCTGATTTTTTCAAATCTCTACTCAAATCTCTGAGCCTTTTTTTTCTAGCTCGAAAAATTGTAATACCTTATTTTAATGTAAAAATAGTGTTTTTAAAAAAGATACAAATTTTCGAATATTTGATATCGATATTCCGGTAGAAATTTTGCAGAAAGCTCGATCGTATCGCGTACAATTACAGGATAGTAACGGATAGTAAGAGGCCCTCCAAAATGTTCCCTTCTAAAATCGTCCCTGATGATTATAATCTATCGGATTATAATATATCCATCACTATTAGGGCAAGAGTATTAGCGTTTGGGAGGGAGCTGTCGAGTCTTGTTCGTTAATCGGCAGCAGCTCGTCAATCGGGGATGATACAGATGCGCTGATGGCGGTGAAAGACGCGGGAGCAAGACGGATTATATCAAGCTGTAGCTGGTCGTGGAATTTAGCACGAAATCGAATTGGCATCGCGTTTAATCCATCCACGAATGTCCCGTAATTCTGAGACACATTGACCCACAGTGTGTACGTTACTAAGCGAAAGGATCAACAATCCGCAACATCAATTTCAATTCACCCAAAATGGTTCAATATATTTCCAATCAAGTTTCACATTTGAATAATCGAATTTACGTAAATAGAAGACGATTTTTTTTAACGCCTCTGTTTTATGCAAATACGTAATTTTTTTGCAGTTTCAAATATTTTTATTTTTGCTTTCTTTGATAAACTTTTTAGTCTTCTAATTAACGCTGATTTGGTTTTTTAAGATGAAGGCCTAATTTTTTTTAACGCCTCTTTTTTTATGCGAATACATCAATTTTTTGCAGCTTTAAATATTTTTATTTTTGCTTTCTTTGATAAACTTTTTTAGTCTTCTAATTAACGCTGATTTGGTTCACTAAGTTGAAGGCCTAATTTAGTTTTAGAGAATCTCAAATTTATTAGACAGACTTAATTTTTTTTATAACGAAATGTAAGAATTTTATATAAAAAAAAATTGTTTTAAAAGTCTACATTATTTTTTGTGGCTCAGGAAATTTTAGTAGTAAACATCCTTTCGATTTTGTTCTATACGAAGTAGTTACAATTTATTTTTTAATGATGAAATATGTTTCTCTATAATTTTTTTTTTTGTCGTCTTGCATAGAAATAACTAATATTGCTCTTATTTCACAAGTTTAATTAAAAATGCACCATTTTTGGAATATTTCATACAATTATAGTTTTATTTTCTAAGAGGACATTTCCTAAGAAAACAAATTGGTCACATGAAAAATTTGGCCAATCTCCGACATGAATTTCAATTCTTCTAAATGATTCAATATATTTTCAATCCAGTTTTACATTAAAATAATCTAATTTACGTAAATACAAGTCGAAAAGAAAAAAAATTATAACGCCTCTTATTATATGTAAATTTTTCTTTTTAGCATTTTTCGATATTTTTATTTGTGTTTTTTACAGTAAACTTTTTAGTCTCTTAATTAATGTCGATTTGGTTTTCTAAAAGTTCAAGGCCTAATTCTTTAAGAGAATCACAACTTCATAAGTTGGTCTTAATTTTTTTTTATAGCGGAATGTAAGGATTTTTTTTTAATTTATTTTTTAATCTTGAAATACATTTCACTACAAGTTTTTCTGTCGTCTTGCACATATCGTTCACATTTCCCAAATTAAAAAAAAAATTGACCATTTTTAAATTACTTGATATTTCAACTTTAGTTTTATTTTCCAAGAGTACATCTTATAAAAACAATAATTGGTAAAATAATTATTTTATTCAAAATTAAAGAAAATTCTTTTTCAACCCCACAAAGCTCTACTCCAATTATTTCACCCAATTTCAATAATTCCAAGCCTTACTTTAGACTTTATCAAAATTCCAAGCTGAGTTACAACTCGTTTTTTTTTAAATTTAAGAAACACGTTTGACTATAAGATTTCATATCATCGTGCTCTGATAAAAAAAAAAAAAAACATTTCTCAATTCGTATTAAAAATACAATTAAATAAAAAAAACTTACCGGAATCTTTGGCAGCATGGCCCAATATTTCGTCAATGCTGTACAAGTTCCTTTTCTGATTGCACGAGCCTCTCAGTGTCTGAGCCATCTTCTTTCACTACTAGACAGTCTCTCGCTCTTTTCTTTTTTTTTTTTTTTCAATAATAACCGGCAATAATCCACGAAAAAACAAACTCACTTGTAATTATTAATTCACCGTTTAAATTTCACGTGAAAATTTAAGTGTTTGTGTCACGAGAAGGAAGTAAAAAAATAAATAAATAAATAAATAACAACCCCCGACGATGTGTACTCGTGGATTTTGTACTTGAAGCAGCGTCCTATACACGAAACTTCGTGTCGTGCTTCTCGTCGACGTCGTAGTCGTCGTTTGAATGCGTGAATTCGACGGCGCAACACGAACTACCCACGGGGATACTCAGGCCAGCCCTTAATATCGCGTACACTCGCCCCACCTTGCAACCCCCAACACCGCCATATTAGCCACTCGGCCAATCCAGACGAGGCGGCTTTACGCAAGCCTCCCCACTTACCAAGGGTTGAATGATGCCTGGGCGGGGAATATTTTACTCTTCCGCGTAAAATCGGCCTTTTTTTTTCACCGCTTTATCTTCACAATCCTCCCCCTCAACTCAAACTTGCTCCCTCGCTCCTCTAACCACCCTCGACGATATCACTTACTTCTCGATATACAAAATCTCTCTTACAATGGGCAGAACACACCGGGCGACGCAAGCGAGATATTCGCATTTTTTTTTCTATTAGGGAGGGTGTTTTAGATTTTCTAAGGCGTTTAAGACTGTTACAATTTTGTCGTTTGGCTGCTGATTAAAATGTTTGTTTCTTGTTACATAGATAATATTAAAATTTTGAAAAAAAAACCTTCCTGGGAAATGGTTGATCAAGAAAAATAATTGGAAGATTGTATCAATTTAAAAATAATTAATTATTGAATTGATTATTTTTCTTGATTCATTTTTCAAGGGAGTATCTTAGATTTATTTTTGGGATGCTCATTAAAATGTACGTTTCTTATCACAAAAACAAACTTAGAATTTTGTAAAAAAAAAGTTCCTGAGAAATTGTTGATTTAAAAAAATAATTAGAGGATTGTACGAACTAGGAAAGAATATCTGATTATTGAATTAATTATTTTTCTAGATTAACAATTTCTCAAAGAAGTATTTTATATTCTCTATGGCGTTTAAGATTGTTATAATTTTGTAGTTTAGCTGCTCATTAAAATGTTTGCTTCTTGTCAGATAAATAAAATAAAAATTTTGAAAAAAACCTTCCTGAGAAACTGTTGATCAAGAAAAATAATTAGAAGATTCTATAAATTAAGAAAGAATTAATTATTGAATTCATTTGTTTTCTAGATTCATTTTTCTAGGGAGTATCTTAGATTTATTTTTGGGATGCTCATTAAAATGCTTGTTTCTTATCACAAAAACAAACTTAGAATTTTGTAAAAAAAAAAAAGCTTCTAAGAAATTGTTGATTTAAAAAAATAATTAAACGATTGTACAAACTAGGAAAAAATATCTAATTATTGAATTAATTATTTTTCTACATAAAAAAATTCTCAAAGAAGTATTTTATATTCTCTATGGCGTTTAAGACTGTTATAATTTTGTCGTTTGGCTGCTGATTAAAATGTTTGCTTCTTGTCACAAAAACAAAATAAAAATATTGTAAAAAAAAAATCTCTGAAATATTGTTGATGTGCAAAAGTAATTTGATGATTCTGAACACAAGGTAAAAATATTTAATTATCTAATTAACTATTTTTGTAGATTAACAATTTATCAAGGGGGTATTTTAGATTTTCTATGGCGTTTTAAATTCTTAATTTTATTGTTAAGCTGCTCATTAAGAAGTTTGTTTCTTGTCACAAAAGTGAAATAAAAAATTAGAAAAAATCTTCCTGAGAAACTGTTGATCAAGAAAAGTAATTACAAAATTGTATATAAACTAGAAAAAAAAATGTAATTGTTGAAGTAATTATTTTTCTATATAAAAAATTTCTCAAGGAAGTATTTTCGATTTTCTATGGCGTTCGAGGCTGTTAACTTTGTCTTTGGACTGTTTATTAAAATGTTTCTTTCTTATCACAAAAATAAACTTAAAATTTTATAAAACAAAGTAAATCTCCTGAGAAAACACAGAGACATTTTTCGTGAACCAATTTTCTCTACGTTTTCAACAATCATTCCGAATGTCCTGAAATGAAAATCTCAACAAAAAAAAAATCACAAAAGCAAAGCTTCCTCTATTTCCTTCCAATAAGGAAGCAAAAAATAACGAAAATGAGGTAAACTGTGAAATAAATAAAGAATAAATGTCAATTTGACAATAGCGAGCATCTTAGTGTTCACATTTACTCCCTCACTGTCATTCGCACACCCTGAAAAAAATGTTTCCTCTCGCTCTCGACTCGTCCGGTAAACTCAGCATCAGAGTTTCGCGTCCGATTGTCGCTCACTCTCGCTCGGTCACAACCCCCAACGCCTCCTCTCATTATCTCTTTTCAACCCTTAAGCGGTCTCTATTACCACCGCGTCAGGCGTATCCTCTATTTTTTCATCTCTCATCGTCTCGTTCGCCAACCGCGAATCCTTCAACACCGGCGAGAGAAGCCGCGCGGTAGCAGCATGAAATTTCACAAAATCCTCGAGGAATCCTTGACGCCTTGGATGTAATATTCCGGATATTCGGCTTCATAAAGATCACGCCCGGATGAGAGAAGACGGACGAGGAATTACTCTCTCCCAGCCATCGTCGATGGCTTCCAACTCGCTATATACCAGGACGCTTATCGATTCCACGAGATAGAATTTAATTACTCTAATATATTATTTCCCTTGAGTGTGAAATATAATTAATTTTCATTGACCAAAAATAGTCAAATATATTTATGACATTTACAACAATTTCCTGTTTACAAAAGTGCATCCATTTGATTGATTGAACGATCGGTCTGTTTGTTTTTATTTTAACTCTGTAAATTATTTCCCTTAGGTGTCAAATATAATTAATTTTCGTCGCCCAAAAATGGTCAAATATGTTTATGAAATTTACAACAATTTCCTGTTTACAAAAGTGTATCTTTTTAATTGATTCAATGATCGATTTGTTTGATTTTATTTTTACTATTAAGCCTTTTGACACTTTACGAATTTAACAATAATTTGTTCTATTTAATATAAGTAAATGTTTTTTTTTTTTACTAAATGAGGCCGTCCAATTTAAATTAAATATTTAATACAAATTTTACTGTGAATTATGGATCGTGTTTTTATCAGTAATAAAAGATCGTACATTATCAAAAAAAACATTGTTTTATCTTTTGATTAGTGTTGACTGATTCGGTGTTAATAGCAACAATTTTCACACTGTTCAATTCACACAAGCGAGAGCGTTAAAATTATCCGGCTCGAAATTTGAGGCCCATTTATTTTAACAAGTGGAGGAAAATCAATAAATCGTTAGCACTCAATGCAGAATTATGGCAATTGTTGTTTGGAAGCTTTGAAGTTGACAAGCAAATTGACACGAAATTTTTAACTCCGGCTATCGACACGGTGTAAACATATAAAAAATCCTTCGCGATCGATCGTTCTGATCATGTAAAAAAATCTCTCTTTTTTGAAGATAACAAACGAACCACTTTTTCAGTGATTCTAAAATTTCTCTGCCAAAGCTTACGCGCCAATATAAAAGATGATACTGTAGAATAATTATAAGAAGAATCAACCCATCAACCACTCCATTAAAATAAATTTTCCAATTTTTCTTATCGACCGATTATCACATCATCACAAATGAAATACAAAAATATATCATCAACCATACCAAACTACTAGGAGCTGCTCCAATTTAGGAAAATCTCGCGTCTTGCCAAGTGAAGGCTAAAGCTTTAAATACAATACGACGGTGGTTACACCGGTCAAGTGTCACGAGACATCAAACCGACGAACCAAATCTCAACGTTGAACTATAGTAATGAGACGATTAGAGAGTAAAACCAGGTGTCTCTTGGTCACCTAATTCGTTGGAGTGTTGCACTAATTCGTGTAACGAGCGCGACGCCCCGTAAATGCATTTTAGACAGAGGGAAAAATGATCTTCGTCCTGGAGTGTGGCTGCAAAATCGCAGGTAAGAAATGGAAATACTGGAACCCCCGTGGCTTTCGAAATAATTGCGAAAAATGAGATCGAACAGAGTCTGCTTCCAAGCCAAGGAGTGCGTTTGTATACAGCTGAAGAGCCTTGGAGAACCAGGAGCTGTGGGTATAACACGTGTTTGGTTGGTGTATACACACCACCGAGCTGTACCCTCATTTCTGCTACCGGATCTGGGAAAGCTGTGCGCCAACGAACCTCGACCACAGCACGGAAATTCGCTTACGCCCGCTTATCCTCTATACTTATTCTAAGACAACGCCTTTGAGGTTTCAAGCGCTTTGCGTTCTCGCGAGGTGTTCTTATACTCCCGCAGAGTGAGGGGGGAGGGGGGGGGGGGCACACCGGGATTCTAATCCCACCACCAGACAGTGTAGCTTCGTCATTGACGCGCCCTGTCATCGGCAAAATAGGAAAAACCAAAGTGCATTAATGTTGGATTAAAATATTATTTCTCTCTTTTTCAACATTATTTCACGGCATGGTTTTAGATGATTTTAGACATTTTACTTGGCAGCTAGTATTTTTTTTTTGTTTGAATGGTTATTTAAAATATCATTTTCTTAAATAAATTATAATTTTACCTATTTTTGGACAGAAAAAAATAGAAATAAAAAATCTACGTTCAAGTCAAAAGAATTTATCTTAAGCTTGAGTGAAAATTATTTGGGAATATTTGGCTTACTCGTTCTCTTTCAAAAGTGTGCAGAGTATAATACCGAAAAAAAAAAAATGGTTGTAGGTGATTTGTATTGACCACATGGCTTTTGCCTTTAGATTAGTAAAATGACTCCATAACGCAATTTTTGGATAACAGAATCGATTGCTTTGCTACAAATGCAGTAATTTGTAGCAATACGATAATTTTACAAATTCTATTCAAAATCGTGAAAGCGACAAATGAAATAAAGCAGAAGAAAGCTTTTCAATCTGCGTAACCTTGTTACTCGAGGGAGACTCATATAGTAGAATAGAAAAAGAAAAAAAATTCATTCACCCAAATTTGGCCGACGGAAAACCCAGGTCCCGGGTTTTAAGTAGGAAAGGACTTTTCGATTATGGTCGCTAATGATAATCCACTTAGCGCCAGAATGCTGGGAAGGCCGCGCGAGGGGCGCGTAGAGGCGACAGGGTCAGCACCAATATACCAAGCGAACGATAATTTACGACTCTGGGTGCTGAGTGCGTCACAAATTCGTCAATTGTTCGATGTTGTGCCTCGAAATATACGTGTGCCAGTGTATATAACTCGTTGCCACGCGCTCAACCGACAGATTCGCTAATGGCCAATTTCGTTCGGATAATATTTCGTGTCGAGAGCACCGATCGACCATTTCGTGGCAGATTTTCGCTCCATCGACGATTCAATCCCAGTGAATGTGTCATCCAATAACGATGAAACCTAGAAAAATAATTTTTTTTAAATTCTTCAGGCAGTTTATAAATAATGCTATTTAATAAAATACTCATAGTTTTGTCATTTTAGAGTAACGAGTTGTTTTTAAAAAAAATCAAAATATTATTAACACAGAATTGTTAACACTAAGTATTTAATGTTTTCCTATTAAGTGGCAATTTGAGGGTCGAGAGAATTTTGAAAAATCTGTTTTTTTTTTTATTGCGCAATTTTAATTATACTCAGTAAGCGGTTTTTGCGGAGTACTGAAATAAAAAATAAATTCATGAATTCGAAACACTATAATATATTCTGGTAAAATCTTGTTAAACGTTTATAATTATTGTGATTTTTATTAACTTTCAACATGTCATTGGATTGTGACTTCTCCACTTAATATGTTAAATTTTAACAAAATTCACTCCAAATAGCTATTAACAAGAATAATCCGTAGCGCATCCGTGCCCCATTCACTGTGGGACGATCATATTTTGCGAAAATTCGAGGCTCAATATTTTGATGTACTTTCGAATCGGCCACGTACGAAGTCCATTATAATTTTCACCAGTCACGCCTTTTGCCTACTGGCATTACCACGCACTCGCGTAGGCTCGATAAGCGGATGTGGTTGTCTATGTGGTGCACAAATGCGTGCATATAATATCTGGACATTGGTTCCTACGAAAAAGCTTTATATCATTTCATCGTTACCGCGGCTGAATGCGATGACCATTTTGAAAGGACCAAAGCCGATTATCGTAATATGCAATACTTGGCGACGAGACGCTACTGCCGCCTCTTGATATATTGGAGATTACGTAGATACACACACTGTTTAATCCTTGGAAACCGCTGCTCATTCATACTCACATAGTTTTGCTTCTTCATAGAGAGAAAGCTTTTTTTTTTTTCAAGATTTTCATATCAGAACACTCAGAATAGTCAGAAAAGTCGAGAACAGTTGTTCAGAAAAAAAATGTACGTGTGTGCGTAAATTTCCTTAATAGCTTGATAGCTGTTGCAATTTTTTATCCATCTTCTACAAATTTATTAAAAATTACGACAGATTTGAAAAAGATGAACGTTGTTGCAATTGAATCCTTGTACAAGTTAGTACGCAAACGAGATTTTTCCAATTGGTCTACCATTTGGACTAGCATGGAATAAGGTTTTAGTACGAACTTGACGCAAATCGACCATGCGCTTCAAATTTGATGAATTCGATTTTTTTTCAAATTTTTTTTCAAAGCTTCCTCTATGAGGAAGCCAAAATTAATCAACATACTTCCTCATATAATAGAAAAGTAATATGAAAAAACTACGTGCAATTTCATCGCAAAACGAAAAGCATAAAAATGTATTCAAATGCTTTTTTTGAAACAATCTTTTTGCCTCCATCTATTATATCCGCAAACAATACAATATCATTCGACGTAATGTGATGAGCATCGTAATAAGCTTAATTAGCAGTATGCTTAAATGCTTAATTTCGTTGAGAGCCGCGCTTCATATAACTGGTACAGCATATACTCTACTATTGCAAACTGCAAGTGTTCCACTTCCATGTATAACTTGGCATTGCTATCCTTGCTGATCCGGGTAACAAAATTTTACCGACCTACAGAGAAATTTCAATTTTAAGCGCTGGTTAATTCATATAATTCCTTATTCCTCTCCGGCTCTTTTAGATACGGGTCCTAATGCTGATTATCGTAATCGCCGAGGATATATTTGGGGGGCATTAGTAGCCGATTTTTCAGAAACCTTCTTCTTCTTCTTCTTCTTTTGATGGGTGCGGAAAAACCCAACCATAGCTCTGTAATATAATCCTTGTTCTTATATCCTATCTTCTCCGATGAAATATGCTTGCAGACGATACCGCGTTTTTGGGTCCTATCGAACAATCGGCCTAATACGCTATGTAAAGTAACCGCGGCTCGTGACAAACACGTCTTGTCGTGTGGATATTCTCGAAACTATTGGAAAAACAGATTAAAAATGCAACCCTAACAGAGTTGAGACGAACATCACACATTGCAGATGAACCATTTACAGATTATCTTTAAATATATTAATAAATAAAAATCGACAAAGAAATCGTAAAAACTAAATAGTTTTAACGTAATCGAAAATAAACAAACTTGACGATAAAATCATTTTTTATTAAAGAAAATAACTACTGTGAACTGTTAAAAAGAATCTACTGTAAATTTGCAGTACAACATCGAACGTTTTTGTTCATAAACTGGTAAAGCCCACTTAATGTATAACAAAAATGTATAACAATGCATTTACAGAAAATTAATTAGATTTCCACTAATAAATCCAAGCGCATATTTTCATACAGTTTTTGTGAAGTCAAATTAGTAATTTTAGTTCAAGCATGAGGAGAAAATTTTCTTTTTTATCCTTGCATCAAACTCGATTTCATTCATGACTTTCTTCGAGGATATTTATCGTAAAAAAAAGTTAAACTTGACAAATTTTGTTCGGTTCAACTGCAGAAAGTTCATCAGAGGTTGGTCTATTATTCTCCAATGCCAATTAAATTTAATTTGAGTCAGCTGAATTCGGTTGGTTCAAAGTCATTTTGGTTGACTTCGTCCAAGAAGCTTTTACTCAGTGAGGATTAACATTCATTACTAAAAGAAACATTTGTTGCGTCACAAATTGAAAAAATTACTTTCAAATATAATTACATGCCAATTTTGAATTCGCCACATGCACTTCGAAAAAAGGAAGACAACTGATATTAAACTGATATTTTTATACAATGACTTCTAACAAAACTACCCCTTACTTAGTGTCTCTCAATTTGTAAGCTTATTATGACTTGTATACATCATAAATCACGTTTTACAAGTTTATTGCTTCAAATACATATTCTGCATTGTGAATCGTGCTCAGTACTTGATCCACTCGCAGAGTATATCGTCATTATAATACACGAGCGTCTCAGGCGTGCGCATATAGTCAACTTTTGACAATCGACGCTCTCCTCGACAACGGCATGACGACAACGTTGAAGACGAGTGCATTCGTGATAGGAGCAGCAGCAAGGAGCCGCAGTAGTAGAAGCAACGAGAAGAGTCGTTTGATCTTCGAACCGGTTCGCCGAACCTATTGTCAATTGTATCTGCTTCCCTTACGCCTCTTCACCCTCCCAGCCCATCCACTTTATCCGCCGTTCCTATCTCAATTTCTCGATTTCCCTCCGTCTCACTCTTCTTCATCATCATCATCTTCGTCTTCTTCTTCTTCTTCTTCTTCTTCCTCTTCAACCCTCGGCGACACTCTTCCTACAATCCACTCCTTTCATTTATCCGAACGGGAGCTTGACAATTCCGTACCTCGGTTGCTCTTTCATCGACGCACCATGGCCACGATCTTGCTTCTTTGCCAGATTTAATGTCGTCCATTCTCGATACCGTCCAGGCGAACGCGAGCCAATTCGCACGGCTCGTCACCCCGAGACGACGATTCCGTCTCTTACTCCCTTTTTATTCAAGCGTGCACGATACAACAATTACGTTCACGTTATCAACCCTCCTCCAATTGCCGCTTTTATACCCCACAGTTAATATTTTTGTCCTCTCTTTTATTCTCGACTCCGCCTCCTGTACTCCTTCTCATCCTATCTAATGATTTCAGCACATGGCACTGGTGCGATCCTATCAAAGGGAAACTGACAATTTTTTATCGCCCACGTCGTGAATGCAAATTATACCACTCGACTGGTTTTTTTTTTTTTAATCCTTTGAGTTTGGCCGGTCAGTCTCGTGCCTGGACAAATTTTAATTAGTCCTGGGGCTGGACGCTTTTTTTTTCGTCAATCGAGCTATCCACAGTTCGATTACAATCACTCTAACCGAACACGGGAGGTTTCGTTGAATTGTGTTTTGCGCTTGAAAATTTGAACCTTGCGTTTTTATTCGGTAGCGTTGTTACACAAACGCTACGTCGTTGCTTGTGTACTTTTTTTTTTTTTAGAACTTTGTTACAAAAATATTGTAAGAATTGTGAGGATAATTTTTAATGATGAGGCTCTAACATCCATGCATTAGTTTATGAAAGAGTAGAATAAAATACCTCGCTTACAAAATGAGAAATTCCAAAGATTGAAATGAGAAAAACGTCGCTTCTCATCAATGTCCCAAAACCTTTGTAAAATCTGCGAAACCTCCTGAAAATAAAAGAAGAAATTAGCATGATTTTTAAAAAAATTCTGAGATATATTTTTACCACGGAAAGTCCAACATTTTTGTGTCATACAGTACCGTAATTTTACATCGCTCTTGCATATTAAATTTAACAAACCAGTTCATGAATAAAAGCTTCCGAAAAAAGGTACTGCAATTTACAAAGTAGATTTTATTAACAGACCATCCTCTGAAAGCTTGGTAAGCGTTGAATAAATAGACCGATTTTCGGCGTGTACGTTTTAATTCAAACTTGTCAGATAAAAAATTGTAGTGTCGATGCACGAGCCTGTTTAGAACACTAAAGGATTGCCGTCGTGTTATATCAATCGACGATTCGATATATATTTCTCAGTGTTGGACAAAAAAAAAAAGATCGGTATTGCAAAGGATGCCAGGAATATATATAGAAGAGCAGCACGCGCGGCGTTGACGACATCGTGGACGAGATCGCGATGACGAGAGGTGAGTATCGCGCGAGTCGAAGGGGGGCAGAGGGGGAGGGTCGTCGTTATTGGCCCCCGAGGCCACGCCATTGTTGTGTCTGCGTGCGAGAGCTGTGGATGAAGCGATCGAAAGAGTGAAAAGCCCCGGAAAAAAGCCGGTGGGTACGACAGAAATCGACAGTGTAAAGAGAGACGGTGATAAATTCATCCCCCGCGCGTCGAGAAGAACCACACTGACTTTTATGGGATAAACGGGTGGATAAAGACTGCCGAACGAACGAATAAATGTGAGAAAGACAGACGAAGGTATATATATAGACATATTATGTGGGTACGAACAAACGTGAACGAGTACGAACGAAACGGAATGAACGAGGTGGCTACGCCTCTGCTAAATAAACTACCCCCCGGCGGCGTTTTGTTGGCGTGCAAGAGAGAAAGAGGGAGAAAGAGAGAGAGAGATAGAGAAAAGAAGAGAGATAGAACGTTGGTGGTGGTTGCTGCTGCCGGGATTTTATTAACTTCTGTACAACCGAAGCGCCGGGCGCCCACACCCGTTGCTTCAGCTACTACTGGTAACTGTGGTCCTATGCCCATCCTCTCTGTCTCTTCCTCTCTCGCATTGCCTCTCTTCCTATTCTTCGTTCGTGTGCCGCATAGCGCGTCCGGTGCTGGTTACTCGTCCGATTTTAGCTAGACGCCGCCGAGGACTCTGCAACCACCAACAGCACCCCTAAACGAGGACAGCGCACCAGTAGCATCGCCAACGTTGTCCACGAGATGGAGGAGGACGGATAGTCTTCCAGAAGAATACACGCGGAGGGGTGAAAAGGACGGTATTCCAGTATCCTGCAAACAAGCCAAATAAAGGGATAGTAATTATTGTGTTTGTGGCCCGGTTTATTTCTTTTTTGGGGGGGAGGAAAAGGGACTCCGAGGAAAGGAAAGGTTGACGGACTGGGTGGCAGGTCACCACGCGCTGCTCTCGGTACCGGGAGCAAAGCGAGAAGGACGGGGAGAAAGAAAGGGAGGGAAAAATTAGATCTTTATGCTCCCCTCCGCACGCTAACGCCCCATGTCACGATAATTTGAAATTCTCCTTTCGGAGGTTTGTGAATTTTGTAAAATTGTTCTATTCCTTAAAGGAGGAAGGGGCTTCTCATTGGGGACTTAGAGAAATGAGGCCCTGAAAGGCCTCATGGGGCTTAGAAAAATTAGAAAAATTAAAAATCCGGGCTTTATTATTAATATTCTGGGTGATCTCGACATTTGTACAAAATAGAAATTGTTACATTTTATGCTTGTTTTATAAACTTTTTTTGTCATTCTTATAAACTTTGTAAGAATTTAAAAAAAAATGTGTTCGATAACATCTGAAGAAAAACGTATTATCGGTTAAAAATCTTCCATAAACGGGCCTTGCTGACGACAAGGATTGATACTTGCTTTATGTACTCGAGAACAATCGATCCTCCGCGTACGACCGCTACTAATTTCCGCTCGTTGTGAAACTTCCTTCGCTTACACCCACTTCCCAATGTCATATCCCTAAAACGGCTTCAACTCGACGAGTTAATCTTCCTATTTGTCTTCTCTGCTTTGTACTTTCCAGGAATCGTTGTTATTATTAATTCGATAAATTTATACTCAGAATATCTGGTTTTTTTTTTCAAGTATAATTTTACACGTACATACTGTAAATAAACGTAACGTTCGTTTTAATAATATTTGAAGATTTTTATACACATCGTATCGTTGATAATCTCATAGAATCCAAAATCCCATCTAAATATGCTACCACAAAATATCCGAAACAAAAATATTCTACGACAAAGTATTTCGGCATAAAAAATATTTTTTAAGTTTTCGACATTTTGACACCAGAGAGTTTTCTCATCCAAGCGTAAGAAGAGCAAAAAAAATCGAATGTAAAAAAGAGAATGTGTAAGTGGAAGCACTGGCTTTGATTCAGTCGTGTATTAAGTCTAGCAGTAGGAATATCCGTACTTTCACTACACTCATATACATATTTGAGGGATAGAGTCGGGTAAGTCATTGAATACAGCCGTCGAGGGTGACGACCATGAGAGGAAGTCGGGGAGCCTGGCAAAACGTTGCAACCCCCTATCCAACGAATCGCCAAATGATCGCGAAATAACCGCTCACTTATATCAATTCAACGACGCGGTCGCACTCTTTATGAAGGCGCATTCACGCGTGCCGTTGCCGATCCCTCGAGCGTAAGCCAGCATTGGCTGTGTGTATGAGCGAGAAGTCCATCGGGGTTTAAAGGGAGTCAAGAGTTGAAGAGCAAGAGAGCGAGTGGGGCGGAGTGACTCCTCGTTTCTGCGTCGTTTTCAACTCGGTTCTATGTTGAAGAGAACGAAACCATCCCGATACCGCCTCTGGTCAAACCCAGAGCATCACCCTCTCCGCAGGTCTGATTTCACAAATCTCGCCCCTTTGCCCTCTCACTCTCTTCGTCGTCGCACTACACGTTTTCCACCGATTCTTTACGTAACTCCCAACCTCGCTATATATATATCTACAAATCTCTCAATTCCTGTTTCCCTCGTCGAGATACCATGGTACTAATTTCGCGACCTGCATATTTCCACCTCTATGTGCAGTATTAATACAGCACCAGTGCACCAACACGGGCACTCGTATTATAAACCGCCGCGCGGAGAAACTAATAAACTCCACTCATTACCTCGCTTCCTCCTATATGTAATGTTGTATAAGGCTAAGAACACTGCATGCATAAGTATAATAATGTTCTGATTAAATAAGTATATTTTCGACGATTAAAGTGGCAAACCAGGAGATATTAATCGATAACTTCTATTCAAGGCGTATGTTATCCTAGAACATAATCTGATTTTAATTCAATCAGGATTTTCAGAAAATCGATGGAAATTTATCGAATTTAAAAATTATCTTGCTTCATGTTTCAGCATAAAAAATAGATTTGGTAGTAAGGTTGTTGTTCATTTGTTTTTTTATCATTTAAGAGAATTTGTAAAAGTAATTTTTTCAATCGGTGCCAGCTGAACTCTACGACAAGTTCAAAATATAAAAAATGTTTGCATCTATGAACTGAGATTTAAAAAATTCACTTAGAACCATTTTTCATTTTTTGTGCTTGCCCAGCAGTAATTTTTATAAAGGTACGATTTAATTTTAACTTTTTTTTAATTTTTATGTTATTTTACTACGTTTTTTATATTTTTAAATTTAATATTGCCGTTCTTTCGGACTTTGGCAAGGAAGTTTGTAGTTCCAAAAGTAAACGCTGTGTGGCGACCGATCGTAGTGTTTCTCGCAGTCGATACGTTCAGCCTTGAACTACAAAATATACACTGTTAAAAATAGTTGCAAATTTACTGTACCGATTCCTCCATTTAGAATAAATATTTTCCTAGCTTACGTAATCGTATAACCAATATGCAATTCGCTTCCTTAATGGCAATTCACATCATGTGATCACTTCGTTCCCTAAAAAAAAAAAGAAAAAAAAACGATTGTACAATGATAAAATTAACTAGACATTAGTACAAGTGGAACCGCGAAAAGCGATGGAGAAAGACTGTAGAGGAATACGAAGGGGTGCGGATTGAGACCAAGGACGATTATAGGCTGAAGGGATGAAAAAGTCTGCGCTTCTGCGAAAGGGATTGAGGAGTCAGGAGGCAGTAACGGGCAAAAAAAAAAGAAAAAAGACCAGTGATCCGCGTGTCGCAAGAGCGAGGAAAGAAGAGAATGAGATAAAGGTAAAGAAAGATAGATGGCGCATAAGGTCGGTAGCAACCAAGAGACAATGTGCCGCTTATACGTATACATATATAGCCAACTGGTGGTATATATGAACCTGACGGAGAAATGGCGAAAGGGGAAAGTATAATTGAGCGATTTGAGAACGATGAAGTGAGGGAGATAAAGAAAGACGAGAGAGATGAGTGGAAAGCCTCACTATCCACCGCGATAAAGTATAATTATTTTCCGATAGAGTGGAAATTATTCGAGAATAAGCGGGCGCGCGACGACGACGACGACGACTACCAAGACGAGTTATTGGGGATATTCGTACTTTTATTAAATGCCCCTCTTTTCTTCTGTCCCGTCATCGTATATATCCCTCACACCAACCGGATACTTCGCTTCTTTTTTGTCCCCTTTCACACTTCTCCGGGATTTCATTCCATCTATTCGAATATGTATTATACTCTTTTCATTTCGAACTCGCAATTTTAACGGAAAATTGTTTTCAATTAAGAGCGGATTTTTCTTCAAGTCTCAATCGAACGGCTTCCTTTGGTGTTACTGAAGATAAAAAGCGACATGTTTTATTTCAACAACAAAGAAATTTATGAAAATCGCTCTCAATAGTTTTGCACTTTAAATTATATAATTGAAAATTGCTTTCAATCGACAGAGAATTTTTTTGGATGTGGGCAAACTTTGAGCCTAGTTCGATGTGAATGCAGTTAAAAACCAAATGGTTTTTTACTTCAACAACACAAATAAATTTCGTTTCGAAGTTTTAATTTCAAGAAATAATTTTTTAACTCTTTGTAGCTCGTTTCGTGTGACTAAAGTTAAGAGCGACATGTTTTATTTTATAGAAATAAATTTATGAATACTGACAACCCGCAATTTGATATTTCGGTGTTATTTCTTATTTTAAGAAAATACTTGTCAAGTTCTTTCAAATTTCTTCTGAATCAACAGAGAATTTTTCACAAATTTCAATAGACCAGAATTTTTTGGAGCTACAAATGTTAAAAGCCACATATTTTATTTCAACAACAACTAAAAATTCAATTTTTTCTTTTCTATGCTACTTTTAATTTCAAGACATAACTATTTAAGTTTTTTGTAATTCTCGCTTACAGCCTCTCACATTTAATTATTTACTGTCTATGAAATCTCTCGACGTGTCTTTTATAAAGCGCTCTAGTCGTCAAAATCGTTTTATTACTCTAGTGTGAGAAAGTTTAGCACATACTCTTGAATGACACTTTATCCGTTCATAGTACGAATATACTCGTGAGCTTTTCCGTGTGTATTGAAAGCGTTTTGTTAACCCGGCTATATCTGGTACAAATCGTTTGCTGCCAACGACGCGTTGATAATGATACTGCTGAGCTATTCATAAGGGTACAGTAACATCGTTAACTTTGCGATGAAACGACGAGAGATCTTCGATGTGAGGAACGAGGGGGACGATTTTACACAACAGAGAAAGCAGAAATCTCACATCCACTTTAACATAAATATATATATATATATATGTATACTTACGTACAAGCTATATTGTGTACACATAGCCGACGACCTAACGGGGATGATAATAGGTTGGCATCTGCACACAGCACTCCCCTTGACAGGTCTTTTCCTCGGAACGAAATTAATATTCCTAATTACCCATCGCTCGGCTACACCGACAATAATACTACGTTGCTAAAGTACGATGTAGACAGTAGTGATTCTATGGAAGAATCAGCTCTCCGCTAACGAGATAAGATGTCACGGTACACTGTCTTTCTGAAAGAAAAAAAAATATTACAAAATTTAGTAACGTCGAATAATCAATTTTCATAGTCATTAAAATGTTCAATATCAATTCTGTAGAATCAGTGTTAAATATTTGCTATATTGAAGGATTAGATATTTTTTTTGGACACCTTCAATTTTAATCCGCGATAATGAAAAATGTTAACACTGGAATTTCATTAAGAATCATAAAAAAATGTATGCATTTAAATGTACATTTTTCTAATTCTTCAACGATTTTGATTTGGAATTTAGGAATTTATTTACTTCTATAGTAAAATCAAAGGAATTCCGAACAAAAACTCCAGAAATGAAAGCTAGGCAATATTTGCATTCCAACAAGAGTTTTATTAAAATATTATTAGGAATTAGAAGTTTTTTTTTACTTTATGATTCCTACAATGAACTGGATTTATACTGTATTTTGTAATTATAATACTTAATTAATTTACGTACTGATATTGAACAGTCTGTTTTTACTAAGAAAAATAAAACATCACAAATTAGTGCCATTGAGTACAAATGCCAAGATTTTTAATAGTCAATCAAGTGTTACAATTTAATTGAATTGATTTAATAAATTGAGAGAATGCAGATAAAATGAGATTTTTAAATAAAAAATGTTTAAATATATAATTTTGATTAAGATTTTATGGTACTTCCAAACGAATGAATTCAAGCTGCGGTCCTGGTCTTATTTCGATTTTCAATTAAATTACCTGCCGATAATTAATTATTCAATTTTGTTTTCAGTATGTTACAAAAATAGTAAATTTCATGACTGCTAAAAAACGACATTATTTATTTCCATGTCATATATAAGCAAATGAAAGTCTTTTGTAGTGAGAATGCAAAACGTGAGAATATGCGAGACGAGTCCGATATACGCCCGGGGCAATGTAATAAGCTATAACAGGAGTAGAATTTATTTGTGGGTTTGAGGTAGCCCTCGAATCCATTATGCTTCCGGAGACCCCACTAAAAACTGTCATACTCAGGTCACAACCAGTAACACCGCCCGTCGTGCGCTCTAATTGCAATCGAAGAAAATAAGTATCGATAACATCTGTTATAAACCCGCGTGTACTACAAATGTTAAATTACGGTAAGACGATCATAGATTTTATTTTTATGAACTTTCATTCCGAAGACATAAACGCAAAAGTTTGTCTCCCAGTGAGATGTAAAATTACATCTTTGTGACGTCATTTTATTTTCCATTAATTTGGATGTAAAATGAGGATCGGAAGCTATTAGTACCGATTATATGCAATTAAGTTTGAGATTCTAACTGACTTCTTGAGGTCGATTAATACAGAAGTCATTTAGAGATTCTGACTGACTTCTTGAGGTCGGGAAGTACTTCCGGAAGTGTGTAAAAGACTCTAACTGACTTCTTGAGGTCGGTTAGTACTTCCGGAAGTAAGTTGGCGATTCTCACCAACTTCTCAAGGTCGACTAGTGCTTCCGGAAGTGTGTTAAAGACTCTGATTGACTTCTCGAATTCGGCTACAGTACATCCGGAAGTGAGTTAGAACCATTAACTGACTTCTCAAGATCGATGAGTACTTCCAGAGTTGACTAAGAAACAGTAACTGACCTCTTCAGGTCATTTAGTACTTCCAGAAGCAAGTTAGACTCTCCGACTGACTTTCTATCGTCAAACCCGCAGAATGACTGTCTGTGACAGTCACGTGGAGCATCAAGAGACACCACTACATGACCGTGTGGTGTCTGGAGAGAATTAGCCAGCGTCGTCTATACTCAAAAGTACTTTCCGCTGCAGCATCCAAGTACCAAACGAGTTATTAGAGCGCATCGGGAGAAGTAGCTAGTGTAGATATAGAGACTCGTGATATATAAGGTGGGATGAGATATAGGAATTGAGAGACTGTGATTCGCGGAGATATTATCGGTAATGGGGCAATTATGATAATAGCGGGTAATTCCGCACAAAATTCAAGGGAGAAAGGAGAAGAGCGAGCTGAACACGCCGAACTGAGACTGCTAATGAAGGAAACAGTTAGTTTCAAACGGCCTCCAATAATTATGCTGTCAGGGAAGAGAGAGTGAGAGCAAAAGAGAGGGAGAGCGAAGAAGGGAGGAACGAAGGGGGGAAATAGGCGCATAGCTATCCCGATATTACGGAACCCTCCCCGACACAATGCGCGAAATTGTTCACACTTCCCTTGACATTACTGTATACGTGCGGCGCTCCGTGGTTCCTGTCACGGTGCAGTTGGAATGAAGTAGCGAGCCAGCTTTCGTAAATCACGCGTTTCGTGTACCACTCTACACGATATAACGTGTCTTGCCATATATATACACACACGAGACATACGAGGGAAAGAGCAGGAGGAGGTGGCTGCGGAGAAAGAGAAGCCAAAACTCGAACTCTGCTCTGAACTCTCTCAAGCTACTCGACGGTTATAACCGCGACTACACATCATCCTTTTAATTGCACAGCTTACTTTAATTGCAAGCTAGACGCTATTATTCCGCCATTTATTTTATACCCAGGCTTAGTTCGTTATTTTATTTTTTTTTGTTTTTCTTGCGTTTTTCTGACTTGCAACATTTTTTTTTATTTCTGTAATTTGTTTCTTATTCATTTTATTTATTTATGATTTGTGGCCGAAAAACGTATTATGCTTTTTTTCTGTAAAAAAAATCGTATATAAAATTCTATATATCATTATCATTTTTTTTTCATGGTTAAATGACTATTTTATTCTTTTATCTCACGAAACAATACATCTCTAGCGATGCGCAAGCCTTCTTTTATCGGTAATAATGATAATTTTTTTTTGGCTTTATGACGATTAGAGCTTTGGTTTTTAGCCAATTATCAGTGTATATGATTCAATAGTTGCAATTTATATGTTTTTCTCGTTTACACGAAGCCTGAATAACAAAATGACACCAAACACATATTTATTAAGTGCGTCATAAAATTATTTTCACTAACAGCTAATTTGACTACTACGTAGGGCCAACCTACTTAAGGCGATGCTGGAGTAGATTTTTTTACCGACTGGTCGGTAAAATAGTACTGTTTCGTAGTTTACAAAATTCGTTGTTATTGTATTACAAATATGTCTGAAATTGCACAGGATTATAATATCAACATAGGCGAATCGCCGTTCACTCTCATTTTTCGAATGTGATTCTTAGAAATGTTTATATAATACGAAAGAGGTGGCAGTTGGCAGATCGAGCGACAATATTGGTTTTCTATACGTTTACAAATGTTCAATTTTCTTTGTTTTTCAAGCGTTTTCACCCAAAATTCGAGTGGACGCAAGTATGCCTCTATTGATATTACAATCCTGTGCAATTTGAGACATATTTGTAATACAAAAACAACGAATTTTGTAAACCACCGAACCGTACTTTTTTACCGACCAGTCGGTAAAAAAATCTACTCCAGCATCGCCTTAATCGCTGGTGAAATATCATTTTTCCAACTTTTATGTATTTTATGTAAATTCGAAATTAGTTGGCTCTATATTTATGTATATATATATGTATATATTGAGACTGTAATGATTGAGGGGTACCGCAGCTTGCTAGTCTGCGTTCCAACAGGTAATAGCAAAACTATCGGAAACAAACTTGTCGCTTGGTGTAGAGAGACCCTTTGGGGAATAATCAAAATGCTGAACGGGTGTCCCGTCGAACGTCGAGGACGACAAGGACGGGAGGAGACTCGAGCGCATGTTTCTACACGTGCGTGTTGCTTCATGTCCCTGTGTACGGACATACTGATGGGATATACGCGGGACTTTGTATAGCAAGTACCTATATTCGGGAGCTCGAAGCCGCTAGCGTCAACCAGTCAAGCCAGCCAGCCAGCCACAGGCTCCGACGTCAATGTGTTAATATTGGTAGAGCTAATTTGATAGTTTAATCAATTTCCGTAAGCTGCGACGGCAGTTTAATAGTGATGTCATCATTTTCAACGAGACCCACAATGGGGTTAATCTTGCTCGACGAGCTAATATTCCCAGAATTAACGGTGTTTCAAATGCAGCCAGGGAACGTGTCACCACTATATACTTCCACGTCCTCTTCCATTGTCTATCCTCGCTGTTCAATACACGTAACTCTGCAACACACAAAGAAAGGACACATAAATGCATTAGAAAACCCTTCTTAATTGAATTTGTAACTATTATCGGAAGAACGAGTATTTTTCACTGCTGAGACTGACACTCTGGGGCAAAAAACAGAGGAGCTATGCGTTTCACGACGATCTTCTTCTTCTTCTTCGTCTTTCACAATTAATCCGGGCCTTCAGCACGTTTCACGACGATCAACTGATTTATTACATCCCGACTGCCCCTGTGGCGGCAAAAAACAGACGAGTTATGAGTTTCACGACGATCAGCTGATTTCACTGATTTCTTTGTCCGGTATTATGTTCTCGAAAACGGTTAAAAGTTACTTAACCAAATTTTGTACGTCGATTATATGACCAGCGTCTAGTGTTTTTCTCAATAAAATGAGGTGATAAATTGTTCATTCGCATATTGGTAAATTAATTTTCTAAATAGTCTATTTGGATAAATCGAAATATCGCAAGATGGCCGCCATTGATAGGTAATTCTTGTAAATCACTTCACAGCGTAAATAATTTAAGAAGTGTAAATAATTTTAGAAAAATTTTAAAAACTCTCGACTGAAAAAAGAAACATAATTAATGCACAAATTGGGTAAACAAAAAAATGTTGAAATAATAAAATAACCATTTGCATATTTTAATCCACAGATTTTCACATGATTTGCGAATGTTTATTTAATTATTAATACAAGTAGACGCCTGTGAATACACTGCTTTCAATTAAAACCTTTTACCAAGAGAATGTAAGTAAATAACATAAATATCTCATAACCTTATTTTATAGCTACAAAATTCTAACTATATACGCTTAAGAAACAAACTGCAAATACAAGTTCTGTACATTTATACAATTAATCTATGCTACGACGACGAGAAAAGTGGGAAAGATATCATACAGAGCGAGAAAAGGATTAGCGCGAATGGATAGGAAAATCTCGGTGAAGCTCGGACCGGGAGAGCAGGAGCAGGAGTGCATTGAGAAGAGTCATTATGAAAGTACGCTGTGTGTCGGGTGGGGTAAACGGGAACGTGGCGAGGGGCGGAGGGGTGGGGGGGGGGGGGGGGGAGGGCGGAGGGAGTTGTGTGCCTAGCTCGAGCCTCGTTCGCCGCCGTGAATTAAAGATTCGAGCGACCGTGTTCGCAGTTTTCGTTCGAGCGGCCCTGTATGCAGATCCCGCGAGCGGGCATATTAGGTGGAGGTACGCAGTTAGGCAATAACCGCTGTCAATAGAACCCTGCCTCCGCTCTCTCACTCGCAGTCACTCACTCCATCTACTCTTGGAGTGGTCCCCACTCGAAAATGCTACTCGCTAAATTAGGTAGGTTATATGGGCTTCGTTTCATTTGCGAGCAAACTTTAATAAACGCTAAAATTGCGTAAAAGAGCAAGGTTTTCAGACGGACCGAGTGGCGTGGGGTCGAGGGAGGGGGGAGTAAAGAGGGGCGGAAGGGAGGGGGAGGGCGAGAGGTCCTCGGTGGAAATCACCAGGGCCAGCGATTCCCAACGATCCCGTTTGTAATAAATTCGTACCTTCCGATTATTGCCACTACAAATCGCTGTTATCCATCCAACTGTTCAATATTCATCTGCTATATCCTATTTTGTAATTTATCTTTCGGAGATTACGCAATTCGATAAAATCTTGAATATATTTATCTTTAATTATTAAACGATGGAGAAATGTATATCGCAATATTGAGATATTCATTCGATATATCTGAAATTAGTTGATAATGAAGTATCTTGATCACTGGTACCAACTTTGTATATGCAAAATATATTTCTGATAAAAATATGAGACAATGAAAAAAAAAAAGTGTTTTTATATTTCCTACAACTAAAAAGTAGCAACTACGTTAATTATGAATTCTCTCGAACCTCAGCAAATGTTGATTTCGAACATCGAAATACTTTTTTTCTCAAAGCAAAGACACCGCTTTTGTGTTTCTAATTTGATTTCGTTGTACCGTCACCGAACTCTAAACTAGATCCGAACTACTTTTTTTTTAGTGAAAATTCGGCAAGTGTCTTGGGAGTCTGTGAATAACTGGCTAAATGTCCGGTAAATAATCCGGTTAATTAACTATTTACTATATCTAATCTGAGGTCCAATGTTTTATTGTTCAGTTGGTACTGAACAATAACAAGAAAATATACCTAATTACGATTCGCGATCGTCGATTTGCAATTTTTCAAATTTACATTAATATTCGGATTTTGTATATTGGCAGCACTGTGTTTACCAAAATTACCGGTCAACTAACCCGGCAAATTTATCGGTAAGAATGATAAATTGAGCTTGCTTACGCGAATTTCTTTAGCCGACTGTACGTTCTTTGCCTGAGCTTCCGGCGCTGAACCGGAAGTAGATGTATAGCCGATCGTCTGCTTTTTAAACGCAGTAACAAATGGCGACCTAGGTCGCAAACGATTCTATTCTTTCACTATACATATTTCAACAACGTTAAAACAGTTGCGATATCTTTTGATAAACAAAAAAAAAAAGATACGCATATAAAAAATAGTTCGATTGTTTTCATCAGGCAGTACGAACGGTTTTATTTCATTACGCAGTCGAAGAAAAAAACAAAGAAAATGTCGTTCCCGATCGGTGCAAGTACATGGAGGAAAAAAAGAGGATCCAGAATTATCTCTGAGCCTGAATTCATAGGCTACTACAGCGTCGATGCAGACAGAAACTATTTACCTGATTCATCTCGATTGCTGTACTACAATCCGCCATCTCAAGGAAACGTGTACTTGGATCTTAATCATGGCATAGAGTCGGCTATTCGCGGTTCTGGCTCCTCGCAAGAAGCGAATTATACCTTCAAGTGGATCAAGGAGAATCATGCGAAAATAAAAGCACCTCTCGAGTCGGACAGATGGTAATTGAGAAAATTAAAAAAGAAGAAAAACACCTAATCTTCGTTAATACTTTTACAGGTCCGAAGTGGTTTGAAATCCCAAATGTATTAAAAAAGTAACATTTTGATGATTACTGTTGAGATTTCAATCCAATGTCTACCAAAATAGTGTTTCATATTTTTTTAAGAGTGTAAAAATGTATCAAAAATTCCTTGGAACCAAATTTGATTGTGAAAAAAAAAAATAGATCTACTTTTTTTCAAAGATTTTGAAGATCAGGTTTGAGATTTTTGAGCCGATCTCAAGCAAAATAGTGTGTCATTATGTTTTAAGAGTCAAAAAATGTATTGAAAAACCTCTTCTATTCTATCGTTAAAATATGTTTTTAAAAAAATATATTTTTTCTTGTCTTCAACAAATTACAAAACAGTTAATCTTTACTAACCCTTTCGCAATATGGTTTTAAGTCCCAAATAGGTAAAAATAAAATATTCAAGATTAAGGTTGAGACTTCAATTTAGTGTCAAGAAAGATAGAGTTTTAGACAAATTTATATAAGTTTTTATAAAACTTAAATTTGCCTAATTTTGAAAATTAAAAAATGAATAACGAGCTCTTTTAAATGGAAAAAGAAAATTGAAATCATAAAACCACTTGATAACTATTTTATCAAGTTAGCAAAACCTAAATAATGTAGTATGAGTCATTTGAGAAAACAGACCACAGCTTAACTGAATAAAATCTATTATTATTATTATTATTATTAAAGATTATTTAAGAAAAACAGATCATAGCTTGCCTGCATTAAAGATGAACAAAAGTTAAATAAATTTGTATCTTTTTTGAGTGAACTACAATCATTACAAACTGTAATTACAATTTTTTTACAAATTTTTTTTCTAGGATAAATCCAAACTTTGTTTGCAGTCGAAAATTGTTGATGACTTTATTAGGCACTCCAGTCTTATCGAAAGAACCCTGGTGTATACGTGCAGCAAAGTGGAAGGGAAGCATATATCTTTGCATTGAAAAACGCAAGAAAACACGTGATGTATCACGCGACGAACTCACAAAATTTGCTTCCTGGGGTTTCAAGTTTGAGCAATATATCCTGTCAGGTATAGATATACCTATCTGCTTCTTAGTCAAAAGTTATTACAATTAAATACAGATTTTTAAAAATCAATTTCTGTTTTCAATTTCTACAATTCATCATCTCAACTATATTAATATAACTAAGTGAATGTTTTTCTGTTTCCAGATTCTCCCGAAAAGTTTCCCGACACTTCCAAGCCTGTTGTTGAATCCAACGAGTTCCGATGCTTGTATCAACGACGCTTTGGCGGCCAATCAGTTCTTTTTGGTGTTGTAATGAAAGGCGTTAATTCCAAAAAACAACTGACTGACCCTTTGCCCTTAAACGGCATTAATTTCGTCGATTTAAAAACTAGCAAAATCATTGAAAATGCGAAACAGAAACGGCAATTCCGAAAATACAAGCTCTTCAGATGGTGGGCTCAGAATTTTCTTACCAACACGAATAAAGTATTGTGCGGCTTCAAGGACGATAATGGAATCGTTCGAAATTTAAAGATTTTCAGTCTCAACGATATGATCGCGATGTCTGAGGTGTTATAGATATTATCAATATAAAAAAAATAATATTGTTTCAATTTTTTTTTGCTATACTAATTTTATTTTATTTTATTTTTAATACATGTTGTAAATTAATTTTTTTAAGGGATGGAATCCGTCGACTTGTACAGGCTTCTGCGAGTCGCTCTTGGCGTGGATTTCCAAAACTGTTGTCAATGACTGCGACAGAACAGTCTACAGATTCCAGAGAGAAGTGTATGCCAATTGCATTAAGGTTGTGGAACTGACTCCTTCACCCGATTTCACTGTGATACCGACGTGGTTTATCAAAGAAACTACATGAGAAAGTCAGAGGAATTGAGATTTTCTCGCGGCTTTTTGATTTAGAATTAATTGTCCCGATCTCCGCGATATAACAATCAATTATCAACATTAGGACAAAGTTGTAATGATTTTTTTTTTTCAATCGTTTTTTTATTCTTCCAGTAATTATGTACTTTATCGTCTTTGATTATGGTTATTGTGCTACAGGTACAGAATGTTTAAAAAATCATAATTTATATTTAATTTTGTTTTCTATAACCGATAAGAGATATCGATAACGATACTATTAATCTGGTAAGTTCGTATCAATTACATAATAATGATTATAATGAACTTTTTCTGGAAATAATAAGAATAAAGATGATGTCTACCGTCTTACGTTTTATAAATTTTTTTTTAAAAAAATCACCGGTTTTCCTTATTACCGGGAAACGACAGAGAAGAAATTGGTGTCTGAAACATTTTCTACTAAAACACATGAACAAAGGTAACGTCTGACACAAGTTTATGCGAATTTAATCAAAAATTCTAGAAATTTCCCGAAATTCTTATAAGTCTTTAGGTATGAATTTCTTTCAGAGTATTCCAGAATATCTTATAAATTTGTAGAAAATTTTAAAAAATTTCTGGAAATTTCTGTTTCATACTATGTGTTATGAAAAAAAAAATACATTGTTTATTGATTGAGTAAATTCTTTTGTACTGGTTTATTCGACTACCACAAATTCGATACAAAGCATCGCAATGCCAATAGAGCGAAATTTACCTTACCGACTGGCGGCTGCCATCGTCATTTTTTTCTGATCATATTTTCTTTCACTCATTCGGATGCCGTTTATTTTGCTCTTCAATATCTTCAATCATTCTTCAATCATCGATATTTTCGGCTAAAAGCAACGAACACCAAATCAGATTGCAACTAGAGCTGTGTCTGAAGGGAAAAATAGAAGAAGACGAAGGTTTTTTGTCAATCTTCCTCCACCTTAAAAGACGTTTGGAAGAGGAAGTTGAAATAGACTTTGAAATCTCTATTATTGACGCGGAAAATAAAAAAAAGTCCACTGTGAAGTGCAAAAGGATGTACGGATGTATCTGTTACACACTCTGTGGAATTGATAACCACTATCCAGTTCTTTGTTTAACTTAATATCTAAGGTTAT
Source organism: Perithous albicinctus (assembly GCA_964016905.1). Lineage (NCBI taxonomy): Eukaryota > Metazoa > Arthropoda > Insecta > Hymenoptera > Ichneumonidae > Perithous > Perithous albicinctus. Next base: position 34,867,390 of record OZ024688.1, on the reverse strand, counting down.
ATTTAGTTTTATTTTAGTTACGATACTGTACACAAATCTACTGAGTATTATTGCAATATGTTTTCAAAAAAACTATTGCTAATTGCAAAAACGAGAAAAAATAGTTATTTTTTATAATAAGAAGATTAATTAATAATAGTACAGATTTGTATCCATTCTATTGTCAGATACAATAAAAATCTTCATTTCTGTAATTTATGAGTTTCAGAATAAAAGTGAATATTTTTGGTTATTTTCGTGATTATTATTGGTATCTAAACTACCGGCCACCTAGAATATTCTAATAACAGACAATAGTAATATATATATATGGATTACAGAATATTCTAACGACCAATTTAACAGTGCGGCAATATTAAATAATCGCTCGCGTACTCTGGTTATCTGTTTTGATGTAATGTAGTATTTGTTCCTCCAATGAGCGAACGAGAAAAAGATGGAGGAACGGGGTAACTTAGAGCTACTGGGAATCCCTGTATTCCGCGCTCCTACAATTATTTCTCGACAACCTCCGATCGAGGATAACCCATCAATATTGCAGAGGAATGTCGTTTTCTACTTAACCGGTAAACACGACACTTTTTGTTAGAAACTTACGGTGAATTAACCGCAGTTATTCATTTAATTTACCTGCGGTCAAATATATTTCAGTTGGTATTGAACAGCAAAAACGAAACAACTTTTTTCTTGTAATTTTGATCAAATTTGTGCACAAACGTATAAACGTATTTTTAATAATCTTCACAAAAATAAATTTGTACATTTCTGGTTTTAAAAAAAAACGAAAGAAATACACAAATATTTGTTATAAATTTGTATTTCCGATTTAAAAAAAATAAAAAAGATGTAAATTTGACATTTTTTATGTCACTTTTAATTGTAGTTTAACAAAAATATCATTCTAGATTCGATAAGTTCACGATTTTTTATCAACACTTTACTTATATTTTACATAAAAACTCGAGTTTTAAAACATAAACAAATTTATCGATAAAAATCGTAAAAAACATAATTTACCAGTAACAATGGTAAAAAACTTAATTTTCCGGTACAAAAGGTAAAAAACATAATTTACCGATAAAAATGGTAAAAAAAAAGTGATTTACCGACAAACTCACATCACCTTTTGTATCGGTCAGAGTGGCCAAAATTCCCATATCTACGCAACGCACTTTTCCTCAGCGCGCATGACATTTTTGTAACGCTGCTTCCAGTCCAATAGCCAATAGCACATCAACCATAATATCTTTGTCGTCTAAAATCTGCGTTTGTTACTGATTGTTACTGATTACTGAGAAATTCATCAAAGTAAAAACAAAGGATTTTTACTGGAAAAGTTCATTAAAACAGTATTAATACGTCGAGAAACGTATTAACTGATTAAAATATACAACAAACAGAGCCTGTTGAGTTTTGTTTAACGATGAGTCTCGTAGCGTATGGAAGTAGCGATGAGAGCAGCGACGACGAGGAGGTTAACCCGGCTCAAAATCAAGCACAACCAATTGTCACGAAAGAGTCGGTAAACTCAGAGAAAAATGTCATTGAGACAAAAACTCCACAAAATTTAAAGTTACACATGAATCTGCCGGCTCCGAAATATCAACAAAATTCCGCAAAATTTCATGATTATCAGAGTACGCAAAGCGAAGAAGACAATAAGAATAGGATACAATTTGCTGCTTTGCCAAAACCAATCAGCAATAAGTACACATATGACGATGTCATAGAAGACGATGATATTCCTCTGTTTAAACCAAAACAAATCACTGTTGAAAAACCTGTAAAACAGGACAGAGCTCCTGTTAGAATTTCTGTACCGTCGCTATCGGATGTAAGTGCAGTTTATTTACTCAGCTCATAGTATCTCAATAAATGTGCGAAATATTTGTGTCAACAATTTCCTGAAATTAAAAAAAAAAAAAAAAAAATATTTCACTGATTTTTTTTAAGTGAAATTGAAAATAATTTGTTGTTATACAAAAAGACAACTCTGATGATAAAAATAAAATAAAGATCACTTTGCATTTGGTTAATTGAGGCTCTAAAATTAGATTACCAGAATCATGTTTTTTTAAGAAGCAGTTCATTTTTTATTTTTTTTTGGTCTGGAAGATAAGATTTTATTTGTTATTTTTCTGCAACATCTTTTTTATTGAATTTTCAACAATTGTTGTGCTGAAATATTGAGCAGTTTAATTTATTATTCGCAAAAAAAATTTAGTTTCTCTTTAATTTTTAATTAATTTCATATTTTATTTTAATAGTTCAAAGACGTTGATGAGGAACTGGAGAAAAGCAAGAATCGTCGAACAGCATCCAAAGTATGTAGAAAATGAACACAGAAATACTAAAAATAACAACTTCTTTCTAGAAAAAAAAAAAAAAAATAATAAAAAATTATGTTTTGTTTTTCTACCAAGAATTTTTGTTTATCTAGCAATGAGTTTAAAAAAGATAAATTTTTATTTCCTTAAAAACGTTAGATCACTTTTCACAAATTTTTAAAATAATTTCTTTTAAGTTTTATGAATTTAAAAACAGTAATGAAGGATTTCTGTCCTTCATTCAGATAATCAGTCATGTTTTATTTTGCAAATTGCTTGAAATTTACAAAAAAAATTGCGGATGTTTCTCGAGTAAAATGAAAGTGATCAAAATTGTTATTAATCTGTTTGTATTAAAAACACGCAAAAAAAAGTTTTATTTTCTTATTTTGAGAATTCAGAGCCTTTGAAAATTCATAATTTTTTCTTCTCTACAGAAAGGAACTGGCTTGTTTGCAATTCTTCCGCCACCGCAGTCCGAGATATCATCAAAGAAGAATAATTTTATTCCCCACATACTCACAAAAACTCCTGCTAATACAGTGCCCAAAAATTCAGTCCCGCTAACAAAAGTGCCTACAAAAATGCCCCAAAAGTCTCTTGATAACAAGATTGATATAAAAGCGACGAAAAATCCTCTAGCGGTTTTGGATTACGATTCAAATTCCGAGGACGATGACGAAGAAGGCGAAAAACCTGATTTCTTTTCACTCGCAAAGCCTGAATCTGCGCCCGCGCCTGTAATTTCAGCAGGAACGAACTTTTTCTCGATACCTGAGAAAGTCATTCACGAAGAATTAGGGAAAAACGAAACTATCGTATCGAATCGTGCGAGAGAGACAAACACTATGGAATTTAGTCCCGAGAACGATGAAACAAAAAATTCAGTCACGACGCTCGTTAGCACGGTGATGAATTTGCCGCGCGATGAAATTTTGTTAAAAAATAAGGCTGAAGTCGGGCCAAAATTGCCAGTACCTGAACAAGAGTTTAACGTCGATTCTCAGGGTAATGTAGCTTTTGACGACAAAGCTATCGAATATCTGTGCGGCAAACGAGGCATTAAGAGGCGAAATCAGATGATCGACGAAGCTAATATTATCGAAATAAACGGGGAGGACATAAAGCCCGATGAGAGAGAATGGATGGTCAAGGCGTTAACGGAGGAACCTGTACAGAGGCCGATATCGATGCAAGGCGCCGGTCCGAGCAGCCAATCGAAGAAAAAACATCAGATCACTTATCTCGCTCATCAAGCCAAAGCGATGGAAGTCGAGCTTAAAAATACTTGGTCGCAAAATAAAATGGCGAGGAAACAGACGCAATCGAAATATGGCTTTTAATAGAAAAACATTTGTTCTTTTTCGTTGATTTTTCAAGGATTTTGTTTACGTGTGTTAGTGTTTTTCGTAAAAATGTGTATATATAGCAACAAAAAATATTTTGTTAAACAGCGAGATTGATACAGTATTTTTTTTGTTTCCATTTGTTACGAGCGAATTGAAGGCATGATTCAGAAGACTTATGATTTTTAATTCCTCTAAAGTTTCGAAAATCCAATAGAATATCGATAAGATGATTTTTACTTATTTATGTTCAAGATCTTAATTCTTCAGAAAATATGATGGTTTTTGATTTTATATTCTTTTAGTATTGTAATAACTTCTAAAGAAATTCTTCGCGAGATAAACATACTACTTATTATTTGTCTGAGATCGCGCGTAGCGAAATACATTCGTCGACGAACCGATGTCAATAGAACGTTCTGTTTTTGTTTTTTATTTCATCAACATGCGGAAGACGTATTTCACATAGAATGTCGAGCTTTTCATAGAAAATCTTTGTAACGCGAAATTCGAATGTACAAAAGATAAAATTTTATTTCTTTAAGATTGTACATAGCAAATAAACATATTTTGTGAAAAATCGAAAAGAAAAGGGTTTAACTGAAAATTCTAAAATTAATTGTAAATTTCGAACTTATTTTCGTCCTTTAAACTTTCTTTTTGTCGTATTTTTGGTCTACAATTATTATTCTATTCTTTCTCATAAAATTTCTACTTTTTTGACACTAAAACATCTGCTAAATAAATTTCATGTCACATAAATTCACATGAATCTTAGTAACAAATTTACAAATGAGAGAAATATTGTTGAAGACTTCAAAGTCATAACTTTTTTTTTCTTTTATTCAATCACCAAATTCTACTGTCTAATCTAAAAGCTAACACACTTTTCAGTGTCTTCTGTGGTGTAGATTTGGAATCTTTGCCGGGGACGGACTTTTAACGTTGTTAAAGGATAATTCCAAACAAAAATTGTAATTTTTTATAGAAACTTTTGAACACGATAATATATATTTACCATTTTATTCTATAAATGTACAAAAATAGTTTTATGTCCTCAATATTCTACACAGTAGAAAAAATTCTAGTAGAAGTACATAAAAAAATCTATCTACTTTTTAGGATCAACGTTCTCCCGAGCATATTACGTTTTTTCCAGAACATCAGTTTAATTATTTTAAAGACGGTTGTATCTTAACTTGAGTTTATTTTCTTCTCAAGCTGTTTTCATGACTTTTTTTTAGTATTCTAAAAAGTCCAAAAATTCTTTATAAGTACGAAAACAGTTTGTTAATTTTTCATATTTAATTCCAAGCAGAAACTGCATTTTCTTTTTGTAGAAAATGTTGAACAGAATATTGTACACTTTACCATTTTATTCTACAATTTTTTTCCCATAAATGTATAAAAGTAGTAAAAAAAAATGTGTATTTGCAGTATTTGGCACATTAGAAAAAAATCTAGCATAAATAGATAAAAAAAAAACTTTCTACTTCATCTTCTCAAAAATTGCATGTTCCAAATCCTTAAGATACTTTTCTTTTTCCACCAATTTTACTCTGGCCTCTGACAAATTGGGCGGCAAGTCGTTATACTTGCTCAGAGCTTCTTCAACAGAGATCAACTCCTCTTGAAGTTTCAGATAAGAATTATACTTCTCAAGTATAATTTCAGGAAAATAATTGTAAGCTCCCAAATCATTAAGCGACTCCTCAGTTTTCTCTATAAACTCTTTGTACTCGTTGAGCTTTACAGCGTTGACCATTCTGTTGACATGCCGCTCGTTATTGTCCAACTCATCGTCCACAAGTTTCTGCAAAGAATCTACGCTCTCACGAGCATATTTAGTTTTTTCCAGAACATTAGTTTGATTATTTTGAAGAGTGTTGAATCTTGACTTGAGTTTACGTTCCTCTCGAGCTCTTTTTATAGTTTCTCTGTTTTTGCGCTGCATATGCAGCGTCAGAGTGGTTTTGTCCATAGTAGAAAGATTCTCGGCTCTCATTATCGCAGCTGTTTTTGCCCACAATTCCTGAATATCCTTTGGCATAGATTTTGGCTCAATTTCCAGGAGATTCGTCAATTCCAAAATTTCCTTACCTCGTGCATTAGTTTCCGCTATTGTCTCGTTGATAGCTTCTTCGATGCTTTTTGTGCTCTTTTTCTCGGATAATTGCGAATTTGTTGAGATGCTTGAGAGCGATTTTATGTCGGAACCGGCGATCGATTTTGGAGATACCTAAAATTTTACGACAGCGTCGATTCGGGAATTTAATTACACAGCTTTGTTTTATTTGAAGGTAATGAAAATTTTCGATTCTTACGTCTCGCGTTCTCTCCATTTTTTTGGTACTCGATAGTAAAAGCAGAGAATAAACAGTTAATAAACACTGTTTTACGTTCTATTAGCATAAAATTTTGAATGCGATGCTGCAACTGTCATTCAGGCGGTGTGCGAATTTTTACACAGGTTTGAAAATGCTCGGATGATAAGTACGTGATCTTCTTGATCGACTTGAAATCGTTTTTGTTTGCTCTGTGCAATAAATTCGGTTTTAAGTGTATGTGGATTGTGCAAACAGAATAGTTACAGAAATGGAAATAATAAGTTTTACCGCTTTCCGAGATAGACCTGTTTTACCAACATCGTTTTGAATGATTCACAGTTTGATGTTAAATTTAAAAAAAAAAAAAAAAAATCTTTAAAAAAATCAGTGTTTTCAGCAGATATAGTAACCAAAAATGTTGGGCCAGATCGAAAAGGGTCAAGTTCACAAGTATATCGGATTCGCCAACATATATATTTTGAAAAACTCTACTTTTCATTTTGTTACTTTTATTACTTATTTAAATCGTCTCGAAAATGTTATTTATCAACAAACAATACAAAGTCAAAAATTTTAAAAACCGTCGATATAATTTTAATAAATAAAATTTGTTGTCTATGACCAAAAAAAAGTGGGTCACGCGTCTTGGTCCCACCATAAGCTGCCCTAAAGATCTTCACAAATTAACACGCATCGTTTTGCCCAATGTTTTTTTTTCCCCATCTCCCAGCACTTCATTATCAACCCGACTCTAATTACGCGATAAACGAAAGCGCGAGAGTTTTATGTTCGTCAAATGTAAATATTCTTTTATCACACGCACTGCAAATCATCATCTTATCGTCTAGAATGTTTAACAAAAATTCACAATACTCCGACTGCTGATTGGATCAATGTATCTCGGGAGAGTATGCAAAGGTAATTTTTAAATCGGCAGGTGATCAATTTTACAAAAAAAAAAACGCCAATCCAAGGGTCGCGTTCACTTTTCTCTCTTTTATCCGAACAGAGAACGGTTGGAAAGAGAGAGAGAGAGACAGACGACACAGAGAGGCAAGACGAAACAGGCATATTCGAGACGCACCCCAGTGTGTGGAAAACAGTTGCGTATACGTGCTTAGAGCGTGCAAATATGAGCGACGAGCAAACAAACGAATCTATTCAATCGGCAGAGGTAAGTAAAAAAAAAAAGAAAACACTATTTTTATAGAAATTTCTCGGTAAACATTGTAATATACATTACTTTTTTCCATTCGTAATTTTCATGTATTCTGCAGATTTTAGCCGGTTTAGGGTTGTACGTTGGGTGACATATAGGTTATGTTAACGAAAATCACTGTACAATTGTTTTCGGTTCTTGCGAATACGCGATGGTAGAAATTGACAATTCGATAATCGTCGATTGTTTTTATGTTTTGTATAGTTGTCGACCAACGACATCGAGAAAATGGAGGAAGCCAAATTGAAAGCGAAATTTCCGAATGCTGGCGGAAGACCCATTAGCGGACATTCGGCGTTTTTACAAAAAAGGCTAGCCAAAGGGGTAAGTTGCTTTTCGTTTTTTTTTCTTTTTTTAACTCTATGACGTTTGTGAAGAAAGTTAATACTTTTGATAATATGTCGTTTTTATTTGGATATTTAGGACTTTTTACATAAAAGTAAAAGTACATTTAATTGTCATGTTTTGTTAGAACAAAAAAAAATGTTTTTTTTTTTTCACTGGCATTAGCGAAGAAAATTAATATGTTAGAAAAAATTTTCTTATAATCAATCATTTTTATTTGGTAATTTATGACTTTTTAGAAAAAAGTTAAATTTAATTAGCATGTTAATTTTTCGTTAGAACAAAGTGGTGTTTTTTTTTGTCTTTTTTTTTTAGTATGATTTTTGATGTTTTATCTATTGAATTTTTTTAAAAATTTTTTACCGTTCACATAGAAATTCAAATAAATTCTATAGTCACAGGCTGTAAAATTGTTTTGTTCAAAATTTTGATGTTTTGATAATCAATTTAAATTTATAATAACTTTCAGATCATTTGAATAAAATTTCAATGAAATTTAGCACTAACTGACCATCAAATTATTAATTTGTTAGAACAACAAAATTTTGTAATTTTTTTGCAGTTTGATTTAGCAAACCAACATAAGTTTGTGTTAAGTAAAAATTATAGTAGCCCTGATTAAAAATTCATTTAATTGCCTGTATTTACCAGATTCAGTTGAGCAAATAAATTACTAATAAAATTACCTGTGCTTTAGAAGTACAGTTGAAGTTCATCTAAATACTTCAGTATCAAGTTATAATAATAGTATCTACGTCTTTGACTTGTTATTTTGCAGTGTCTTTATCAATTGCTTTGACTATTTTTAGAACAATACATAGCTGACAAATATTACAAACTGGCATAGCTATAATCTGTTTAGATTCTGTATGACAGGCTTGTTGACTTTCCTCTCATCATAATTAACCAATGAAAGGCTTCATCAACTAAATATTTAAACGTCATTGTTAAATGTAATTTAAATTTAACATTTTTTAAAAATTCTGTCTTGTTAAAAATGATGCAGAAGTATTAGATTTAATACCATTTTTTGCAGACAAAAATGGGTATATTTATTTATTTATCAACTGGGAACAGACACTTTCATATAGTTTTTTAGTGTCTTTATGATAAAGATTAAAAAGTAATCAATACTCATAAATGTAGGTACATAGTTTAGATTATGCAGTTAATTAAGAAAAAAAAAATTAACAAAGAAATTGCGTGTTATTTTTAGCAAAAATACTTTGACTCCGGAGATTACCAAATGGCAAAACAAAAATCAACAGCAAAGCCAAAGCCCGCCGGAGTTCTGCCAACGGGCGATGCGATTCCAACACCCGAATCGGTGCCACAGCGAAAGACTTCCATAATTCAACAAAAATTCAATACGTCGAGTAGTTCGTAAGATCGCTTTCTTTTTTTTTTTTTTTTTTTTTTTCTTTGTTATTTTTGGTGCGAACAAAGTTGCAACGATTTTCGTTCGCCGATAAGATATGTCGATTAGACGCGTGAGCACGTCGGGGTTCGATAGCTCCTCAACTAGGTTTCTCATAGGAATTTCATAGTATTAAGTTTTGTTGCGAGTAAAAAAATGAAAAATTAAAAAATAAGAACTGATCGCCAGACGTAATCTACAGGTAGGAACGTCCATCACGTGTAGTTATCACAAACTTTAGTGCCGGCATTCGATTGTTTGTTTGACTACTTCCATCTCGTGTTTAAAATTCTTTACTTTTTCTTTTTTTTGGTAATCATTCGTACTCCAGATTGCGAACATAGTCGTGGTAAAAAAAAATGCGCTCGTAGCACTTTTTTTAATATGTAAAGCTTGCGTATTTATTGATTTAGGGAAAATGCACGGGAAGTTCAGAGGTATTTTCATGTCCATAAGCGAGCGTCGATAGGCCGATAAACTACCGTTTTTTTTCTTTTTTTTTTTCGGAGGAATAATATGAAAATGAGAACAACAAAACGCACTCGAACCTCATGTTAAACAGTTGAGACGATATTCGTATATCGACGAGAATATGAGATCAATAGGCTAGTGATTAACGGCGTAACAATTAACAGTCCACATACAGTTAAAGATGCATTATGAGAATAACAAGTATAGAGTTCGAATAAATTTGCATTTTTTAATGTCGCTGTGGTGTGCTTAGCAAGACTATTTTCTTATAAGATTTCAGATTGTAAACGACGAAAACAAACAAAAAAAAAGAAAGAAAAATAAATAATGAATCTGTCTAGCCTCTAGATGCATGTAGATAGTACTTGGATCGCTAGACAAAACAGTTGCCGAGTATCGTAAATTATATAAAATCACAACTAATATATTTCAGTTCAAGCTTGCAGAACAAAAAAAAACACAATTAATTGAAATAATACGAATCCTTTCTCCGTTTCACCCAATTCACAATAGCCTTGCTAATGAAAATTCGATCTTATTTTTGTATTCGTTTTGAATAATGGAAGATGGTGAAATGTAATGAAAATAAAGAGTATAATTATTGAGTAAATGAAAACACTTTTGGAAATTCAGTTTTTCCTTTTTTGTTCGACTAACGATCCTGCTTCGTTTAGAAGACATTTTTTTTTTCCTTTTATTAATCATTAGATTAAAAGTGTAGAATAAGAGCTCCAAATATTTTTGCAGGGTTCTAAAAATTAATGTTATTTAGATTCGAAAAATAGCGCATGAAACTTTTTACAAAAAGGGATTTTTTAAATAATATATTTAATCATTTTAATTATATAATCGATACAAAAATAATTCGTAATTAAATTGATAAACTGATTGCTGGAATTAAATTTATGTCAGTATTTATTTTCCGTCTATAAGAAAGAAATATCTAAGTATAAACATTCCACAATTGGATTAATTATCAACTAGATTAAAAAAAAAAATTGTATTTATTTTCTCGTAAAACACGAACGTGAGCGTGGTCACAGATAAATCATTTCCAAGTATTTTGAACCAGTAGAATTGTTCGAAATGTTGATTACAGCTACTCTTTTTGCAGTTTACATAGCGAATATAGATTTTTTATCACCATATAATTTTTTAATTTGTATAGGAATCTACAGCTATCTTCTCGTAATATTTTTTCTAGTGATTTTAAATCACTTGTACATCTCATCGATGAGATCCACGTACTTCTTTGCAACGACGTTTCTTCGCAATTTAAAAGTCGGTCCCAATTCGCCGGTCGGTACCGAAAAATCGTGAGGCAGAATTTGAAACTTTTGGACCTTTTGGGCATTGCTTATTGCGTGAGTGTTTGCTCTTTTGAGCGCCTCTTCGATTTCCTTGTAAATCTGAAAAACAAATAGGATATTCGATATTTAGCGTCGTGATGGTTTTCATTCGTTTTCGCGTTTACTCACTGCTGGATCGCGAGATTCCAAGATTTCTGTTACGGTCTTCGCTGCAGATCCGATGGATTCAGCCCATGTTCTCGTAGACTCATTTAGAGTATCAAGTGGTGCTCCGGTCTCCGGATTTACATCCGTCTAAAAAAAAAAGAAAAGCTACGATTAATATTTCAATTCTAAAAATTTATTTAATTCCTCTTTTGCCACATAGATATTTATTTCTTACCTTGAGCGTGACTAGTATCGTTAGGAATTTTTTCATATCACCGATCAGCATAGCGTTGCTGAGTGCCGGCAATTCAGACAACAATGTCTGTTCGATAGGAACAGGCGGAATATTTTCGCCACCTGCTGTTATCACGAGCTCTTTCATACGTCCTTTGCGCAAAAATAAATAAAATATATAATTTATATACATTAAAAAGTTATAGAATCCCGTATATATTTTTATGTACAATTATATTTCATGTAGGTGAACATTAGTGTAACGCAAAATCACTTGTTGATTTTATTTATCGTTTTTTTTCTCAGGATTTAAGTTTCTGAATGTTTAAATGATTTAAGTTTAAAAAAAAAAAATTAGCGTCTATTCGTAATTAGCGTAATTCTGTATTGCCTTCAAATTTTGTTAACCTGTTACATAAAATTACTAAAATCTGGATTAATAAAAAAAAAAGTAAAGATAAATTGATTTATCGATTTTATCGACTTTATTGTAAATTACTAAAATCTGGGTTAAAAAAAAAAAAACATAAAATGATATATCAATTTTGGTGTGGATAAAAAACTTTCGAGTCCTCGAAGGACTTTCGAATTCTTGTCTGAAATCGAAAATTTCAATTACTTTCAACGATCTACAAAATAAAAAATGAAATCTTCAGGATCTGTATTTTGGGTATATAGAATCCGTAATCTTGAGAAAAAAGCGAAAAATAAAATCATCTTATCAGTTTGCGCCACCCTAATGCACACATTTCTAATCGATGATTACCAGTTATATGAAGGAATCCATCATCATCCATTTTTCCGAGATCACCGCTGTGCAGCCATCCGTCTTTGTCTACAGCCTCTGTCGTTTTTTCTGGGTCATTTAAATATCCCATAAAGATATGTCTGCCTGCCATACATATTTCGCCCTCGCCGGTGCTGTCTTTGTTGTCTAATTTCGTCATGAAACCTTCCATAACTGGTCCCAAAGTTCCCAATCTTTAGTGGAACCAAAAACGTGAATGAAAATTATGATATCGCGTCACTCTCAGTTAAAAGCTGATTTTACATCCAGAAAGCATTTTTTTTAAAGCAAACATTTTTTTTTAAAGCAATTACACGCTAAGTTACATTTTTTAGCCGAAAATGTTGCTTTAAATACAGAGGCGCCTTAGCACAATAATTTCATAACGGTTTGCAGCTAAGCAAAATTTCATCATCCTGCAACTTTAGCTATCTTGTACCAGAGTTTAGATTTTACCTGAAATGATCGTTAGAACTCATAGTGTGAGCTCCGCTACATTCGGACATTCCATAAGCTTCCATTAGTGGCATATCGAGACTCATGAAATATTGTTTTATCTCATAACTGAGTGGAGCTGCGGATGTGAAAAATGTCTTGCATCTATCAAGGCCCAAGGTGGCTTTGACTCTGCGAAAGATGAGCCATTTAGCAATGAGATATCCCCAGCTCGGATAATCGGTACCATTCATCTTGTCTGTATTGTACTTGAGACCTTGTGATTTAGCCCAAGATGCTATCCAATTTTTCACCGTACCATTGGTACTCGCCACTTGCATCATTTTCTCATAAAACTTCTCCCAGACTCTCGGTACAGCCAAAAATTGCGTTGGTCTTGTGGCAACCAGGGTCTTCAACAATGTGCCCTTCAACGCATTGTTATCCGCAAAGCAGACTGTTGCAGCCGCTCTCATTGTTGTAAAAATATCGACAACCTGCAGAAATTAACGTTATTAGCAATTAAAGCTATTTGAATTCAGGGAATCGAAAAATTGTCAGAGGAATCAGCGAGAAGTCAGAGATTTTAAAAATTGGACAAGAGAAAATCATTTTTTATGAATTAAGAATTTCATTTTTTTTTTCGTTCGCTCGGAACTTTTTATGAATGGAAATGAAAGTCAATCAAAGTATTGAGAATACAAGTACATTTTTGTATTTACGTCACAAAATGATGTTATCCTCTGACAAGAGAAATTATGATTTGGTCAGGAAAAAGTGAGGGAATTTTTTCCACTGCTTTTTATTGTCCATGATGTAGATGTGATGAAGAAAAGTAACATAAATCACCTGTGCAGCAACGTGAGATAACGGTAAATAGCTAACTAGAAATTCCTCGTTGTCGACGAAATTGCCCGCGTTGTAAATAGATATGGCATCGTGAATCAAGTTGTCGTGACTCAGCATCACGGCTTTGGGATGTCCCACAGTGCCTGACTGTAAAATTATCGAATTTCGTATTTTTTGGTTTATCATTTTCTGATATCCTCACATAAGAATCAGTAGAAAAATGTGTTCAAACATTTGAAGCATTCTCAAAATCAAATTCAGCAAATAAAAAGTGTCTCTACGACATCTTAGTCTTGAAAATTAAAGCAAAAGTAGCGATACAAATTGAACTCAAATAATTTATCCTTTTGAGTTATCTGACTCGGATCCACGAAAAATGAACGAATGTTTGACTTTTTTTTACCTACCGTGTAAACCAACGTACAGCATTCGTTCACACCGATACTTTTTAAAACCGCATCGAGTTTCGTATCAGATTCAGCTCTGCCGATCTCCAGCACATCGTCCCACTGTAAAATGCATATATCGTTAATACAAACTTGTCAACTTGGGTCGTAGAGATTTTTATGAAAGAATTTTCAGCGAAAAAATGTCTGTGTACGGAATGCGCGATTTTTAGCTAACGATTTTCGAAATATCGTGCTCAAATTTTGGTACACAAAGTTAGCTATTATATAACAATGCATGGAATTAAATTTGATGCACATCGGTCAGAAAATTCCAATTTTATAGCATATTGACATTTTTTTTTATACCGTATCACAATTAATCAACATAGTTCTTGATAAAGGTGGTTTTGCCAAAAGTACCAAATAATCACGAAGCAATTTGCAAAGGCTCTACTTTGCAGGCTCGTTTGCAAAAGAAAAAAAAATACACTTACACTATAAACATCTTTTGTTTTAGGCGTTCCATCGTATTGAATAATAGTCTTCAAGTGAGGTAATTTCTCCTTGATTTCCATTATCTTATCCAATTGTTTGGCATCCTCGACGACCAATATGTTGGCTCTGCTGCTTTTGGCACAGTAATAACATGCCTCCGGAGTATTGGTTGTGTAGATTCCAGCAGCGAAACCTCTGCGATAAATATAATTTACAAATTCGCGATTTATTGCGAGAAATGATTGTTGAAAATTTTGTAGACGATTAGAATTACATAATCTTATCTTACCCAGCGTGTATAGCTGCGAGATCCGCTATGAACCATTGTGGACTATTGAATCCAATTATTCCTACGCTGTGATAACGCTCGAGACCCAATTTCAAAAAAGCCTTCGCAACCGATCTCACGTCTGCTTCGTATTCCCTGAATCAACCAAAAAGCAACTGTTAGCTTTTGCAATGTATTTTTGTAGAAAATATTTTATACAAACGCGTGTATTTTACGAACTTGTAAGTCCAAGTCTTCTTTTTATTGTCTACTCCTGGACACGATTCGAGAGCAATTTGATTTGGATATTTTTTCGCTGTTCTCGTTAGAAGACCAGGTATCGATATTATTTCATTATTACGACCGAGCTTGTCGTATTTTATTTGCACCCTGCCATTCGGCTCGCTCGTCACATTGACGTCGGACGGTAAAACTTGGTCTGGACCTGATAGATTTTAAGATTTCCACAATGTAATGAATTCTTTAATGTGATTTAAAAAATTAAAAAAAAAATGGAATTGTACATTTTGATCAGGAGTGACTATAGAGATTCTTTAATTTTGATTTTTTAATCTGAGTGGTCAATTTTACTTGTTTTGCTTCAAATAAGGCAATGTAAGAAAAATATTGGAAACAGAAATTGGTCATACAAACATTTTTTTTAAAGGCCAATGAAAAATTTCGAGCCTTTGCAAATAAGACGGCCATATTGTAAAATAAATAAAATTTTCATACCATACCCTCGAATAAAATTGAAAATAATTTATCGTTGCCTCTCACCAAAGAAACCTCGAAATTAAAGGGTGCTCCAACATTTTATTTATTAAATTTGATCGTTAGATTTGTCTTTAAAAAAAAAGGATATTATTTTCAAAAATTCACGGGACTACAATACATTTTTTTATTTTACTGTAACGAAATTTTGTATACAATTTTCATAAATACGTATCATTTTTTAAATAAAAATTACTTCATTTTTACAATTTCACTTACCATCGAGACCGGTTAAACTAATTGGCACATCGTTTGGAGAATTGTCGGATGAAACCATCTGAGAACCACAAATTACAGTGACATTTTTAATTTATTGTAAATCATTAATAATTTTTATAATTATAGATCCAACTCTAAAAAGCACTCACACTTTTTTTTAGATTTTCTTTTTTTTTTTTCAAGATTTGACTAGTCCCTTAGAAAATCCTGTGCTAAATATAAAAAAATTGTAACTTAGATCAAGCGTAGGCCGGCGAACGCTGTGATTTTTTTTCAAGCTTTTTTCGAAAATCAATCTAAATAAAAATTAGTAGTCAACATTAGTAGTCACATTTTTATATATAACACAGGATTTTATAACAAAATCTTTAGGAAATAGCAAAAAAGACTCACTTTGTCGTCTCGAGCGAATCCATTTAAGAGTCCCTTCGAAGCATCGTTGTTTGTAAGAGACATAGTTTCTAAAATAAGAAATTACATATTTCATCAATATTTTGCACGTGAGTGCTTCGAAACGTAAAAAAAAATTAATTGCTAAAATAGAAAAGTTATTTATTTGAAAAGATTTTGCTTTCATACATTTGCGACAAACACTACACATTGATTAGTGAAACCTTGTTGCAGTGAATAACATTAAAATAAGGTAAAGAAAAATAGATGAAAGCTGTTTGAAACGAGAGAACGAAGGTCGCCTTCATGCTACCGATATCAAACCACCTGCTGGCTTTGAAATGTGACTCATAATTGTTTTTTTTTTATCAATGAGATGTCGAATACAGATTTGTGTGAAATCGCTTTTTTAAATTATCCCTAAAATATTGCAATTATTGCGCATTTAAAAATCTAATTAAAATTTGGTAGAAATAATGAAATATACAACATTTATGTAATCATTTTTATTCGCAAATTTGTCCTACAAATGAAATTTTTCAAATAAAAATAAAACCTCAAAATCCGTTCACTAGGTTTAATAAGAAAACTGGGCCAAGTTTAGCTGTACAAAATTGTAAATTTTTCAGTAAAAAAAAAAAAAAAATTATAAAAATAATTATGTTATTATCAATTAAAAAATATTTTCTAATACTTTGACGCTTTATATACAACATCGAAAAAATTAGAATTAAAAGTGTGTAGTTTTAACAGAAAAATTGGGGAAAAAAGTGATGTGTTAAAAAAAGTGAGTAATTTCTCTCTACACCAAAAATGTTTGCTTTACTTTTACACAATATTTTGTCATTTTTTTTTATAAATGCTGTAAGTCGAGAACGCTTCAGCTGATTTAAAATTTTGCATACAACTTTAATAAAATATGTCGATATTTAATATTGAAGTTAGTGAAAAATCAAAATAGGATTTAACATTTTTTGAAAATTTAACAATTTTACACACGTACAAAACACGATTATCGAATTTTTTTGTACAATCTGAAAGGTGGCTTTTTATAAAATTATGTGATGAACAAATGGTCCACAAAATCTCTACTTTGCAACTTTTTTTTTTCATAGATGTCTTGATCCTCTTACTAACGTTTGGATGAAATACAATCGAAATTACGTATGTGAAACAGATGCTTGTCAATTTGATTAACGTATTTTTTTCATATATAATAATTAAATATGATAATTAGCAGATAATTAAATATCATATCTACCAGAGTATTCTGCAATGAATCAATAACATGTTCGTTGCATAATCACTGATGGATATTGATGTGTATGCGAATTACTGTAGACTGGAGAGGAAATCCACGACGATATAGTATTAGCGATTAAATACTGGACACTCGTGGTTATAAAAAAAAGACATTGGACAACGGCTCAAAGAGTGGGAATGCTTGGATTACGTGTCAAACGAACCTATATATGGGGCATTCCATGACATGACAAAAGTACTTGTCGAAAAACACGTACCAATTTTTTTTTAGATTTTTTAAACGCTTTTTACCTGAGATATAATTTTTTTAAATTTGTAAATAGACCTACGTTTTTAAAAATTTGAAAAAATTCTGAAAAATCTTATGAAATATAACAAAAATTTTTGGCTCTATGCGAAGTTGGAGATTTTATAACTGCCAAAGATAAAATTGAATAAAATTTGAAAAATAAAAGATTAGAATCCATTTTTGGGATAAAAATGAACGAAAAAGTTTTTAAAAATAATCTTTTATATTATTTTTCAATTTTTTTTCAAATTTATCTTTAGCAGTTATGAAAGATGGAGACATCTTTGCATAGGACTCAAAAATTTTGTTATATTTTATAAGAATTTTTTCAGATTTTTAAAAACGTAGGTTTTTTCAAAAAATTCCAAAAATTGTATCTCAGGTAAAAAGTGTTAAAAAAATCTAAAAAAAATTGGGTACGTGTTTTTCGACAAGTACTTTTGTATAAAAAATTACGGAGCCGATATGACATCTCATCGTCAGAGTTTGATCGAGTATGTGATGGAATGCCCCATACACAATCAGCAACGCAACTCATTCACCACTATATTACCACCTCCGCATTTCCATCATGCAGCAATTGTCCTAAGTGCTAAGCGCCAGGATAATCATATGCGAAGCATTCTTGGTATCTTAGTCAGAATAATTATTTACACCAATGATATCTGGCGTTTTTAAATAAAATCTTATCATCTTTTTATTATATAATTAAGACAAAAATAATTTATGCAAATTAGTCGACTGATTGCTTTAAAAAAAAATATATCTTTTCAGTGTTTTATTTCATCCTGTAAGGGAGAAATATTCAAGTATAAACATTTCACAATTAGATTCATTTGAGGAAGACTTGGCGATTTTATTTTACAATTCAAAATGTGATAAAGATAAGTAATTTGATAAAATTGGGTTAAAAACATAATAGATTTTTTGTTTGGTTCTCTATCGTCACGTGAGTTCCGACAGATTATGATTTCACGTGACTTGAGCGTGCTAAATAATGGTTGACATAAAAAACATGTCATACCAGATACCCTGGTTGACCTCGCTTTTTTTTTTTTTAACTCGCATATTTTGCCTTGCTTTACAACAACTGCACGAGATTTTCAAGTCAGTATTCATCGAGTGGTGTAAAATGTCGAGAAAAATGATTTTGAAAAAATGTGTAGTTATTAACTTTCTTGTTGGCACGATAACCTCAGCATTTTTTTTTTTGTTTTTTTTTTCGATATTGAGCTCAAATTTGGTGATACTCTAATTTTTCAATCTCGTCAAACTTTTATTTTTACAAAAGAAACCATTTTCAACCAAGAATGGTTTTTTTTTAAATAAGTAAAAGTAAGTAGTGATTAAATAATTATATGAACATGACGTTTATATGAATTGAATAAAACTTTATTTAAATCAATTAAAATAAAGTTGACGTAAATAAATACTATTGGGATGCCAATTTAATAAATGTATTCATACAATTTAAATATAGTTATTTTTAAAAATGCCATTTTCATTAGATTCATTTTTTATCAGTAAAGTGAGAAAAAAAATTTCCCACATAAATATAAAATCTATGTTTTGTAAGATTAATTTTCTTAAATAACTCATAAATCCATTTATTACTTTAAGAAAATGTACTTTTTTTTTATTTACAATTTTTTTTTCTGTTTAAAAAAAAACCTTGTAAAAGTACCAAATAAAATTGTTAGGCTTACAAATTTTCCACGTGTTTTTAGCTGAATGAAAGTTTAACACGAATTAAAATATTAACAATACAAATATTGCAGTATTGAAAAAGAGTTAGTAACAATTTTTTTTAAATTTAGTTAAATAAATCCTATTGGGCTGTTTATTAAATAAGTGTATTTATTCAATCTAAATAAAATAATTTCTTAAAATGTTGTCCTAATAGGATTTGTTTAATTCAACTATATTTTATCTGATTCGAATACATTTTATTTTATTTAAATGACGTTTTATTCGATTGAAATAAATTTCCAAATTTGATTCAAATGAATTCTTTTAAAAAATCCTTAAAATGTTGTCCTAATACGATTTGTTTAATTCAACTATATTTTATCGGATTCGAAAAAATTTTATTTTATTTAAATGAAGTTTTATTCGATTGAAATATATTTCCAAATTTGATTCAAATGAATTCTTCAAAAAAATCCTTAAAATGTTGTCCTAGTACGATTTGTTTAATTCAACTATATTTTATCTGATTCGAATAAATTTTATTTTATTTAAATGAAGTTTTATTCGATTGAAATAAATTTCCAAATTTGATTCAAATGAATTCTTTTAAAAAATCCTTAAAATGTTGTCCTGATACGATTTGTTTAATTCAACTATATTTTATCTGATTCGAATAAATTTTATTTTATTTAAATGAAGTTTTATTCGATTGAAATAAATTTCCAAATTTGATTCAAATGAATTCTTTTAAAAAATCCTTAAAATGTTGTCCTAATACGATTTGTTTAATTCAACTATATTTTATCTGATTCGAATAAATTTTATTTTATTTTAATGAAGTTTTATTCGATTGAAATAAATTTTCAAATTTGATTCAAATGAATTCTTTTAAAAAATCCTTAAAATGTTGTCCTAATACGATTTGTGTAATTCAACTATATTTTATCTGATTCGAATAAATTTTATTTTATTTAAATGAAGTTTTATTCGATTGAAATAAATTTCCAAATTTGATTCAAATGAATTCTTCAAAAAAATCCTTAAAATTTTGTCCTAATACGATTTGTGTAATTCAACTATATTTTATCTGATTCGAATAAATTTTATTTTATTTAAATGAAGTTTTATTCGATTGAAATAAATTTCCAAATTTGATTCAAATGAATTCTTCAAAAAAATCCTTAAAATGTTGTCCTAATACGATTTGTGTAATTCAACTATATTTTATCTGATTCGAATAAATTTTATTTTATTTAAATGAAGTTTTATTCGATTGAAATAAATTTCCAAATTTGATTCAAATGAATTCTTCAAAAAAATCCTTAAAATGTTGTCCTAATACGATTTGTGTAATTCAACTATATTTTATCTGATTCGAATAAATTTTATTTTATTTAAATGAAGCTTTATTCGATTGAAATAAATTTCCAAATTTCATTCAAATGAATCCATTTACCCCTCCCCCCGTCCCTCTTTTTTCTGGATGCGGTAATTTACAATTCCTATCGACTGTTTGTCCGAGTATACATAGTTGCGGATGCAGTACTCACCCGATACTGGGTCAATGTTCAACTACTCTTGAGCAAATAAAACTACCGCCGTCGCATGTCGATTTCTATTCACGATTCGAACATTATCCTAAATACGCGCAGAAATTGTGTGCAATTAACCCGTCAAGTACCACTATTGTACACAATTAACCCGTCAAGTAGCAATAATTACTGCTTTAAAATATCCCACCACATATTGGTAAGAAAATTTATGAATTTTTCATTAAAAAGAAGAAAAATGGTTTTCCATAAAAATGTAATAAAAAAAAAAATGGCTCAGGAATCAAAGTAATGAGCTATTATTTTTTTACATTACTTTTACGTTTCATTATATTTTTTAAACGAATGCAAATGGAAAAATAAAAAAAATGTTTTTACATTTTTTATCTGACATGGTCTGACAGAATAATGAATACCAAATTATTTATAAAATAAATCGACAAATACAATGAATTAAAGAGTAATGAAATTGTGACAATGTAAATTTTTTTTCCGTTAAAAAAAAAATACCAACACGGGTAATTAATTATTTTTAGCACAATCAAAGTTATAATACTTTGAATCCATTCGACACTTCAGAAAAAAAAAAAATGCCAACGTCTAGAAATGAATAGCTAAATTCAATGACAGTGACGTATATTTATTGGTATTTGAGGTATTATTAATATTCACAATTATTAACAATATTCGAACCAATGACAAAAATCTAGAGAAGAGAAAAGACGTAATACAAAATTTTCGATCAACTTTTTAAATGATCACATTTATTAATTTTCTAGTAAACGCCGAGTTCAGTTGAAGACTACAAAATATTTTCCACAACAAAGTTTTCCATAAAACTTCAATTTTTCTTCGTTAAAACTTTTGCAACCGCACAATTTAATAGAATTTAACAAATATCGTTGCACAAACTTTGAATATCGACTTACTTTGATTGAAAAAATCGTGAAAATATCCGGAAATTAAATTTTTTTTATTTCTATAATGACGACGTACTTTGCTGTCCGTATAATGTATGAAAGACGTCTGTTCATCACCTTACACGACGACCTTCCTTAACTGCAAAAAGTATCGAGAGAAACACATTATCATAAATTCAAGCGACTACGATATCGCGAGTAGAGGGAGAGTCATACCGATTAAAGAGCCAACATTGCGCCATCGTTTTCCTTTAACTTTAATCGTACCATTATTTTCGTATTATACAATATTTTGAAAAATATCTATATTTCGACTTACCCAATATGAACATCATTTATAAAGTCGTCTTTATGATTTAGTATTTTTTATGATTTTTAATTGTTGTGTTTGAGAAAATCTGTGTAATCGAATCTTTCAAAAATTTTATTCCAAAACGACGCGAAAGTACAGTAAAAAAAAAAAAATTGTAATATCAATACGCTGTTTTTTGTAAAAAAAAATATTTTGATAAATAATTAACCAATTAGTTTGTTACTTGTTTGAGAAAAAAAAAATTATATAAATGTGAAATCTATCTTTTGTAAAATATTTTTCTTCCGTAAATAATAAATCTGTTTATCTTTAAAAACATGTAATTTTGTAATTTACATTTCTGTTTTGTAAAAATAAAACTGCAAATGAATTTGTAAATTTTACGGATTTTCCACGTGTTTTTAACTGAATGAACGTTTATCGCGAATAACAATGTTCATGTTAAGAAGGCAAATATTCTAATATTGAAAAAGAGTTAATAACAATTTCTTCTTGTTGTGAAAGTGACGATATACAATGTATTTTTTTTTTTTTGTTATACGTAGATAAATTATACCAGTTCGGCCGTGTGTCGGCAATGTAGAGTTCTGCATTACCGACACGAGAAGAGAAACTGCATTACCGGTCGGTTGGCAGGTAATGTAGATTCCTACTTTGACGACAGTAGGCAATACATAGTTCTATATTACTTGAAGATGGCAATGCGGAGTTTTATATTACTCGAAGATGGCAATGCGGAGTTCTATCTTACCAACAGTTGATAAATTAGGATTCACCGATTCGAAGCCAAACCGACACAGCTTATATACTACTACATTTCTGGTGCACTTTTGTTTAAAAAGCTAAAATTTACAGATTTGTTTTTTCGTTTCGTGCTAAACTAATCAATTTGTGAACACTTGTGAATAGAAAGTTTTTTTTAACAAAAATCTTACTTTCGTTTTACTGGAGCGAGGCGTGCCAATTGAAGACAGGGACCAGAGTGGTGGAATATTTTTGTTTTATTCACTTAATCTATTTTGGTCGATGGTTTCATGACTCCTGCGCAGTTGTTTTTCTCACCTGTAGCTTGTAGCACCGTTTCAAATCGTATCTATTCACAGAGTTCTGCACATTGAATAGATAAGAAAAAAAATCAGGGTCACTTCTCAAAACTAATTATCCAATAGTTGGCAAAGTCAAATGTTTAAATTCGTAAAAAATGTAAATTACAGTTACAAAGGGATAAAATTAACTTAAAAATTTCGAAGGGTTTTTGTAAATTTTAAAAGCGCACAATTTCGATTAAAGGTCAATAGCCAGTCTACGAATTTTACAAATAGCTAAAAATAATTTTCGAAATAAAATTTCATTTTTCAAAAAAAAATATATATATATATTTATATTTTAAGAATATTATAAGAATGTACTAGTGCGCTTAATATACGTAAATCACAATAAAATTGCAAATTATTACAGAATTACAATAAATAAAAAACCGAACAGGACTCAAAATAATTTTTAAAAATTGCAGAGCGTGACGTCACATTTTGAATAAGAGCTCATTAATTAGCTAGACCGATTTTCCGTGTGCCTCTCATTATTTTCTATAATATTTTTGAGTCAGCTATAATGCACTTTTTCTTTTCTATTTAAATCTCAAAGTCAATACAGGTATAAAAAAAAAAAAATGACTTGTCTACTTACGAGATGAAAAATCAAATTTAGATTCGCAACCCCTCCTTACCCCACCGCAACCAGACAATAATCACAATAATATTCACCCCAATCGTTGATTATAGTCTAATTTTCGAGCACTTTAACACTTCACCCACAATTGCGTGCTTAATTTATTTCGCGCTCTTTCAATTCCATCAATTTTGTTCTATAATATATCACTTGTACATTTCGTCGATGAGATCTGCGTACTTCTTCAGGATAATGTTTCTTCGCACCTTCAGCGTAGGACCCAACTCGTCAGTCGGTACCGAAAAGTCATGCGGCAGGATTCGAAATTTTTGAACCTTCTGAGCATTGCTCGGAGCTCGCGCGTTCGTTCGATCAATTGCCGCCGCAATTTCCTTGTAGATCTGAAAAAAAATCGAGAAAATCGATATTTAGGAACGATTTTTTTTTTTTTTTTTTTTCTTAGTTCGTAAAATTATTTACTCATTTTTGTAGATTAATATTTTTTTCATTTTGCAAAAATACCGGAGTATTTTTGCAAAATGCCAGTTTTGTTTTTTACATAGTTTCCCTTCGACCCTTTTGCAGAAAATTTACTAAATTTAGCAACTTTCGTATTTTTTTCTGATTTACCTCCTTTTGAATTTATTTTATTTTACCCTTTTTCTCTTTAATATTGTTCCCCCCCCCCCCAAAACCTTTTTAAACAATTTAGACCTTTTGTATTTTTTTGACTTACTTTTTTTTAAATATATTTACCCCTCTTTGCCCCTTTGGTATTTTTCCCCATCGACCACTTTTTCAATATCAACCCCAATTCGACCCCCGATATTTTTTCCATCTACCCCTTTTGCCGAATTTGCACAATTTGACTGTCGATTTCTTTTAGCACCTCTTTTTGTGGTATCCACCCAATTTAGGTTTTTTTAAAAAATATTCCCCTTTTTTTACCCCCTTTTCCATTTAGGCCGAATTTTCACCCTCAGTTTTGTTTTTTTATTAATGAATCAAAATTTCGGTTTGGGATTTTTATTTTATTTTTTATCACCTGGATCAAGATCCAGGTGATAATGATTAATTATTATAATTATTAACATCCTAATTATTTTAATAATATGTACGTAACCGGAAGACAAAAAAAAATCATGAAAAAAACACCGGGAAACGCATGAAGAAGTATAGAGCTTTTTTTTTTTAAATCATTATTTTAAACGCAGACATCGAATAAGTATACTCACTGCAGTGTCGCAGGTTTTCAAAATTTCCGTCACTGTAATTGCTTTAGATCCAATAGATTTGGCCCACGATCGTGTTGTCTCCGTCAAAGTGTCGAGGGGTGCGCCAGTATTCAAATCCATGTCGGTCTTTAACGAAAACATTCGTTTCAATTGATACATAGATCCGTCGGTAAAACAGTTAGTTACGTATTTTCGGTTTTCTGTACGGTCTTCTTACCGATCGAGTAATCATTTCGAATTACCGATCACAGTGTGACTGTGTGTATGTGTGTGTGTCTCACTTTAAGACGATGTGAAATTACTCGATCGGTAACGAAAAATGTAAACCGATTTTTTTCGATCCCGATTGATGTTTTGAGTAAAGGAAGAATAAATCGCTTTCTATCTATCGATTTTGCAGAGGGCGATTTTCTCATTTTTTTATTCAATAACGATTTTATTCAACAACGATCGACGAAAAATTCGAGATCTCAAAATTATAGTTCGATCGACGTATCGTTATTACTCAATCAATCAAATCGTCTCGTAAATACAAATTTGAAACTTACCCTGAGTGTGACTAGAATCGTTAGGTACTTTCTCATATCACCGATCAGCATCGCATTGTTGAGTGCCGGTAATTCAGCCAATAGAATTTGTTCGATAGGAACCGGCGGGACATTTTCACCACCAGCCGTTATCACGAGTTCCTTTATTCGTCCTTAACGTGGAAAAAATTAAATTAAACGATCGATCAATTATGCAATAATAGACAAGCGATTGCATCGAATGATTACCCGTTATGTAGAGAAATCCATCAGAGTCGATTCTCCCTAAATCCCCGCTGTGTAACCATCCTTCGGCGTCTTTGGCTTCTTTGGTTTTTTCCGGCTCGTTCAAATATCCCATAAAAATGTGACGACCTGCCATGCAAACTTCTCCTTCACCGGTGCTATCTGCGTTGTCCAATTTTGTCGTAAAACCTGGCACAGTCGGTCCCACACTTCCCATTCTTTGTAGATTCGAGAAAGAAAGACAGCAAAAAGTCAACACAAGAAGAAAAAAAAAAAAATGTCAACAGATTATTAGATTTTTAAGTAAAAACTTTGAAATTAAAAAGCAAAGGTTTCATCTGATTAATATTTGACTTTGCGAAAAGAAAAAATATCTCCGAAATTCAATGCTAGGAATACATTGACTTTGAATAATAATTCCAATGAATTATTAGTGACTTAGTAAAAAAAGAAAATTGTTTAACATATTGAGAAACATTTTTTTTGTAATGAAATTAATTTAATGAAACTCCGAATTTTGAACATTCTTAATTTCAAGATTTCAAGCGTTCTTAAATACTAAAAAAAGAATAATTTAACATTTTTTCAAAGAATCATATGTCGATAATACATCGAAATTATTTTATAAAAGAAAATATGATATTTTGATGATTTGTTAAACAGATAAAAAATAATTATACCTTTTATGGTATTATTATTATTATTATTATTTAAAATCAATGTTCTTAGTACATTCAATGACGGCGATTCTTTTTTTTTTTTTGTATTTCTACATTCTGTCTCGAAAATGAATAATTACAAGTATCAATTCTAATTGTTTAACAGGAAAAAATTTAAAAAATAGAAAAATTTAAAAAAATAAGAAATAAGAAAATATTGACAAAAAATGAAACTCCTACAATTTGTTATATTCTGATATTTCTACACGATCAACATTTACAAAAAATAAATCGCATGAGAATTAAAACATGCTTCATTTTATCTATAAAAATAAATAAAAATCGCTTTTTTTCCTTGAAATTATATCGACTGTTATAAAAATTAAAAAATTCAGCAAATCAGAAATGTATGAATTCAGTATTTCAGTAAATCGGCAATTCAGTAGTTCAGTAACCCAGAAATCCTAAAATTTCCTGAAGAAAATGTTTCTCCAATAATTTGTCTGAAAAACTAAAACCAGCTTAGGAGTCTCGAAATTAATTTGTGCAAATAAGCGTTAATCTAAGTTCTCCGAAAAATAATTGAAGTATGAAGGAATAAAAAAAAATCGAAAATTTTCATAAATTCCAAGTGCGATAAGCTGAGAAAATGCCATATTTTTAGAAACACTAAAAACATCAGAGAAATTTCAATTCTTGTTTTTTTTTTTTTTAAATCAATTCAATTAAAAAAATTCTTCCACGACGCAACTTAAATACTGCTGCACTTTTGCTTCGGCTAATAAGTGTGTTAAAGACTTTGCGTTTTCAAGTATTACCTAAATTTATTATTGGAGCTCATGGTATGAGCTCCGGCGCTTTCCGACATTCCGTAAGCTTCCATAAGCGGTATATCGAGACTCATAAAATATCTCTGAATTTTCGTGCTGAGAGGAGCAGCAGCAGTGTAGAAATGCTTGCATCTGTCGAGGCCGAGATTGGTTTTAACTTTGCTGAAAACGAGCCACTTCGCTATTACGTAACCCCAGTGTTTGTAATCGTTGCCATTCATTTTGTTCATGTTGTACTCAAGGCCCTGAGCTTTTGCCCATGTAGCTATCCGAGTTTTCAATGGTCCATTGGAACGCGCTACATCCATCATCTTCTCGTAGATTTTTTCCCAGACTCGTGGTACACCCAAAAATACTGTTGGTCTTGCTGCTACCAGAGTCTCTATCAGAGTACCCTTCAGTGCTTTGTTATCTGCGAAATATATCGTCGCTGCCAATTGGATTGTCGTAAAGATGTCAATGACCTGCAATCATCAAAACTTGTCTCTAAAAAAAAATGTGGCTTGATTGTATCGAAAATTTAAGCTGTATAATTGCTCTGATTGAGCATTAAAAACTGGAGTTCTTTGCTTGGAAAATTAACTTTTATAATGAGACCATATTTTTGGACATGTTTTAAAATCCCGTTTTAAATAAATTTTTTTAAAAAATTAAAAAATGAGTCACTAATTATTAATTTAGTAATTTTTGTGACAAAATGATACATTATTTTTTCACATTTTTTATAACATTATATATGAGTAATATTAATTGCTTAGAAAATTAGCTTTAATAATGAGACCATATTTTTGGACATGTTTTAAAATCCTGTTTTATATCCATTTTTTTTAAATTAAAAAAAATGAGTCACTAATTATGAATTTAGTAATATTAGGGACAAAATGATACATTTTTTTTTCACATTTTTTATAACATTACACATGAGTAATATTAAATCAAAGAAAATTAGACTGCCTTGCACAAAATATTAATGTATAAATGTTCAATTAACTGGAGTTCTTTGCTTGGAAAATTAACTTTAATAATGAGACCATATTTTTGGACATGTTTTAAAATCCCATTTTATATCAAATTTTTAAAAAAATTTTTAAATGAGTCACTAATTATTAATTTAGTAATTTTTGTGACAAAATGATACATTATTTTTTCACATTTTTTATAACATTATATATGAGTAATATTAATTGCTTAGAAAATTAGCTTTAAGAATGAGACCATATTTTTGGACATGTTTTAAAATCCCGTTTTATATCCATTTTTTTTTAATTAAAAAAAATGCGTCACTAATTATGAATTTAGTAATTTTTGTAACAAAATGATTCATTATTTTTTTCACATTTTTTATAACATTACACATGAGTAATATTAAATCAAAGAAAATTAGACTGCCTTGCACAAAATATTAATGTATAAATGAAACGTTCAATTAACTGGAGTTCTTTGCTTGGAAAATTAACTTTAATAATGAGACCATATTTTTGGACATGTTTTAAAATCCCATTTTATATCAAATTTTTTAAAAAATTTTTAAATGAGTCACTAATTCTTAATTTAGTAATTTTTGTGACAAAATGATACATTATTTTTTCACATTTTTTATAACATTATATATGAGTAATATTAATTGCTTAGAAAATTAGCTTTAATAATGAGACCATATTTTTGGACATGTTTTAAAATCCCGTTTTATATCCATTTTTTTTTAATTAAAAAAAATGCGTCACTAATTATGAATTTAGTAATTTTTGTGACAAAATGATTCATTATTTTTTTCACATTTTTTATAACATTACACATGAGTAATATTAAATCAAAGAAAATTAGACTGCCTTGCACAAAATATTAATGTATAAATGAAACGTTCAATTAACTGGAGTTCTTTGCTTGGAAAATTAACTTTAATAATGAGACCATATTTTTGGACATGTTTTAAAATCCCATTTTATATCAAATTTTTTAAAAAATTTTTAAATGAGTCACTAATTCTTAATTTAGTAATTTTTGTGACAAAATGATACATTATTTTTTCACATTTTTTATAACATTATATATGAGTAATATTAATTGCTTAGAAAATTAGCTTTAATAATGAGACCATATTTTTGGGCATATTTCAAAATCCCGTTTTAAATAAATTTTTTTAAAAAATTAAAAAATGAGTCACTAATTATGAATTTAGTAATATTAGTGACAAAATGATACATTATTTTCTTCACATTTTTTATAACATTACACATGAGTAATATTAAATCAAAGAAAATTAGACTGCCTTGCACAAAATATTAATGTATAATTGAAACGTTCAATTAACTGGAGTTCTTTGCTTGGAAAATTAACTTTAATAATGAGACCATATTTTTGGACATGTTTTAAAATCCCATTTTATATCAAATTTTTTAAAAAAATTTTAAATGAGTCACTAATTATTAATTTAGTAATTTTTGTGACAAAATGATACATTATTTTTTCACATTTTTTATAACATTACACATGAGTAATATTAAATCAAAGAAAATTAGACTGCCTTGCACAAAATATTAATGTATAAATGAAACGTTCAATTAACTGGAGTTCTTTGCTTGGAAAATTAACTTTAATAATGAGACCATATTTTTGGACATGTTTGAAAATCCTGTTTTAAATAAAATTTTTAAAAAAATTAAAAAATGAGTCACTAATTATTAATTTAGTCATTTTTGTGACAAAATGATACATTATTTTTTTCACATTTTTTATAACATTACACATGAGTAATATTAAATCAAAGAAAATTAGACTGCCTTGCACAAAATATTAATGTATAAATGAAACGTTCAATTAACTTGAGTTCTTTGCTTGGAAAATTAACTTTAATAATGAGACCATATTTTTGGACATGTTTGAAAATCCTGTTTTAAATAAAATTAAAAAAAAAAATTAAAAATGAGTCACTAATTATTAATTTAGTAATTTTAGTGACAAAATGATACATTATTTTTTTCACATTTTTTATAACATTACACATGAGTAATATTAAATCAAAGAAAATTAGACTGCCTTGCACAAAATATTAATGTATAAATGAAATGTTCAAGTAATTGTTTAGAAAAATAAAAAAAAAATTATACCTGTGCGGCGACATGTGACAGAGGCAAATAGCTAATAATAACTTCCTGTTTCTCCGTGAAATTGCATGCTTCTTGAATTGCCACAGCCTCGGTTACCATGTTGTCGTGACTCAGCATCACGGCTTTTGGATTACCGACTGTTCCTGACTGCAACGTAATTCAATTTTTCCTTTTCGATCAACTAATCCTTGTTCCTTGACAAATCGTACGAACTTTCGAATTTAAGATTTGACCTACCGTGTAGACCAACGTGCAGCACTCGTTGACACCGATAGTCTTCAATACTTCATTTAACTTGATGTTAGACTCGGCTCTGCCGATTTCCAGGAGTTCGTCCCACTGTAAAAAATCGATATTGTAATTATGATTGATATTACTCGGCGTTCTCAACCAGAATTTTTGATACTATTAGAATTTTGGTATTTACAGACGTGAGAAAAATCTGTAAGAGTCAAAAAAATAATTTTTCAAATTGTTTAACAAATTCGCCAGAATGTTGTTTTTTATATTAATTTTTCTTTATCATTTTTAAATTAACGTTTTGAAAAATACTTTGAGGCCTTGAAAACATTTAAAATTAACGCGTTGTAAATCATTTCTAAAAATGTAAAATACAAAATATCACAATTACAAGATTATTCACCAAAATAATGTGTAGGATTCGAAAAAGCCAGAGAATTGATATTACAACAATTAATATTGTATTTAAATTTTAGCTTAGCTGATAATAACGTTGATTCTTTTTTTTAAACATTTTTCTCGTCTGAAACTACACAAATTCTAATTAAAATAAAATTTTTAGGTCACAATGTGTGATTAATGGATCTGTAAAGTAAAAAAAAACTGTCTAGCTTTGATTACACAAAATTGTATCAGAAATCAACTCACACTGTATACACCTTTTGCTTTTGGTTTTCCTTCATACTGAACAATTGCCTTCAAGTGTGGCAGCTTGTCCTTGATCGCCAAGATTTTTTCCAATTGCATGGTATCCTCGACCACCAGTATATTGGCTCTGCTACTTTCGGCACAGTATTGGCAGGCCTCTGGGGAATTTGTCGTGTAGATTCCAGCGGCGAAACCGCTACGATAGATCATTTAAATAATTTAAATCGACGTAAATCCACCTCAGTGCCGACGAAAATTCAAAAACAAGCCAAAACATCCAACGTTGATAACCGACCGACCAACCGTTGGTCGGTTTTGATGTTCAACCTACGATAACTCAAAAACACACAAAAAGGGAACTGCGATCGGATTTAAAAATTAGTCCTACACTTGTTGGCTGCTCAATTTTTCATGTTTTAAATTGGATCAAAGGATCTTTGGATTTCTATTGATTTAAAGTAATCCGACCTAAATCTCCCTCAATGACGACCAAAGTTGAAGAACCAACCCAAAACCAATCCAACATCCGACCAACCATTGGTCGGTTTTAAATGTTCAACCTACGATAGCTCATACAAACATCGCACAAAGAAGAAACTATAGTCGGATTTTAAAATTGGTCCTACACTTGTTGTCTGCTCAATTTTTCATGTTTTAAATTGGATCAAAGGATCTTTGGATTTCTATTGATTTAAAGTAATCCGACCTAAATCTCCCTCAATGACGACCAAAATTAAAGAACCAACCCAAAACCAATCCAACATCCGACCAACCATTGGTCGGTTTTAAATGTTCAACCTACGATAGCTCATACAAACATCGCACAAAGAGGGAACTACAATCGGATTAAAAGATTGGCCCAAACTTGTTGGCTGCTGAATTTTTCATGTTTTAAATTGGATCAAAGGATCTTTGGATTTCTATTGATTTAAAGTAACCCGACCTAAATCTCCCTCAATGACGACCAAAATTGAAGAGTCAACCCAAAACCAATCCAACATTTGCCTCTCAATCGATTTTCTAGAATCTCCAATCAATATGCAGATCGGTTTTCCATTTTTAATTTGTATACTAAACGACCATTGGTTTTCTGTTGATTTGAAGTAAACCGACTTAAATCCAGCTCAGTTGTCGACATAAATAAAAAAACTAATAATAAAAATAAAAAAAATCACGCATTGAAAATTAGATTGTCTTCAAACTCTCATCTGTCGAAATCCAATATTCGTATTTGTTTTCAAATAAAAAATTAGTCACTCCCATTGGTTTTCAGTAATATTTGCAGTAAATTGGTCTAAATGCACTTCATTAACGACCAAGAACCAGTCCAACATCCAACAATCAATCTTTCCTCGAAGATACATTCTATAAAATTTAAATGTATTTCTTTTTACCCAGCGTATATTGCTGCGATGTCCGAGATGAACCATTGCGGACTATTAAATCCGATAATGCACACACTGTGATAGCGCTCAAGTCCCAATTTCAAAAAAGCTCTTGCCACGATCCTCACGTCTGCCTCGTATTCCCTGATGAGTTAAACAGGAATCGTTGATTTAGTATCAATTTTGAGAAAATACTTAAGACACACTTTTGATGATGGAAATATCGTACGAACTTGTAAGTCCAAGTCTTACTGATTCCATCAACACCCGGTCTCGCTACGATAGCAATGTGATCGCCGTGTTTTCTCGCAGTTCTCATCAAGAGACCTGGTACCGATATGATCTCACGATTTCGATTACCCTCGTCGTATTTTATTCGGATGCATCCATTAGCCTCGGTTGTTTGGTCTATATTTGATGGCAATACTTGGTCCGGACCTGTGAAATTATTAAATTCTCGTCGTTACAATATTCCTCAATGCAAACGGTAAAATAATTATGAAAAAATAGTAAATCTATATTCTGGTCTTTTGAAGAAAAAAAAAAAAAAAACATTGACCTACCATCGAGGCCTGTTGTATTCAGCATTGCAAATCTGGACGAAATGTCGGATGCGGCCATCTGAAGATGAAATTTAAATGATCATTGTCCAGTCAAAAAAATGGGATTCGTCATCAAAATTATAATCGGTTAATAATATTATTTTTAATTTTTGAATTTTTGCTTCTTCTAGAAAAAAATTCATTGCCAAGAATGAATTTTAGAGAATTCTAGAGAATTTTTTTTCCAGATTTTCTCTGACGACATAAAAAATAAAAATGTTCTTTTATGACCATGAAATCATGTTTTTTCTTTAGTTAAAAAAAAAGCTTTTGAAAAATCTGAAAAAATTCTCAAAAGTCCTGAAAAATCTGAAAAAGAATGAATTTTAGAGAATTCTAAAGAATCTTTTTTTTTCAGATTTTCTCTGACAAAAAATAAAAATGTTCTTTTATGACCATGAAATCATCTTTTTTTTTAGTAAAAGAAATTGCTTTAGAATAATCTGAAAAAAAATTCTCAAAAGTCCTGAAAAATATGAAAAAATAATGAATTTTAGAAAATTCTAAAGAATTTTTTTTCCAGTTTTTCTCTGACGACATAAAAAAATAAAAATGTTCTTTTATGACCATGAAATCATGTTTTTTTTTAGTAAAAAAGTCGCTTTCGAAAAATCTGAATCTCTCAAAAGAATTCAATTTTATACAATTTTCGTTTTCAAAAAAAAATTGAAAAAAATAGAAGCAATGTCCGAAGTCGACAAACACTTTTTTTCTATGATCCGTAAGTGTTACTAAAAAAAATATTGTGCTGACTAAAGTTCATCTAAAACAGAGATTAAAATGAAAAAATGATTTAGTTAAACTATTGGTATTCCATTTAAATTTTTCTTTCTCACTGTGTAAAATAAAAAAAAAAAACCATTAATACAAAAAAACTGACCTTATCTTCTCGCGCGAATCCGTTCAAAAGTCCGTTAGGTGAATGAATCTGGCCTATCGACATATTATCTAAACTTCATATTATCTAAACGAAAATCAAATTAATTAAAAGAATCCGTCGTCCTCTGAGAAAAAAAAATGTACTGTATTTGCAAAGCGGTGTACATAGAGCATGTAAATCATTGGAAAACCAACTATCTGACTCTGAGAGCTAAAAGACCTGAACAAGTCTATAAGTACTGGACTAATAGTACACCTCTTTGACAATTTTTTAATGACTCATCGTATAAAACGCACACGAGAACGCTCCAATCTTTTGAGTACACTATTTACAAACATGTATTCGCGTGCGCGACCACTTAAAAAACTATTATTGCCAAGATTGAAGTAATAACGCACATCATTCGTAGTCACTATATTGTATATACATGAATCTTTGATTTCTCCTACCTGCAACACGTTTTGTATATTAAATCATTTGTAAGTATTTAAATTATTTATAAATAATTAAATTAATAAAAAAATTCAACAGGAATTACCAGACAATAAGATACAAATTATTTAAATTATTTTATAGTGTCACGTCGATAATGTTAAATTGCAATTATCCTAGTCAATAATAAATTTTCTGAAATATGCAAACCATGTAGGTTTTGAAGTAATTAGAAAATTAGAGTTTGCTTATTCACTGGTGTCATGTTAACCAGTAGAGGGCAGGGTCATTATGAATAAATATCATGTTAGACGCATAGACATCTGTGTATAATGATATATGCTCCATGTCGCGTGTCTGGTATTTAATCCATCGAAAAATACCAGAATTTCAATATCCTACGTTGATGTGGATAAAAACGTACTTAGAATCTTGCACATTGCTTCCTCGTTATTTTTCATAAAGTCTCTTTTGCGAGGAGGTACGATTAACAATTCTGCCTTCCTCGTAGAGGGAGGACGAAAATATGCAAGATATGGAGGAAGCACATGGGCAAGATTCTACTTTGGATCCACAATTTGAAAGAAAATTAAATCTACGAAGACAGTGGCCTGTAAAAAAAAAGTTGCAAAGTAAAACTTTGCAAATTGCTTCCTCAATAATTTGCATTTTTCGCAAAGCCACCTTTATGAGGAAGCTTGTTTATTATTGTACAAAATAAAATTTAGACATTTAAAAAAATGTATTTAATTTAAATTCACTTTCGGTTGCAATTTTTTTTTTCTTTTACTTAATATTTTATTTTTTTATTGCTCTTCAAGGCAAAAGATAAGCGCTGGCAAATTGTCCTTAGAGATGTCTCAATCGACATCCTGTTTTAGCGATATAAATGCAAAATGCAAAAACCGACATTTCATAAAAATTTGCCATTGAATTTTATGCAAAATGCTGCATATCGGGGTCAAGAGAAACACTTTTGCAAGTTTAATAAAAGAACTTAAAAAAAAATTCTTTTTTTACATACTCTAATATATATATTTTGTCGTTTCACTTTTTTTTCATCGTATTTTAGGAGCACTTAATTCTCGAGATATATGCAATCGTTCTGGTGACACAAAATGTCTCTAAAATAAATGTCTCTGGTAGCTACTGTGATCTAAATTATAAAACATGAATACAAAAGTATTTTAATTAATTCATTAATAAATGCCTCAAAAATCGATCGATATAAAAATAACAAAAAATAGAAACAATAATCTAGAAGCTGGGATGAGCCAAAGTCTTAATTCATTAAGAAATACCTTAAAATTTGAAAATTGTGTTTTTTCAATTTTCTTTTTACTCCGCATTTAGATAATCAAATTACAAACTTATGAGAATTTATGTTCATCGACTTTGGCTTTCTGATAGAGAAAACTTTGTAAGATAGTAATATTAATAAGGAAGCAACGTGCAAGACACTACTTTGTACCCTTGATTTAAAAAATGGAGAATCTGCAATTCAGAATTTTTTTTTTTTTTCATCTAGTTTTAATATTCAATGCAATCTAATTGATTCCATAAATGCTGTGACAAATTTATTATTTTTTTCTCAAGTCATTTAAGATTTACATACGTTATATTTTTGCAAATTTCGACGATAATGAATGTAAGATTTTTATTTAATTTAAAATTCGCAGGACTCTGTATACCTTTATCACATTTTCTAAAAAATATCTTTGAACGTTGTTACGTACATGTCTAAGATTTCATCCCGTTTTGTTGGACGTTTCGAAAGTCAAACCGGTTTAAAGATTTAAAAAAAATCGAATTTTCATGAAATCCAATTCGGTCCCCTTAAGCAATTTGCAAAAAATAATCCACAATTCTTTATCAATTTTTCTGCGAGTTGCTTGTTGCTAAATCTATGGAAAAAAATTCTTTTACAAACAAACAGCTGTAATTATAAAAAATTAAGATTATCAAATATTTGAGTGATGAATTCATGGAGCATTTTTAAAGAAAGAGCAGTGCCACATTTATTAAAAAATTACGGATTATTCTTCTGAAGAAAAATCATCTTTCGAACAATTTAATTTTCTTTAATCTTGCTAATTAAACCCTAAAATAAAAAAGGTGCTAAAAAAAATTAAGCACTGATTTTTGCGCTCTAATATTCTTAAAACGAAAGGCATGTAAATTTTGGGTTTAGTGATTTTTTTTCTCTACTAAATAATCAAATTGAGCGATTGTGATTTATTTTGTTAATTAACAATAATATTACTTACACTTTGCCCGCACTCTAATAATTTGTATCGGCTATCTTGTTAGCACGATCTTTTACACAGGTCTGGGCACTTGGCTCTCAGGAGCCTTGCTCTAAGTGAGATCAGTGAGACCGATTTTGCTTTTTACGGTCGCTTAGCGTCGCTAGTGAGCGAGAGACTTTGCATACTGATTTCTTTCGAATTTTACAAAACGATAAATAATAAACCTGAAATCAGTCGCGGCCCTCACAAAGCGCGAAACTACGAAATTGTAAACCCTCACATTCAATTTCAAAATTCGGCCACAGTGCGCTGTTCACATCGGAGATACTTCAATACATACCCTGCTTAGAATTTCCGATTCTAGATATTTAAAAGAGCAAAACGTGAAAATTTCAGCTAAATCAGAAATGCCGTTTCGGAGGCAAAAAAGTGGCAACATTATATAATTGAAAAATAGCATAAAATAAAATCGGAGAATTTTACAAAAAATGTTGTTGGAAAGTACGCTGAAAATCCAAAATTTGATGTCGTTAGGATTTTTTGTGTGAGCCGTAGTATTGGCGTTAAAAAATAAACAATGATTATTTTCAGACATTTTTAATAGCTGGAATATGCAATAAAAAATGTGAAAAAAATCCTACGTTTTATTTGTCAACCAGACCAACATCCTGAATAAATTTGAGTACGTTTCGTTGACATGAAAAATTGGGGTGGCCGACTTGACGTGTTTTGCCTCATATGTAATAATGAATTATCCGCGAGCATCCGTTCTTTACTTAAAACTGAAGGATTCAAAACCTCCAACGTCTATCTTGCTCATTTCTAATTCGTCAGCACCTACGTTACGACAATAAACAATCGTTCTAAAACATTCATTCAACATTTATATATTCAACAAACAATCCACCAAATTAACTACAATAGGCCGTCACACAAAACTTGCTTTAAAAACTTCAATTCATGACTTAAACTTTCAACTCAGCTTGTGTACAATTAAATTTATTCCACAATTTTATTTACACATTTTTGTATTTATTATATTTTGTATTATGCTATATGCATGAGAGAGACAGCTGCGTTATATCTCACTCTGTTGCACACCGGCCTCTCCGCTCGTTGCACCATGGCTTTTTAAGGACAATCTGAGAATTAATCACCCTCATTTACGGCACGCGTATACATATATATATATATATATAATTATATATATGCTAATCGGCCGGAGTGCCCAAAACTGTGTAGAAGACCGTGCTCGATAAATCCATAATTACAATATCCTGTGATGCGATTACATCAAAAATAATAAACAAATGCCTTGACAAAGCATCAGGAAATAAACCGTACGCTTGTTTTTTTTTTTTTACATTAACATAGTATACATAATAATTTTACTATACACGCGACTTAAGTCTTTGTCGCTGAATTAAATATTTTCGAATAATCCTAGTAATAGAATTAGCTGGCCAACAACGAATTTCAGCGATATTCCTTTTTTTTTTTCTTTTTAATTCTTTACCCAACCGTTAAAAGGCACTTTCTTAGGATTATTGATTAAGTACTCATTCTTCTAACAAATCATTCGACATTATATAAAAAACGTTCTTACAACGGTGCGCACCGTTAGGCTGACATGACACAATTTTTCGTTTTTTTTTTTTTTTTTTTAATCAGATACAGCGGTTCTTGGAACTTCATTTCCCATACAAATTATGTACATCATTTTTTTTTGTTTTGTTTATTCCCAGCATAACGATATTAATATGCGTGTATATAATCGTATATATATATTACAGTAGGTATGAAAAGTGCTTCGGCCATACGCTTTGCGAATGCTCAAATCAACTACATACGCTTTTATCGAATAAAACATAAACAATTAAATTGCAGGTTTGTCTTTTGGATTCGCGAATCACTCTCGCATCTCAATATTATGCAATACTAATATTCTAGTTTACGATACTATCGCAATTTATACTCAATAGAGCATTTTTTTCATTCTCTTTCTTTCTTTTTTTTTTTTTTTTTTTAGCTAGATTGACTAAACGTGTGAGTGCCATGAAACAGTTTCAACTTTTTTTAAATTGCTGACATTCGAGGATCTTTTAATTTGACAGTAATTATTATTGACGAAGTTCACGATTGATTTGGAATTCTTGTGTAGAATTCCATAAACGCCACATTTCGAAACACGTGTTTAATATCATGGTAAATTTTTTTTTTTTTTAGTCTTTGGAGATCTTTCGAGATTTTCAAAGATTCCGAACATTTGCTTAGACAGAAAATAAAGGTAAACTTTTTTTTTTAAGTACTCGGGAAATCAGATTTTTTTTCTCTTCCTCGTAGTACATAAAATCATGAAATTGGGGACCCATAAACCACATTATGGTGCATAAGAGAGATCACCCGTTTGAATAAACACCATTATGGTGTATTTATCCGATTGAATGCACGTCGCAATTTCCCACGGAAAGAACAAGCACGGAAATATCAATTCTCTCGTCGAATACAACATTTTCTTTTCGTACGAATATTATCACAAATAATTCATCTAATTTATTAATCCACCCTCGTCGTACCGAGACAATCGAATTGTCCGAATTATTTAGTTATAGCCAGTCTTGAAGCAGGTACACAAGGAATATGGACACTTCACCGCCGACATAATAATCACTTATGTGTGTTTAATCGGTTTACCTATCTATTTTTTGTTTCTCTCACGCGACACTCGCGCGCTCATTCTATATTCTCATTCGTTCATTTAAAGTGCAACTTCTCATCACTGGACTCTGTTTACTTGTACATCTCCTCGATGAGATCTTTGTATTTATTTGCGATAATGTTTCTTTTCACTTTAAGCGTGGGTCCCAATTCACCGGTTGGCACCGAAAAGTCGTGTGGCAGGATTTGAAATTTTTGTAACTTCTGAGCGTTGCTCGTCGCGTAATTGTTCGTTCTTTGGAGCGCCGCTTCGATTTCTTTGTAGATCTGTAGAAACAGACGAAATTCGATATTTAACCAACAATATTTATTTAATTACTTAATTATTATAATGCAACTATCGTTTTACTAGTTGCAGTGCTCAGACTATCTCAGTAAGTTGGGCACGTCTGTTATTTTTCAGTCGAAGAGATATAGAATTTAAAAAATTGCAACATCTTATAAGTATACTCACTACTGGATCGCGAGTTTCCAAGACCTCCGTCACGGTAGTCGCTTTCGATCCTATAGATTTGGCCCATAATTTAGTGGACGTTGTAAAAGTGTCAAGAGGTTCGCCAGTGTCAGGATCCATGTCCGTCTTTAAAAGAAAACCCAAACATAGTTATATCAACTTTCGAGAATTTTCTTTCAGGTGTCTGAAAGAAAAATCGCTTAAAAAATTCCCTTCTCACCTTAAGAGTGACTAGTATCGTTAGGTACTTTCTCATATCGCCGATGAGCATCGCGTTGCTGAGTGCCGGTAATTCAGTCAATAACGTTTGTTCGATAGGAACTGGCGGAATATTTTCACCTCCGGCTGTTATCACAAGTTCCTTTATTCGTCCTTTGGAGTGACAAAATATCAGTTAATCAATGTTCACCAATGAAAATCATGTAAAATCTCAGGTTGCGAATTACCTGTTACATAGAGAAATCCGTCAGCGTCTATTCTGCCGAGATCGCCGCTTAGCAACCATCCACTCTCGTTTTTGGCCTCTTTGGTTTTTTCCGGCGCGTTCAAGTAGCCCATGAAAATGTGACGACCTCCCATACAAATTTCTCCTTCGCCGGTACCGTCAGGATTGTCCAATTTCGTTATAAAGCCACGTAAAACTGGCCCAACGCTTCCCAACCTTTGCAAAAAAAAAAACGAAAAACACAACCTTGAAGATTTTTCATTCAGTCAAATCAGTTAAAAATGTTAGTAATTGGAAATTTTAAATAACAGTAGTGGAAGGTAATTTGTGCTACAGCAGACCTTTTCAATCCTGAAAATTATTAATATTTGCAGAAACAATGATCGTAATTCCTGTGATTTTTTGTTCAGATTTTTAAATCCACTACTTTATAGAAAATGCTGACTTTTTTTAAAATTAATGTATGATAACTTCAGCTAATAGAAAAAAAAAGTCTAAAGCAGAAAGTTGTAGTTACGTATAGACTTTTGAAAGGAATATTTTTCATATTATTTTGTCGACCCGATATTACTGATTTTTCACCAAAAAATGTGAAGATTATTATTTTTAAACCAAGATGGACCTATTTTTTTTTAAATTAGCAACCCGAAACCGGCAAAACATTTTTTTTTACAACCCCAATGCTGCAATAAAAATTATCCTTTACAACAGTCAAGTAATCCTTAAAAATTTGAATAAACAATGAAAAAAAAAATTGACCAGTGCTTCAATCATCTTAATTGAATACGTATAAAATTGATTTATTAGTTTGTACCTGTACTTGTGGTTGACACTTAATGTGTGAGCTCCGCTGCACTCGGACATTCCGTAAGCTTCCATAATCGGCATATCGAGACTCATGAAGTATCTTTTGATATCGGTGCTGAGAGGAGCCGCAGCGGTTACGAAAATCTTACACCTGTTAAGCCCAAGCGCGGCTTTTACTTTGTTGAACACAAGCCACTTCGCTATTAGATAACCCCAGTGTTTGTAATCGGTGCCGTTCATTTTGTTCATATTGTACGTAAGACCCTGAGCTTTTGCCCACGTGGCGATCCATGTTTTGATCGGTCCGTTGGATTGCGCCACAACCATCATTTTCTCGTAGATCTTTTCCCACACACGTGGTACACCCAAAAAAGCTGTTGGCCTTGCGACAATCAGAGTATCGACTAGACTGCCCTTTAACGCGTTTTTATCCGCGAAATATACAGTCGCAGCTGCGGACATTGATGTGAAGATATCGACGACCTGCAAACAGAAGTCATACGATATTATGTTTATACTCATTATTGTGTGATGCTTAAACGGGGTCAATTCGAATTTTTGAAAAAGGCTTCGTCTTGGTATTGGTGGAAATATTCCCTGTAGATTTTTGTATAAAATCATTTAACTCTACGCAATTGTACGTTGTTTAAAAATTCATATTACCTGCGCTGCAACATGCGACAATGGCAGAAAGCTGATGATTATTTCTTGTCTCTCGACAAATTGGACGGTTTCAAAGATTGCCTGGGCGTCGTATACCAAATTATCGTGACTCAGCATAACGGCTTTTGGTTTGCCCACAGTTCCCGACTGTAACTCAATTAAATATTACATTTAATCTGTGTATACCTCGAAAAATCAGCGTTTCTTCAAAGAGTCACTGCGACTCACCGTGTAGACCAGCGTACAACATTCGTTAGCACCAATTGTTTTAAGAATAGCATCGAGTTTATCGTCCGACTCGGATTTTCCAATTTTTAGAACATCGTCCCACTGCAAAAAGCAATGAAAAACGTACAATCATGATATAATACACAATATTATCGTTGTTATCTGGATTCAGTTAGAATTTTTATAAATTTTAGTCAAAATTTAGTATCAAGGCAATTTTTGTTGCCGAATTTCTTAATATTTTGAACTTAAGTCTATAAAAAATTTGAAGAACTCTTCAAACATTTAAAAAAAACGTTGCATAGTAGAAGCTTCCACATTATTTCCTCACATTTTTTCTTTTTTTAGTCCGTAATACTCAAACCTTGTCCAGGAAACCAAAATTAAGCATCTTACTTTATCGCAAGGAAGCTGTGGACTGACAAATTATGAGAAAGCAATGTGCAACGTTCTACTTTTATAGACCGCTCTAATATAAATGAGTGTTTCCGTGAATATTGGCGTGTGCGTCCAGTCGATATGTACTCGTTATTAGAATGTGAATTCTCAACTTCGATCGCCCTACATCTTTACTATTATTACCACGAATACTTACACTGTAGACTCCTTTCTCCTGGGGTATTCCGTCGTACTGAATGATCGCTTTTAACTGCGGCAGCTTGTGCCTGATCGCCAGTATCTTTTCCAATTGTTTGGCATCCTCGACTACCAATATATTTGCTCTGCTGCTTTCGGCACAGTATTGGCAGGCCTCTGGTGAATTAGTCGTGTAGATACCAGATGCGAAACCTCTGCGATAAATAATACATACAAATTCATTAATTTCAACATCCTCAGATAGGTAATATAAAAGTTGTTAAATAACAAAATTTTAGAATCGGAATAAAGTCAAACGCTGCCTCGCGTAAAAAAATTTTATTGTTTTGTCGAAATTCTTCTAAGATATATTTTAGAATTTCGTTCTTTTGTTCCCAATTTTTATTTATAGAAAGCTAATATTTTTTGAAAGCAAATTTATCGGGAATAACATATATTTTTAATTAATTTCTAAAAAGTTATTAAAAATAGTAGATTTAAAAATGATTTCACACAATTTTTTTACTATCTGCGGAACCAATAGTATTCGTATTTTGAATTTTTACGAAAATTATTTATGATCTCAAGGTAAAAAAAGAATAAAACTGCGTGCCAAATGTTTCATAAATTAATGATTCTCTCTATTCAGTAAAAAAAATGGCATATTTCCGTGTTTACCCAGCGTATATCGCTGCGATATCAGCGATGAACCATTGCGGGCTGTTGAAACCAAGAATGCCGACACTGTTGTAACGCTCGAGACCCAATTTTAAGAATGCTCTTGCCACGGTCCTCACCTCTGCCTCGTATTCTCTGTGTCAGAAAATTCGTCGATTAGCTTTCAATCGATTTAGGACGAAATATTCAAGGAACACATTTAAAATGCAAATATTATACGAACTTGTAAGTCCAGCTCTGTCGCCTTCCGTCTTCTCCTGCTCTCGATACGAGAGCAATGTGGTCCCCGTGTTTCCTAGCAACTTTCATGAGAAGTCCAGGGACAGAAGTAACCTCAGGATTGCGATCGTTCTTTTCATATTTTATACGCACTCTTCCATTTGCATCGGTCGTCTGATCGAGCTCAGCCATTAAAACTTGATCCGGA
Organism: Perithous albicinctus; assembly: GCA_964016905.1. Classification (NCBI taxonomy): domain Eukaryota; kingdom Metazoa; phylum Arthropoda; class Insecta; order Hymenoptera; family Ichneumonidae; genus Perithous; species Perithous albicinctus. The sequence goes on along the minus strand of OZ024688.1, from coordinate 34,823,913 downwards.
CCTATCGAAAGAAATTGTTCTTAATTAAAATAATTCTTTGTCGCTACTTTGTCGCCTCACGTAATTATTATATTTTCCATCTTCAAGTTTTATAATTTATTGTCACATTTTTTGTTACAAAAAAATTGCTCTAAGCTTTCGTTACAGTTTCACAAATAAACTGGTTTATTAAATTGAATATACAAATAAGTTGTAAAATTAAAGCAGTTTGTAAGAAATATTTTGAAAATTAAGAAGATTAATATAAAAACTTTGTAATTTTACTACAGTTGTGTATTAAATTTACAATAAATTCGCAAACATTCTTAAGATTCCAGGGACGGCTGAAAAATTGATTGGAAATTAATTTTCCATTGTATGTCTAATAGAAATTTATTTAAAAAATTTCAAACACGATTTAATAAAACATTTTTTGCTAAAATCTGTATTTACTCATTTCTTCATAAAATATATATGAAACACTTAAGACACGATAAAATTTTACTTTTGCTTTTGAATTGATTTTGTACTTATTTGTGAGCAGAGTAAAAATCCATTGGACGTTAAGAAAAAGTCCCAATTATGAATAAATACCAGAAGAACGAATTGTTTTTTTTTTTTTTATTATTCACTTTTAATGTATTTAAAATTTTTCCATTTGCCATTGACACTGTTGTACGAGTGGAATTTAATTGCCACGAATATATTTCAACAAAAGACGAATAATATTGTAATTAAGGAAAACAATGAGAGTTATTCATTGCCACAGTGTGCCAGTATTGTTTTCATGAAACTATGCATCACGTGCTATACGATTATTACATAAAATTATGCTTACCATCGAGGCCTGTTTCGCTAGGCATTGCATATCTAGGCAGAACTTCGGACGGGGCCACCTGAGAAAAAAAAATATATAATTAATTCCATGTGACATCATTTAATGTCTATTAATTTTATTGTAACTTATGGACAGTGTCTTTAGCGATGAGCGCAGTTACGAATGACAGTACTTATCGCGAGAGCGTGACCGTAACGGAAATTACGGTTTACGGTAAAAGTTACCGAAGACTGACCTTATCCTCCCGAGCGAATCCATTTAAAAGCCCGTTCGACAGATGGTTCGGCACTCCGGACATATTATCTGCAAAAGAAAAATAGAAGAGAAATTACAAAATTGTTACTCATTGTATTGGTAACAATACACATTTATTTTTAATAGTTCAAGAATTTTTTTTATTCATAATAATTTTAATAAAACTTTCGTGAGATTTTTTTTTCTCTTTCAAGATTTTAACCAGACTTTGACCATAAAATCATGTCTTTCAAGATGAATTTAAGGATTCGTGATGGAAGTAAAAAAATAAAAATGGAACTATTTACAAAAATAAAATAACTTAGTTTTTGCCAATAATTTATGGGAGATGGTTTTACGCTGTTTTTTAGAAGTCAAATTTGTTAAATTAATTCGAGCTTGATGAATGACAACTTATTTTGTTTGTTAAATAATGTTTTATGAATTTACCAAGCAAATTGTTTCGATGTTAGCTTAAAAAATAGTTAGAAACATTTTATTAAGAATAAATATTATAAAAATGTCTATCGATGAATTTATAATGCATTTTTCAACAAACAAAATGAACTTTCACAAAAAATGAATTTCTAGCAATAATTACAAATTTTATTTCAATTTTTTTTACATTAAATGGCACCACTTTAATTTATCTATTTAATTTTGTTTAGAAGTACTATTTAATTTTTTAAATAGGACCTCTTTAATCCACTTTCTTCTACACTAGTTTTCCGTTAAAAACGTGTTCAAGCAATTTAAAAAAATGTCAAGATTTTTAATTAGAGCTACAATCCATTTTTCCATATTAGTATCCTTAAGTTTTTTTTTTTAACATTATTCAATATTCAACTTAGAAAAAATCGATCAAACCATGTAGATTTGATAAGTTTTCTAACTTTTGGAAAATTATATGCTCATCCTAATTCAAAATTTAAAGTGTTTTAAAAAAATGTTTCAAATTTCTTTTAAAAGACATAATAATGTATAAAATAGTTAAACAAGTCTGCTAAGTAAAATCTTCCATATTCCTTCCTCATTATTTTCCATTTTGAATGAAGAAAAATAATGAGTAAGGAATCTGGAAGGAAGGTTTACAGACTTTTTTTAATCTCATTTTTTTTTTCAATTAACTCGTCAATTAATTTTCGTTTAATCTACGGCTTAAATAAATAAAAATCAGACAAAAGTTATGACTTAAATTAAAAAAAAAAAAACACTTCGGAATATTCTTTATTTTGGTAACTTGTAAATGAAAGAGTGAAACATAACACATAATTTCAGCTTGAAAGAGGAAGCATGAAAAGAACGTGAGATGTGATAATAAATCAAAAGTGTTAAAGTTCACAACGAGAATTTCCGATAACTGATACTTAAAAGACAATTATTGTTTGGACTATGAATTGTAGAAAAATGCAAATTTCTACAAATGTCTAAAGGCACCTTGCTCTTACATTATTAGTGTATATCAGAGATGCATCAATGACTTTTGTAGCATCAATTACAACAAAAAAAATTATTATCTTTTTTTTTTTTTGTAAAAAAAGAAGATAGAATTTCAGAAGGAAAGAAAAAAATGACAGGCTTATAAATTCGTAGTAGAAAAAGCGTAAAAAACAAAATTGCAGAAGAACTCAATGAGTATTTTTATTAGCTGCTTCGTATCATAAAACGAAGATCGTTGATGACCCATTCGTTGCATCAGAAGATTTAGTCTCAAAGTTCATTTTCTTGCTTAGATTATAAACAACTGCAGCACATGTTGCATAGTCAATTGTTCATAATGTATGCAAGTACCAACAGTTCTATGACAGATCAACGACTATACCAGTTTTCAAATACCCAACGTCATAGTGAGTTGAGTTTAAAAGGAAAAAAAAAATAGAATTCATGTTTATCAAGTTATTTTTCTCCAAGCAGTACATAAAAGACAGTCTGAAAAAAAAAAGAAAATAACAAATGTCACTAAGAGACTATACATGTTTAAGAAAATGACAAATTATGATTGCACACGTCTACATTAGTTCTGTGTTAATTCTGTGCAATGATAATTTGCTTATTCTCTAGATTGATCTGCACGCTTTAAATGTTATTCATTTTAGGATATTTTTTTTTTCTGTGATTTATAAGAAACAAAAAAGGCATACAATGTAAAACCTCAAGTTTACGGACGTTGGCTTCGTCATTTAGTAAAGCTGTGTGAAAAAATATGAAATAATAATGAAGCAACGTACGAGGTTACATTTTTGTTTTAAAAAAGTGGTAGAAAGAAAAATGTATTTTTTAATAAGGAAATAAAAAACGAGTGCACTAAAATTTCATTCATATGATATTTACAGTAACAATTACATTCCCATTAAATTATCTTAAATTATTCAAATGAAATTTAAGCTAATGTAGTAATAAAGATAATTGTTCTTCATTTACAAAATTTAAATACCTAATTTTTTAACATCAATTGTGGATAATGATGCAGTAAATAAATTTCCCAATTACAGATAACTTCCACGTGAAGTAGAAAACTTGTTGAGTTATACAATTTCGTATTGCGTACCACACAAAATTCTACAATTGTACTCCGATTTGGTTGTTCGATGACTCAGTCGATGCTTTATCAAGTTCACTATCATTCCTGCATGTAGATTTTTGTTATTAACATTGTAGCCATTGAGTGCAAGTCGTAAAAGTGAGCGTTCTATGTTATTTCAGAATGAACTTAACAATTGCTTCAAACCGGAATTAAGAAAGAATATGTATGAACGAAAAATAACGATTTTGATAACGAACGAAATGAGACGTCGAATGTTAAAATCGATTCACAATTGTAGAATTTTATCAGCACGCAATGTCAGAAAGGTTACTACGTAATACATGAAAATTTGCACAACTGGAAGGATGTCATTGATAAATGATTTCTTCGGTGTATCGTTATCTAGAAAATATGTTAGACAATCAAATGACTACTGTTATTTTTTTTTTTCAGAACACATTCAGAAACTTGCGATTATTCAAAGACTAATCTCTCACTACGTGGTTGCCAATATTAATTTAAAAAAAAAAAAAAAAAAATGTGCTATTCACCTATGAAATAAAGAATTTTTTGCCAACCGGCAAAAGCACGTGGGTAATGAGGGTCACCTACAACTTTAATTCGTTTTTACAATCTGCACTCTTTTAAAATAGAACCAGTAGGTTCAAATATTTCTAGCGATAAACCCTTACGGTATGAATGTAGCTTTTTATTTTTTTTTTAATTTAAAATTTCTCTTTTTTTCATTTATAAAGATAGAATTACTTTCTTACGTATCTCTCCACTCATAGAAATTTTTTTTTTTTCGTTATCTACGGTTCGAAGATAAAGATAGAAGAGTTCACAGATGAATATATTTATGGTATTCGATCGAAGAGAAAACGTAAGGAAAGTTCATTGGGAACTGTTGAAGGAGTGCAACTGCGACTAAAAGCCTCTAGACACTTTTATCATGAACAACTGCTTTATTATAGAATCGCCTCATTTCTATCTATAGTACTTACAATAGAGGCGCTATATAAATACATTTCAAGTAAATGCAAAGTTTTCTTTTCTCCCTGGAATATCAGTGAAAGTTAAGTACTCTTCGACAATTATGTTCATTGCGTTGTCTTGACCCTGAAGTAAGTTAATTGCTATCTTAATTCAAGGTTTCTCATTTAATGTAATCGTTTTCACTGCGTAATTAAACGAACAAAAAATCGTACTGATAGAGAACTTAATGACCGATAAAAAAAAGCAAAGTATTATCGTTTCGCACCCTCCGCTTTAATTCAAGTTGATTAACCTTATTGCATTGCATTACACGTAATGACAAAAAAAAAAAGAAATTAAAAAGTATCCTCACGTTTCGACGAAATATTATCAATGAAAGGTCACGTTCGGTTCGACGACCACGAGCTGCCGATATTTTTAACACCAATTTGCTTGAGAAGTCAATAGAAATAAAAAGTAAATTAGAAATAAATAATCGTCGATTAAAGTGATTAAGGGCATTTAAAAATTGTATTAATCCGTACACGATTAATTAATAGCCAAAAAAAAAAGAGAAAAAACGAATTAGAAATTATGTTTCAACTACCTTCAAGTTATAATCCGTGGAAATAATTAAGGTGGTTGAACAGCAGAAATTAGACAAAGTCACAATAATTGCACTGATAGTTCTCGAACTTATGTAAATGTGGCAAATTTTTTTTTTATTTTTTTGGAAGAAAGAAAAAAGTCTGAAGAGTCTTCGTTGAACTTCTGAGTTTATAATGATTTTGCTACAAGGCGAATGTAATAAATCGCCCAAGAAAAGACGGCCAAAGTGTTATCTCATCACAAAACCGCGCCTTTTGATTACAATTAATCTTTTGAAAAAGGCGTTAAAATATTTTCTTGATAAAATGCCATTGATTCGGGTGAGAAAGTATTAAGAACGCGACGTATTAATTGCACCAGTTGACTATTGATAACGATAAAGATGCGGGACAAATGCTCAGGCGATAACAGCTCAAAGTTCACTTACCGCTAAATAGACATTAACATTTTCGCGAATAAATGAAATCGCGTCAATCGATGAGTGACAATTGGCTTTTATATGGGTCGGTATTTGTGCTTAACGAACTATTTAGCTATTCTGTATTGCTCAAATATATCAGTGGCACACATATAAGAATAAGAGAGAAAAAAAAGTAGTTTAGATTCAACCTACGTTTATCGGCCAATCGATTCAGCCCTTTTATTTCAGGCGAATAATATCCACCGTACGTTTAAAATTTGCTGTTACATATATTTTTGTTAAATATTGGTTCTAAAAAAATCGGCGAGCTAGGCACTTACTTTTATACAGGCACTTTTTGTTTATTTATTTATCCTATAATTTATTTATTAATTATCATTTTAGGACAAATTTAGCACATTTTAGAACAAAAATTGCAATGTTCTGTGAAATATGAACGCCATCAAATTTTGTAGAAATCATTCCTTAATTTTATTAATTATATCTGCAAACGAGCTCGATTTATTTAAATTTTCTAGAGTATTGACAAATTTGAAATTTCTTAACTCCACAAAATCCCAACTATCCCGAATTTTCGAAAAGCAATTACACATATTTTTGAACCTTTCGACACAAGTTCAATCCACAGTAATTAAAAACTGGAAAAAAAAAATCTCGACATCACAAAAAAAAGCTTTAATTTCTCTGTATGCTGAATTAAAATGTGCATATTTAAAAGTACATGCTCTAAAAATCTTCACTAAACATTTCTGCATCATTCACCATTTTTACCCAAAACTGAATCGTATAACAAAATAAAATTAAGTAATAAAAAAAAAGATTTAATCATAATCTAAAAAAAAAAAAAAACCATAAACAAATTATACTCTGAACTTAAAAACTGCATACAATTTGCAAATCTGCTTCAGACATGTAAAAAATAAATAAAATCGAAAAGTTTTCTCTGAAAACTTTCAGTAAACATTTCAAAATTTCATATAATTTGCAAATCAGCGTCAAATATGCAAAAAAAAAATGCCAGAGTGTAGAAAAAAAAGCTATAATTTCTTTTCTTATACTTTTTCTTTCCCGCCGTTCTCGTGGATGCGGCGAGTCTCGCCTCGGTGAAACTGTTTTAGCCGGCGAAACTCGCGATGATCTGCGACTAAAACGCTCGTGCATCGCGACCCCCGAATCCGGAAGATTGAAATCCCAAAAAGCTTCCAAACTGGCGCTCTCATTCAGATACATTTTGGCCACCGGCGTGATTTTAAGCCAATTAAAAAAATTATTTTTTCAACCCCTTTGCCAAGCGAGCGAAAAAAAAAAAAAAATAGAAACAAATGTTACGCGCTAAAAGCGACTGATCTGGCAGAAGCAAAGTGCGTTAAAGTGCAGCACGGCGTTCGGGAAACCGCGGAATGACTTTGCCGGGTCACGTGCGCGATTCCAACGACGACTGAGGACTGCGTTTCAACCCCTAAAAGTTTGCCCCTGACAGGGGGCGCTCGGCGTCAGGTGAACATGTCACATGTTACCACCCCCTGCGATATTTTTACGATTAAACGCCCCTAAAAGACAGGACTTGAAACGCAAGACAGTTACGTATGTGCATTCACAACTTTTCCTTGCACTTTTCTTTTGATTGACATGAGAATTCCTAACGGTGGCTTCGTCGTTTACAAAAAAAATCATTATGCAGCTGCTATTTATACAAAATTTCCGTAATTATTTATTTATCGTTGATATTTAATTTCACTAATACTAGAAATTGAAAATAAAATAAAATTAAAAAATGAATTATTAATTTGCTTGAATTTTAGTTACTCAAATATTACAATTATTCATGTGGCTATTTGTTTTTTTTTTTTTTTTATTTATTTTATGTATTTTTATTTTCGACGTTTTTCTTTTTTAATTGATTTTTGATAATAATTTAATTGAACGATTTTTGTTACTTTTGTTGTTATTATTAATGTTGCTCTTACGGATTTTATTGTGATTGTTATGAGAGTTAAAAATGACATTAGAAAAACAGACTATGACGAAGGTTTTAAGGCGCTAGTAGGGTTTCAGGTACAGCATACGTGATGTTTAGCGAATGCACTTCAAAGATCGAAACGATTTTTTTCTTTTTTTTTTTTTTTTTTTTTTTAAATCATTTTATAAGATTAGCTTGCTATTCGAATCACCGATTCACTGAACTCTCGATTTTGATGGAACTTGAGAAGTTTACCTTTGTACACCAGAATCACCATTGCTAAATCGCGTTGTTCTCGCGTAACAAATTTATTCGCGTGGATCGGAGTACAGACCGCCTCGAATGCAGTCGAGTTAGCCGGGAGAAATCAATAGAGGCCCCTCGCGAGAGTATCGCCTCACACCGTGTGGCGCCAAATTCGACAGCTTAAAGTATCGCTCAATGAGAGAACGAGAAGTAGAATACAAAAATTTTCAACGATAAGGGATGTTCATCAAAAATAAAAATTATGTAAATAAATACATTTTTTTTAAATTTTATTAGTCATAATAAATGTTTCGAACTGAACGTCTCGCTTTTAGAATAAATCTTACCAAAAAAGATTATGATTTTTTTTTCGATTTTATAAAAATTATCAGTGGTTTTTTGATCTTTGCTATTAATTGGTTTATTATTATTAATTGTAATTATTACTTATAATAAATATTTCAAGATGAAATTCTTGCTCATAGAATAAATCACAGTAAAAAATTTTAGAATTTTTTTTTTTTTTTTTTCAATTTTATGATAGTTTCGAGTGTTTTAAACATTTTTTAGTATTAATTGTGTGAGTCGGATATCGAACTTGCCGCTCATAATAAATATTTCGAACTGAAAGTCACGGTTTTAGAATAAATCTTGGCAAAAAAAAATTATGAATTTTTTTTTTTTCATGTTTATGAAAATTTTGTGTGATTTTTAAATTTTTGTTATTAATTGTGTGAGTTGGATATCGAACTTCTATCTTATAATTAATATTTCCAGATGAAATTCTTGCTCGTAGAATAAATCATAGAATTTTTAAATTATTTTTAATCACAAAAAAATATGGAAAAAAAACTCTTTTCAATTTTATGACAATTTCGACTGATTTAAAATTTTTTTATTATGAATTTTGTGAGTCCGATATCGAACTTGTAACTTATAATAAATATTTCGAGTTGAAATTCATGGCCACAAAAATTATGGAAAATTTTTTTTTTCTATTTTATGACAATTCTGAGTGTTTTAAACATTTTTTTCATTATTAATTGTGTGAGTCGGATATCGAATTTGCAACACATAATAAATATTTCGAACTAATCTCCAATCATCAACTGAACTTGAACGAAACAAGAATGCACTCAAAACTCTCATTGTATGCAATAACAAAACCTGATGATAGGAATCTCAAAAAAAATTACCAATGGCGTGAAAATAATCGGTATTACAGAAGCATGTATCAGCAATAACAGCAGCGATGCTCATGTTGTGCAATCATAGAAAATGCATTATCCGTGTAACATAATGCAATCATCAATGATTATCTGCTAGTTAGGATTTAATGGTTCCGCTAATGAAACCTATTCAAACTAATTTTTTTTTTAAACTTGGCGTCGAGTCGGTACCGTGACTGTTGATCAGAATTTCAGGAAAAACGATGAAAACTTTTGATTCTTCATCGAACATGCTAAAATATTCACGCCTAATTGCTCAGACACGACGTAACTTATGAATAAAAAAAAATGCAAAGAATATCGATATCCAACTTTAGTACATTAAAAAAGGATACTTTCCTCTTTCTGTGGTTTCTTAGTTTCTTTATATACTTTTGGTGCCTCTTTTCCTTCCTCATAGAGGAACCTTAATTTCGCACATTTTTTAAATGTGAAAATATTTTTAATAAGACTCTTAAATACAAATGTCTTTGAAAAGATTTACAGACCTTCTGGAAATTGTGTGAAAAAGTGCAAAATATTCTCAAAAACCCTTTTGGAACTTGAAGGTAAAATGCAAATGTCCTCAAAAAGGATTTTGATACTTCTGGAAATTAAGTGAAAAAATTGCGAAATGTTCTCAAAAATCGTTACGACCCTTCTGAAAGTTAAGTAAAAAAATAGCAAAATTTTCCTGTGTGGCAGATGTACTCCTTTTTTAAATATTTAGAATGTCCCGAAAGTGTCGAAAAGCATACGTTGTGGTAGCCTTAAAAGCACTGCTATAGCTTCAAAAGTTGTGATTTTAAGATGGTTTAAATTTTATTATTAAATATTTGATTACAAAATTGATTAAAATATTTGTTAACAAATTAAGTAAATTTTTCAAAACGTCTATGACCACACTATATAAAGAATCAAGCTTGAGATATAAATATACCCAGTTTCTTGTAGATTGTTGATAAGCAAATTTTCTCAAAACATTAGCAGATAAGCTTTTAGTGTATACAATAGTTAAACAAGCCTGCAATGCACAACCTTGTAAATTACTTCCTCACTACTTTCCACCTTCCACAAAGTTGCCTCTATCAGGAAGCCTGAATTGATCAGCATACTTCAATAGAAATGTCCTTGTGAACAGGTGAAAAAATAAATGTAGAAAGCAATGGCACAAGTTTCTCTCTACTTTTTATGTCTGTTTTTTTTTTCTATAAATGACTACTGCTGGGTCGGCCATTTTGTGAGTATTCAATTAGACGGCATCCATCTTGCTGTGAAGTAGATTTCAGAACTTATTTATTCAACTAAGCATTTCAGAAGAGGTGCAATCAATAAATTTGAAAGAATCTTTAGTCACGAAATGGTTTGAATCTTTACCTATGTATGAACGTATAACATGAGCATACTTAATTTTTCCTCATTCATCAGACTGTGGATAATTATGCCTAATGGGCAAGAACGCGTAATCATCAATTACAACTGCGCGTGAAAAAAAAGTAAAGACTTGTGAATTACGTAAAACAAATATAGTAGGAGTTTCTGAAAGCACGTCAAATTTTATTGGACTTTTAACTTTGACGTTAACCGAGGAAAATTACGAAGACAGGAATTTTAATTTCTTTCCGTCATCTGTTTTCTACAGCTGCCTTAACTCCTTAGTCGTAAGATTTCTTCCACCAAAAAGACATTGAAGTAAAGACTGAAAAAAAAAAAAAATTGTATTTAAAAAATTGTATACTAAGAATTAATGACGTAAGTGTGATTCAATCTGGTCAAAACAGTGCAAAATATTTTTCTCATCATTTTTACAAAGTTTCACGAATTATTTGGCCTCAGTGAAAGGTGATTTCTATTTGATGTTATTAAGCATACAAACTGTGTAAAAAATCATTCTCCATTACTGTTATTTAATTCATAAAACTTTACAAAATTTCTTAATTAAATTTTCTAAAATGAAAAATGAATATCTCAAAAAGAAATGAATTAATATGAAGAGAAACAAAAAGTACTTTTGACGTATAAAAAAAAAGTTTTTTGCCACGTGGAAAATGCATGCGGGTAACGGGGATCACGTACGATCATTTATTTAGTTATTTATTTATTTATTTATTTATTTATTTATTTATGCACTATGCACACTTTTGAAAGAGAACTGATAGGCCAAATATCCTCAAATAATTCTTAATTGTGCTTGACATTAGTCTTTCCAAAATGAGTGCAGCGATTTTAGATAGCTTTAAAATTGGAGCAAGGCCGTAGTTTTGAATGGTTGAGAGCCAAATTAGTCAGAGTCGTTGAATATTTGCAAATTTGACTTGACTCCTCCCTCCCCATTTAAGAAAACTAATTCACTTCATGATCTGGAAAATATAAGCATTTTCCTTCTAGGAAGTGAATCAGGACATGTATACCGCTAAACCGGACGAAGTTGACCTCCATCTTCGCCTGAGCGCTCTACACAATATTGCAGAGATTCCTCATAAAACATCTTTCCGGGTGCAACGATTCACTGTCCTGGATAAAAGGCTCTGGTAGAGCCGCAGCTGCTGCGGTGATTTCCGCATAGTAGCATTCTATCTCAATTCAGCCGCATTTTTCGACTCCCTTAAATATTTCAAATAATTAGTCAGTTTTTACATACCACTTGAAAAATAAATTCAACAGTTGTGTTTTTAATAACGATGCATATTTTGGAATAGAAAATCCCAGAAGTAAAACACAAGGTAAAAATGTAGATTTTTTTATGTTTTTGAATACATTGTTAAATAAAATAAATGGTGATTTTTTGCCAAATTTTATTTTGCCGATTTGGCTTACAATTGGGTTTTCCAATAAATAAATTTAAAAAAAGAAACAAAAATTCACTGTTTTATTATAAATTAATAATAATAATAATAATAATAGAAGTTGTTAATTTTTTTTATTACTATTTTTTACTTTTACATTCAAAATAATAATGATTTAAGCAACGAGGATGTTCAAATTTTGTCAGGTAATTAAAAAACACACGCAATTGATTATTATGAAATTGAGAGCAAAATTAAAATTGTCGGAATTGGTGATAAAAATATAATTAAAAAAAAAACTAGTGGCCCAATTGGTAAAGAATGCACTATAAACAGATTTACCATTTTTTTTAAACTTTTTAAAAATCTCAAATCTTATTTAAGCTCACGTGTGTATTCAATTTAATATGCCACCATAAAATGTTCGGTAATTATAATTTAAAATCTAAAAAAATATTTCCAACAGTGCAAAATAAAAACTGATAAAAAGTACATTATGAATAGCTGAAAAAATTGTAAACCTTGCATTAAAAATATTTTTTTTTTAAATACAGGAAATATTTTCAAGTAATAATAAAATCTGGTTAATTATGAAAAATATGTGGAAAGCAAAAAAAAAAAAAATACAGGAAATATTCTCAAGTAATAAAAAAAATTTGGCTAATTATGAAAAAATATCTGGAAAGAAAAAAAAATACAGGAAATATTCTCAATAAAAAAATCTGGTTAATTATGAAAAATATGTGGAAAGCAAAAAAAAAATACAGGAAATATTCTCAAGTAATAAAAAAATCTGGTTAATTATGAAAAATATGTGGAAACCAAAAAAAAAATACAGGAAATATTCTCAAGTAATAAAAAAATCTGGTTAATTATGAAAAATATCTGGAAAGCAAAAAAAAAAATACAGGAAATATTCTCAAGTAATAAAAAAATCTGGTTAATTATAAAAAATATCTGGAAAGCAAAAAAAAAAAAATACAGGAAATATTCTCAAGTAATAAAAAAATCTGGTTAATTATGAAAAATATCTGGAAAGCAAAAAAAACGGATGAATTAACAGAGAATGACTCGATCGTGCATTGACAATCGTTAGAGAAAATACTCAGCGTGAACCCTGTCCCTCGGCCAAAGTCAGCCCAGTCGTGTATATATATATATAAACATATATATTCGGTTATACCTATATATATATATAGGTATAACCGAAGCGTACCTGTCCGAAACGCGCAACTGCGGTGCACTGATATAACGAGAGTCTGTTCATGCAACTGGCAGCCGCGATAACGGTGTCAGTGGGACAGGCAGCGGCTGCGTCCATAGAAACCGTAAAACGATTTAATCCCTTTTGGAAATAGCCAGCAACGAATGCTCGTTATTTTTAATATCATGGACATATGAAAAAGGAAAAAAAAAAAAAAAAGAAAAAAAACAATCATTGTTTCATTAAATGTCAAACATAGGAAAATTGTGAGCTTTTATCTTTAATTTATTCTCGTCAGCGATGATAAGATTGTATTTGTCCTTTGGACTCTCAAACTCCCCTCTTTTTCGAAATTTATAAGAAGCTGGAGCAACAATATGCTGAAGGAAAGCACGTGAACACGCAAGATCGATCTATATTTTCATATTTGCAATTATTTATGTCACAGCCCAGACTCGTGCAAATCCGTCTTATCTTATTTTATTCCCTGATTTGTTTTTCCATTTGTGGTGGCGTGAGCGCGACCGCAGACCGGCCACACGCCCGATAAATGTGAATGACTTTTTACGTACTTTATTACGCTTCTTGTATCAATTAAGTTGGCTAATTCATTCATTACAGCGACGTAATAATATATATAGTATATCCCTTCCCTTACTTTTTGTTGTTTGTTACACATTTACACATTTCGATGCAAAGTAAAATGTAATTTTGTAACGTTTGGCATTTAATAAATAAATGAATATTAATTTTTAATTTACAGCTAAAAATAAATCATGTTTTTTATTGAAAATAATATTCATCTTAAATATAATCCCATAGCAATTGAAATAAATTTATTTGTTGACTTTCCCATTTTATTATTAAATCTTGAGAATAAAAGACAAATAATTGAGAATTTTTAATAAATTAAATAAATATTGAAATAAACAAAATAATTAGAATTCATTTATAAAATCCTGCTATTAAATATATTTTCTAAAATGAACTCTCAGGAAGAAAAATCCTGAGATTTTTACGATTCTTTTGATATACTGGAAATGAGAGAGAAAATGTATAGATTTGTAAAATTTTATTTCTTTTTGTAAAAGAGATAAATAAATATTTGAAAAACTAGAAACAATGCTTTATTGTCCTAGATTAACAATGTTGCATTACATTTTGTTTATTACGCGTTGCTAAGCAATATGCAAAGTTTTACTTTGCATCCTTTTTTCTTATATACATTTGCTGTTTGCCTTCAATCATTTGCGATATTCTATTTGTAAAAAAAACCATCGTCGATATCCAATCCAAAGTACATTGTCGTGGAACTAGCGTGGATAAATACGTAATAGAACCTTTGACCGTGCGAATAAACATACAAGCTAAGACAGGCATCTATCGACGACTATTTCGATCTGCGCTGAAACGTTGGTTCTATGATCATCGTACAAACGCATATATGGTACAAAGTATTAACATGATATTTCGAATAAATAATGGCAAAGACCCGAGTGGCAAGTGGTCATCGTAAACGCATTACAAACATTGAGTACATTTTACATTAAGTTTTATGTAAACGTCCATAATTTAAAAAAAAATTAAGCATTAAACTGTTTGGTTGTAGATTCACAAATAAAAGTACAAAAAAATATGTTTGAAGACAAGACAAACAGAAAGGCAAGTTGGACAAACAAGATTTGGGAGTTTCACAAAAAAAATTATCACCAAATTTGTAATTTTCGCAAAATCTTTTGTCACAAAATTTGTAATTTTCACAAAATCTTTTGTCACGAAAGTTGTGAATCTCACAAAATCTTTTGTCACAAAAGTTGTAATTTTCACAAAATCTTTTGTCACAAAAGTTGTAATTTTCACAAAATCTTTTGTCACAAAAGTTGTAATTTTCACAAAATCTATTGTCACAAAATTTGTGAATTTCACAAGATTTTCTGTCACAAAAGTTGTGAATTTCACAAAATCTTTTGTCACAAAATTTGTGAATTTCACAAGATTTTCTGTCACAAAATTTGTGACTTTCACAAGATTTTCTGTCAGAAAAATTGTGATTTTTACAACATTTTCTATCACAAAAGTTGTGAATTTCACAAAATCTTTCGACAAAAAATTTGTGAATTTCACAAAGTCTTTCGTCAAAAAATTTGTGAATGTCACAAAAGTTGTGATCTGTACAAAATCTTTCGTCACGAAATTTGTTATTTTCACAATATTTTCAACATTATCACAAAAGTTGTGAATTTCATAGTGAATTTCACAAAAGGTTTCATCACAAAATTTCTGAATTTAGCAAAATCTTTCGTCGCAATATTTGAGAACCTCAGGAATTTTTTTGATCTTAAAATTCGTCAGTTTCACAAAATCTTTCATCAATTAAAATTTGTGACGAAAGATGTGACAATTTTGTGAAATTTTCTTAAAGATTTTATGAAAATATATTGCTGAACAGAATTTCTTCATAATAAAGTAACAAATCAAATGACTTTGTAAAAAAAATCGAATTTCGCAAAATAAAAAATCTAAACAAAAGAGATCAAAACGTTTTTTTTCACAATTTTTAGCAAAAATAATGCCGACTAATACTCGGTATGTTATAAAGGTATATTTTTATTTTGCATGCCATGTTTTATTTCAATGAACCCCGAATGAGTAGGAAGAAAACGCAGACGGTATTATATCAGCCCAGACAAAATCTATTTCATGGATCATGGACATGAAACAACGAGAGGCCACGTTAACGTGATATGATACAAATGTCTGTTGGACTCTCTCGACTCTCTCACTCATTCGCAATTGTAAACAGCTCTGTCTCACTTGCACTCATGGTGGCTCAGTATATATAACACACCACCGTAGTATCCTGACAATATAATGATCTATATACGTAGAAATTGCTCGAAACTACGTCGGGCACGCTCGGAAGACTCTTAGTCATCAAAACCAATGATTTCCTCGTAAATTATGATGAACCACAATTTACGTACGTAGAATAAATCTGGAGAAAATTGAAAAAAAAAAAAATATATATATATATAATTACATAATATGGGTTGAATGATTTGTTACATAAATCAAAGATTCTTCCAATTAAATCTTTTTAAATATTTTTTTGGAAGAATGAACAATTTCAATTTTTACTAAATAAAATCAAACTGAATGATCCTTGTTATTATTATTTTTTAACTCTGTAAAATAGAATCTTACAATTGTTTTTTGTAATTATGTTTCGTCTCTTTCACAAAGCTAGCACGAAGAATTTTGTTGACCACTTTTGGCTTCCTCTTCAGGTATTACTGCTGATTACATACAAAAAAAATTGTCAGTGTGGCACCGAACGACGTTCCGGAGTAGAAAAAAAAGTGAATGTCATGAAAAAAAAAAAAATATTACGAAACTGCGAACATTATGTTACTGAAAATTTGATTTTAATCGCAGGAAACTATAAATTATTTTGTTAGTACTGAAAACATACGAATCTAAATATATTTTCACATGATTACATTTTTTCTTTAATTACGTCAGTCTCTCCGATTATAGTACTTTTTTTTTATAGCATCGACACTGACGCTAAAAGATTCTTTCAATTTTATAGCTTCAATAAAATATTTTCTTTTTAGAAGAAAAAGAAAAATCTTCACATTTTTTCGTGTTTAATCAACGTTTTAAGTCGATAAAATTGTTTATAACATTTTATTGAAACTTTGATATTAAATTACAACATTTAAGGGTGAGAGATTTTCGTTTTTATGATTTATAGTTTTCGAGATACGTAGAGTGAAAAAAAATGTTGTGATCAATTTTGATTAAAGATTTTCAGAGATTTTCTACGTAAATTCTTGTGAAAATTGCAACCAGAATTTTCAGAATTTAATGTATTTACAGACTTATAATAATAATAACAATAATAATATTAATAATAATAATAATAAAATCGTCATGATTTTAAAACCAATTGATCGATTTTTGCAAAATTTAGCACTAATCATGCTTCATTCATTGTTAATCCATTTGTGTAGAAAATTTCAACCAGTTATATTTAAATATCAAAAAAAGTTATAGCGTGAAAAAACTTTTATCAAAAATATCCGACATGCCATAAAATTTGTCAACTCTGATCGATTCGCACAAAATTAAATCCCATTTATTCTTATATAAAAATTAATTAAATAGTATACTAAATTTAAACACGATATCTGTAAAAAAAAGAAAATCGCAAAAAAAAAAAAAATTCTACCAAAACTTTCTTCCTCAACGAGAAAAAAAAGAACTCTAAAAATCTTCACAAAAAGTGCTCTTAAATAGATCTGAAGAATCTACATTTGAATATTTTATTCTCGAACAAAACAAAATTCCTTTTTTTTTTTTTTTTTTATCAAATCTATTGTCTGATGCAATTTTTCTCGCAAAAAAAAAAATCTACAAATTTTTGTGGAAACTAAAATATCATTCAGACTCGAGATACCAAAAGTTATTTTCCGCAAAAATGTGACTGTAAATGAAGAAAAAAAAAATGAATTCCACGTCACATCCAACGTTCACGTAATACAATGTGTGAAGAAAAAAAAAAAAAAAGCGCAATTTTGTAGTCGAGCAGAAAAAAAATCCCGCAGTAATAAAAACATTTTAATCGTCCAGTCTGCGAACCACGTCGTCAGGTGTCGAAACCACGTGGTCTTAATATCCAGGTAGTTACAAACACCGGCATCGAAAGCTCTTTACACGCTTGCCCCTCGCTCTATATACATATATACATCGGAGTCGCGCGATGTTTAGTCGACTAAACGGTCATGGCGAAAACGTGGTCACAGCAGAGTCGTTGTACAACATCGAAGAAGGCGGAGCTGCAGAGGCCGTCGTCGATGCCCACACACACACACACAAACATGGACGTTTTACTCGTCGCGTTGAACTTCACGAGACGCAAAATGCATGGCTATACAACGATACGAAACACTCGGTCACGAACGAAATACATACATAGCGCATAGCGGATGCCCCAGTGACGCACATGTCGTCTATTCGTCCATACAAACATACACATATGTCCACATACACACGAACACATGAGTCATTTTACGTCAGCTGAGCCACTTTTTTTTTTTTTATCTAATTATCTTTTTTTTTTTTACTCGGACAGTTATTTTTCTCTTAAGAGGATGTAGGAATAAATTTTGTTACCGACTTCGGTGGTTAAAAAGGGCAATTTCGTGCATTTTAGTATTCGTCGTCAATGTGTTATACATATGCATCAAATTATTATATTATTATTATTATATTATAATAATAAATTATACCGGATTATAATATCAATATGAACTGAAATGAAGAAATAGTGTGATTTTCTGATGAACTTCCCGAGAATCAATATGGCCGCCGGAAATATATAAACATCGTATGTTTTGTGAGGTATAAATGATTCTTGAACTCACCATACGTCGACAAAGGGTGTACGACCGTTCTCGGAGGTCCGACGAATATTCCACGAGTGAAAACGGTTTTAAAAAAAAAGAAGAAAAGATGTAGAGTGCTTGTTGTACTTTTAACATTTTTCATGGATTTGTTTTGTTTAATTGGTTTTCTTGAGCTCTCGGAATATTCGGAGAAACTCCGAGAATGAAAGCGCGCGCTTTTTTTTTTTACGATACGTGAGCTCGAACGACTTTTGTATCTTACAAAACAGGTGGTGTTTACATTTCAGGCGGCCATATTGGATTTCGGGAATTTCTCAGGAAAATACATATTTCTTCGTATCTCGTAGGTTTTAAATCGAAATTCAAGTGCACGACGATTATGCATCTATGATGACATTGAAGCATTTGTGCAGCGGATTTTTGGTTTCTCAATTTTTTGTTTGTTTTATAATTGCCGGTGTTCGAAATTCTTTTTACGCTAAATTAAAAAAAAAAGTGGCGAAAAAAAATTGAGATAAATTGATTAACATCAGAAATGAATAAAGAAAATTTCTAAACAAAAAAAAAATGCGAAAGGAATTGATTAACACCAGGAATCAATAAATAATTGAATAAAACCAAAAAATAAAATATAAACGTCGGAAACTGGTATGGAATGTCCAAAAAAAAAACACTAACCATTATTCATGACTTTCAATTTTTATGGTACGATTTTGTCAAATAAAATAGAAAATTAGAATCAGATGTGATACAAGTGGTTAATTACTTCGTAGAAGGATTTTTTTATTTTTTCACTGCACAGTAACATATATATTTCTGATTTCTGATAGTTACAGATTTTTTGGCAATTATTTAGGCACCGAAAAAAAATTGGATGGAAGAATAACGAAATCCCATGTATTTTTTATGGCAAAATTGAGACCTCTATAGAGGCAGGGTTTAATCTCAAAATAAAAATCTGAAATTTTTAGATCATTTAAAAAAATATGTTTAAAGACGATTGGGGGGGAGAGGAGGTCTGCGACAAAACTCGTCGGGACCCTAAATGGATGAATAGTGTAATGTATGAAATCGACAGTTTTTACCGACCAAAATCGGTAACAAAATCTACTCCAGCATTCCCTTAATTTAATATAACTTACAGTGGCATTTACACTATAAACAAATTTTATTTTTTCTTTTAAATTATTTATGTTATATTATTATTATTATTATTATTATTATTATTCATATTATTTTTTAAGGGAAGAACCTAATATTTGGCCTACAAGATGAAATTAACACAAATAGATGTTGTTTTGAACTATTTCGTTGTTGCATAAGTGAACACCAATTTTTGTTAATTTTAACACCACTCTGTGGTCCCAATACAGGTCAATTTGTTTGGAATAAAATTCGACATCGTATTTTTTTAACATTGTTTAGAGTGCAAAGAAAAATTAGCGGGCAAAGCATATTTGAAGGGGCTAAAACAAAGCCTTTTTTTTTTTTTTTTAAGATATTGTGGCACAGTTGACAGAGAATGCCTCATATATATGCATGTACGATAGAGTCGACAGGCATTCTTTTGGCTTAATTAGTTTGTTGTACAAATTGGGGCAGTCCAATGGTTTCCAACTCGTGCATGTATTTTGACTCTCGTGAACGGACGCCCGGTCGCAAACTATTTATAAATATCATTCTAGAAATGGCAACCGTTTCAGCAGTCGAAAAATCCCTCCCACTTGTCCACATGGGCCAAAAATAGATGCAATACAAATGCATTTAAAAAAGGTTGCAAACTAGAACCTTGGACACTGCTTATTTTTTTTTGCCCGCCATCCAAAAAGTCTCTATGAGAAAGTACGTTTTGGCCAGTTTTGGATTCCTCATAGAGGAAGCTTTGGGGTTGGTGGGCGAAAAAAAAATGAGAAATGAGTGTGCAAGGTTCTACTTTGCAACCGTTTTTTAGTATTTTAATATCGCATCGATTGATTTCATGATAAAATTTGGGTTAGAAACTCAAATATTTGTAAAAACATGGGCAGCAGCTAGAAAATGTTTGTATGCAATACATGCTTTAAAAAAATTTTTTTTAGATTTTTAAAATAACGAATGTTTCATAAACATTAATAAAAAGGCTTAATTTTAGATTAGTATGTGATGTATATGCAAAAAAATGGAAGATTGAAATAAAATATGTTTCATATAAAATATACATATTTTACAATAAACATTCTATTTTTATAAGCGAAATATATTTTGAATCGCAGTTCTGGAATTCCAAATTTCAATTCACGTGAATCGTGCGGAAAATAAGTAAAGTAAAATTTGCGGAAATGTGTATGTTAAATACATATAAAATTTTGACGAAATATATTTTCCACATGTGTTATATATTTTAAATACATTGAACATATATATTACGCATTTAAAATGTAAATCTTTGCAAGAAATATTTTCAAAAACAAAGAAATGTGAAACAAATTTTTGGCGTATATATTTCCATGTGTGTTATATATTTCACATATGACGGATCAAATATAAAAATAATGTATCACATATATAATTTTTCTTTCGTGAAAAAAAAAAAATTTCGAGATTTCAATGTCAACGCACATAAAATAGTCTAAAACGTCGAAAAATGCAATTTTTAGCCGGCCTCCGGATGTACGTATGTGTCTATGTGACGAAAAAGACTTTAAGAGGAAAACCGCCGTAATTTCTGGGCGATCGAACTGATACTTTGCACGCGAGTCGAGTTACCACTAAGATTGTTTGGTATTAAATTTGCCTCGAATCGGTTGAGGGATACCGACGTTATGAATATTTACTTTTTTTTTTTAATACTATAACTCGAGAACGGTTCAAGTAACTGATTTAAATAAAACTGATTTGCATAAAACTTAAATAGAGTGTGCTAATATTTAATACGAAATTTAGGCGAAATCGATAAAGTAGAAATTTGTATTTTTATTTGAAAAAAAATTTAATAGAAATTTGTATTTTCGTAATTTTGTTTTAAACGCTATATCTCGATAACGGTAGAAAAGCAAGTGATCTAAATTTTTGCATATAAAACTTAAATAGAGTGTATAAATGTTTGATACTGAACTTGAAAAAAAAATTGATAAAGTAATTAAGATTTTATAGAAATCTCCATTCTCATAATTTTTTTTTATCCAAAATTTTCCATAAAACTTGAATAGAACAGGTCGTTGTTTGATACTAAATTTCATGAGCATCCAACAAAGAATACATAATAAAGAGAATTTTTAATTCTTTTTTTACAAAGCTTCCTCTATGAGAAACCCAAAAATACATAAAAAAAACTTTGTCAAAGATACGAAACAATAAAAGCAATTTGCAACGTTCTACTTATTCGACTCGACGTCAATGTTTATAGCTGTAATTTAGAGAAATAAACATAAACTACGAAAACTAGTAAAATTACAGTGAAAAAAGAGAAAAACCATATACTTACAATTTCGTTATTATTTAACTCGAGTGAACAGCAGATAACACAAAACGATTTTTCCAAAGATACTTCAGAGTATGAAATTCCGCTTTAATGTTGACGTAGCACGGAAATCGTTGGATTATAGGCAACCGCCTGTCCTCGATAAATTTTTAACGTATATCGTTCAAGTCCGATAACTATGTGTGTGTTTGTGTGTGCGTGTCTTTTTCTCTTCTTTTTTTTTATTGTTGAGCGACGCCCGAAGGGTTATACACGTGTTATTTGGCGCGCGCACACGCCCGATCATACGACACGCGTCTCTGTATATGGTGAAGGATAAACCGCGACAATATATATCGTTAGTTATATATGTGTAGCGGGTTTTATACACGAGAAAGATGTAAACGATAGTCAACGGACCGGCGTCGAGAGACTAACGGACTTTTTCGCTTCGTTCGGCGAATCGTCCTGCTTGGACAAACGTTCATTCCCCACTAGGGCCCCAAGACTATGGCTCGACACCACGCGTTGTACTTACTTACTTACTTGTGTTCCACCTTGGTTCGCTAGACCCGACGAAGCGCCGGCAAAAAATCACGCCACCCGGTCAACTCTCCAGTCTCTGACACTCTTGTACCACGTGCTCCTCTCCCGGTGCATGGCATATTTTATCCGCTATAGTGGGAGAACAATGCATTGTTGCTTGTTCATATCTGCGATTGGGAATGCTAGATTGAGCATTGAAACATACGGCGCTAATCAATAACCATTTTATTCGGGCTGGGTCAAAAATCCTCGATTTCTCGAATTTGGTCCATAATTTTTTATACTATCGTTTCAACGCTAAAAAGCACAAACTATTTTTTAGATTTTTTTCTCTCTAAATTTGATCTGGTTATGATTTTTCAAAACGTGTCATTAGTCAAGATTGAAAAGTCTGAAAAAAATTGTCAAACGTGGCGAATAAAAAAAATTGACAAAAATTAGAAGATACTTTTTTGTGAATATATGACGGGATTTTTTTTGAGATTTTTTTTTTAGTGTTCACAATTTTGGTTAACATATGTTAGTTTTGAAAAATCATATTTAAGTGGAATTTAGGGAAACAAAATTTGAGTTCTTTTTAGAGTTAGAACGATGATATCAAAAATTGTGGATCAGATCGGAGAGGTCGAGGCATTCTGACCCAGGTCAAAATGATATGGCTTGCCCCATATGCCGGCATTCGATATGCTAGAAGCGACTGTTCTGTTGATAATTATTATGAGAAAGAAAGAAAAAAAAGGGAAAATTCAGTTTGCTGTTATAGGTTAACAATAATAGAAAGTGTTTATAATTTTTTTTCCCCCGCTATATATATATATATACAATAATTATAGTTTATAGCATTCAAATTTAGACACGTTATTAGAAAACACACGTAATTGGTGTGACGTCACGATATTGTCGTCTCCCTTTTTCCGATGAGAATCTGGCTTTTTGAAGACAGATTTTTTCAATTTACCAAATATTTTTATATTTATGCAATGTAAATTCATCGTGTGCACTTTATGTCGTAATTGTCCACGAAACTTACACCTATAACTCGTAAGAACTCATTTTCGCATTATTATTCTTCAAATTGAAAGTTTTCATTGTTTTCAGGTTAATACATTAAAAAAGCAAACAATTTGATAAGTAAACCAAAATATCCACTATCGAACGGTAATATTTTCCAAATCAATGAGCTATTTAAATTATTATTATTTCATAAATAGCAAAAAAATAAATTATAAAAATATTATGAAAAATATACAAAAATAGGGTTAATAAAAAAAGGTTATTTTCATGAAATATAATTCGTCGAAACAACTGCTTTATTATTGTCATTAAATTCTTGTGAGTAATAAATACTCATTGCTTCTCCGTTAAAAAGAAAAAAAATCCGAATTTCTGCTGTGATTGCTGTCAATTTATTAATTTATCACAAC
This sequence comes from Perithous albicinctus, assembly GCA_964016905.1. Classification (NCBI taxonomy): domain Eukaryota; kingdom Metazoa; phylum Arthropoda; class Insecta; order Hymenoptera; family Ichneumonidae; genus Perithous; species Perithous albicinctus. The sequence continues at coordinate 34,800,109 of OZ024688.1, read as the reverse complement.
TGCCACGTTTTCAAAACAATTCTTAACGTGCTGGTCGAATTACAATGAATAATAAATATTTAAGAGCCTGCAAAACGTTCTTTATCAATAAAACAGCCGGTAATGTAACAGCCTACATTATCGATTGTTTTAGTAACTGAGCATAATTAACCGGTAAATTAACACAACACTACTCAAATCACGTGCATGGCGAATTATTCTTGACTGTCCGAGTCGACACAGTATCTAAATCGCATATAATAATAGAATTAGCAATAATAAGATTAACGTCAACGTGGTTATTATTGTTCTCTCTACACGTTCGATATTACACGTGCAACAATCGCAAAATACACTCTCCAGCAAGATGCCAGGAACACCAATGGATCAAGGTGACGAACTCGCAAAATTGCAAAATGGCAATCCTCGAAATGGTCAAGAACGTGACGATAACGAAGTGGAACACCAGCAGCAGCAGCAGCAGTACAGGCCAGATCCAAACGCGCGAGAGTTAACGCAAGCTGACAAGCTAAACAAAAGATTGCTCGTGTCGTTATTGGAACGTATGAATAAATCGGACGGCGAATTCGACAGATTTATGGAGGAAAAAGAAGAGGCGGACAATCCTGGCGAAGAAAGCAACGACTTCTAATAAAACAACGATTTCACAGGCTCTACGAAACGAAAAAGAGGTTAGGTTTATTCGATAGAAGCGGCGCGAAAAAAAAAAGTCAATATATGCAATAAAAATATAACAGAATCGTTGTAAATTCGAACATCCCAAGAAAAAGTCTTCATTGCCTTTCAATTGTCATCTCGCAAAAAATGGCGGGAATTCGTCAAATTTGAAAAAAAAAAACAAAAAAAATCGAATATTCTGTGTGATTTATTCTGTTTCGCACAATTTTGTAATTGATAAAAATGGAACTTTCTGATGACGAAATAGGAGGTAGAAATGAAAATTCAGGAGACGATGGTGGATATCGCTCCGACGAAGCTCAGGAAGATCGTAGCGGTCAAAATGAGGACGAAGACGGAGAAGGTGGACAAGCGCGTAGAATTGATCCGTCTACGTCGAAGAAAAAAATTGTAAGAAAACCACAGCCTAAATTGAACGCAGAGCGAATACAAGGACCGAAAGGAATACAGACTATAGAAAAGTATTTTGAGGGCTTCAAGTTTCATGGTAAAGGCCACGAAAAGTCTGACTTGAACAGAGTCATGAAGAGATTGGAACATTGGGCTCACAGACTATTTCCCAAATATCGCTTCGATGATTTTCTCGAAAAAATGGAGGTACTCGGAAGCAAGAAAAATGTTCAGGTTTATCTCAAGAAGTACAGGCTCGACATGATAACGCCCGATGACGATATCGCAGAACCTGAGGATGATAACGGAGCAAAAAGGGATGAGAAGCCTGAGATCGAAGATGAACCTATAGACGAATTTGATAAACTTATTTCGGAGCAAATTGAAAAACAACGGCGGGTTACCAACGAACCACCGAAACAGGTGAACAAACCGGCTGGCTATGTTCTCGGATCTGCGAGCACCGCTAAACCATCGGAACTGAGCGACGAAGTCAAAGCTAGAATAGAAGCCAACAGGAAATTAGCTATGGAGAGAAAAATGGCGAGATTGAGGAGGGAGGAGGAGAGCAAGAAGAGAAAATTAGAGGAATCGCAGGGCGACTCGCAAATTTCGAGTACTACTGAAGTTTTTGGTACCACAGAGAATCGGCATGTAGAGGAGGTGAGAAAGAGAACCACGGGAGTGAGGATTGTGGAGGATGTGATTTTGAGAAAAGCTGATGAGAAGCCAAGAGATTTTGGAGGTAAAGAAAGTAACAGTGTCGAGGAGGAGAGGAAGAGAAAGGTGGAGGATTTTGTGGAGGAAGTTATGAAGAAGAAGGCACAGGATTCTTCGGAGGAAGAGATAATGAAGAAAAAGAAGGCACAGGATTTCTTGGAAGAAGAGATGAAGAAAAAGAAGGCACAGGATTTCTTGGAAGAAGAGATGAAGAAAAAGAAGGCACAGGATTTCTTGGAAGAAGAGATGAAGAAAAGGAAGGCACAGGATTTCTTGGAGGAAGAGATAATGAAGAAAAAGGAGGCACAGGAATTGACGGAGGAAGAGATGACGAAGAAAAAGTTATTCGAGGAAGAAATACCTATGTTGGAAACTGTAGAAGAGCCCCAAAGGATTGCAGAACCAATGGAAAGCCTTCCAAAAGATCTTCCATTTGCTGAACGAGAGAAGGTTTACGCTGCAGCCAAAGATGTTGAAGAAATACAAATGTATCAATATCAAGGATGTGACTTGCCTAAAGTTAATGGACGCGATTATGGAGAATCGAACAATGAGCCCGATAAGCTTCTCACGCACGAGGAATTATTGATGGAGATAGATGGAGCAATGGAAGAAATAATTAATAAAAGCACGCGTCGATCTACGTGATTTTGATGTAAACATGAAGAGCAGAGACTCCGAAATAAATCTTATCGGGGATTCGTAAAATGAATACATATTTTGCGTGTTTGTAAGATTTTTGTATGAAAAAAAAAAATGTGAGCTATGTTCTATCGTTATCTCAGCCAGTATAGAATTTTAAAGAAAGCTTCGTCGACGGTTCTCTATATAAAAATATGTTTGTAGTTTTTAACATTTTTTACGAAAAAGTTTCAGAGTATTCGAGATAAAATGTTGGGATTTATGGAGAAAATAATCGATATATGTAAAAGTTGAAATAGTATCGTTTATTTGATACATCGAATACGAGATTCTAAAAATCACTTTGTCAGATTTTTGATAATGGAACTTAGCAAGCTTTGAGAAGTACGGGAGTTTGATACAAACGTTACATTTGTTGGAATAAATTATTAATCTTTTTTATGCAATTGTTGATTTTTTTTTTAAGTTTTTTAATAGACCTTATTCCCACGTATCCTGCACTGAGAAGTTGTAAATTTAAATAAATGTATATTGTCCTGAGGGAATGTTTTGCATATACGGCTTTCATACAAAAGTATAATATTGTTAAAATTTAGACCTATTCATTATTTATTAATCATAAATAATGGGAGTGTTACAACTCTGTGAATACAATACCTAAAAATTATAATCAAAATTACTCTTTTCTGTGGTCAGTTTGAAAAAATATTAAGCCCTGATTTGACTTGATAGTGCAAAAAAAAATCCAATTTCTTTAATCACAGTTTAATTAGGTTTCTCCAAAATTTGTGGGATCTTTAAAAAAATGATATTAGGGCTTTAAAAAAAAAAAATTTTGTACATTGATAGGATTTGAAAAAATGAGATTTCAAATTTTTTCATACAAATATTAAGTTTATTGGAATCAGTAATGAAATTATCTTAAATTTAAATATCCATGTTTTACATTTCTGTGTATTGATGTACAACAAATGATTTTCATACATCGAAAGCATTGCCATACTTTTCTTCAGTGCTAAATTGATGTTATGCTGATTTTTCTGTTGTAAAATGCTATAATTAACTTAATCACAGCTTAATTAGATTTCCGCAAAATTTGTGGGATTTTTTTTTAATGGCAGGACTTAAAAAAATAATACTTTTGTACATTTATAAGATTTTTCTTAAAAATGAGATTTCAAATTTTTTCATACAAATATTAAGTTTATTGGAATCAGTAATGAAATTATCTTAAATCGACACATCTATGTTTTACGTTTCTGTGTGCTGATGTACAGCACATTGTTGCCACGTATGAAAGCATCTCCGTACTTGTTTTTAAGTTGACCATTAACATACTCTTCTGTCTGTTCGAGAGCAATGTTCATGTAACCATCGAGACAGGCCAAAACACCTAAAAAAGAACAAGAAAAAAGAAAACAAAACGTAAATCTAATTTGTAAGAAATTTGCATACAATGATCTTGTGCATTTCAAGATATGTTAAAAGTTTTTTTAACCTCTGTAATCAACTCCACTGTTGAGCTTAACGACCACCGGCCTGCCGTGAATTTGTTGAATAAACTGCGACAAAGCTTCTTTGCGACTCATCTACAAAATTTGTGAATTATTGTTATTTATATTTGTTCGTTGATTCAAAAATGCAGCCGGTATAAATGTACCTATAGGTTATACTTATAAGTTAATTAATTGTATTTAGTAATTGTATTTTTAAAAAAGATTACCTATATATAAAAATGATTTTAAGAGCGAAAAGAATTTGTCGGAAGTAAATTAAATTTTACCTTCTTATTGTTTATCTGACTATTTATATTTCGATTAACTCGATGTCTTCGCAGTTTTCGAACGTTTTTTCTGTTTGGCTCGATTGTAGCGACACTGTCAACGGAAAATGGAACTACGTTATCAATCTGGTGATTTCACTAGTTTGAGCAACACTTGTAAAGCTTCGTAATACATTATTTGCAAGCGTTTGGGACGAGGAGATAAACAGCTGCCAATTTTTTTTTCGGTTTTATTTACGAAAAATGGGTAAACGAGCCTGCGGTTTGGTTATATTTCGACGTCTGCAAGGACAGGTGGAATATTTGCTTATGCAGACGTCCTATGGAGAGCATCACTGGACACCACCGAAAGGTTACAAACATAATTTTAATAACAGTACTGCACTTTAAGTACTGTGTCTGCCAAAATTAAAAAAAAAAACAAAAATTTCGCGACGATTTTTTTCGTTTTACGGAGGAAAATCAATAAATTGATCTTTTATTATCAGAATTTACAAAAATTAGAGTGCTTGCTTACATCAATAAAAAAAAAAGCCTGCAAAGTAGAATGTCGCAAATTAGGTATAAAACAGTGATTACCTAAACGATTTATAAAATTTATAATTTTAATCTGCAATATTTTTTTTTTCATAAATATTTCATTTGAAACCATTTTATAAAAAAAAATTTTAATTCCTGTAAAATTAGAACTACTTTATCCATTCTCTTTAAATTCCATACCAATCATTGTTTAGTGTCCGTCCATTTATGCAGAAAATTTCTGTCCGTTATTTCGTAAATTGCACGAGCGCGACCGACATTTTGCAAAGGATTCAGTACGCCATAAAATTTTAACCGCTCGACCGATTTGCGTTAAATTTGTACTCAGAACCTTTTATTCTACTGTCAACTACCCGTGAACTAAATTTTCATCCTAATCGACCAAAATTTGTTGAAATACGATTTTTTTTTCGCGACAACTTTGTTTTAGCTTTTTTTTTTCAGAGTAAAATCGAAAATTACCAACAAAGCGGCCATTCTTTGTACTAAACTCATCTCTGATAACAAATTCTCGTGAATTTTTTTTAAATCAAAATCCAGCCAGATTGGTTTACAGACATCTTTAAAAATGTTAAAATTGTCATAATTTAGTAAATAAAGGAAAAAAACTTTTTTTTTTCTTTTCAATATAATATAGTAAAATAAAGTATCGAAAACAGTAATCTTTTTTTTTTAATGTATGGATTTATTGTAATTAAGGCTTTTTTTTTGTTATTCATCGAAAAAAAATCCTGAACCAACGATTGATAGCGTACGAATTTTTTGGCGTCTCAAATTATTCAAATTATAATTTCAGGTCACGTAGATCCGGGCGAGTCGGACATGCAAACTGCGCTTCGTGAGACAGAGGAAGAAGCCGGACTCCACAGAGATGACTTAAAAATTTTCGAAAACGTCAAACAGGAGCTCATATATAATGTTAAGGGAAAACCAAAAACCGTGATTTACTGGCTAGCCGAGCTCGTAAAAAAAGAAAAAAATGCGAGATTATCACACGAGCATCAGGACTTCAAGTGGCTCGGCATTGAGGAAGCCTGCAAAATCTCGGGCTACGATGATATGCAAAAAACTTTGAGACACTTCGATAAATATATATCGGAAAATCTCGTCTAACATTCAATTTTTTATTTCTAGAGAAATAAAATAATACTGTGCATACTGTTGATACAAAGTTACATATTTGAAAGAAAAAATTCTTTGCTTTTAATTTGTTTTTAAATGACACTGATTCGTATAAAGAATCCTCCAAATAAAAACAAATATTGGAATTTCATTCGCGTCGATAAAAGGTCTTAAATTCAATCTTTAGATACTGTAGAATTGAAAGATGAAGTATATACATTTTTTTAAAATATTTTTTTTAATCCACAAATGTTCAACAGAATTGAGAAAGCTGTTTACAGTTTTTGTTACCGATTGAGTACGTTTCGCTTCCCCTTAAGATGATCTGCGAATGCCCGGTCGGTAACAAAAACTGTAAAGCATAAAGAGTAAATTTGTAGACGGTAAAAATAAGATGAATTTTGAGAATTAAAAAAAAGGTCTTAAGCAGACCTTTCGAAAATTTTGAGTGTATTGTAATTGATATTTAAAAAAACATTAATTTTGTTAATAAAAAAGGAAGGGTTCACTTCCTTAAAGCCTTGTCGGCGGAATTTCAAATTGATCGGAATTTTGGAACCTCCGATTCTTGCCTGTAAAAATTAAACTAAGGATTTGATTCCTCATATTATTGATTGATGAACCTAAAAAACGAGAAAAAGATATAACATTAAAAAATGGTGGTAATTGCGAATTAGATGAAAAATATTCGCTTTATTTATGCAAAAATAAATTGTTTAATAATATTTTATAATAAAAGTTTTAGGCTCATCGACGTTCGTTCGACCTTATTTAAATACGCAGGGCTAAGTCGTTTGAACCAATATTTATTTTTCTATTACTCCCGCAAATTTTTTAGAACTGATTTTGAGAAAATCTCTTTAAAAATTTTCCTGCGCGCACCTTATTTCTCATGGGCACAAAATCGCTTCGAATTTCAATCTTTAAAAAAAGCTTAGATATTTAAAAAAATTGAAAACGAAGCTTCCCCTTAACGTTATTGCTCGAGGTATATTTTCGTTGAATCTTATTTCATGAATAATCTTAAATTTTTATCCATTTTACATTATCTTTAATTTGAGTGACGTAAAGCGCTTCAACTTCCTTAAAAAATCGAATTACCGTCGTCTCCAAAATTCAAAAATTCCCGCCAAAGTAAAGGCCCGATTTCCAACGACACCCAAAATTGCTTCAGTTCCAAACTAATCCCATAGATGTCGTTGCTACCAACAAAGAGCGCTTTATTTTCGTTAAAGCCCATGAGACGCGCATGCGCGCTTTGAAAAAAAAAACTGACGCAGAGAGAAGAGAGAGCGGTACGTCAGCTGTTTCGTCGTGGTCCATGCACAACGAGTGGTGTTGTATTGTTGTTCGTGGGGGGACACACTGCGCGTCTCGTTGACTCTTCGTTTAAGTCCTATCTCTCGGCTTTCCTTTGTTTATCGGTCGCGTCGAAATTAAAAATAACAACAAAAAAAGCAATCCATAACGTTGAAATAAGTCGATCTTTAAGCCAAGGTGCGTTCTCCAATCACGAGTGTCAAGGTATTTAAAAAAAAAGAAAAAAAAGAAAAGAAAAGAGAAACCCTACATATAAATATAATACTAAAAGCAGCGACAGAGAGAACGCTCTCCTTCGCTCGTGTAACGTGTGCGTAGCGCGATCGAGTGAGACGAACGGATAGAGAGAAAAAAAAAACGAAGGAAGAAAAAAGAAACGAAATATAATTCGTCGTACCCGTCGACGACTGAAGTGTGAATCGAGAGGCGAGATTTTTTTTCCTCCACAAACGTCTCGTTTAAACGATTACCCACCTCGGTCTTTTTTTTTCTTCGTAACTCGACAACAGTTTTGTTGTGTGTGCTTTTTTTTTATTTTTTGTTAATAAACTTTTACGCTTTCCGGACAAAGCGCGACTGCGTTTGGAAGTGTCGCGAAAAGCGAGACAGACGATGGCACAGCCAACGAGCAGCGCTTTAAGGGCACTCGCCCTGGAATACAAGAGCCTTCAGGAGGAACCCGTTGAAGGCTTTCGCGTTAAACTCGTCAACGAGGACAACATGTTCGAGTGGGAAGTCGCAATCTTTGGGCCACCTGACACTCTCTATCAGGGAGGATATTTCAAGGTTAGTCTTTCGCTTCTTCCCGTAAACACATTTTATAAATCCGCGATTTATTATGTTTAATAGAGTTGTTTTTCTTTCTCTTTCTTTTTCTCTCTCACTTTCTCAAGGGATTTGAGAAATCGATTGTCGCTATTTTATATACGTGGATTTGGATGTATCGACGATTTAGGAATCTGAAATGGTGGAGATTTGTTTTTGTGACTTTGGTGTTCTGATTTTGTGGGGACATGCTGATTTTTTTTTTCTTTTTTTTTCCGATGCTGATGAGAGAAGTGTTTATGGAGTTTACTGTAGTTCACTTTTCAGAGTTTGGAGTCCGAATTTTCAGCAATTCTATTGTTGTTGTTTTATGTTGTCGGAAAATCTTGACTGTAGTTTAGGTTTGTCAGCTGTTGTTTATGAAGCTTTTTTTTTTAATTCCTTCATTTTTTAAGAGGTACAAAAGGGAAGAGTTCGAGAATTTACTTGGGCAATATCAGAAACATATATTTTTTATACTTTAACTTTTATAGTTTTTATATCAGTACAAACAAAAGAAAATTTTAAGTAGAAGTTTGAAGTTTCTGGTATTGCTTCTTGACTTAATTCTTGATTATACAATTTGTATATAAATACCATAATTTTATATGTGACTCGAATTTTTTTTCTCTGCGGAGTCATGAAGTTTCATTGAAGTTTTAACAGCTGTTGTTTACACAGACGTTTGAAGATGATTTGGTTTTCTTAATTTCTAACAGGTAGAGAAACTGAGAGATCAAAAATATAGTTAGGTGACTTAAGAATCTTATAATTCGTTTTTTTATTTTTCAAGTTTTAATAAATGTTAATTTAATAATTAACTAAAAATTGTTAAGTCTCTTCCTTGAAGTTTTATTAAAGTTCCAGCAGCTATTTTTTACACAGCTATTTGCACAATCTCTTTGAACAATTCTAACATATACAGAGAGTGAATTATTAAGAATTACATGAAGTGATAACAAAAACTTTTTTTTCAAGTTTTCATAAATTGTTTTAGCAGAAACAAGGAAAATGTGAAATGAAACAAAAAAGTTTTTAGTATTGTTTCTCGAATCAATTTTTAATTGCCCAATTAAAATATTATATTAAATTAACATATTTCATATGTTATGTTAGTAGAAACAAGAAAAACTCAAATCGAAAAAAAAAAAAAAATGATAAGTTTCTGGTATTGCTTCTTGAATCAATTCTTAATTAACCAATTGAAACATGATTACCACAATAAAAATATTCTATAGGTGACTCTGATACCCTTTTTTTGCCCAGTCTTGAAAATCCATTTAATTTGCTGTTTTTTACACAAGCATTTCAAGAAGTTCTTTTGATTTATTTAAGTTTCACCAAATGCAGAGCAGACAATTATGAATTTAATTAAAGTGCTAGCAGAAACTTATCGTTTTCAAGTTAAATTTTTCATATTTTATAATTATTATAAACAATGAAAAGTTGATTTACAAAAAAAAATTTAAGTTCCTGAAATCATTTGAATCCATTTTTGATCACATTGCAAAAATTTATTTTTGCATATGTGACTCTGACTATTCTCATTTTTTTTTTTTGATGATCCCTTGTCTGCAGTTTGGTTTTATCAGCTGTTCGACATACATGCATTTGAGGAGGCTATTTTAACTTCCTTGATTTCAAAGTCATATGCAAATGGCGGTTGAACAGGAATTAATTAAAGTTATATGAGAAACTGAGTTAAATCAGATCTCTGCCTTGAAATCACCAGCTGTTTAAGTACCAAGGAATCATAGAAGTTGATTTTATTGAGATAAAGTCAATTGTACTTGAAATTAAGTTCTTCTATTTGCATATTCGCTTCCTCTATTTCACATTAGCATGTTGTTTATTAAATGCAATTTTTGTATCTTTTCTTCAACTTTAATGCACTTGAGTAAGCAATTATCTGACCTTGAACAATTTTGCAACTCAAAAAAAAACACTATATGAACTTTTTTTTTACATTTGTGAATTACAGACTTCTTATAGGCTCTTGATTCCCACTAAAAATAATATTTTGGCTCATCTCTGTTTCGAGAAAATCGTAATTTAGAATACTGCCAGAATATAATTAAAATAAAATGTAACTTGAGATTCTGAGAAATATTCGATTGATAGTTTCTCAAAAACGCAATGAATGAGCATAAATAAACATTCTTAAAAATAGTTTCAATCCAAGAATATTTTTTTTACACATTTATAAAAATTGAAATTTAAAATACTGCCAGAATATAATTAAAATAAAATATAACTTGAGATTCTGAGAAATATTCGATTGATAGTTTCTCAAAAACCCAATGAATGGACATAAATAAACATTCTTAAAAATAATGTCAATCCAAGAATATTTTTTTTACACATTTATAATATGTAAAATAATGTGTTACATTTTACACATTTACATATTTATCATTAATTTTTCAAATAAATCTCAACAGAGCCATTAAAAAACATTACAAGATTAGAAAATTATTTGACGAGAAAACTCTACTTCTCAGAATGAAAATAAAAAAGTTTCTTTCTTCTTCTTTTGACAAAAAGATTACCGGTGTACAAATGTGCAATTTTTTTTTTAATACACAGGTCTTTTAGAATTGACCTTGACGAAATTTTTCGTGGTTATTTTCGACCCCAAGTTCCCGTTTGGCATTGTAAGCTGTTTCGAGGCCGGGTGATCGTAAAAGGAACATCTTTCGACTTCCTTGATTCTCAAAATAGTCTTCGCAGACTAACACAAACGTAGAATCCGGGATATACTTTGATAATTCTCGTACGAGCGTTGTCGAGATTTTCTAAAAGTAGTTTTACACCCACCGGGCCAACAGACGCGCCCGGAGATATTGAAAACATGTTGTATTAATTTTAAGTGACGACAGATTGTGCGTATACGACGCTGTGTTATGTCAAACTTGAAATATGTTGAGCAACCTACTTGAGCAAGGCGATACGAGACTAACGGGGAGGGGGGGAGGGGGTTTGACTTTGATTAGCCAAGCTCGCTTCGAACACTCGCTAGCTAGAGATTGTTAGTGTCGGCTGACCCGTATTCAATGGCAATCGTAGGTCAGTCCTCGTTGCGGAACACACAATCATCTCTTCGACACACCGCAAATTTTCGCGTCCTCGTTAAGCCGCTGGAAGGCTTTTTGATATTTCGAAAGAATCTTTATTTATCATACACTGAAGAAAAATTGTTATGTGATAGAATTGTAGAATATTGTGTGTTCTACTGTATAAATAGAAACATTGTTTATTATTAGATTAAGCTAGAACGTAACGCGAATATTAATAACAGATGATTTTATATTGCACAATGGTTTCGATCGAAAGGGGATTTAATGATTAGAAAAAATAAATAGTTTTAATAAAACTAAAAATAAATAATTTTAATAAAATTAAAAATAAATAATTTTAATAAAATTAAAAACAAATAATTTTAATGAAATTAAAAATAAATAATTTTAATAAAATTAAAAAAAAATAATTTTAATAAAAATCAATATTTTTATTTTTATTCTACAGTGAAGAAAAATTGTAATGTGATAGAATTGTAGAATATTGTGTGTTTTACTGTACAAGTAGAAAATCGTGTTCGTAATTCAGATGTTAGTTACATTGTTTATTATTACATTAAGCTAGAACGTAACGCGAATATTAATAAGAGATGATTTTATATGGCACAATGGTTTCGATCGAGAGGGGAATTAATGATTAAATTATTATCCTTGTTTACGTTTTGACCCTCATCCGAGTCACCTTCAGTTTTGGGATAAAAACTGATGTTTAGGTTTTTTTTTGCTATTTATATATTCAATTTTCACACTACCGATTTTTTAATGTTTAAGTTCTGAAAACTTTCAAGCAAAATAAAGTGAAAAGGATTATTAAATTTTATTATTTTGCTTAAAGAATCCTTTTTTTTTTAAATTGAATGTAGGAGTTAACTTTTGTTTTTCTTTCTAAGATATAAATATTTTTGAAAAATTGAAATTCTCACATTTTTTTACAAAACCAATAAAAAAAGACATCGTAAATTTGTCTTCAATATTTTTCATTTGTTTTGGGTCGTCTTGTGGAAACGGCAGCTGCAGGATTCTTTGTTTATTATAAATGGAAGCATCACGTGGTTACACACGAAATACCAAAATAATACTAAAGCTCCCTTCGAGTTGCTGTTGTGTAATCAAAGAAAACTGTTCATCTAAGGCTGAACCTCAAGACAATCGAATCTTTCGAGGTCGAGCTCTCCTTCGTTATGGAACATTGTTGCTGCGAAATTGCCATAACGATGAATCAGATATTTTTATTCTGAAATCTTATTTCAGATAATAAGACTTTAAATAATAAGATTATTTTTTTTTTAATTTTAACCATGGCAGTGCCATTTTTAAAAATTTAATTTGTAACATTTCAACAGTAAGACTTTATAAATATACTATTCAATTCTATTTCATGCTAAATTTAATTTTCATACATTCTGTAACAGTTGAATAACTAAAAAAAGTTTTTCTCAAATTATTTCTAAAAAACAGTTTTATTTAACACCAAGAAATACAGCAACTTAGAGATTTCTTAAAAATAGTTTGAAGTGAATTTTCAATTATTTTATAATTAAAATACAAAAAGGGTGCAAAGTCGAACCTTGCACATTGCTTCCTCATTTTTTTTTGGCCCGTCACAAACTCTCCTCTATGATAAAGTACGTTGTTTAATTTCGCTTGCTTATAGAGTAAGATTTGTGGATGGTGGATAAAAAAAAATATGAAGCACGGTTGGAGTTTGCAAATTTTTTGAAAAAAAAAATTATGAAAATGCAAATTTCTGTAAAATCTTAACTGCTTTATCGATGTTGCCCAAATTAAGTATCAAATATTGTAACACTCTTTTTAAGATTTATGCAAAATTTTAGATCATTCGCTTATTCCATTCTCGAGTTATAGCATTTTCAAAAAAAGAAATACAAAAATGGAAATTTTTATAAAATTTGAAGTACTTCATCGATTTTGCCAAAATTTAGTGTCAAACATTGTCACCCTCTGCTTAAGTTTCATACAAAATTTAAGATCAGTTACTTGAACCGTTCTCGAGTTTTAGCATTTTCAAAAAAAAAATTACGAAGATACGAATTTCTATAAAATACGAATGACTTTTTATCGATTTCGCCCAACAACTCCGGTGAAGTTTTGTGCCAAGTTCCAGCCTGATAGATGGAAATTTGAGTTAGAGTGTTCACAGACATTTTTCAAAATCTCAAAAATTCCATGGAATCAAAATTCTTCAATCGATTTTTATAAAATGTCTACCAATGAGACACTTGACTGTACTTTATATGGCACAAAAATTTGAGATGTTTCGTTTGAGTAGTTTCCGAGATATGGCAATATGAACTTTAGCCCCTTTATCACATACACACACACATACGGACATTTTTTCTAAACAATTTTTCTCGATTTTTTTTTTCACGAAAACAAAGCTTCCTGCAAAATGAGGAAGCAAAATGTGCTGTTTTTTATAGCCTGCATTTCGAATACATGTTTTTAATTTATTCAAAGCCACAGTTTACTGCAAAGTAAGTGACCTCTTTTTTTTCTTTTTTAAACAGTAATAACATCAGACATTTAATTTCCTGCAAATTCTTATGTGAAAACAAAAGAAAGCGAATTTTAGTGGTTTTTTTTTTTTTTTGCGTGATTCGAAACCGTTAGTTGAGTGACAAGAGTTTTTAATCGTCCGATAGCGATTCGATTGCTTTCAGCTGGATCGAACGACAAAAGTCTTATTGCATAATAACCATAACGAGTGAGTCTATTTCGGTATTCCGTGTGCACCCAGGTGCTCCTGTTCCATTAATTAAACAAAAGACCCTCACGCACAATACTTTTGTCAAGGAAGCCCTGCCGCTTGCGTTTCCGCAATGTCCACCCGGTGTGAGATTCGTTGTATTTAAAGTACGAGTGCAGTTGTGCAAGACCGCTCAGAACTAGTTGGAAAGATTGAAGGCAAAGCTACGATCATGATTAATGCAACGTTCGAGGAAGCAAAACCCACAACGTCTCTTATCTTGTGATTTTTTTTTTTAAGCCCCTTTCAGATATTTCGCATAATTCGTCAGATTTTATTGTTACGTTAAAATACTTTTCGTGCGATTCCAAAAATTTTTTTCCGGAATTTTATGAAGTGGATTTTGCATCACGATTTATATCTTGAATGGTAAAAATTAGAAAAGATAAACAAATTAAATTTTCTAGCAAGTTTTTTTTATGGAATTCTAGGTACTTTTTTTAATTTGCACTTGAGGAATTGTTTTTTTTTATAATAATCAAACTGTTTTGGTTTTATTTGAAATTTTACAGAATTTACATGATTGTTTGAATATTCTATAGAAAAATCGGCTGAAATAGAATGTTTACACAATTTTTTAAAAATTCGTTTTTTGCCCAAAATTGCATAACAACGTAATTTGTCAATTTTCTTTGACTGCACGATTATTCGATTTTCACACTGTGAATTTTTCTGTGAATTCTACACTGCAAAATTAAAAATAAAATTGATGGTGTCGCATAAAAAAAAATGTATTGTGTTAAAAAAATCAATATTTTAGTAAAAATAAAAAATAAAAGATAAATTTAAGTGTAATTCTTTTCGTCTCGTACTTTTCGTACGAGACGAAAAGTCTATTTTTACCTTCCAAAATATAAATAATTTCTAAAAATAGTGCTCCTAAATTATTGAGAAAAAGTCTGAAATAAATAAACAGAAAACTCTCAATTTAAATGAGAAATATTTGAGATTGTCGTAAAAAAAAAAGTGGCTGATTTGACAGAGCCTCATATATCGATTTTATAGAAAATGCGATAAGCGATAAATTGCAACTTGCAGAAAAGAAAAGTAGGACATTCTGAGCGCATTATTGTTATTGTCATCGTAGTTTTTGTGAGAACCGCGACGTAACGTTCTTCTATCAATATGAAATAATGCTCCGCACCGTTGCCGTCAGTCATTTAAAGAACTAAATTGTTTTCTCATCATTTGTCGAAAACAGGAAAGAGCCATGTGAATTGGAGAAGCGATGTAGATTATAAACGTTTTGCAATGGATTTTCGTTACAATTGTACACTTTAACAATGACTCACAATAAAATGCGACGTAAAAAGCTGATGTGTTTATGTTGACGACGTTCGTGCTTTCTTCGATAACAAATATTTTAAGTCAATATTTTTCACCAGTTCTCGTCGAAAGCGATTTTAATATTTGTCTTTTTTTCTATTAATAGTTTTCGAAAAAATGTCTGTTGAAGATTTTATTTTTTCTAATTAATCGATGGCATCCTCGTGTGAAATTTTATTGCAGTATTAATACTGCAAATGAATATTCCTAATATTTGAAATAAAAAAAATTTCTCCACATATTTCTCATATAACAATAGTAAAAATAATTATATGTATTCGAACAAATCATACAATTCGTTTCATATTTTATTTTAAAAAAAATGAAATTTTCCCATCGAATTAATTTAACAGCAATTTCAATTTAATTTCCTAACTTTTTGGCATTATTATCATTCGAAATAAATATTCCTGATATGTTCAATGAGATTAACTTTTCTTTTTTTTTTTTGCAGATATTTCTCTCGATCTCGTGACAATCGCAATTTTGTCGAAACTCGATTTAGTTTCGACAAAATTACGATAATCACGTTGAGTTTTTTTGTGACTAATCGCGTTACAGGATGAGCCCAGGGTTACATAAGTCGCCCGCAGTTGTGATGTTTGTGGTGTTTGGTCTGCAAGAGCAACCGATGTCGGAGAGTGGTTTAGAAAGCGGCGTTGGTCGCAATATAGCATCAGGAGCGTTCGTGCATTCCCAGCAATACAATTTATCATCGATGGCCCCGGCCCGCGTGTGCATCGACCACCGCTAGCAGCAAACCACGACCACGAAACCCGTCGATGATAAAAATAGGCTTTACCATTTTAAATGCCTGTTAGTCGTCCCGTGGTGTGTGCATACACACACGTCGGTCGATACTCGCCTAGCTCGCCTCCTTCTCATATCTATCATATTATTCTAACTAGTCTGGATATTCACTCCAAAAATCCAAGTAATTAATATTCCCTGCGTATTTAAATACGAATTAACGTTGCGGAATTACATCATTTTCAAGCACTCAGAATCAGCACAAATTCGTTGAATGATTTATTAACTTTTTACAATTTGAAATATAAGATAATTATTTTATGATTTATGGCTTCACTGATTTAAGGAATAAATGTTTCTTATTTTTTTTATTGGTGTTAAAAGTTTGGTGGAAAATCCAATCGATTTGTTGTTCACAAATTGTTCATATTTTTGTTTTTTTAATCACCAGTATTCCAATTCTTTTTCATTAATAGAAAATATTTAAAAATAGTCGCTGAAAAAGAAATGAAATTTCTTCTACAATTTTTTATTTTGATTTGGGGATTTTATGTAGTCGAATAAATCAAAAAGTTTTCTGTTTTAAAAAATTAGGTTTTTTGTCGAATTAGTTCAGCTTTTTAAAATTAATTCATTAGTACATTTTTGGTATTATTATTATTATTATTATTATTATTTGAAATCAATGTTCTTGATATTTTTAAAAAGATTAATTTTTTTTTTTCAAGATATTTATCGTTACAAAGTACAAAAATTATAATCAAACAATACTTTTGATTTGGAATGCATGTGGAATGCATCGTTAAGGGTGACGATCAATTCGAGTTGATTCGAAAAGGAAGAAAAAAAAATATAGGTAAATATGTTGTCAGCTTTAATTTATTTACGTGGTGCAAATAGTCACTTATCTGGTGTTTTTATAAACATGCTCCTCTATGCATAAAATATAAATGTTGTATGCGTTAAAATATTTAATAACCGAGTACGTGTTCCAAACGACTTCACGCTAATTTAGACTTCAAAATGTTAGCGCCCGTCAACTCCACATATTAAAAAAAACCACGGGTTTTCCTGTTGCAGGCAAAATAGCAAGAACTGTAAATTGTACTCGCCAGTTTTTGTAATTATTTTTTTTATTATAGGGAGATTCAGTCTCTTTAATCTATCCAAACATCTTCAAATAGAGTCACGGAGACTCGGTCAACATTCCATGAACCAGCGAATAAGAAGCTGGACATAATTCCATCAATACGAAATCAAGAATTCAGCAAATATCATCGGAGAGAGAAACCGAGAATTCAAAGTTCTTCATTGCTGAATTTGAATTTTGAGAAGATCGTCGAGATTAAAGAGTATAAATCCACGGAAAGTCAATCAACATTCCATGGATTGGGCAATAAGGAACAGGACATAATTCCATCAATATCAAATCAAGAATTCAGCAGATATCGTCGCAGAAACAAAAAGAGAATTGGACGCTCTTCGTCGTCAGATTTGAATTTTCAGCAGATCATCGAGAAAAGAGGACTCAGAGAGACGTGAAAATGTCTGGAATTTGTGCAGAATAACCCAATCACCTCTCGTCTCACCGGATCGATAACTTTCGTTTATTTATGCTAATACCAAAAGCACGGTTACCGGGAATAGAGGAATCGATCGAAAACACAAGAACTTCTGTGGGACACTGGTTACATGTATATATACTGTGAGTGAGCCATAGACTACTTGAGAGCCACAACTTGGCGCTCTGCATACAGGAACGGCAACGAAGACATATAGAACTGTAACACTTAGCGAAGGCTTGATCTAATTATGATTAGAGTGTATTCAGAGTTCGTCGCGCCGTCTAATAGACTTCTGTACGTCACGAACTTTGACCCCGATTATATTCCTCTCTTTTTTTCTTCCTCACATTTAACCTCCGTGAAGTGCTTTCCGGGTTGCTCATCACAATTTCTCATTTATGAGGTTAATTATATATCAAAATTCATGGCTATACATTCATTAGCAAAAAAAAAAAGTGTAATTTCGAATGATTTATCATTTAATTGATATTTGGCTATTCGTCTAATTTGACTATTTATTGAAACGCCTTCTGGGTCACTTATTCAAATTATGAGTTTCCGACTAATTAAGGATATCTGTGTACACCAAAATACGTAGGGCATTCCATGACATCTCGATGAAGATCTGGCGATGACATCTCAGATCGACTCCATAATTTTTTATACAAAAGTACTTGTCGAAAAATACGTGTCAAATTTCTTTTCGATTTTTTTAACACTTTTTACCTGAGACAAAAAGCTTTCGAAAATTAAATCTCAGGTGAAAAGTGTTAAAAAAATCTAAAAAAAAATGTGGCACGTGTTTTCTATTATCTTATCAATAATGTAAATATATTGCCTGAAGAGAGCTTTTCAGGTAGCTTATGCAAATTATCCATTTCTGACTTATTAAGCATATCTGTTAACTTCAGAATTCATAGAAACATATTATTAGTAAGAAAAATGCTATTTCATTTCGCTCTGAATATTTTATTTATAAAATATTATTACAGAAAATAAGACACATTTAATGCTTAATTCAAAAATGGATTTAACATTTCTTTATTCTATTATTGTATCGGTAATGCATCTATCGCCGGAACAGCTTTCCGAGTAGCTTATTCAAATAATGCATTTCTGACTCATTAAGCTAATCTGTATTACCAGAATGCATATATGAATGCATTATTAGTCAAATTTGCGACTTCGGTTGGTTAAGCGTATATGTTATTAATTATAATTTATTACAGTACTTTATATTATGCATATTATTTAAAGCTTTATTTAAAAATCAATTTTTAATTCCTTTTTCTATTAATATATATCAATATTGTCTGAAGAGCTTTCGGGGTAATTTATGCATTTTTATAAATTAAACATATTCGCGAATACTAGAATACATAGCAATACATTATCAGTAAAACTTGCTATTTCGGTTTGTACTGCATTCCCGGTTCAGTTGGTTTATTTCTTCTAAAACTAATTTTCTTTTAAGAATAAACAATGTCCCAAATACGTTTTACATTTTATATACGATTATTAACTTTTTTGTTTTCCGTAATGCTTATTTGAGTAAGCAGTGAAGATTGAAAAATAACTTCTCTCTTTTTATTTAAAAAAATGAGTAATTTTTAAGGCATTTAAAAAAAATGGAGCCTTCGATAAAAATGCTCATTTTTGCGAAATCTGGGTTATGCATTTACACATACATAGTTTACATACAAATTAATTTATTTGGCGAAAAAAATGAATGTTTAAAATATTTTTATCTAACTCTCTCTCTCCTTAACATACCTAAAAAATTGCACATTTTTCTAAAAAAAAAAGGTGAAAAAATATCTTTTTGGAAGTGATCATTAATCAGTCAACATTTTTGTAAATCTATTATCATTAATATTTCTCTGATTTACAGTCAATTTATTCCTAAATATTTGTGCTAATAATACGAAAATATTTAGCACAGAGATTCAAACTTTACGATGCTTTTTATAAACCTCCTAAAATGCCCAATTAATAGAAAAGTATTCCTAAATTTTTGTAACGCCGAGAAATAAGTTGTAATTGATTTTGTATGTAGGACAATCGAAATTGCGTGACAAAACCGCAGGCATTTCACCGCTCGAGTCGCGTCAACTCTCAAACTGTTGGCTTTTGCTGTTGTGTTATAACGTCGCGCCTTCCGTTAGAAATATAGGAGCACAGTGGGCTATCGTGTTGCGCAACTTTTCCACGCGAGGCTATTTGTTTCGCGCGATCTAGGAATATAATAAGGGGAGGGCAACGAAGAAAAAAAGAAGCGAATTGTTTGCCGGTGCTGGTACGTAGCTCTTTGTCAGTTTCCTGAAGCACCGCACCATTTTCACTTCCGTTTTCACCTTCGTAGGCATTGTTTGGTCTCGTTTTGGGTCTTGCCACGTGACTCGTTGCCACCTTCGTAGCAGCTTGAGGTTGGGTGCTCGTGCCCGCGAGCGACTTTCCTCTCTCGCGCGGGTATAGAGAGCACTCGAGATCGTGTGTGCAGCGAGCAACCAAGCCAACACGTCCTTTCATTGGGTCTGCGCCAGGTTGCAACTGCCACGAAACACGAGGAATCTGCACTGCAGAGAACCTTAGTCTCATACTTTTTCCCTTCCCAGTTAATAAATTATCAGGCAATCAATTTTTTCTTCATCGATTGTGGACAAAAGAATTTGCAGGCATCTTTCAAAATGTAATTTCAACTATCTGAAAAACTATTTGCTCCATGGACATTATAGAAATTAATACAAAAATTTGTATAGGATTTTTTTTAGAAGAAAAAAAGCTCATTAGTACTGATACATTTTTTCCATTTTAGAAATTTCCAAACCAAAGCAGAAAAAAAAGTTAGAAATTCTTAAGGGGACTGAGTCACCTAAAAATCATGAAATTTAAATTGTACAGTAATTATTCATATAACAATGTGTATCGTGAATTATTACTGGGCAGTAATTGCTTTTTTTTTTTTTATCAAGTTCATCGTTGCAAATATTTTTTATATTTTGCACTTGTCGTAGAGTTCAGGTTGTACTGATGGACCAAATTCGTTTTGAAAGGACAGCTGTCTTTGTAGGAAGACTTTGTTCAGTCAAAGTATAGAAAATGTCTGTTTGAAGATCTTTCCTAGAAAATATGATCACATTTCTAGTTTAATTTTTATCTTCTGGGAATCTTTTTTTTTACTAAATTTCCTTATAACTTCTGCGAAAGATCTTCGAATGGAAATTTTTATACTCAGAGCAGGCGGATTCATTGAAAACCTAATATGATTGCATCCTTTCATTGGGTCTGAGCTACTTATTTTTTTGAGTTAATAAATTATTCACCAATAAAATTTTTTAAAAAATCGTTTCTGCACCAAGAATTTTGCAAACATCTAAAAAAATTAAATGTTTTTGACTATAGCGAATGGAGGAATGACGATCACTAAGGAATATATTTATTTTCTGGAAGCAAATTATCATTCGTGTAAAAACATTGATACTCGATTGAGTTGTCTTCGAAAATAGCAGCATGGAAGTCAATGAAATAAATTAATCATTTATCTTCGCATCAATTATAAGAAAAGAAGCCTGCATTGACTGCTATTGTTGGATGTTTCGGATAATTACGGTCACCGGTCGGGTAATGCCATTGTATGGAAACCAACGATTACCTAGCTAACATTTTAATCACGGAAGAAAGTTTGCCCGGGTCAGTAATCGGTTTGACACACATTAAAATACATTTATTAGTCTTTGAAGACGTCTGTCCAACGATGAACATTGAATTTATTATTCATGTTCCAGTTTAGCAAGTAAACTCTTCGAGATAGATTTCATTTCTGGATTTATTTTTCATTCAGATGTAAAATAAATGTTGCAGAAATAAAGAGGACATAAATAATACGTAATTTGAAAAATGGTTGATGTCACAGATTCCTTATTAACGAGTTGTCACATGAAAATCGTGAAAAATAAAATTATGTTGCAATTGAACATGTAAAATTTTTAGCTTCCTATGCTTTTTGGTTTTTATCTCCATATTTTTATAGTGACAATACCCAAAAAAAAAAAATTGTCATTTTTTTAGTTGCTCATTGGTGCAAATATTTGATCTATTCTCAACTTGTCGTAAACTCAACTAAATTCGGTTAATGAGCTAAGCTTCAACATTTAAAAAAAAATTGACTTATGGAGTCTCACATTTTCATGGTTATAAAGTGTTATTTTTTTTTTCAATCATGTAATTAGATTTTATATATACAATTGAGACACAAATTTACTATCGTCATTTATATTGCGACTTCTTATAATAAATGAATATCCTCGAATTAATTTATTAATTTATGAAAAATTAATTTATTTTGGTACGATGAAGTCGGCGCAATAAATAAACCGCCACTCACCTGTATAATTAAACAGCGAATATAAATATTCGAAATAATCATCAAGTACCGCAAAATTAAGGTGACTGGCAATTTCCCTACATTTTTAAGTCTACCAAAAAAAAATCTAACTAATTATTAACCATCAAATTATAAACAAGAACAAGAACAATTTTTTTTTTAAGCACACTTAGATATTTCCATTTTTTACTTAAAATTTAATTGAATACTGACGATATTTTTATTACTTTTATGCTTGTAATTGTCTCAGCATAAAACCTCTTTCATAAAAGAATTCCGTCATGATGATTTGTCTGATGAAAAAATTTAAAAAAATAAATAGAACGACGAATGTAACTTTCGTCGACGTTGTTGCGTTACGAGAGCGAGATCGCTGAATGAGATCCAAGTTGATGTCGACGTGGTGAGTGCGCGCAGGCCGCCAGCATCACGTTGAGATATCTTCCCACAGAGAGCTGCAATGCCTAGAACACCGTAGCCTGGATTTCTCTGTATACCAGCTGTATACAACTTCGCCGCCCGCGCAACCGAGAATTTCTCTGCTTCTCTATCTACTTCTCCACCTCTATCTCTTGCAACGCCAACCTCTGTACCATATTCTACCTTGTCCACTGCAGAGAGCTTTCCTCTAAAATAACTCAGAGATTCTCGGCGAGGCAAGCACCGTAATAATAATAATGCGGCATTAATTGAGTGGAATGGAAGATGTATTTTTTTTTAGAAGAAAAAGAAAAGCTAATCTGTACTGACAAATTTCTTCCACTCAGGATGTTCTACCTGAAGCAAAAAAAAAAAGAGAGCTTATAGAGACTGAGTCATCTAAAAATCATGAAAATTAAATGGTACAATTATATATATAAAAATATTTATCTTGATAAAAATGACTAATGAGTCAGCGCAAAAAATGAAAATGTTTTTTAAGTGGAATTTTTTTCGTAGCTAACATCATTGATGCAATTTTTTTTGTCTATATTTAGCACTCGTAGAGTTCAAGTTGCAGCGATGGACCAAAATACTTTTACAAGGACTCTGTCCAGTCTGAGTATAGGAATTTCCATTCGATCTCTTGCAAGGCCAACCTCTATACTAGATTCTAGCCTCGTCCACTGCAGAGCTTTCCTCTAAAATAACTCAGAGATTCTCGGCGAGGCAAGCACCGTAATAATAATAATAATAATGCGGTATTAATTGAGTGGAATGGAAGATGTTCTTTTTTTAGAATAAAAAAAGCAGCTAATTTGTACTGACAAGTTTCTTTCACTCTCAGGATTTTCTACTCGAAGCAAAAAAAGTGAGCTTATGGAGACTGAATGACCTAAAAATCATGAAAATTAAATTGTGCAGCAATTGTACATATGAAATTACCTTGAATATCGAAATCTATTTTTTTTCTTCTTTTTTCATGTTTCAGGTAAAGTGTCAGAAGGAGTGGAGATTTTCGATTGGATTTCAATACCAAAACTACATTTTATACATAGAAGACACACATGAAAATTCACATGCGGTCCACAAGTTTTTACGAAAGTTATTGGGTTTTCGGAGAAAACCTGCCACACTCAGACCGCCAGACAGACGGAAATGAATGAATGCGTTTTTTTGGAATCTGGGACCCTCAAAACGTGCATTTCCATAAAAATCTGGAAGTCGAAATTTTTTTGGATTGCAATACTTTCTCTTGTACATACTCCGTATGTCATGAGAAAGTAAAAATGGATAAAAAATTGCACTTGATGTGGAGTATTTTTTTTAAACATCATATTTCAAGATACTAACAGCAAAAAATACAAGGACCGCCACAGAGTGGTCCTTCTATTTTTTTGTCTTTGCCCTGAAATATTCCCCATATGTTAAACTCTTGAAAGTCGACTTTGCTGATGCAGCTCTATAGCAGTCTCCCCACTTAATTATGTTGGATTAGTCACGAATGTATAGTTAGTGAGATAAAATGTGATTTAAGATCGTAGACTTGCCTGAGCTTCTAATTCATGTTAAATTTACGGCAGGACGAGAGTGTATATATGGACTCTCTGATGGTGTACAATATGCAGCTCGGGTGCTTGACACTTCATCATCTTCGAGGAGTGGGCTTACCATTCTCCAACTGGGTCACGAATCAAACGACCCTATGGAGCGGCTGTTCATGCCACTACTTCACTTTTTTTTGGGCCATGACATAGCACAGCTCGTGGGATGAAAATTCTTTTTTTATTGTTTTCAACATTTGTCGAATCCTCTTCTCATCTCAAAATAATCATAAGGCAAGGAGTTCAACGATTTTCTGACAAGACTTGCAAAGTAATTTGTAGAAAAAAAATTAAGTACGATTTACATAAGGAGAAAAATTGCTTTTTGCTATATTCAAATTTCTCTTTAGAATTTCCTGCCAATTCCGAATCACCCAAAAATTTCTCTCAATAATGCAGAATCCTAAAAAAAGAAAGAAAAAAAAAAAACTTTAGAATTTTATGGAAATAATTTGGAACACAGCCTTTCAGTATGTCAAGTGACTGCGGAAATAGCGTGCAATGTGAAGTCCTCGCATCGTAACAAAGCCGATAAATACAATTAACACGAAGATCCACTTGGTCGTGTCATAAAAAAAAAGAGCTCACACGAATAGGGCTAAAATCAATGGAAAAGTACAATTCGCTTTTTTTCCCTTCTTTTTCTTTCGGCCGGCGTACCGAATACGCGTGTTTAACAATCAAGATTTGGCATCGAGGTCTCGATAACGACAAAATGAACACGAGATAGAGTGGTTGATCTAGCATACGAGCTGCAATTTCACTCGAAGACGACCTTGACTCGCGAACACACGGCCTGTGCTTTAGTAGATAAGTACATATGCGATCAGACGCTCGCTCGCAATGCAGCCACAGAAGTACTCATACAGAAACGATGCTACATCTTTCATAGTCCAATACTATCGACAATACGAAATAAAAGCATATACACGAGCACCCAACAACATCGCGTGTCATTTCAAATTTATCGATCAATCAACACACGAGCACTTACTCCAGTTCTGCTAAACGCCCTCTCTCGACATATCGGTCAATCCTTTTTTTTTTTTGCTGAATACATTGTGTAGCAGAGACTTTGATAGATTTTATTTTATTTTATTTTATTTTTATTCGGCTTTCCTATGTCGTGTTTGTGGAACCAGGGGGAGGGGAGGTGGAGAGGGTAGGGGAGGGGAACCCCAATCCCTGATTACTCTAAGTCCCCCTTATGTAAGGAGCCCCCTATGGCCCTCCCCCTCCAGGCCAGGATTTTTCTAAGACCCACAATGACCTCCGCCTCGAGGACAGGACTTTTTTAGGTCCCACAATAGCCCAACCCATTTTTTTGGGGATTTTTCGAAGTCCTGAAAAAATTGTGGTCTGGAGAGGGAGGTTCATAAGGGGGACTTTGAAAAATCCTTGCCTGGAGGAGAGGTATATTGTGGGATATTGATTTCTCTAAATCCGCATATTTTAAAAATTTACGAAACACCAAAAAAGGATAATTTAAGATTATTATATTTTTCAATAAATATTTAATGATCGCTATTAAATTTAAAAAAAAGGAACAAAACAAAAGGAGAATAATTATTTTCATCATTTATGCTTTCATCTTGCTCAGGATGGTTTATATAAAATTTCAATTTTTCGTTCATCTCCCACCTCAGAATTTTTATTTGGCTAATTGTAATTGCTAAACTCGGTCAATTTTGGTCGTAGAAAATGTTGATCGCAGACTTTTTTGTTCAGCGCGATCTCCCCTATTCGAATATATGAAAATCACGACTTAGTTGGGAGACACCCTGTATATATATTTTATCACCCCTTCGTGCGGTCAGGCTGTAGTGTAATACAAGTCGATAACGCTTACGTGCCACGTGTCAAGGCTTGTGCATTATTAAAGCATCCCTACACTGGGTATAATCATTATAGACTACACCTTTTTCCCTGACTTTAATTCGGGAAGTTCTGAGATAAAGCTTTCAATTTTCTTAGGCTTTCTGCCCTTGTCAGCTTTTCATCAAACTTGGTATATTCTTTTAAGTTTTTTTTCCCCTGACACTGAATTTCTCCCTTTTTTGCTGATGGTTCTACTTTCTTGTTCTTAAAGCAGAATGACAGAATGAAAATCTTGAAAGAAAAAAAAACGTTTTTATAAAAATTGAAAAAGTTATATCCACAAATGTTGGGTCTATGAAAACAAAATGTTGAGTTACGTATCAGATACAGTAAAAAAAGTTCTTTGAGAAAAAAAATCAATTTATTTATTACAAAAAAATAATTTTCTTCTGATAAAAAGTAAAAAAATAAAAGCAAACAGTATTTTGAAGACAGAAATTTCGGAAGAAAGAAAAAACGTTATCATTACTTGTGCCAAAAAATATAATCGCTTAAACATCACATCATCGCAGATGTAATGAAATCTTTTTTCTAAGTGCATAAACGATTTATTATTTTTAAAAAAGAATGGTGAAAAAAAAAATACAAAATAAAGCAGCGTTTTAAAAAAAGGAAAAGTAAAACTGTAAGAAAAAAAAAAGTAATATATTGTGCCAAATATATAATTGTATACACTAAAAAAAAAAAAAATATATGTATATAATTGTATACAAAATGATGTCTGATAAAACAACATCACATTCTCGTGCAAAAAATGTTAACATTTATAAATAAATATTACATCATAACATTTGAAAAATAAATTAAAACAATATTTTACAAAAGATATTTATAGAAGGCGCAATTTACACTTTTCGCGAAAAACTGTTGGTTCTATACATCGAAAGGGTCGAAGTCACACAAGCCGAATTTCAAAAGCGTTGTGCCTCGAGCGACGATCGAACCTGAACTGTTAATACGAGGCGATCGATAGAGGAAGGTTCAACATATTTGTTTGCCTTCTACTAGAGCTCCTCCAATAGCAACCGCATAAAAGTATCAGTTGGCCAAACTTTTCATACGGTTTACGTGAACCCCAGTGATATAGTTAAATATTAAAATCACTCTCAAAAAAAAAAAAAAAAAGAAAAAAAAATGAGAACATTCATGAATTATTTCCTGAGATACATAATTAAAATATCATTGAAATAAAAAAATATTAGAAATAATAAAAATAAGCCAGAGATATAAATTATTTTTAAAGCGCCATTAAAAAAAAAAATGTGAGCAGCCTACGTTGTTTAATTAATTAATTAAAATTGATTTCGCTGCAAGACAGATTATTTTAAAGTCAACAAGCCAAAAAGTCAGCTCGGAAACCCCGCGCGAGAATTAAAAGCCAAAAGCAGTAAAGAAGTGGAGAATGCGAAATTGCGAGTCTCGTAATCGAGCGTGTCGTCGTTTAAATTTGCAAACGAGAGGGGTCATGCTGCACATATCTTGTACTTGCTATTGTATAGAGTTGGAGCGTGTATGGCCCGAGCGATTTCGCGGGCTCCGGCGTGTCAGCGAATCGTTTCAAGGACGATATTCGGAGGCCACGACGGTGTGTGTGTGTGTATATATATATATATATGCGACTGCTTCAATGTGCAGATATGCTAGGAACGAAAGTAGGTTAATTCTAGAGGGTGTCCCAAAGGATGCCCGGGGTATTTGGGCCGTCAACCGTTCCCGATCAATATAACGTCATTCCTGGTTTGCAAAAGCTCCTGGTACCGAGAACTCACGACGCTATGTACTCGACGAAATTGCTTTGCAGTTCATATCTCTATTCCGATTGTAGCAACGAAATAACATCATTCCTGAAAAAAAAAGATAGTACTGAAATGAATTGAAAAATGTTTTTACTTTTTATTTCTAGATAATGCCGATGTACTTCGATCTATCTCGATATATTTCGATATAGTTCGATCTATCTCGATAGATTTCGATATAGTTCGATATATTTCGATATAGTTCGATATAGTTCGATATATTTCGATATAATTCGATCTATCGCGATATATTTCGATATAGTTCTATCTATCTCGACATATTTTGATATAGTTCGATCTATCACGATATATTTCCATATAGATCGATTTATCTCGATATATTTCGATATAGTTCGATCTATCGCGATATAGTTCGATCTATCGCGATCTATTTCGATCTAATTTGATGAATCTCGCGATATTTCGATGCATTTCGATATATTTCGATCTGTCTGGACATGTTTCGACTTACTTCGATATGCTTCGATATATTTCGATTAAATTCGATAATTTTCATTGCATTTCCATATATTTTGATATACTTAGATATACTTCAATACGTTTCCTTACAGTTCAATATTTTTTGTTTCTTTACAGAAGCTAAACTTTTAGATTCTATTAAAATATTTGGAATCAGCCGAAAAAAAATTACTTTCAGAGCTATATTATTTATTTCAGTCAACAGATAAATAAGCAATTTATCCACAATTTAAAGACAGAAACGAAGAACTTTTTTGTCAGTTTTAATACCAATTTTTTAAAACCAATTTGGTTTGTTTTAAAACCAATTTGGCCAACCAGTTCTCTTGTAAACCAGATTCGGACCTTTTCAATATTGCCGGTGATTCAGAATGAGCCACACGAAGGATTTCACTCGAGTGGTTCGAGTGCATATTTTTCTAGTCCTTAAATTATAAACAAATTTCATATTTATCAGTCAACTGGAATAAAAAAATATGTCTGAAATTTTTCATTTTCTGGCTGAATCAGTTAGTCTAATATTTTATTACTCGTATATAACAAAGCCAAACAATAAAATGACATTATACAGAAATGTAAATATTCTTTCTTTAATTTTCAGGCACACATGAAGTTCCCACCGGATTATCCGTACAGTCCACCGAGCATCCGCTTTATGACAAAAGTCTGGCACCCGAATGTGTACGAGGTGAGTGAACACGAGAATTATCGATTTTCCTCATAACTCCCGCTCCGTCTTTCATTCCTCTGTGCCTGTTCGCCCTCCCGCTTTTTTTTTTTTCACCAACCCCCTTGGCGTTCTCTCTCGCTTTAACACTTCACTTTTACTCTGTATCTCGTTATAAACGTACCCCTTCAGCTCCCCGACCCGCGTTCACAACCCTTTTGCCATAGATCCGAAGCTTTGTACAGCACGTGCTTACAGGCTTTCGCTGTGTCTTCTCGCTTTTCCGCTTCTTTCCTCCTATTTCACTTGCCCACCCTTATCCACCCCCTCCCAACTTCGCTCTCTCGGTGCATCAAATTTTTCGCTTCGTTAAACGACCACAACCTTTCTCGGGTCATTCGCTCGTGTCGACGAATAAAATATCGTCAACCGAACCTGCAGAGGGAAAACAAAAATACATAATTAAATACATAAATTTACTTTTAATTTTGACGATATAAAAGAATCAAAAAATCGAATTGGAGCAAATGTATTCTTAAAATTGTCCAAAAGTGGTCTAGAAAAAATATCTGCAAGCGTTGTCGAGAATCGCTTGAATCGTTTAAATTTTATAAAATTTAAAATTAGTCTAATTTCATGAAACATTTTTTACAAGCTTTCGGAATCGACGAAATCTTGACTCGTCCGACTTATCTTTGTATGAATTCGTTTTGCAAAGTCAAACGAATTTTGGAATTGAATTTGATCAGAATTGCACGGAATGTTTATAAATTTTATAAGATTTAATGTTTTTCGAAAAATTAATATTAAGTCTATGAAATTTTTTAATAAATATTCGCAAGAAATAAGATGAAAAATTTTCAAATATTGTGACAATCTTTACAATAACAAAAAAAAATAATGAATTTGGGTTATAATAGAAAAGAGGCTTTCATTTTATTGCTAAATTATAAATAATAAAGTATTTGAACGAAACTGCAAAGTAGAACCATTGCACAATCCTTCCTTATTATCGTTCACAAAGCTTCCTCTTTAAGGAAGCCAACATTTGTTTAGAGAATTTTCTCACTGAGATTTCGTTGTGAAATGTGAAAAAAATAGTGAGCAAGCATTGTGCAACCTTCTGCCTTGCAGGCCTTTTATTATATTCTCATTAATTAATTAAAATACAGACAATTATTCAGCAGTGTTCTTGCAATCAACGTGGTTAGTATCGATATTCTAAATTGAGAAGGGCGAATAAGGCAAACTTATTAACAATATGTAACTTTTATGGTATTATCGGTTTTTCGATTTTTCTGCACTTGGCCTCTAAATATATTTTTCTAAGCCGTAAACAGAGTTTGTGTCAAGAATAGTAATAAAATTAGATTTTTATTTTCCAATGGCACGTTTCCATTTCGTGGTTGATTTAAATTGCACTAAATTGTAAATGCAATGTCAGGTAGTTCGTTTAATAAACGATTAAAACGGCGATTATTATAAAAAAGCTCGTCCTGATCGTATTTTTAAAATAATAGGAAAGCTTTTCTATTGAAAATTAGTCACTAAGTTATACTTGGCAAAGGATTCTGTTCAGACT
This sequence comes from Perithous albicinctus, assembly GCA_964016905.1. Taxonomy (NCBI): domain Eukaryota; kingdom Metazoa; phylum Arthropoda; class Insecta; order Hymenoptera; family Ichneumonidae; genus Perithous; species Perithous albicinctus. Next base: position 34,769,814 of record OZ024688.1, on the reverse strand, counting down.
TCTTTATCTGTAATGTTGGAGAAAAAAAGTAATTAGCAAGCTTGTACTCACTATTTTTAATTTTAAGACAGGCGACATGTTTGTCAATTCTAATTTTGGCGATTAAAAAAAAATTGGATACGTTGCCGAAATTAATGGCTGAGCTATAAATTCGCCAATCTGCAGTGGAAGACTGATAAATTATTCGACTATGTAGTAATTAATTCACTTTTTTTTTACTCTGTCGAATATTTGTCATAATTATCCAGATTTGAGTACTATTTAAAAGAAATTTCTTTTTTTTTACGTTTGTTTTACATCAGTTTTTCAATTGAATTTTCCGGATAACTTTATGGATGCGATACATTTTTTTTTTTAAATTTGAAACGTGTAAATTTTTTTTTTCTTTCATAAGATGCCACTTTTACTTTGTTGTAAAATAGACAGAATTTTTGGATGTGTAGATTTCATTGTAAAAAATCGCTAGTACGGAACCCATCGAGGTTTTGGAGTAAAAAAAAATAATCCTATGAATAAAAAGAAAAAAATTTGAAAATGTTCGTTTCACGGAGAACTTCAAGTTACTTGTAGTTGAAATGTAATTTTTAGTGCAAATACAAAGTAATTTATAGTGTTTCAAAATTAATATATTTTCTGCAAGATAATTGTGACTACTTCATAAGATTTCGCATTATTTTCAATTTTTTTTTAAACTCACGAATCTCAATCGATTTTACAATTACGATTAAAAAGAAATGGACTCTACATTTTCGCCTAAAGATTCTGTAATAAATTTTGCTGCAAAACAAAAGAAGAGTTACTTCAAGTAAAAAATTAAATCCTTTAATTTTTTTTTCAGATGGAGAATGAACTTTACTCGGTCGATCAGAATAAAAAGAAAAAAAAATTGAAAAATGAATATAAAAGTGCAAATTTTATATTCAAACTTTTTTTCTCGTCTCTTACAAGCATTCAATCTGAAACTACAAAAATCCCATTTTCTAAACGTTCCATTAAGAATATACGACAAAATTTAAAAAATCTACTTTTAAGCACTACTCAAATCCAGCATTTAAAAAATGATCAAGCAACTTTGCACAAATGGTTAAAATCATTTGAAAAATTCAATTGAAATCCAAACATAAAATTACAATTTTAACTATTGCGACGTTTTAATTACATCAAATATTTAAAAAAATGACTCCAGAAGTTAGAAAAAAAAAATTACAAAAATGACTTTTTCAAGCAGTACTCAAATCCAGCAACTGATTAAAAATATCGGATAGTGCCAGAAAAAAAGCGACTGCCATGTCTAAAATATACTTATATTTTGCAGGATATACGAAATACTGTTGGTCGTTTCTCTCGGTCGTTCGCCAAGCAGCTCACGTAGTAGCAGAACGACGTAAGGACGCGTCACCTTCGCTTCGTGCGGATACCGTACGATACGAGCTACTCCCGCAGTATACCGGGTGTCCGTTAATCGTATCCGCACTGTTTTCCTGCAGAGAGTTAGCGATGAAACGCGATTTGAGCGTCTCTGGTATTGAGCGTGTCGTGTTCGTTCACAGTCCAGCACACTGCGAATGACGCACACACGTTTCAATTCCTTCCGTCTTATAGTCCTCCACGTGTTTGTCATTCTCGGATAGTGGGCGAACTACCCGATATTAACGTATTTACGATGGTTACGTATAACGGAACTCGGTCTAGCTGGATTAGCGGGTCTCGCATCGAAGCTTCGAACGTAGTTCGCTTGTTAAATAATACTTTGAACACCCGGAGCAGTGAGGTCGACGTCTGGCAATCCTCCATCTAGCTTTGCCTGCTGCTGTTGCTTTTGCTGCTGTTGGTTCCCGTGATATTGCTTCGCAGGCTCCAATTTCTCTTTCACTCCAAAGACTATCTTCCTGCTAAGCGGACGATCTGATATACACCTGTATTATTTTCTCAGGTTCCTCTTGTATTCTTAGCTGCTGTTATTGCTCTTATTTTTAATTATGAAACAAGATCGGCGTGTTTGCTAGCTTCACGACGCCAATATATAGACTTTAAAAATGAGAATGTTCTTTTAACATTATGCATATTTTTATTGTGAAGAATTAATATAATTTTATTGGAGGCAATGAGAATATGAAGTATGATGTGTTTATGAAAGATATATTAAATGTGTTGAAAAGTCGTGTTTAATATACAATTAATTTAATGGTGATTTAGGGTTTTTACGTTAAAATTAATTTATTGATTTACTTATGAATACTTTCTGTACAATTTTATTGATTTTTTTTTGTTGCTTAGTTTGTAGCTTGTATGGAAGCCTCGTTTTTGAATTTGTATTTATTAAACTGGTACTTTTTGCTCGGTTGCAGTTACTGCTCTTTTTTTAAATTATGTACCCAGATACATGTTAAAACATACGTCTTTAAAAAAAATAATTACGGCCACGTAAATATGGTGTTGATCTTTGAATATCTGTAAATTCAGCAACATAGAATTTTTTATTTTGTGATTGCTATATTTTACAAAAGAAAAAGCCTTTAATTTAAGAATAACTTTAGTCACTGATCTGCAAAATTCATTATTGTCTTCATTATTGGCTACAATTTTCATTCTAATATGTTGAAACATTGAGATTTTTGAGAATTTTCAGTTTTTATTTATTTTTTTGCCTCTCAAATTACATTAAATTTCAATTTTTAAATTAATCAAATATTTAAGAAATGTGCAAAGTAAAACTTCTTACTCGTGCTTCATTATTTTCCTTTTCATTAGTCACAGCTTCCCTGAAGAAACCAAGATGATTGAATATTCTTTCTCATAAACTAACTTTTGAAAAAAAAAAAAAAAAAAAAGTGCACCATTATAATTATACAAATGTCGAACGTTTTTACAATTGTTTTGCTAACAATTTAGTTTTACAATCAATAATTCCACTCGTTGTATGAAAAATCAACGTTTAATTATTTTCATCAATTATTTTCTCTGACAGCAATTTAATATTAATTTAGAAATTGGTGTGAACGCACCTAAATGCTTTCCTCTGGCTGCGAGAAGTTTACTAGGATCCAAAGTAAATATTTAGTTTCATACTTTTTTTTACAGTAGATGTTTCCCAGCTCACCCGTTGTGTGCCCCTTGCGAAGGAAAAATATTCCCCTTTCGTGTCCTCTTTATGCTCGCCGACTCTTCGCCCGCTGTTGGATTATTTTCACAACAATTTTGCGCCCCGGTGCGCCAACTCGCAACAACCGTAGATTGTAGAGACAAAATTGTCGAGCTGCCCTTTACGTCGGTGCTTCGCAATTAGTCCATCTAATATGTATATTTCTCGTTTTTTTTTTTGGATGTGTAGCGTCGTAGTGAGTATTAGTTGCACCTGAAAATTGCAGTAATTAATAAATAACGAGAACAAATTTATCGATTATTATTTTTTAAATAAAACATTGATAAATTATTGAAAAGTATTTCCCAAATTAAAACTACACTGTTAAAAATGTATTTTTTTTAAATTCATCAAATCTGTATGAAATTTTATGCCTGTAATTATTATAATAATTTGAATATGTTTGTAGTGTTCTTTGTACACAATTATATAAAATAAAAAATATGGTGGATCAATTTAAAAAAAGAATGTAAAACGAAAGTTGAAAATTAAGTCTTGTATATTAATATCATAATCAGGGTATATCAGTAGTTTTCCAGAAACATATTGGAGAGTAACTTTGACAAATTTATTACAGTTTATAGAAAATCAAATTTATTCTACGATGGGTGAATTTTCGAAAGAATTTTTAATTATTGTTGACTAGTTTATTAATAAAATTTAATTAAATAATAATTACACGATATAACTTGAAAATTATTTAACTGAAGTATAATAAAATTATGTCGCAGTAGGTGAATAAAAACAGATAATTCATCATTCTTTAATACCAAATATTTGAATCTTAGAATTCATTAATGAAATGTAATTACTAGTGATTAATTTTACATAGTTTCGTGTTTAAATTCCAGATGACTATTTATGATTTTCAATTTTAATTCGAATGTCGTAAATATATTTCATAACAGCACTAAAAAGTATTTTCAATATTTGCTTATAGTTTTCTAAGATCAATTGAAATAGAATAATTTACTACATCGAAGTTATATTAAATTGCATTAGAATTGCAAAAAAGGTTGTGAATTTTTTTTTTACTTTATAATTTTTTGATGTTTATGATTATAATTTAGCTGCAGCAACACGAAATTATTAATAAAACAAATTTTTATAAATTTACGAATTTATAAAAAAAATGTAACGAGTACATAAAAAACTATAACTTAAAGTTTATTTTATAATTCATTGGATTCAGTTAAATAAATGAACTTTTTATCTCCGCAAAGTTTTGCCATCGACGGTGAAATTATTGCAGAATATTGTTGATGAAGTATATTCTCAAGATAGATGTTTTTTTTTTCTTCTAGAAAAGATGGCTTTTCTGTAACTTAATTACTACTCTCCCTGTTTTATGTAATTTTATTAATTTTCCGCTTGAAACGCCTGGCACTGCAACTTTCCCAGCGCTGCAGTAACAGTTTCACTCCGAATGAATAAATTGTTCATGTCACGCCACTTTCTTTTTCTACCTGGAAAATCGTAACTCAACTGCTCGGTTATCAACGAACTGCGTTGATTTTTATCAATTGCCCATTATAGTATAGAAAACAAGCAATGTGCGCATCGTTTTCAACATGAAAATTATTGATGCGACAAGGCAAGACAGAAGTCCGGATGGACAATACGATAAAGATAATGGACGGTCGACAAAAAAAAAAAGGATTTAATTCCTGGTGGAAGAAAAGAAAGTGTTGATCGCTTTAACGATGATAAATCTTTTTTTTTTAATCAATGACTCGCCTAAAAAAATACCTCTAAACCGGATTTTTCAAGCCTCAAATATTTCTAAAAACAATTTTTATTTTTTTTTGCATATGATTAAAGAGTTTTTTCATTTCATTAGATTTTTCGTACTTTGAGACAAAAATAAATTTAAATAAAAATGTATTTAACAGTTAAATACACATTTTTTTTTTCACATATCTAATTTAATTTCTGATTTCTTGACATTTTTTGAAATATATTTTTCCACCCTCGTCGTCTCAGCTTTTCTGACGTAAATAATTATAAATTAATGTCATAAGCGAATATTTCATGAGTGGCAAAACAGATTTGATAGATGATAAAATAGAGAGAGAGAGAGGGGGGGGGGGGGGGGGGAACATCGCGGATCTGGTTTTATCACCACTGGGGTTTGTAAGTGGCGTGTGCGGCTCGGTAGAATATCTTGTAGCCCGCTGCGTTGGCTCATTGCCATTGCATGTGGATATAGCTTCATCCACACCGCCTCTGCATGTGCCACTGCGGCACGGGCAACGCACATAGCTATTCCTCTTGAGCTTTTCGTACAAAGATCTTCTGTATGATGTATTCCTGGCCAACTCGGTAAACCTTTGACCCTGACCCTTTCTGACTTATCCCAATATTTTTTATGTTATATCTGCTGAGAAAAAAGCTCTGATTTTTTGAAGATTTTTTTTTTAAATGCAAACAAAAAAAGGTAATTGACATTTTTTGAATTACAACATTTTTGGCAAAGTTTAATTACCTGAAAAAAAAAGTTCCATAAAAATGAGATGGGAACACTTTTAACCCTATGCGAAGTGGAGAAACATTTTTTTGTACAATTTTCGGATTTTAGATGGTTTAATTTTTTTTTATCACAAATTTGATATAGAAAAATTACGCAATTCATTCTGAATACTTTTTTTTTCTTGTGGACCATGAAAAAATCAACATTTTCATTTTTTATAAAGATGCCGATGCAATTAATCCGAGATATTAGAAATTATATGAAAAATGAAGAAGAAAAATTGTATTTTCCGGCAGGAATGTTTTTTTTTGTTTTAAATAAGTCTTAAAAAAATCTAAAAAAAATTTGGCACGTGTTTTTCGACAAGTACTTTTGTATAAAAAATTACGAAGCCGATGTCATCGTCACAGCTTGCTCGAGATGTCATGGATTGTCCCACATTGTGTATAATTTTTTTTTAAATGCTTGAAATATTAAATATGAAAATGTATTTCCCATAAACATCAACTAGGTCCTTCTTTGGATGTAACAAGACTTTTTTTTTCTTCCAAATATATATTTATTAATTATCAATAAATCCTTAGTTGTGCCAATTCAAAGCTTCAAATAAGCGATTTTTTAACTGCAACAAAAAATTAATTTTGACATATTTAATATTATCGTTTATCAATTGTTGAAAAATCCTGGAACACCTATAGAAAATAAACTTTTCTCTCATTGCAGCATTCCCTTAATCGTGAATAAAATACTGAAAATATTCGGCGGTTCTCTGACTCTCCGGTCTGGTGAGGTCTCATCTGTCCGAGCCAGCAAACGTTCCTCACTCTAATTACACCACTCGACCCCATACAAATGTGCTGTATACTTCTACCTGTCAAGCACCTAGTGTGGTCCAAAAAAAAAAAAAAAAAAAAAAAAAAATCCACGTCCGCCAGCTACACTATTCGCTGACCATAGTTTAGGCTCAAACGTTTTGTCCTCAATCATATTGTTTGTTGAGTTACTTTGCTTTGAGCCAACGAGGCTCGCTCAACTTTACAACCGTAAAATGTCTTTTGTCAACTGTCAACCTATTGCCTTTATTTTCTGCCTTATTCTCTTTCTCTCTTCCAGTCTGCTGCTAAAAGAATTATTTTTCCTCCTCGAATATCGATTTTATGTATGTCTTTGATGACAGTTTCCAATTATCTGTCGATCTAGTATTCTCATCGTTTTTTTTTGCCATAGCGGAAATAAATTCTGTTTAGGATTACAAGAAAACGTGATTCGTGAAATCTATTAAAAGCAAACAGCTAAAGGCTCATGGAAAGTCATCTTTACTTTAAAAGTTAATTCCTCTTTTGTATCTGAATTCAAGATTTTTTACTATTACTAAATATCAAATCAGCTTATTGATATTTTCTTGCAAGAGATCTTCAAGCAAAAACTGGCCTTTTTCTATAGATCATTTTTTCTTTTACACATTAATAAGGCATTCTTTATCAACTGGGCCATTTTATTCTAATTATATTTTTTTCAATAATTCCAACGCTTCTTATTTTGCTCTTAATTTTATTTAAGTCACAGTGTTATGTACAGAATCTATAGAAAAATTAGCAGAGTGAGTAAAACATGCTCAGAGGGGTAAAAAAAATTCAATTGTTATAGTAGTTGTTTAAAAAAAGGCTTCTGATGTTAAATGCAAAAATAATAACTGTGTCTTTGTTGCAAGTACCTAAGGCGTGAGAAATACCGGAGAATGTAATGAAGATACTGATTCATCAGCTACAACGGCTTTGTCATTGTGCTCATAATGTCGGTGATCATCATCCTCGTGTCTTGAACGAGTCAACTGCGATGACCACGAAAACAGCATCAACATCTCCGACAACGCTAATTTTCCTGGCCAGCTACAAGATATAACAGTAAAGCGTTCTGGATAAAATCTTCGTAGCCTCGGGAACAGCTCACGGTCTAAGAAACTACAACAACGACGACGACAACGACGACGACGACGACGACGATGTTGATCTAAGAGTAAAACGAAAACGGAGGGCGAACCGGTTTAAAGCGCGTCCCGGAAAGCAGAGATAAAGCTCTTTATATCTTCCTGATACGCTTTCACAAAGTCGGCTTACGCGACGTTAAAACCCACGAACTCGATACCAAAAAGATACTGTTTATATTTCTCTTGCAACTCGATAAAACACAAGTCATATTTTACTCAAAAGCAAATTCATTTTCACTTCGTTTATCTACGTCGCAGTGAATCCTAATTTGCTTTTGTTTAAGAAATTAATCGCTCTTGAAAGCCTCTTTCAAATAAGTAAAGTTTCCCAGTATAATCATTCCAAAAATGATTTGCTGTTTCACTCGAATTCGAGGCAATTTCGCCACCCATTAAAAAACACACCCATCGTTGACGCCAAAGAATTTATCAGGCTGAACAGACTTGTAAATCTTTGGAAGGCAAGAATTTTTAAAAACGCATCAGCAACTAATAAACGTGTCATCAGTTATATCTGTCCTGTGTCAACATGTGCCAAGCACCCGGAAGCAACCAAGAACACGAAGACGTTTAGGGGTCGAGGATTTACCGCCCTAAGACCTTCTTATTACGAGATTCGAACAACGAGGGGTTGTGGGTGAAGGGCGAGAGAACGCGGATAAGATGATGTAGGGGACACATCTTCGTGCCACCTTGTCCCACTTGTCGTGGTGCACTGACGGTATACGACAGAAGTCGTCGTGAAGTCGAGGTCACTCGTGCTTTCCTGTATGTTTCAATGCTGTACGTTAAGTCGAGGCTTCTACAAACTTGGAAGTCTCTCTGCCAGTTTGGTATATCGGTCCTAATGCTGAGAGCTATGAAGATAAAAAAGAAAAGACACGGAGGCTGGTCATTGCTTGACCCTTGATGCTGCTGAAAGTACCTAACCGGATCTGATTCTATAAGATTTACGTTCAAGGCCAATAGTGGCTGAGTGGCTCTTTTCAATGTTTCTTTGACTGTACCAAATAACTTCAGTTCCTCTTTCCGATACGATGCTTCAAATCTTACAACCGAAGTACCTAACTCGATCTCTTTCAATGAGATTTACATCAAAGGCTCGTTTTAGTAGCTCTTTCTTTGTTATTTCTTTCATTCACTTAATATCCTTGGCTACTTTTTACGGTGTGAGTCTTGAAGTATTTTACACCGACCAAAGTACTTGAGTTGATCTGATCTTATAAGATTCATGCTTAAGGCGACACTTTCAGTAGTTCTTTTCGTTGCTCCTTTAACTTCCCAAATTCTTCTGACTCTTTTTTTCCCCATTGTAAGTGGTTTAACAAATATTACACAGAGAGGAAAGTATAAAAGGGATAAAGAAAATCGATTGATCGAAAACAAACCACAGATCAAAATCTCAACTTGCTCTTTGCTTGACGAAATATTTTCATTTCATATTTTGGAAAAAAGGATTTTTTTATGAGACTGAAAAAGTACGACTTAACAAGTTTCAAAAAATGAAATAATCTTTTGCCTCCCTGAACTTACAAGGAAATTTAGTAAAAAAATTACTCCACAGAGAAAAAATTCACTGCAAAACCCAACATATTTTCTGCCAAAGATCGTTAAATGAAAATTGCAATATTCGTACCAGGCTGAGTCTTCCTACAAAGAGAACTGTACTTGCAAACCCAATTTTTGGTCCATCGGTGGAAGCTGAAGCACAAAATATATAAAAATATTTGCATCGATTAACTACAAAAATATATCATTTTTTGTGCTTGCGTAGTAGTATTTTTTATCAATATTTTTATCTACACAATTTCTGCCCAATTTAGTTTTTTAGATTTTAGTTTTTAGATATGACAGTAACGAAAAAAACTAAAATAAGACATGAAGCAGTGCAGTTCTGGTAGAGTTCGGATTTCCTGCTTTTACCAATAAACGATTTACGACCACATCCACGCATGTTGAAGTCGTGGGATTTGGAGTCAAATACCACTGGGCTCTGTTACTACGGTTGCTCGCAACGACTCGCAGAGAGTCGCCTTGTCCTACTTGCCGAGCTCCAGTTTCTCGCACCAATACCGTCCGAGATGAGGTCACCCGTTTTCCGTGTAACGCCAGTACTGTACCAGTGGCACAAGCCACATCTCTAGGACAATGTCCTTTTAGCTCCAAAAGCTTGGATTCCCATTTTCCTACCGGGTTACATCGTTTCTATATTTCTCCCATTGCTGACGTTAACTGACCGATTGCTTTTGGCTCTATCAGGAAATCAAGCCAATATCTGGACTCTTTGCTCTTCACTGCACTCTGTGCACATTGATTACTCTTGTCCTTGAACCTCGAGGTTTGCTTGACCATCGAGCACCGAGTTTGGAACGCTCTCGGAAACTCGTCATTTCCCGAGATTGACAAATATGGCAGATACCCGGAAGACTTTGATATTCTATCTTTGACAAACTCGTATTTATCGACTTTCTGGCTTCATGGTTACACTTCCAATATTTGCCTTCTTATGCTACGTTTACAATAAACTCTCTGGAAATTTTAATTACAGACAGAGTTTAAAAATTACCACAGTTCAACATTTTTTTTTTTTTATATGAGTTATTAAAACTGACACTACTTTAGAATTTTATTTCTTATAAGAAGTTCTTATAGAAGGTTCTCTTATGAAGGCTATGATTTCTTGTAGAAGGTCTTATAGAATTTATGCTTCTATATCATTTTTATTTCCTGTCTTTACCTTCTTATGCTACATTTACAATGAAGTCTCTGGAAATTTTAATTAGCGATGGAGTTTAAAAATTAAACCACTGTTCAACAATTTTTATTGCTTGATTCGTTTTGATTAATTATATTACAGATTGGTATTTATTTAGCCATTCTTGGCGTAGTGAAATTTTATAATCGTTTAACAATAATACTTGTACAGTAAAATAATAAGATTACGTAACATTATCTAATTTTACGTTTTTTATCAATTTAATTATTGAATTTAGTTAATATTGTGTTTGAAAAACTGATACTATTGTAGAATTTTATATATAATTCATACATTTACATCATTTTTATTTCCAGAGAAGAAAAGATTTTTAATGGTCCCACAAAGATTTTAAATATTTAATTTTTCGTAAAAGAATCAAAAATCAAAATAACGTAACATGGCTTTCGCCTTATCATCATTTTTTATGTAACGAGTTCCTGAAAGTAGGCCAAAGTTTCAACGGAAAATATTAATATTTACCGGTCGTTGGTTTTTCGCTAATCGAAGTGGCTTTGTCGTAGGAACGTCTGTGAAATATATTCGTATTTCCATCTAAAATTCGACCTACTTTCAGCAACTCGGTGTATGAAAAAAAAAAAAAAAAAATTGCCAGAGAGTCGTGATAAAAAAGTTTGGCGAAAAGTTAAATATTATAAGTTTTCGAGCGAAAGCTTATTATTTTAATTTACCAGTCTGAGCATCGCGAGGTCAAATTTATACGACAACAACGATTAGAATATTCTGTGTTTCAGAATATTTTAATTGGAAAAAAAATTAGAAAATTCCTAGAGTTGGAAATATAATTAATTAAATCACAGAATTTACTTAATTTCTTTTTCAAATATTTTTCAGGCAAAGCGACGGAATTAATGAAAAACAAAATATAATTATAAAAAAAGTGGCCCAGTTGATTAAAAAATGCCTCTAAATATATAAATTGTTATTAAAAATATACTGAAGTAATATTAAATGCTAATGCTACTTCGTAATTTCACGTATAATTAATATGTGAACGAATAATTTACAATCAGAATTTAATTCTATCTTTTCTATTGCTCTTTTTCAGAATGGAGATTTGTGCATTTCGATCCTGCATCCACCAGTAGACGATCCACAGAGCGGCGAGCTGCCATGCGAGAGGTGGAATCCAACGCAAAACGTCAGGTGAATAAAGTGGCGAGCATAGGGAAAACCCGTGTGTTGATGCTGAATCGGCTCGGCTTGTAAATGTATATTGCAGGCGACTTCGAAAGGAGTAACTAACGAACGAATTTGTTGGCGTTAACATTCGGATTGGCCCTTATTCTCCTTGAATATACCTTCATTTGGCAAAATCTAATTAAATCATTCGAAGCAAAAAAAAAAAAGTGGCTTTAAATTTTCCTATGTAATTTACGTAAATTTCTTTTTTTTATTAGGACAATTCTTCTGTCGGTTATTTCGCTACTGAACGAGCCCAACACATTCAGCCCGGCTAACGTTGATGCTTCGGTCATGTACCGACGTTGGCGCGATTCCAAGGGCCGAGACAAAGAGTATGAAAATATAATCAGGTGAGAATTTACGTTCGAATCTCTCCGTCAGGCACAGATTTATCGATTTTTCGCTGCGGCAATAAAAACACCACTTTTTAGTACATAAAACGATCGTTTATCGTTGTTTTTTCTGATAGCTGTAATTTTAAGTACATTCTTTCAATCAAATGAAACGGAACTGATTAATGTCTTGTGGAAAAGTTGAAATTAACGTAGAAAATCAAATTAATTTGATAGAAAAGTAGCGAATCTAATTCATTTTCTATACGAAGAAGTAATGTTTTTTTACTGGTTTTGATTAAGAAGATTCAAACGCTAGGCAAATTAGTGCCAATTATTTTAAATCCTTTTTATTACAAAGTTTTACGAAAATAGTAACTGTTTAATGGCCTTTTTCCAAGACATACAATTTTTGTATTTCCAAGAATAATACGGAGTGAGATCTTTAAGCCTTTAGCTTCTTTAAAAAAAAAATAGAACCATATTCGTATAAAATAAATGTAAATTTATCTTCAGGAAACAAGCTCAAGTAGCGAAAATCAAATTTACGAATCGAAAGTACGGAATTTTTAAACATTATAACAATTCAAATTGCGGCATGTTTTTCCTGCTGCTTTAATTTACTATTTTTTTTAAGCCTGTAGCTTCCATTTAAAAAAACAGAACCATATTTGTATAAAATAAATGTAAATTTATCTTCAGGAAACAAGCTCAAGTAGCGAAAATCGAAGCCGAGAAGGAAGGAATCATAGTGCCGCTGACACTGGAGGATTATTGCATAAAAACCCGAGCGAGGCCGGCGGAACAGCAGCTCGACATGACCGATTTTTACGACGACGAGTACGAGCTCGACGACGACGAGGACGATCAATTGAGCGCGAGCGACTACGAGGACGGCGACGACAGTGGCAACGGAGAGTCGTGATCCATCTCCTGAATTACTCGTGGAACTAACGATAACGCCAATTATCCAGTTCTGTATAGATTCGTAAATTAACGAGCTTCTTAACCGGCCGCTCTCCTCCGTCTCTCTATCTCTTTTCACTCTCTTATCCGTCTCTGTATTCTATCTTTAACACTTTTTGTCCAATTTCGTGTCTTTCTCGCGACTTGCTTCTTCGCGAGATTCTCGAGATCTCTTTATTCCGCGACGATTTAAAGTCTTGACCGCGAGTTGTCGAAATTCGGCCGCAAAATACGGCGGAGAATCGACGATTGTCCGCAAGAAAAAAAAAAAAAGCACGTAGATGCGATTCGATACGACCGACGAGCCAGCATTTGTCAGCTCAATTGGCAGTACAAGTCGTGTGTCAGTATTTCGTGATTGCGAGACGATTTGTGGAGAATTTTTTTCATTTTTATAGGCTAAATCAATGTGTAATTCTTTTTATAAAGCTGCAATATTTATTTACGCAAATGTCGAACTTCTTCGTGCCAAAAAAAAATTTTATCACAAAATCGCGTTTGTAACTTTTTTTTTGTTAATTTCAGGCTAAAGAACGGGGTTTACTTTTTCAGTCAATACAAAAAATTATGTAAAAAATCTTACATGATCCAGTAAAAAAAGATAGCCGGGTTTAAATATTTTAAAAAAATGTAGGAGTTGAATAATCGAAGTCCTACAATTTTTTGTATTTATATCTGCGATTTTTTTTATAATCAGAAAAGCATTACAAAAGTCGGATCGTGTTTTTGTCTGAAATCGGCAAAATTTCTAAAAACAATATTTTCTGCGCTTGTTATTAAGGGCTTTTAACAGCTTTTTTCAGATTTAAAACGAAGAAGTTCCATTTGAATAAGCAGAAGTCGATTTTTAATTATTTTCATAATTTTATTCCATCGTAAAATTGTTATGCTCTTTAGGCTTATCGTAACTTACAAAAATAACTTAAAATTACATAAAATTTCAAATAATTGTGATCTTTAACAAAAAAAAAAAAAGAGTAGTTTCTGAATGTATATTTTTGTCTCTCCGATTCCGTTGTACGAAGCGAATGTGGAGTATCAATAGTGTGGAGAGCAGAAGAGTCGATTAGTTTCGGACACAGCGCGGAAGCCGTAGCCACATTCGACAACTCGTTGCTCGCGACTCGTTCCATTTCCTCTGTGCCCGATCGTTATTTTGTTCCGTGAGATATTCCCTCGACATCCGGAGCACTGCGCTAGCGGGGGGATCGATATCCGCGTGTCCACGTTTCTTTCTTTTACCTCTTTTTATCCTTTATTTTTCCTAGAAATTATCATGTGAAAAAAAAAATAAAAAAATAAAAAAAAAAGGAAACCAGCTCGAAAAGCCGAAGAAGCGAATGGAATCAAAGATGCGTTCGTGCGCTTGCGACACAGCCTCGTATTTCGATTTTAATTGCGACGACGAAACTTTCTTCCCTCATGTTTAAAAGTACCTGTAGTTAAACGATATCGACGTTATTCGTGTATGTCGTTGAGACTTTTAGAGCAATTGTCCGACACGTTAGAATGTCCAGTTTAGAAGCTCCTTAAATAAAATTAAAACAAAAAAAGCAGCAGCAGCAGCATCAGCAACAGCAGCGAAAAAGAAACGAATATTAAAATATAATAAATTCGGTAGGAGCACTCGTGCTTTTGTTTTATTCGAGAAGATTGATCAAGTTTTTTGATAGTCTGGTTGAACAAAAAAAAAAGATGGAAAAAACATGTGGCTCCGAAAGCCCATCCTTGAAACTTCGATGCGAGTGATGAGACACACACACACACACACATACGTCGTTATTAAATTGATCTCACTCTCTAGTTGAAGTTATGCTATACGCGATACACCCCAATTTATGTAATTCCTTTTGCGTTAGCCTCCCCTCCCCCACGGCATATGAGAAAGCCACTGATTTTTCCTTTCGTATGTCCGTATTATTTATATATCTACTTTAATGGATTTAAGACGCCGGGGTTGAACGACAATGAGACACGCAAAAATATTATTAATCATTTTATTCGATTGTGACTTCCACCGATTTTAGGCAAAAATACATTTTTTCATTAAAAAAAAAAAAGAAAGCCGTATAAAAATTCTCGCATGCTCGATTGTTTATAACAATGTTCTGATCGCACGGAAAAATTCTCAGATTCGAATATTTAAATTTGTAGAAGCTTTTTTTTTCAATGTCTTTTTGACATTTTTCATTTTACATGAAAACAGCAATTTTTTTACGCTTCAAACACTGTTACGAACAATTAATGACAGGGAATTTTTTAAATACAATTTTTGTAAGTGGTGAATAAAATAAAACACGATCTTTTTTTTTGTCCAAAATCGACGGAGGAACATTTTGATCTGTTGAATAGCATAATTTCTTTTTTACTAATTCGATTAAATTTTCTTGTCAATTTGAGACATAGAAATGCTCAGCCTCGTGTCCGCCTCCCCCTTTGAATTTCTAATCTTATTTTAAACAAGTGCAAAAAGAAACATTCTTAGTAGCTCAGGAGCTTAGTTTATCGACTGTACCTCATATTTTCTTTTCAGATTTCATTGTGCAAGTGTAATTTTTTTCGATTAATCGACGCGCGTTTCCGCACCAGAATCGTCGATAGTTTCTTTTTTTCTATTACTCCGACCTCTCGTAAATAGCGTTTTGTGCAGTTTCGACACACATGCCCCTCACTCATGACAAATTGCAACGATTACTCTTATTTCCTGAAAATAAACGAAATGATGATGAACACACGAGAATCGTCAAATTTTTCATACAAACTTTAACTGTTCCGATTTGTAGCGATGATTTTACGCTAGGATTGCGGAAAATTAATCAATGATCTTAGGTTTCAATTGCTCAGAAATTCAGATTTTATATCTCTTGAATTCTAAAACATTAATTTAAAAAAAAAAAAGACAATTTTATAGTAGTCGCTTAATGTAATTTAAATTCATTCTAAAAATCGATAAATCGCAATGCTGTTGTATTTTAAGGCTTAAAAAATCAGCGTTGACTATTAAAATTTAGAAATCATTCGAAAGATTCATATTTTTATTTCAGGACCAAATACCGCGTTTTTTTATGTTCAAATTTTTTTCCAAACCCACATTTTATTCGATTACTCAAGAAAAAGAATTAAAAAATTTTAAATGATAAATAAAATCTGATTTTGACCAAAAATGAAAAATTTCTATCCCTCCGAAAAAAAAAAATTTGTCTTGAAATTTGTTTATTTGAAATCTGTACAAAATCAATTTCCGAGGAAAAGCAAAAACATAAAATCCATTGATTTATTTACCGCCGACCTATTGCACACGGCCTTTTGGCTCTCTGGATGTTTTCTTGTTTTTAATCTTTAGTACGCATCACCGAAGAGATCGCAACACGAATTTTCCACAAGAGAAAAAAAGAAACAAAACAGAAAAAGTAAACCAGAAAGAAAACAAGAGAAAAATTAGCTTATTAACTTGAGCAAAAGAGACTAGGCGAACACGGCTGGTGGCGCTTTGTGGATTTGCGATTTATCACAACGCGCAATTTGTAAATAGAAGAAACCACAGCGAGTTCCACGTGTTTATTGTGAATGGTAAAATTTATTATCGTCAATAAATTGCGTTAAGGTCTCCAGTAAGTTCAATTAACGAAATTGTTGAGCTAAAAATGAAAGAAAAGAAAAAAAAAAAGAAAAGATTAATTAAACGGTTGAGAAGGATATTTATAAACCCATAATTATCGTGTGAAAATATACTCAGTGCTTGAAGTAGTAGTTTTTAGCCAAAACCGAATGTTTCCCTTGAAAGTCAGCGAGCGTAGAATCTCATTCCGTTCTGATTAAACAGTGAAAGAAAAAAGAGAGAAAAAAAAAGCAGAAAAAAAAATAATCATACACAGGATAGGCAAGACAGAAGAGAAACAGCAGGCATAACGTAAATAATTTGTATATTTCGTGACTTATCTCCTCTTTTTTGTACATATCAATAAAGATCTCTTAATACAATTCTTCGACAATATTTACATCGTCATTCGCGTATTTTTTTTCTTTTTTATCTAGCTAATTGTAAATGCAACGCATGTCGCAGGATTTTATTTAATTGCCTTTTATCTGGATCGTATTGATCACTTGTTTTTTTGTTAACATGTGTTCGCTACTACAAGGTCCAATGTCAATCATACTGAAAAAAAATAAATAAATTTACTTAATTATATTTTCTCGTCTGTCACATTCGCGGATTTTACATTAACTTGTCTGTTAAATCAGTCTGTGGAAGAAATAATTGATTGTATAATATTGACGATTGTTGCATAAATCAATACAGGGCATGAATTTTTTAAAGAAATTTTGTTTTGTCAAAATACTACATCGTTATTATCCTAAATTTAGAGCTAAAAAAAATATGTTCAATAGAAAAGTTATGATTTAACGTTACATTTTTTTAACATTTAATTTTTTAAAGAATATGTCTTCAATTAATGTTTTAGATTTCAACGATTCAACTTCAAAGAAAAAAAAAGTGGAAAAAGATTTCAGCGTATTTTTTCTTTTTTTTTTTCAAACTAGCTTATTATTAATGCAATAAAACAAACTAATTACAGCGTAAATATCCTTAATTTGTTTAATTTATGCATGACCTACATTTATTTATACAATAATCAATAATCGGTACGAAAAACTGTAATTTTAGTTTCTGTCACGGTTGATTTTTCGGATATAAAAGTTTAGGGATAGGAAGATAAAATTTTATCTCTCTCGCATCAATACATGTTCCACATTTTTTAAGACGATTCCAAACTACTCGATCGGTAATAAAAACTGTAACACGATTTTTTCCGATACCGTTGATAGTTTGGATTTTAAAAAATGAGAAAGTTGTCCTACTGTAGGGCGACTCAATTGTTTTTTATTCAAAAGATCAAGTATTGCGAAAAAATTGCTGGTTTCGTATCACCCTCAGGAAATTGGAGCGCTTCACGTCAGTTAAATGCTATATTTTTTAAAATCGATTCTTTACATTTTTAAGTATCGAATAATTAACAGAGTGTGTTACATGTATTACATGTATACTTTATTTAGGGAAACATTGACTGATGGATTTACAAAAACATAAAATTATTAAAGTTCATTTCTGAGGACATTCTCGTTGCATTTTTTAAATATTTTTTTTAAGTATTATCCGTAATTATTGTCTCGAAACAGGCTCTACAAAAATAACGGTATAAATATTTTATAGTGCTAATCGTTAAAAAATGATCGCCTGTTTTTAACGAGCAACAAAAATTGCCACATAAATAAAAGACTAATTATTAAATATTAATGCTATGAAATATTAAGGTGGTCAAATTCTAAAGCATCTTGAAAAAAACAGAACGCGACATTAAATTGACATAAAAATACGGATTATTTTTTAAAAGAAACAATAAAAATGTACAAATTTTTTTTATTGATTATTTAATATTTTTGTAAATTCATGCTTAATGTAAATCTAGTATGAAGTGCTCCAATCTCTGTAGCAGTATATTCTAGTATAAATGCCCGTTTATAATTTTTTTTTTTTGTAAACTATGAAACGTAATGAGTTGGTATTTTGCATTTATATTTATTCGTGCTCGAAGTGACGAATTTCTATAAATAATCTTATAAAAATATAAATACATCCACCGTCGCCAAAATTATTGTCCAAGCGGACAAAGAACTATATTTAAAAAAATTCTTTATGTGGTAAAAAATTGAAAAAAGTTGCGGTATTTGAAAAAAAAAATCTTCACATCTTTGAACAGTAATTTTGACGACATGAACTGTCAATATCTTCCAAAAAAATTATATAAAATTGTACATTCAAATGGAGATATTACTTTGAA
Source organism: Perithous albicinctus (assembly GCA_964016905.1). NCBI lineage: Eukaryota > Metazoa > Arthropoda > Insecta > Hymenoptera > Ichneumonidae > Perithous > Perithous albicinctus. Next base: position 34,751,116 of record OZ024688.1, on the reverse strand, counting down.
CATGATAAAATATAAATGCAAAATACCAGCGCACTAAATTTAATAATCAAAGAAAATATATTTTCGAAAAATTGTCTTCATGAAAATCATCTATCCTTTAAGGACTACTAGAAGGAAGAATTTTTTTTATCAGTGTTGAGGCAAATTTAGTCCACCAGTTCTCTTGTAAACCAGATTTGGGCCTTTTTAATGTTGCGTGTGATTTAGAAGAATTTCACTCAGCAATGTCTCATTTTCCTATCATTAAACGGCGAGATTTTTTTTTGTGATACCCAGGTCAAAATTATCCACAAATTTAGAAATTGTAAACATAATTTTGACACTTAGAGGCACCTCTTAAAGTTTTGACTTTTCTCAATATTTAATCTGCTAGCCAGTGTAGAATGCTATTACGAAGGAAATGAGGCGTAAAGTGAAAGTCCACTAAGCGATTTCATCTGAAATTCGCGAAGGGTTCAAAAAATTCGAATTTGGATTACAATATCAAGGAATTTGGTTTCAAACACTGACTGAAAAATTCTATGTTCCAGTCCTTAAATAATAAATAAATTTCATATTTATCGGTCGATCGAATTTGAAAAAAAATTCTGAAAATATTTTTTTTTTGTTCGATTCAACGCCCTCAAACTTAGACTTTTCGATTTGAACGATCTTACTCAAAATAATTGTGTAGCAGCGAACATGTGAAAGTATACAAAGATGAGTAAAAAAAAGTCAATTCAGTCTGGAATCTCGTCGTGTTTCGATCGTCTTTTTTTTTTAGGTATCCCGACAAGCAGATGATTCTTCGGAGTGCAAGTTTCAGGCACGAGTTTCGCCAAATGAACGTTATACCCAAACTGTTGAGCCTGCAGTCGTCTGTCGGTATCGATGACAGCCATGCACGTATTTCCCTGTTTGGTTTTAGCATTTTTTTCATCGTGTGTCTGATCGGCAGCGTGGCCGAGTACCAAATAATCTCTGTTATTAACACGCTCTCGAAAAAGCTCGCTTCTCGGATACGTGATATGATGACAATCGTGAACAGATCCATAACAACACGGACAACTCACGAAAATAGCGTTTCTTCGTATACAATGTTGTATAACAAGATCGGTAGCAACGCCGCATGCGTGTAGCGACGTACCGATATCAAAATCACCCTTAAAATAATCCAAATTGCACTGATAAAACTTGACGTTATTCAATTGCAATTTAGTCACTCTTTCCTTTGATCTATTCAACGATTCTTCCTTATTCTCCAGCAGTATAACAGTGCATTCTGGCAGAAGATAAGCAACTAAAATCCCAAGATGACCACCGCCCGAGCAAAAATCAACGACAACATCGCCAGGTTTTGCTAGCTTCAAAATAGGCTTGCAGAGATTCTCCAATTGCTCCATTTTTCTCTTCAATCTCGTTAGCGGCAAATTACCACCATCCGGTGTTGCTTCGTACGGAATTTCGTCCCAGTTAAATGCCAATTCAACCCCAAAAGGTTCGGCATCAATCTCCAAGCTAACAGGCAAATTTTCCGCCAAATTCAGTGAATTCTCTACGTCGTCCTGTTTCGTGTAAATTCGATTTCGTGGCTTGTAACGTTTAGGATCACTTTTGTAGAGGCTTTGATTTTTAACAGACGGAAGAGTGCAAGTAGCTTGAAAGGATTTACCATTTTCGAGGCGAATACACGTCAAACAGCTGGCAATTTGTGAATCATCGATTATTCTCTCATACCAACGAGCTGTTAATGGCAATAAGTTGGAAATTATTTCTTTTGGCGTAAAATTGAAGATAATATGAACGCAAACGAATATTATTATGTCGGCCAAAGTAACGCAAGAACCCTCGGCATAAATATGCTCAGGAACAACGCCTTTCTCTTGCGCTGTCGTGCCATTCGCTTGAGCGAATTTTTTCGACATTGTGTATTTGTACATATTGTGGAGACGCACTGGCTGCGACATGTGACACTCAAAACGCGCCAGGGACGTCGGTAATTCGTTGGAATTAGCGAAAAATGTTTTTAGCGTTGATATCAAATCAATCTCGCAGTATTTCGTCCATACGCTAGATTCCGAAGGTGAGAGTAAGCAGGAATCTTTAAAACCCAACAAATTGCGTGAATAATGCTCGGGATCACGGATAATCGTGCTTTTAACGATTTGTCGAAGACTCGCGCATAATCCAGCAACTACTGTGTCATCGTTGACAATTACATTTGGCAATTCGCAGGATTTTGCGTAGTAAGGAATTTCACTGATTTCTGATAATTCGTAAGTGAATTCAGCGATATTTACGGAATATCCACGTGCACATTTCATTGCGTTTTTAATGAGGGTGATTTTGATCTGGGATTCGCAGTATTTGATCGTAAAAAGAGTGACAACTGTCTCGATTGGAGCTACACATGATCTGGCTGACGTAGAGAAGATCTCTAAGTATATTTCGTCTGTTTTCATCATGACGATGAAATTTTTTTGGGAGGAAATACTGATGAGTGGCTTTTTCTTCTTCTTCTTCTTCTTTTTTTTTTAGGCAATTTGTCAGACGCTGTTTCGCAGTTGACGAGCTACTTTTCTTATTACTCTCTTTCGGAGAATCGCCTCGCGCCAAAATACACTTATGCAGGATAAGACTGAGAGAGCAGACATAAAACCCTCGAATTTCCAGAAAGAACGCTCCTCCAGCCAAGCCACTCGATCGCAACTGAAACACACGAGAATTCAATAAATTCAATTGATCAAGTTAATTACAATTTAATTTATTAAAATTAATTGTCCATTTGTTGAAAGGGGTTGAACGTTGAGAGAAAATAAGAAATTTGCTTGAATTTGATAATTCAGATTTTTTCGAAATGACATTAATAATACAAGATTTTCTTTTATTGTCAATAACTTTATCAATTTTAGAACCATGCAGCTTTTGAAGTGCTTATTTTAGTGTATGAAAAGAACTCCAAAACGTGTTTTACAAAATTCAAGGAATCTTTGAATAAATTACATTAAATAGGAAGAAAAAAATATGTTTTCTCCAATTTCCAACAACTCCACTAATTTTACTGCTACGTAGGTTTGATAATGCACAATTTGAAGATTAAACAAGCCTATCATACATACAAGAAACGCGTTTTAGGCATCGCTTCGACCAAAGCAGTTAATTAACGTTCCGCGCTAGCTATCAAATTTGACAAGAAAGATTGTGTTTGAGTTAGTGGTTGACGCGCGACGCATTTAGCGTACAGGAGCTATAACTCTAGCGCAAATGTCGAGATATTAGGCTGGAATTTTTTACACAAATGGACGAACCGTTGAGCAACAGTTGATACAGAATTTGGAGAAAAAAAGACAAGTGCTTAAAATGTTAGTTTACAACATTTCTGATAATTGATCACAGAGTTTCTCTAATTTTTTTTTTTATAAATGTTGATATGAAAAGTTGTTCTAAAACAAACAGGACACAGAACTTTCTCTCATCTGGGAGGAAAAAAAAAAAAAACTGAAAATATCTGAATATATTTTTAGCAACTACAAAATTATGCATTAATTTAATTCTGTGGAAAGAAATATTTTGTAATATTTTCCAACTCACCTTCTAGTGATAGTTTCGCCGTTTTTGCATTTTAGTACTTCCTTGTACCTGGCGTGAACGCAAACTCCTATGCTTTCGCTTGCTATTTCAAAAGCTGTGCATGGATGACACTCCGATATGACTTCGTACTCTTCGTTTGTCGCACAAGTGGCATTATTCTCGATGCTCTCGATGTATGGACTGTTGTTTGAACTGTCTGTCCAGTGACTCTCCACAATCAAGACAAGTATCGTCAGTCTGAAATAAAAACAAAGAATCAATTGTTTTCTCGTGCAATCGTGATTCTTAAATGAATCAAACTTGATCTATTATTCACTTATTTTATTTACTGCACGCCTGACTAATTTTTATGACCTTATGGTTTTCAATGGTATTCCAAAAAAAAATATTACTATTGATAGAATATTTATTCAGACTCCGAAATAAATTTGTTAATAACACAAAGTCTTTAACTGTTCATTAAGAAATAAATTTAGCATAAATTCAAGATAAACTGAAAATAAATAAAATTAAAAAAAAAGTGTATTATGAAAAAAAATGTTGATATCAAATAAATAGAAACATTCACATAAATTCTCTCCAACAGCCTCTTATATTTAATTTCTCATCATGAATAATTTTACATAGAGAAAAATATACAAAAGAACTGAAATGTTAAAAAATCTGTGTCTAAAAATATGATTTTTTTTTTAGGAAAATGCAAAATTGAAATTGTGTTTTTAGAATTATCCAAGAATAAAATCTTGAGTGTTATTTTCATGATACACAAAATTCCAGAAATTAACATCAAACAGATGTGGCTCCAAAAAATATATGAATTTCTTTTACAAAACAGGATATATAAATTACATTTATAGAATTTTCAGAGTGTGGAAACCTTCAACTTTATTTCCAGGATATTCAAAATTCCAGAAATTAATTTAAAAAAAAAAACTATACACCTGTAAATATATAAATTTCATATGAAATGCAAAATTACAATTGCATTTTTAGAATTACAAATCAATGAAACCTTTAAGATTAAATATCTTTAGAATGTGCAAAACTCCAAAAATCAGTAGAAAAAGATCTGCCTCCAAAAATATATGAATTCTGTTTTAGAAAATACTAAATAAAAATTGAACAATCTACTTGTAAATATATGAATTTCTTAAAACCTACAAAAAATAGAAACTGCGTTTACAGAATTTTCAAAAGATGGGAATCTTTGTCATAATTTCCAGGAAATGCAAAATTCCAGGAATTGACGAAAATATTCTATCTACAAATATTTAAGTTCCTGAAAAAATGCAAGATTGAACTTGCATTTAAAAAATTACAATAAAATCTTTAATATTTAATATTCTCAGAGTATTCAAAATTCCAGGAATCAATGAAAAAAGAAACAATCTAACTATAAATATATACATTTTTAACAAAAAAAGAAAAAACTAAAATTGCATTTTTTAAGTTTCCCAACCATGAATTCCACTTTATTTCCAGGATAATGAAAATTCCAGGAATTGACAAAAAAAAAAAAATCAGCCTACAAAAACATATGATTTTTTTAGAAAATCCAAAATAGAAATCGCATTAATAAAATTTTCCAAAGAAGCCTTCAACATCATGTCCAGTATATCCAAAATTCCGAAAATTGACAAAAAAAAACAATCTACCTATAAACATACAAATTTCACACAAAACTAAAATCGGATTTTTTTTTTCAGGACCACTAAACATGTCTAAAAACAGCCACTCCAATTATCAACCACATAATTAAATCAATTTAAAAAAAAAGCACTTATTTTGACGTTTCTACAGTTTGGAGCATTTTATAGGTTAGTTCAACCGTAAAAAAAAAAAAAAAAATAACTGACCCTCCGAGCAGTGTGATACCCAACAGCATGCGTTTTTTCGTGCAGGATTCAATCATTTCGTATAATTCGATCCAACCTCTTCGACCTATTTATATGTATAAATATTAATTAACAAATCACATCGATAATTTGCACGTATTTCTTATTTCTTTTCTCAACTACGCGACTCTCTCTCTCCGTCTCGCAGGAAGAAAAAAAATGTTGGTAGGCCTGAAATTGCGACGTCGTCGCCATGAATGAAAAATGCACTTTAATCACGCATGCGCGACGAAGAATTGACAAAGTATATAGCCAACGCGCAATTGTGTGCAAGTCGTATATGCACAAGCAAAAGAGAGATCATTCGCGCGTTTGTATTTTCGGCTGGGTTTGTGCAGGTGGAGCGCGTTCGGCTGGGTTTGTTCTATCAGTCCGGCGGCGAGTGTCGATCGTGCCGGGAACGAGCAACGGAGAGTGAAACGAGAGACTTGGGGTGTAGTCTCAAGTTTCATCTCCGTTAAATTCGTGGGTCCATCCATCGCCGAGAGGGGAACAAGGGGAGGGCAAGGGCCTGAGGGGCTGATTATTACGGTAAGGTGTCCAAAAAGGAATATTTTACGCTTGAAAAAAAAACAAAAAACGACAACAACAACAACAAAAAAACAAAACAAAACACAGATTAAAGCTCTGAATTTCACGCCTAAAATAACCCTCGTGTTACGAGTGCGATGTTAAAATAAAAAGGAAAACAACAATTGCGAAACGCATCGCGCGCAGCACAGAGTCTCCGAGTCTGTCACACGCTTTAGACGCGCCTGAGATCTGTCACTTTCAGACTGCATTTTTTTCTTCCGTCAACAAAAAAGTTCGTCGGGCATTATTTTTATTTTGGCGTTACACGAAATTTAGAGGTTTTCGATTTTTCGTCGCAGGACCAAATTTAATTGGTTTTTTTTTTCATTTATTTGACTTTTAGGAAATTTTAATTTTCCGTGATATTGTTTAGTTGGAAATTTACTTTATTGGAAAATGTCACTTTGGAAGTAGAGAAAAAAATACAATATTTTTATATTGTATTTTTTTATATATATATTATGTGATTTTTTTTTTGTAGTCTTAGCTTTCGGTGCAAATATTTTCTTTATTTTTCTTATGGAATTCAGACTGTTTTGGTCTGTGTATAGGAATTTTGAAATTGAAGTTTATCTGCAAAAGTTATTTTTGTTACACAAAATTTAGTCATTTTTTGATTTTCTATCTGAGGGCATTTTTTTTTTTTTTTTTTTTTTTCATATATTGATTTTTAGGAAATTTAATTTTTATGCTATTGTTTAGATGAACTTTTAGAGCTTTATGAAAAAAAAGACACTTGGGAAATACAAAAAAAATGTAATATTTTTATAAAGTTTTTTTTTTTCGTAGTCTCTTGATGTAAATATTTTCTTCATTTTCAATTGGAAAATTGATCTGCAAAAGTTATTCATTAGTCTTCTGATCGAAAATAAAAAGGTCTGTAAATTTCATGTAACAAAAAATGAATAACTTTTGCAGATAAATTTTCCAATTGAAAATGAAGAAAATATTTACACCAAGAGACTACGAAAAAGAAAATAACTTTATAAAAATATTACATTTTTTTTGTACTTACCAAGTGTCTTTTTTTTTTCAATAAAGCTGTAAAAAGTCATAGATTTAAATTTCCTAAAAATCAATATATGAAAAAAAAAAATAAAAAAATAAAAAAAATTGCCCAATTTTTCGATCAGAAGACAAATTAAATTTCTCGATAGATGAAATTTTGCAGCTTCATTGAAAAATATTACCTGAAACAGAGAAAAAAAATTTAGTATTTTAATAGTTGTAATTCTTTTTCTGGTCTATGTACAGGACTTTTAATTCGAAGTTTACCTGCAAGAGTTATTTTCATTTTGTTACATAAAATTTATAGATTTTTCATCAGAGGCCAATTTAATTTTTTTAAAAAATATATTGACTTTTAGAAAATAAAAATTTTCGTGCTATTGTATAAATGAAATTTTGCAACTTTATTGAAAAATCTGATTTAGAAATTAGAAAAAAATGTTAATATTTCTGATTTATTTTGACGCTTTTCATTCTTTTTTTCGTCTCTGCACAGAATTTTTTATTTCAAGTTTATCTACAAAAGATATTTTTCTTTTGTGTATACAAAATTTTAGAGATTTTTCAATCCTCTATCAGAAGACAATTCCCTCTTTTTATATACAAAAATAAAATAGTTGTACTAAACTTATTGCTAACAAAGTTCACTGTGCAAAAAAAAAAAACCAAAGTACCTTTGCTGCAAGAATCTGAAACAGAAATTCCAATATTCAAAGTGGCTAAAATATTCGTACAAAGAGTCTTTGCAAAGTCAATTTGGTTCATTAATGCAACATGAATACACGAAGGTAAAATTGAAAACCAAAAAAATGTGCACACACGAGGTACAAAATAAAATGCCTCATTTATAAAATATTTTTCTTTATTTTATGAGAATTTCATTTGAAATTTTTTAAAACTCAAACTATTATGAACAAAAAATAATCTCTCATACCCTTTTTTAGTGAACTCTTCTTAAAAAAAAATGATTATAATACGGAATAACAATTTAAATAAAAATTTAAATAACAATTTAAATAACAATTAATTAAAAGTACAATTTGTTCTATTTTGTATTTTTTCAAAAGACCACTTTTCTCAATTCATTCACATGATTTTTCTCTCGACTGTGTATAGATGTTGTCTGGGCAGATATTGAGCTGTGACCTACCAGGCAGTTTGAGCGATTATTACCCTCTTAGAGGTACAATTGAGCAGGCATAACCTGGTTGAATGGGGCAATGATCTCTGCTACGTATCTTACATACGCTTAGACAATTTTCAATTATCAACATGGACGGCCCTTGCCTTCACCAATTCATCACGGCGCCTGTTAAGAATTGTCTTCAATTGCGCCGTATTAGACAGTAAGATATTTTGTGCATCGGTAATGAAGAACTATTGTCCTGGATCTCTGTTTTAATCCCTCGACCCTCTCTCTCTCTCTCTCTCTCTATCTTTTTGTACCTCATTCAACGAGTAGTTTTGTTAGTATTTAGAAAAAGAGCTGTAAGCTTTTATCTAGACTGGAGCAGCAATCATCCGGGACGTGTATGTGCATGAAATGTTATCTAAAAGTATGTAAAACTTCTGGATTGCTAATATTACTAACGCTGAAAATAATTTTTTTTTTAATTCACCTGCTCCTTAAGATACATTTTTTATTTGTATTCACTGTTTATTGATTGTCCGAAAAATGTGTCTACCTGTTTTATGCAATTTTTTTTCTTTACACTGAGAAAGCAGATAATAATTGTGCGGGCTTACGACCGATTTTTTGCTTCGTACAACTCAAAAATTAGTTTGTTCGAAAATTTACCAAAATTTTCTTTGAGACTCATTTTTTTCGTTGTACTATCTACGAATTTAATTGTACGTCGACAAACGGTATTTTATACAATTCGATTACTTTTTTCCAATAATCCAATACTGACCTAGAATTTTGATTAATTTCAATCTATTGATACACACTTTTTATCGGAGTTTCAAAAATCTCAATCAAGGTAATATTTGTAGGTAAATTAAAATATTTCCTTGTGCGGAAAATTGGTCCGCTAATTTCCACAATTATTTAACAATCTCCTGTGCATTTTTCAAAATTTTAGTTTGTATTAACTGCGAGAAAAATATGTCTACTAATTTGATGTAATTTCATCTTTATCATCTGTTAATAATCCAACTTACTTCTTACAACAAATTCTAATCGATTATTATTTTATTACTTCGTGATACTAATTTTTTTAGACAAATTTCTTCAAATAATTTAATATTTGTGAATAGTGAACTCCAATTTTTTCTTTATCATTTATTAATCATCAAAAGTCTGCCTACAACAATTCTAATAAATCACAATTTTATTATCTGGCAATAAAAATTCGTTAAAGAAATTTCTAAGTTTCAATAAATTGGATTTATAATACATAATTTATACACAATAATATTGCCTGCTGCACTAAACTAAGTTATCCTTATCATAAATTCCTACCAATAATTTATGTGCATTAAAAATGCATCTAATAATTTAACCCAATTTTATTCTTTTACTACCTATAAATAAAAAAAAATTACCAAATTACCAACAATAAAAATGAATTAAAAATCTGCTAAACTAAACTAAACTGTATGTTTCTGTACATATACGTAACATTGCCTCTTGCAGATTAAAAAAAAGTGTGCACGTGCCTTTTCTGCTTCTTTATAAATGTGCACATCTTCGAAAAGAAAAAAAAAGAAGAAGAAGAAGAAGAGGCAAAGATAAATGAAAATGAAAACACTGATAAGAGACGATATTCTCTGGACTTGGTTCTATATAGACAATTCACCAGACACGCGATCTATTTGCAGCACCGACAGTATATACTCGGGATTGATTAGTTATTAGGAAATACCATTGTAGAGCCAGGTGAATATTTGAGTATCAACGAGACGACACGACGAAGGCTATACAATCGATTTTGTTATTGAACTCTGACATGCACACTGTCGTCAATGACTAACAGGGTGAATAACTTAAGAGGGTATCAGTAATTTTTTTTTTTTTTTTTTTTTTCACGCTTAAGACTTTGTATCTGGTCACCCGGATTAACAAACTATAAACGACGAGCTTATAACGCTGATTAAACAATTCGTTTTTTTTCCCTCTTTCTCTCTCTCTCCTTCTAATGCTCCAGGATGCGATCATTAAAAATTATTATTGCGTAATAATTCGCCCCAGTGTTGCGCAACGGGTACAACTGGGCTTTAAGTTTTATGTAATGGAAAGCCATACAACTAAACCGACGGAATCTGACGTCTTTGCCGCACTAATACACCACGCCACTTACGAAACTATTACTATTACACGTTTTACTGGTGCTGATAAAACCGCATCGACACTCTTGCCCTTCGCTACAATCCATTTTTCCCCTCTGCCCCCTCGCATGATTATATTTCACACGCCAATTGGTAACGTAACGCGTAATATCGTTTCAGCTGATTGTATCGTAATACGCATAGTTGGGAATAAATTTGAAGAAAAAAGTGGCTTTTTTTTTTGTTAGTTGATTGGAAATTTGGATTATTATTTCGTTATTTTAAACGAGTTAAAAGTCGATTTTTTTGTTAACGTGAATTACGGATTAAAATGAGTTTTATGCATTTTATGTTTATAGCGAAAATATTGATTTTTGTAGAATTTCCATTTTTTGGGACAAGAGAAATAGCTGAAAAGTAAATGAAAAATCAAAGGCTTTCAAGAAATCTGGGACATTGATTTTTGGTAGTATTAAAAAATTACTAAAGTTTAATATATATTTCAACAAATTTGATAGAACTTTTTTTTTTATTGTGAAATCAATTATCCGATTTTTTTTATGAAGGTGTGAAAAGCCCTGAATTTTTGTTGTTCTTGTCAAATTTATCCACATAAAGTAGAATCTGAGTAATTTGGGATAAGATAAACATTTGAAAATAAGAGATATTAACGCTAAAAAGTTATTAATAAATTATTTTTAAAAAGTGTTCAACCAATTTGATAGAACATCTTTTAAATATGAAATGAATTATTTGATTTTTTTTAAATACACGTTTTTTATCATTTTTTACTGACTGTGAATTTTTTACTTTTTTATAAAAAGGTGTCAAAAACTTCCAATTTTTTTTTACATTTTTGTAAAATTGATCCACATTATACAATTTTGAGTTTTTTGAACGAAGATTTATATAAACACAGTCTTAAGAAAAATTGAAAAGGGATCCTTCACAATAATAGCAAAAATTTTTAACGAATCAAATGTGGTATAAAAAAAATACCTCATCATTATAATCTGAGTTTCCTGCCCGAAATTCGTGGGTCAATGAATTAATAAATATTTCTTGAATTAAATATTAGTAACACTTTTGTTTTAGTACAATTCAAGATTAACATGAAATCTTTTATTCCTGAATGACGAAATAATGTTCCCTTTGCAAAATCTGTTCTCTATTTTTATCATTATTTCTTTTTAAATGCCACTGATATTCTTTGTTGAAAAAAAAAAAAAAAAACAATTCTGTTGATTTTTTTTTCAATGAAAAATAAAAATATTTCCAACTGTCTCAGTTAAGATTGCGATTAGATGTACAACTGAATATGAATCTGATGATAGTACAGCACGTGTGGTTTTAGACAAATGCATGATAGCAGCATAAAAGTAAAATGATTAAAAGCTGATTGTAGAATTTTTGTGGGATTAACACTCGAATGAACGGGTTCCACTTGGCTATCGCACTTGTACGAGTGATTGTATGAAACCCGAGCTCCAGATAATTGCTAATTTATTGTTTTTAATGTTCTATGCAGAGTCAAGTGGATGAATCCACGTGCAAGCACCAATGAAGCCTATGTTCCAACTTACGTCGAGCACCTGGCCAACGTAATTACACATGGAATATGGGTAGTGCCCTCGCTCTTGGGAGGCCTTGAACTTGTCAAGCGCTCTTCAACATGGACCCAACTCGTGTCCGCATGGGTATACGGCACTTCGCTGCTCCTCGTCTTCGCGGTCTCGACATTCTTTCACAGCGTCCACTACTGCAATCACACGTACGATGATTATTTTGCTGTGATTATAAGCATTCGATTGACAGCACATTTTTTAAAACAAGCTCACAGATGCTTGCAAAATTGCTTTCTCACAGAGTCATCAAAGGTACAAAATAATGAGGAAGCAATTTGTAAGGTTCTACTTTGCAGGCTTGTTTAAATAGTGCATACACTAAAATTTAAATGATTCGTTATTTAGAATTACAAGAGGCTGCAAAGTAGAATCTTGCACATTGCTTCCTCATTATTTTTTGAATTTTTAGAAAGCTACCTCTACGAGGAAGTATGTTGATGGCTTCTTCATACAAGTAGCTTTGTAAAAAAAATTCTCTGAGTTATAAACTCTTTGTTGGATCCTCAGCAAATTTAGTAACAAATAGGGATGCATTCTATTGAAGTTTTATGCAAACTGTTAGATCAGCTCCTTGAACCGTTTTTAAGTTATAGCATTTTTTTTTAAATTACGAAAATGCAGATTTCTATTAAAACTTTACGACTTTATAGATTTTTCCTAAATTTACTATGAAACATTGACACACTATATTTAAGTTTTATGCAAAAATTGGTAGTGGCCGGTTCCAAAAAAAAATCACGGATAATCTAATTTAGGAGAATGAGATAAAAGTATCTTATTAACGATTACAGTTTTGTAAATTTGGCAAAATAAGTGATATGGAAATGTACACTTTCATTTTTTAAGAATTTGTTTGGCTTTGGTCGTTTTATAACATTATTGTTGTTAAGCTTCGTCGTGTCAACCTAATTTTTATAGATGGAATTTTTTACACTTTCATTGTATAATTTTTTTATCTACACCTTTATTTATTTTTCTCAAAACTCTACTAAACTAAATATAAAAAGAATCTATCAAAAGCACCTACAATTTTTTTGTCCAGATACATTATTTTCAAAATTAACATGGTAATAAAATCTCCATTTAAAAATAAAATTGACTGCAGTTTCTGAAGAAAAAAAACCTAGTACTCTAAGGAAGGGAGGCTCACGGTTAATTGGATTTCCACCTTATTTATGATAAAATTAGACTATTTTTATAGAGTTAATTTCTAAGTAAAGGGGAATCCGATGTGTCCAGAAAAAAAAAGAGCATAAACAATTATCTATCAAGCAGGAAGCCGTGTATGTATACGAAAGGTCATCACTCCTTTATTATTCAGCTTGTATGGGTCTGTGTAGGATATCACTCATGTACCGATAGCTGCAGAGGACTGAAAGGCTCGACCATTTATGAATATCACTTATTTTCATCGTCCTCCAGTATAAAAGGCTTCGCCCCTTTAAACGCTGCCATTCTTCGTATAAATCAACGTCGTTGATCAATACTTTGAAAAAAATGTACTGAGTTATTTGCATACCAACATGAGGGGTGTCTTTTTTTTTTTTTTGTCTTCCGGTCACAGGGCAGATTATCAACTTGACAGATTTTTTTTTTATAGAAATAAAAATGAATAATCGCAAAAAAAAAAAACAAGAGAAAATATTTTATATCAAACATATTGATATAAATTATTAATAAACAGCCACAATTTCAGTTTCAAAAAAGTGAACAAACTTTAAAAAAGCTGCAAAATTCAATGCAGCTCTCAATTTTTTTTCGTATTTTTACTCAATATTTTAAATGAAAGATTATTCGGAGCAACGATGAATGATCAGCACTTAATTAAGAAACGCCTTTTTTTTTTGCTTGTGAGAAACTGGGACAAGTGCCGAGTCGATATCACTTATAAATCCTTTGTAATAAGAGACCATTGTCTCAGCATTTCCGACGATAATTTTCGATAAATTAAAAAAAAGAAAAAAAAAAACTTCACAGGCAATTGAAAGATGTCCTTCACCGCTGCGACCGAGCAATGATTTATGTTTTCATCGCCGCCACATATTTTCCATGGTTGATGGTCGAGGACTTTCCTGACAATGTTTGGCTCTCGCTGATGCGATATATCGTCTGGATTATGGCGACTTTGGGAATTCTCTATCAGCAAGTTTTTCACGAGCGTTACAAGATGCTTGAGACGATAATCTACTTGGTGATGGGAATTGGACCGAGCGTTGCGGTGATCACTGTCGTGAGTATATTATTGATTCTTACAAGATAACAATGAACATCAATTTCTCAAATCTCGAAATTTTCAAACGACATTCGTTTTTGTTTTAATTTACAATTTATATTTTAATACAATAATTGATAATAAGAATATTTTACGTGTCAGGCATTTCAAGACAAATCGAGGGGGTCGTCATATTTTTTTTTCTTTTAGAAGAAGAAGACCACATATTTTTTTTTACATTTCTTTTAAAATTGTCGTTATTGAAAATGTTAATTTTTTTTTTTAAGTCTTGACTGAAACACAACATTTTGGGACTATAAAGATGGGCGTAAAAATAGGATAACGGCATAAAATAAAAATCAAAAGTATGATTTCTTTGGATTTTTTTTTTTTTAAATTTTCAACATTTAGTTTCCAATCATTTTCTTTGGTACAATTTGTATTTACTCGTTTCATTGTACAATTGTATGGGAAACTGAAAAAATTGCGAAATTTTAAGATTTTCCTGTCTTTTAAGTTTAAAGTATCTAAAAATTGAAAAGAAGCTTACTCGTTTCCCCAGATTTAAGACAGTATTTTGCAAACATAAATATGAGGATAACGACCATGTCGAATTGACCTGAAATGTCCCATGCACGATCCCAGCCAAAAGTCAAGTTTGATAAGAATTTTAAGTACTTCGCGATACGATGAGAATATGAAAAAAAAAATCAATGATACGAAGACACTAAGAACATTGATTTTCAATAATAACAATAGTACCATAAAATTATTATTAATAAAATAGATAAAAAATGGTTGGAAGTTTCTTTTTTAAATGCAAGGTATTCATTGATTTTGGCGAGAACACATAATTTTTAAAAATTATTTTCCTTCTTTTACGAAACTTTCGAGAATTTCTTAAGCCTAATTTTTTATTATAAAACTCATGAAACTTTCAACCATTTCTTAAAATAAAAAAGAATGTAAATAAAGAAAGAAAATACAGAAAAAAATTAAATTCGTTTCGCAAGACAAAAAAAAATTATTTGTGTTTTCGTTCAACATCAAAATTCTTAGGATCTTTTATCCTAAATTAACTGGAGTCCAAATAAACAAAGAATGTCGGTTAGAAATTTGTGAAAATTGCTTAATCGTTGCCACGATTTTTAATACACTCGAGAAGTTAACCGAAGTTTAATATAATAATTTTAGAACAAATTCGACAACATTGCCGAGCTGAAGACCGGTGGATTGATCTACATAGCTGGTCTCGTGTTCTTCAAATCCGACGGACGAATTCCATGCGCCCACGCAATTTGGCACCTGTTTGTCGCCGGTGGTGCTGGATTTCATTATTACGCTATACTCCGGCACTTGTATCCAACGCTAATGGATCAAGTAGATGGTTCAGTCGCGGGCTCACCTCTGTCCGATCTTCTAGGATCTCACGTTGAGCTCTAGATGCCATTTCTTTTAGCTTGACACGGATCTTCATCGATCTTTATTGTCACTAGTACGAAATAGTTTTATCGCCAAAATCGTACTAAACGGGCGAATCCATTGCTAGAGTTCGATAAACCAATGGTTAAAGTCAGTTGTTTTTCTTTTCTACTATATTACAAAATACTTAGGATATTATATAATTTCGAGGATAATCAAACTCGCTCGTTTATAATACATATATTTTTCATAAGAAGCTCTGCTCTTTTTTGCGTCGCGAGCTTTGATATATTCAACTGTACTAGACGATTAAATATCCATATTTAGAGAAAGTCTTATAAATTCGTAAAGAGAGACTCACAAAATCGCGAACAAAGTCAGATAAAAGTTTTAAGAAACTGTGAGTCAATAATCCGAAAACTGTGAGGCTTTTTTTATATCGGAGATAAATAGCTCGATACATTCGAGTTTAGGGATACTTCGCTGAAAATAACTGAAATCGCCTTTTTTTTTACTGTTTCATTCTTTTAAACGAGAGAAGTGTTTTTTTTTAAGAATAGGATTTAAAAGGAAATTTTATGTGAAATGCAGTATTTATGAAAATATTTGAATCCAATGGGATCCTTTCTTTTTACAGAAAAAAACTGCATTAATGGTGATAGTCGGGAATCAGCGGCTCATTTTCAAAGCTTTCTGAAATAATGTTTTTCACTTTTTTTGATCTTGCAGATAAATATCAGCGAATGATTATCATCGTATTAACCCGCTGGGAATTTATGTCGTTGAATAAGCCACTCAGTGTTGCTGTACAAACTTTTCCTTGTTTGAAAAAGAAACTAATTGTAGGGCGTGTCTATTGGTTTGTAAATTAGGGAGAAAATATGGCTTACTTAATATGTGGCATAAGAGCTTTGTCATTAAACTGCTGCTGTCTGAGTTGGAAGAATTTACAGTCAATTCTCGGTTGCTGATCATCAAAGATAACATATAGTTTTCTAAAAAAAATTTGCTGGCATATGGGTGAAAATTTCTAGCTTGCGAATCAATGAGATTTCTTTTATTTTGTTGCAATATAAAAATAAAACGTAAAGTAGAACCTTTCATAGAGAAAGCTGTGAAAAATAAAAAATTATTGGGAAGGCAAAAAAGCATTTTTTTCAAACTGAAATTTAACAAAATTTCAGTGCTCGAGAAATGTTTAAAATTCAAAATGCTAAAACATATTTTAACAAAAATTGTAACTAATAATGAGAATTTACTGCTAAAAATAATTATCAATACAATGCTTTCTTTATAAGAAAAGTAAAACATTACAAACACACAAGAAAGTCACTGATTAATTTTTCTAACTTGCACCTGCAAAATCGCAAATTCCTCACACACGAAAGATTTTATTTCAATGATTAAAAAAAAAAAAGAAAAAAAATTTAAACCAGTTTCATAAGTAGAAAACTGTATGAATTGCAAGTCTCAGAAAATGCGGCGCCCAGCGGGTTAATTTCTTCAGCAAAAAAATCTCAGGCATTTCCAGAAAGTAATCTATCAATTTCGGTAATTTTTAAGATATGCCTCGAATTTTGCCAAATAAATTATATCGCAAAAGTTTTTTTTTCCTCTTAAGAAAAACATGACAAAAACATTTTATTGGCGATTTCAGGCCACGAATTGAAGTTCCCTAAACCCTTTAATTCTCATTCGTGTTCGTATCGAGAGTCGTTCTTAGAAGCGACGAATTCTCGTGTCGCCAGTTTGCGAAAATCGAGCGTAGATCATTAAATTCGGTCATGCACCATTGACTGAATATTTCTAGATTTAATCAATAATGGAGCTACAGTACGAATTTTTTGTCACGTAGCCGAATTAGCGTCTAGAGGGACAGAGTTATCATCGGAATCATGACGTGTACCTGATGTTGATAAGTCAAAGACAGAGAATCTGGGGTGTGTGCGATGCACTCGAAGCGAGAGAAGACAAAAAAAAGTGGCAAAGGCTCACGCATCTCAACTAATTAAGCCAAAAAAAGATTAATAATTACAAGAAAAAAGAAAACGCTAATAATAATCAGCTAGAAATGAAAAATTCCAAACGGAGCCAAAAAAAAGAAACCTTAGGAAAAAATTTAAATTTTCATCGGATGAAGTTGAATAGGATAAATGAAAAAAAAATGAGACTCGCAGGTCTCGGAAGAGTCGGATAGAAATGATGGTCGAAGGGTAACAAAATAATTTTAGCCGTTTTATCGATCGCTAGATAATTATTCTGTTGATATTTCTAATGTTTTATAATATAATTGTACGATATTCTAGGTAAGTGATGTGTCAGATGAAATTTTTGTTTTCTTTTTGTTTCTACGTACAGCGCTTGATTATTGGCGTATTTGTGCGTATTTTTTTATTGATTGGCTTGTTATCCAATCGATTTTTGGAAAAAGCTCTCTCTCATCACTTACCCGACTCTCCAATCGCGAGTAGCACTGTGCCAAGATTAGGGTAAATTAGTCATTGAAACGAAATTATGGGAGTTATAGTGGGCTAAAATAAATGAGTTATTTTGAAAAAATTTATCTCAAAAACTATTCGGTAGATCATTTTTTATTTTTGAAAATATATTTATTTGTCTTTCCTCCTACAATATTATTATTTTTTTTTAGCTCAGAATATTGAAAATTGTTCAAATTAATTGGTACGGATGTAAAAAAGAAAAAGCTTCTCTGTGACATAATTTTTAATTTCCTTTCATGTGTTCTACAAAAAAAAGACATTTTTAGAATTACACGTTTAGTGTTTGCAAAGTGTCCGATGAAGAAGAATAAAAAAATATTTGTTTATCAAATTTTTTATGTTTTTTATCACACGGTTTTAATTGAATTTTTGTTATGCTATTTCCACTCTTCTGCTCATTAATTCATGTAATTAAAAAAATATTTATGTTTCTTCTAATTCAGATGATTTTGTTTTCCCCAAACATTCCACAGAATTTTCAATGTTGCTGCCTAAAAACGTATACGTGCAGTGGAAGGAAATATAAATAAATCTGCAAAGCATAAAAATAATCCAAGCTATAGTTGTTGTAGAATAAATTCGGAAAATACTTGTTTCTCTTTAAGTCCAATAATGTAGAAAGCTCCGTTAAGACAATGTAAACGAATAAAAAAAATGCTGGTCAAGCCTTGGGAGTTATGCAACTTCACGAGGAAATACGAATATGCGCTGTTTGCACATAGAGACAGGGCCAAGTAGTTCTATAGTTGTAACTACGATACATGTAAAACTCGACGAGTACTTGACCCGAAAAGCCTAAAGTGTGTTTCAAGAGTTAGAGCCCGCAAATCGCATACTTGTAAAACAAATTGGCAACTCCGTTGAGTGCCATCAGTTCTCTATCGAATTTTAATTGTAAAAAAAAACAACAAAAAAAAAACGAAACTTGTAGATGTCATTAATTCGTTTTGCAGGATAAATATATATGTATATTAGTTATTATTCTATACTTCTAAGATCAAGGCGAAGTCAGTGATTGCGACATCTGTGTGTACACAAAAAAAAAAAGAAATTTTAAAGTATACTGCCGGATTTTTTAAAAATAATAAATGCATAGACTGCAACGAATGATACAAATGTTGAAAAATTTATTAAACGCCTTCGCGAAAAATCCATTGGAATTATTTTATACGATAAAAATTACAATCTTTGTAATTACAATTGCGATAAAATCGTCGTCGAAATATTAAACTACGAAAGGAGCATTGACACGAGGAAACCCCGTTGTCATGACGACAATCCGACGCGCTAAACGACAACACGATTATACCTCGATGCCAGTCAATTTCACGGTCTCACGATGCTCGGACGAGAAATTATCGCGTTTTCGCGATGAAAAAGAAAAAAAAAAGCAAAACAAAATTTTAGCTAATAAATGATTTTTATTCGTTTAATATTTCGACGCTGGTGATTTATAAAAATTTTAATTAAAATTTCATACTGACGACGGAAAATAAATTTCTTTATTAAGAAAACGCAACAAATAATTGTTTGAAAATGGATAAAAGTGGCATCGAGAATGCAGCTGTGTCAATGCCAAATGAAATTGTCAAGAAATTGCCTCCTTGGCTGGTGGAAATGAGCGAGTGAGTAGACACCGTATTTTAGTTTTTCCTTCCTTTTTTTTTTTTTTTAATTTACTGTAAAGCAATGAAGGGTGTGAGAAATTTGATTCACGTTCCTTTTAGGAGTGTCCGAAAACTGAATCAGAGGGATGATTACAGTTCGCTGCCTATGGAAACCTTTGGGAAGGATAACACGTCGATGGAATCTATTTATAGCTCTTGCAATGAGATTAGTAATAAAATGGAGGAGAGTTCTTCGTAAGTAGTGTATAAAATTAATTGGCAACAAATGAGAATTTTACACAATACAAAAAAAATTCCACCAGGCAAGATCTGTGAAAAATAAATTTTCCTGTAGGAGCATATTCGAAACTATTTTCTCATTCATAGAATAAATCTACGTTTCAACAATAAGCGAATTTAAACAATTTTATTTGTATTAAAGTTTATATAGAATTATAGCCTTAATTGTAAATAAAATATTTTAATTGTCACCTTGTGATAAAAATATGGACTGAAGGGAGAAGGACTTTGGTCGATAAGCCATTGATTTCCACATTTACTTGAAGCCATAGGCATTCTTTATCAGTTGGAGCACTTTAAATTTGGAAAAAAGTTTTTATTTAAATAACGTGATTAAGAGAAATAATTATATTTATGCAGACACATTAAAACCAATGATTAAAAATGATTTCTGGACTTCATAAAATAAAATGATAAAGGACAATCTTGGGACTCCAAAAAAAAAAATTCAATTGGTAAAATATTTAATCTGAAGATTAAATATATGCAATACTGCGAAATGGCTTTTAGAAATATAAAACGTTAGGAGATGAACACGGCTGAGATAAAACTTTCGTGATCGGAAATACAATAACAGATTGCTGCAATCTGATACTTTTCGCCTTTTTTCCTCTATAGGATTTCAATTATGCAGAAGCAGATGAAATAACCCTAACAACTATGTTTCTAAAAATGTAAAAATTATATCTTTCTTCAGTTACTTTTTCAATTAAAAATTCCAAAATTTTTGAAGAATTTTTATTTCTGTTATTGGAGAATACTCTAAAATAGTACTAAAATCTGGCTAATTATGAAAAATCTGAGGGTCAGAATAAAAAGGCTGTCTCGACAGAGAATGTCTTATACAACCGTACAAATAAATTACATAAAAAATGAATAATTTCAAAAATGGAAAATTAAATTAATAACTCTTTTTATTATCTAATTAATAAACAGAGGAGCAACTTTCAACCTGAGCAATTTCAAGGACATCGACGGTGACATAATCTTGAAAACATATGCGAAAAATCCGTACGCGAGTGCATCGGAAAGCTTCAGCGATACATCAAATCGCTCTACAGCTCCGTTATTTGACTATAATCTTCCGAACCAGACTGCAGTTGATTTAACTGTAACTGGACGTGGTCTCGATGATACCGGAAAGCGAAATCGATATGTTGGCCGTGGTGCAGTGGAATCTTATCCCCAATCACGAATAAAATGGGCCGGCAATAGTTCGAGCAGCGTTGCAACTAATCGTAGAATGAAATCTTCAGATCCACGACCCTTCAGGATGATAGACTCGGGTCAAATATTGGCTGACGAATCGCAGAAGGAAGCTGAACGCAAAGAGAGAAGAGTTTCCCTTTGGGAAACAAAGTACGATCGTATAGACGATACTTCGTCGGAAATTTCAGTTCAAACAGTTGCAAATACGTCCTCTCGACGATCTTCTGAACAAATAGCAGAAGTTCCAATAGGTCAGTACATTTTGTGGAGAATTTACAATTCACGCCACTGATGCAATTGCAAGTTAAATAATTGCTGCGTTGTATAAGGCATTCCACGTCAATTCTATTTGGCTACCCAATTTTTTTTTAATCTCGGGATAACTTCGAAAATAAGCGAAGATGAAGTACTACGAAGTCCTGATTCTGAAAAAAATAAAAATCGGTTTTTATTGATTTCTATCGACGATATCTGAGTAACGCAAAAATATTTTTTGTAAAACACAAAATTCATGTGTGCGTTTTTAGAAAACTTTTCTTTTCTTTAGATATAATGTATATACGAAGTCATATACATTTTTCGAGAAAAAAACGGATTCAAAAAACAGGAATTTTGGGTTTTTAAAATTATTTTGCTATCAGCGATTGCCTAGATATCTTCGACAAAAGAAAACAAAAAAAAATTGCTTTTTATTTTTCAAAATCTTGCATTTAGGAATTTTGCACAAACTGCTTTTTACACCAAAATCGCTTAATCAGATTCCGAAAAATTTAATTTGTAAAAATAGGAATCGCGAGAAGAAAACTCGACTATTTAGCCGGTGTGGTTCCACGCGAGGAAATTCCAGAGGTGGATAAAAAGTTGAGAAGCGAGGGGAATAAGGATCAGCGATTATCGGACGATCTGTCGAATCTCGTCCTGGAAGGCTCTCTAATACGTCCGAATAAACGACGTGGAGGAAACAATCAGGATGAAAAAAGTGCCAACAGCTCGGTGAAGGAAACGCGTAAGAATCTCTACCACTACGAACGCTACCAACCAAAAGGTAGGCAAGAGTGACACGAGCGAACACACTCAATGTACTCCCAGCCAGAAGTCAATGATTTTGCCCCCTTGACAAAAATGTGTCGATCGATTTTGTCATAAATTTGAATAATTATCACGAATTCGCGTGAGTAATCCCTGCAGAAATTCCAACCCTTCATTAGACACTCGATAAAAAGAAAGAAAATGTATTTCTGATTTTTTTTTTTCTAGATAGTGGTCAGTACAAGGAATTTATAATACCAGAATTGCCACATGGGAAACAGTTGACCGTCGATATACTGAGTACTTGGGGTGATCGATTTTTCGTTGGACTCAACGGTATCGAAATGTTTTCAGCCTCTGGCGATCCTGTGACTGTGACTGAGGTGCGAATGTAGAAGAATTAAAATTCTTAGGTCAATCTAAAAAAAAATCATAAAAATTAAATAATACAGGAAATTGAACATATTGCATTTTTTAGTTGTGATAAAAATTTCGACTGGGCAAGAACAAAAAATAAAAAAAATGTTGTAAGAGGATTTTTTTTTGTGGAAACGATTCATCGATGCTATTTGACCAAATTATAGTTTTGAAAGGATAATTCTCTTTATAGAAAGATTTTGTTCAGCCTCAATACGGGAATTTTTATTTAGAGATCTTCGTAGAACACATGCCCATTTTTTTAGTAAAATATTCTCTGGACAGTAATTTTTTTTGCTAAATTTTCTTGTAACTTCTGCAAAGGATTTTTGAATGGAAATTCCTATATTTGGGCTGGACAAAGTTTTCCTACAAAGAGGGTAAGTGTTAAATTAAAAAAAAATATTTGCAGAAATGAACTTGGCTGCGACAAAAATATTGATCCTACAGTGTTTCATTTTTTGTGCTTGCATAGTAAGTTTAAAAAAAAACAAATATTTTCTCATGCCTTTTTTTTACTTAATTTTGTACGGTTAAATTAAATTGTATGAATATCTTATTTATTTAATTTTCCAAATCAGATACGTGCAGTTCCTCGAGGCATCAACGAACTTCCCGAATACGCGAACGATCCGCGAATCGTCGAAAATCTTATTAATGGAATTAACAGGACGAGGGATGATTTTAACATTTGGCTGACACCGTTCATAGATGGAAGTCATCATTATGTTCACTTGATCTTTCAGGAAGCAGTCAATGTCGCTCTAATTAGAATATGGGTAAACTATTGTTCACTATTGTAACGTGATTATGGTATTTATTTAGGAAAAATTGGTTTGAAGTATAAAATATTACTAAAGTGAAAAATCTGCCTGAAAATAAATATTAGCAAAAAAAAATCTGAAGTCATGCGAAATATTATGGAGCGACTATTTTAGCTTTCAAAATTTTTATTCTAAAACTAATAATGATAATAATAATAATAATAATAAATGAAGGTACAAATATTAATATTTTTACTCCAAAAAAATATATTCATATAAAAAATCCTTTTCTAAAAAAAAAATACACGAAAGAATCCTTTTTTTAATTTAACAATTTATAAATGGAACAATAATGTAATTTTATGTATTTTTTTCTATCATATTGTGGCAAACAGTAGCAAAATGATACTGTAAATAATTTTTTTTTAAATTTTCGAATTTTTATTGCAAAATTACAATAAATCGAGGATTCATTCCTATCATTAAAATAAAACTTTACTCAAATGAAAAACCTTCCTGAAAATAAATATTAGCAACAAAAAAAAAACTAAAATCATGCGAAATATTATGAAGTGACTATTTTAGCTTCTAAAAATTGTATTCTAAATCTAATAATAATAATAATAATAATAATAATAATAATAATAAATGAAGGTACAAATATTAATATTTTTACTTAAAAAATATCCTCATAAAAAAATATTTTTCCTAAAGAAAAATACACGAAAGAATCCTTTTTTAAAATTAACAATTTATATTTGATCTAATAATGTAATTTTATGGTGTTTTTCCTATCATATTGTGGCAATAAGTAGCAAAATGATACTCTAAATATATATTTTTTTAAATTTCTGATTTTTTATTATAGAATTACAATAAATCGAGGATTCATTCCTATCAAGGTGCCAAGCATATATTGCTTTTACTCGACGATGTTTTGATATTTGACGGTGAGGTAGCTCAAGCATCCGGCGATATAATGGGCAGTCTCGACACGCTTGGCGATGTGAGTATTATATTCAAAATTTTCCCAAATATATAATATTTCATCACTAAAAATTGTGAAATTTTAATTTGCAGACAATACTATTTACGACCGACGAACAGATTCTCGATTCGATATCAAAGAATGACGAATCTTTTATTAACGCTGGCGACAATTTAGTCGAATCAGCGGAGAAAGAGATGGAAAGGCCAATAACAGGAGCTACGGATATCAGCGTAAGTGCTCTCCTCTCTGCTTTTACATCATCGACATGAAAATTTGTTTTGAACATTAAAATAATCATTTTAATGTGCCCGTAGTATGGATTGCCAATTGATGAAAATGCCGCTGTCGATAAACTCAGTGAAACCAGCACGAGCGATAGAAATACTATGTCAATTGCCTGTAAAGAAATAAAACTCATATTTTTGTCAAATTGGGGCAATTGTAACATGATAGGTAAGAAAACAGAATTTTTTTAAAAATTATTGTTTTGTTAAATTTCATTGTATTTCAGTTATTTTAGCAATTGATAATTATGAGGATCTTTACCTTCTTTCAAACACGTTTTTTAACATTTTATTTATTCGATAAATTATTGTTAAATATTTTAAAAAATGAAGGACATATAATTGTTTGTTTCAACATTATAAAAAATCCTTTGCATATATTTTTATGCATTAATATTGATTTTTATTCGCTAGATTTGGTTTTAACATTTTTTATCATGAAATTCGATGCAAAAAAAGAAGTAGATTTTGTGGAATTTATATTAAGTTTAAAAACACATGTAAGTCGCTTTTATTATTATTATTATTATTATTATTATTATTCAAAGTACAAAGTATTGTTGGACAAATTTCAGTTTCAAAAATGTGAATTTTTAAAAAATGTTATTGAAAAAATGAAACTCCTACAATCAGTTTTACAAGCAACCAATAGGTTGGGTTTTTTAAATAATTTTTTTTTCGATACTAAAATTAAAACATTCTATTTTGAAATTATTGCCATCTCTTAAATATTAAATTATATGTAAATTATAGAATAAATTGTATATTTAAACGTAGGGAATATTATTAATCTCTGATTGTGAAAATTGTACGAATGTTTAATCGGAAATAATTAATTTGCAGGTCTGAACGGAATCGAAATTATAAACGACGAGTATACGCTAATTCCTGTCTCTCAAGCCAATATAGATTGCAATCGGGGCAATGACAATATAATGCGTCTAGCAGACGGAAATTATATGACCGCAGATTCATCTCACATGTGGGCTGTTCATTATGTACCTGAAACTGAAGTCACAGTGACAATAACGTTTAATGCTGAGACTTATCTCACTGGAATGAGATTTTGGAATTACAATAATTCTATGGATCTCTCTTTCTGCGGGGTGCTACAATTTTATTCCCACTTAAGCTGTATTTTTATTTTTTTTATTGTTCAAAAATAATTTATAGATTTGAATAATTTTCATAATTACGGATAATTTAATGAATATTAATAATTTAGGTGAAACAAGTTCTCGTTGAACTGGATGGAAAACCATTGTTTGATAAAGAATTTATGGGCTTTACACTGAGAAGAGCACCTGGACATTGTCAGTACGATTTTTCTCAAGAAATTAGCTTCATCAATAGACCAAATCCTCAGGAATATTCACTGAGTTCAGAAATGAGTCCTAGAGGCCAAAAATTAATTGAGGGTGAGTATCAAAGACTGAGGTAGCCTCTGCAAAACTTATATTTATTTTTCAAACAGGGATTTTGTGTTCCTCAAAACATCTCAAATGGTTGCATACCTTTTTTTTTATTGTAAAACTGATATCATTCACAGTGATTTTTAAAATTAAGAATAGAATATTTTATTTTTAAAAAAACGTTCCACATTATTGTCCAAACATTTGAGTAAAAAAAATAGTTGTCACTTTAAATATTTGAAAAATAGCCAATTTTTTAATCAAAAAATAAGATGTCTCTTCATTGTAAAA
This sequence comes from Perithous albicinctus, assembly GCA_964016905.1. Classification (NCBI taxonomy): domain Eukaryota; kingdom Metazoa; phylum Arthropoda; class Insecta; order Hymenoptera; family Ichneumonidae; genus Perithous; species Perithous albicinctus. The sequence continues at coordinate 34,724,736 of OZ024688.1, read as the reverse complement.
AATACTTAAACATATAAGAAAAATATAAGTAAATAAAAAATATTTGATATTCTAAAATATTCGATTGTCCACAGTTCTCATGTTTTATCCGTAAATATTAATAAACATTTCCCAAAAGGTTTAAATTTTATCTATGATCTACTTTTTTTTTTTGCACCCAGAAAAGTCCAATTTTTATTGGCTGAATAATTAATATAGTACAGTATTTATTTATTGCATATACCTTCTCAGGTCTTTGCATTTCTTCGTCACCACATACAATTTCTCCACTCTGTCTGTTCGAACCATCTCTACATCTCGACTTAACTTTCTTTAGCTTTACCATTTGTTACAATCTTTTCAAAATTCTTAAAATAATTCCACAGGGCTACTATCGACTTGCCTTTTAGACTAAGCTGAATAATTAATGAATATTAAATTGAACCAATTTCTTAATATTTTTGAACAGATACTGCAAACAGCATCGATTATGAAGCGCCAGTGATGCCTCAGGGTTTTGTGTACCAAATAATAATCTTTTCTACATGGGGAGATCCTTATTATGTTGGTCTAAATGGTATAGAAATTTATGACGCTCATGGAAAGCAAATAGAGTTGACCAACGAGAGTAAGGAATATTCATAAAAAATCTTAGCAACGGTTTAGTATTTTTTGTAAATCAATAATTTGATGTTATCAGACATTGCTGCCTATCCAGAGAGTGTAAATGTGATAGAGGGCATTGAAAATGATATTCGTACACCTGACAAACTCATTGATGGTATTAATGACTGTGCTGATGGACAACATGCATGGCTTGCTCCAATTTTACCAGGAGAGGTAATTAAAATTATGCTCCTGATGATTTTTAGCTGAATAAAGTAGGCACCTTAATATCTTTATTTATCGTTATTTGCAGACAAACAAGATATTTATAATATTCGATACGCCTATTGTGGTGTCGATGATCAAACTGTGGAATTACATGAAAACTCCGCAGAGAAATGTTAAAGAATTTGGTGTGAGTAGTAGTAAAAAATATTATCAAAATGCCTCCAATATAAATGAAAAAAAAATTCACTAGTGAATACCCAAATTTTCTACTTTATTATTTTTATGATTGTAGAAAAGACTTTACTACTAAAAAGAAATTATGATTGGGCATTTTTTTTGTAAACCCTTGAAAAGTCTCACGCATTTATAGAAGATGATTTTACAGGTTTTAGTGGATGATCTTCTGGTGTATAATGGAACCTTAGAGAAAAATTCACAACCCAGTATTGTTTATTTCAGCAATGAGAATAATAATGTCCAGAAGCAAGAAAATGGACCTCCAAGGTACATTAAGGAGCATTAATTTCCACTGAATTTCAGCCAAAAAGCGTGCTTTATTTTATTTTACTTTCATAATTTAAAAAAAAAACACTTTTTGAATATAAAAAATTGTGGGAAAAGTAATTTTCATACCTTTCTTTTTCTATAGAACTCTGTTAAATTTAAAGCAATTATGTCGTCATATTATAAAAATACTTTGCCGCCACCATCGCCGTATAGGACGATTGAACTAGGCAGGGTCAATTTTTCAAAGTTCCACATGAGATGCCCTTCAAAGCCCTGAATTTTCTAAGTCCCTGTAAGGCCCACTTCCCGGAACTGATTTTTCCAAGTTCCCATGAGGCTCCCCTTCCAGGACCTTATTTTTTAAGTCCCCATGATGCCCCCTTCCAGGGCCTGATTTTTTCTAAGTCCCCATAAGGCCCATTTCCCGGAACTGATTTTTCCAAGTTCCCATGAGGCTTCCCTTCCAGGGCCTCATTTTTGAAGTCCCCATGATGCCCCCTTCCAGGGCCTTATTTTTTCTAAGTCCCCATAAGGCCCACTTCCCGGAACTGATTTTTCCAAGTTCCCATGAGGCTTCCCTTCCAGGGCCTCATTTTTGAAGTCCCCATGATGCCCCCTTCCAGGGCCTTATTTTTTCTAAGTCCCCATAAGGCCCACTTCCCGGAACTGATTTTTCCAAGTTCCCATGATGCTTTCTTTTAGGGCCTGATTTTTCTAAGTCTCCATGATGCCCTCTTTCAGGGCCTGATTTTTTTCTAAGTCCCCATAAGGCCCATTTCTCGGAATCGATTTTTCCAAGTTCCCATGAGGCTCCCGTTCCAAGGCCTGATTTTTCTAAGGCCCGTAATGCTCTCTTCCAGGGTCTGATTTTTTCTAAGTCCCCATAAGGCCCACTTCTCGGATTAATTTTTCCAAGTTACCATAAGGCTCCCTTTCCAGGGCCTGATTTTTCTAAGGCCCTGTGATGCCCTCTTCCAGGGTCTGATTTTTTTTTCTTAGTCCCCCCATAAAAAATCAATTTTTAAAAAATAAAAATAGAAAATGAAAAAATCTGGTACTCAAAAAAATAAAATGAAGCCCCTACAATTTTATACCATATTTTTTTACAGACAAAAATAAATAAATCACGCTTGTTTTTTTGCTTATATAAAAATAAAATCGTAATTTTCACAAATTTTTCCTACAATATTTAATTCATATTCCCTTTTAGCATGGATCAGGAGATTCGGTTACTAAATCTGGAGCGAACCGCAACATCGGCCGGCGATTTTGTTCCCGATCCCTCTCTTCGACCTCACACGTCTTTACCTCCCTCAAAAATACACCGCTCTGCTTAGAATATCGTAAAACCATGCGTTTTCAAGTACCACAATCGGACGCTCATGTGTTGTACAGATTTTTTATACCAGTTCGATAAATAAAAAAATAAACATAAACGAAAACTGATTAAAAAACCACATACTTCCTTCTTTTGCTTTACGGACGAGTCGAGAGTCAAATATTCACAACTTCTCTAACCTACATCGATTTCGTAAATTTTACAAACGTTTCCACAAGCAGTTTGTGGGCGTATAGAACTACGCGTCTTATCTACATATGGAAATGGAACACGTGCGAGAGATTCGCTAGTCGTGATTACTTACCAATGAGCGACGTCGTGCAGCTAATAATAAATCACTTAACGAGACATACACGTGTATGTCGGATACACTACACCGGCGTTCAATGCAGATGCACCGTTGACACGCTGCACTCGCTGCACGTGCGTGATATCACTTTACGCGGTGGACTTATGTGCTGCGCAGTACCGTCGACGGACATGTGCGCAGTGGAAAGACTCTCACTGATGAAAACAAGATTCCTAGTATTCGACAGAATTCTTTTCAAAATTTCTTATTTTTTTAATCAACTTATAGACATTCTGACAATGTTTGGTGATTTTTTTGTTAAAACATAGATTTTTACTCCAGAATTTGCAACATGGAATTTAGTATTCTGGAAAAAATGGGAAGTTGAAAATTACGAAAAATCTTGAGCTATAATTTCTCAGTATAAACATAATTGGGAAATACAACTGCAGATCGTAATTCATAAAATTTATAAATCTGAAGAATGCTACAGTAATTACCCCTATTTTATATTTTATATTTTATATTTTATATTTTATATTTTATATTTTATATTTTATATTTTATATTTTATATTTTATATTTTATATTTTATATTTTATATTTTATATTTTATATTTTATATTTTATATTTTATATTTTATATTTTATATTTTATATTTTATATTTTATATTTTATATTTTATATTTTATATTTTATATTTTATATTTTATATTTTATATTTTATATTTTATATTTTATATTTTATATTTTATATTTTATATTTTATATTTTATATTTTATATTTTATATTTTATATTTTATATTTTATATTTTATATTTTATATTTTATATTTTATATTTTATATTTTATATTTTATATCTTATATTTTATATTTTATATTTTATATTTTATATTTTATATTTTATATTTTATATTTTACATTTTATACTTTACAATTTACGCGGAAACTTTTGTATTTGGCGCGACTGGTCACGTGGTCATATATGCATATCCCCACTCCTTCCATTCGCATTTCCCGCTCCCTCTCTTCGCCGGCAGACAAGATGGCATAATCAGTCAGCTGTGTTTGACAGCGCGAGCGTTGTAAAAAAAAGTGTATCCGTAGTGTTTTGATATTTTACAGTTCGTAAATATGCCGAGAACGTGTAATATTAATCGAACAAATGTAACGAAAATGTGAAGCAAATATCCAAGTGTTGAATCGAGCAGAAAAACCGGCACATAATGCTCGCAGCGAAAAATTTAGATCCTACTGTAGATAAAAAAGTCACTTAGATTCGAATTCGCAATATCACGAAAATATTATTTTGACTTCTCAAGTGTTACAAAACTCATTTTTACAATGGATATATTAAGCTCCGAGCTCGACGTACCGGCTAAATATATGGAACTGAATGATGGAAAAATTTGCGCTACAGTTCACAAAAATTGGTTGGCCAATTTATGGAATATCGGTCCTATACATTTTTTCACGCACAATCGTCTGTCGATGGACGAAATAGCCGCGAGGCCGAGTCTCGAAGATTTGGGACCCAGCTGGACGCGAATTTATATCAGGGTAAGAATATAACAAATTTTTTAACAAAATGAATATTTAGTAATTTTTGTTTTTTTTTTTTTTGTTTTTTTGCGAAATAATTTTTTCAGGTCTATGAGAAACAAAACAGAAATGCGATACCGCTTCCTAGAGATAGACATTCGACCAGCGCCAAAGTACAGCCGGAACTCACTTTTGCTCAGTTATTACGTTACGTAGCTGAAACTAATTACAGAAATTTGTGGAAGGAATCTTACAAGAAGTATTACAGTGAGTATAGAATAGAAATATGGTTTTTCTTCTTTTCAGAGTGCATGCGAATTTGTATTAATCTTGCTGAGATATTTGATGTTTTTTTTTTTTTTTGCATAAAAAACATTATTCATAAAAAATGTCTTTACATTATTATGGAGCAGGGTTGAAGAATATTTTTTAAAAAGTTATATTTAAAGTGGATTTAGGTAACTTGGAATTAAGTTTTCCAAAAATGAAATGTTTTTCTTATTGTAGAAAAAAAAAAAATTCCATCACCCTTAAAAAGTAGAGTTATGTAGAATTTAGCCAGTTTTATATTGGTCTTTATAATAAAAAAATTTGCTTAATGAAAATCCTTATACTTAACTTAATTCTGTACATTTTTACATAGATAATATTTATATAAAGTTTTATCTTAAATATTTTTGGTTTTAAAAAGTAGGAATGGAGATTCCTAAGAATTAAATATTCCAGAAAAAAAAGTATATTTTTATCTCAAAAATGAATTACAATTATGCAGTATGAAGTGAGATTTAAATTTTCCTTGTGTTACATCAGATTTTTTTCTCCATGAAATTAATTATTCATATAACATTTCTATAAATTATTATGGAGCAGAGATGAGCAATATTCAAACAAAGTTGTATTTAAAATATTCTTTTGTTCAAATTACTGGAAATCAAACATTCTAGAAATAAAGTAGTCTTCACTCAAGTATTTTTCTTTATTTGAGAAAAAAATTAAATAAACAAAATTCATGGCTTTCAGTTTAAAACAAACAAAAAAGTGAATCTATTATTTCATTGAGAAATTCATTAAGAAAATATAGATATTTTACCTTCTATTTTCCTTGTGAGGCTTTTTTATTCCAAGAAGATTTAACAGAAAAATGAAACTTTTAAATTCTTGGCAACAAAAATTTGAAAAAATTCACAGAAAGTACTACTAAAATCTGTTTAATAATGAAAAATTAAGTGTAATAGAAATTAAATTGAATTCAAAATGCCTTTTTTTTTCAAAACGAGATTCTGCTAACGTTACTCTATTATTTTTATTTTTGCTTTTAATACATTTCATAAAAATAACTCAATTACAGGTCTCTGGAATACATCAGAGCAGAAAGAGCAATCGTACGCGATACCAAGCAGCAGTGATGTTGCTGTAATGCGTGAAGTATTAGCGCGAATGTACGGATGTGCATTGATAAAAATTCGTAATGGTCAAGTGATGGCCGTTAATACACGAACTTCAAGTAATTCGCACTGCAATTTGCTTCCCACGTTGCTCGCGATAGAGACACCCGTTGCATTCATGACATTCCATGAACAAACGGCTCGGTATTCGCTCCAGGAGTGAGTTGTTAATTTCTTCGTATTTACCTTACTACGTCCTTCGAAGCAATTCCTTCACCGAATAGCTTATCGTTTTGTTATCGAGCGCTTTTATCATCGTAAATTATTACAGATGCGTGATGTACAGTCCTGCCGCTTTGTCGACGAGCTACAGCAAGCCCCTCTTCCTCGTTTACCAACTCCTGCGCTTGTCGAGAGATCTTTACGATCAAGGCCTCGCTTTGGGTGAAATAACGCTCGGGGATATATTGATTATGGATAATTTTACTATTCAGGTGAATTTTTCCATTATTTTATCGTTAATCACGTCGCAGTTTCTGAAGGATAGCGCAGTTTTCATTTTTATTAATAAATTAAGCATGTTAAGAGGAATTATGGGAAAAAAACAAAAATATGCCTTAATCGTATACAAATTCTTTTTCAATATTTTATTTTCAATACGATTACAATTGAAAGCAACGGTTTAATTTTCTTTTCTTTACAAAATGTTGCTTAGTCCTTATTTCAGCAATTTTTTCTTGCATCCTGTTATGCAGATAAAACATTTGATTATTTGAAAGTTCGATTTTGCAACATATTGGCATTGCAGCCCTTTTTGCACGTCGAAAAGTTTTTCTTTATTTTTACTTCACATAAAATCGACGATTGATCGAAAGAGCTTCGAGGTACCAAGAAAAATGGCTAAAAAAACTTTTTTTTTTCTGGTTTAGGTGATGCCAAAGCTCAGCGACAATATCTACTTAAAGTCCGAGTTTGACGACGATTCGGCGAATGCTCAAGAAAACAAATTATCACCGGCGCTGCAAGATCACACGAGAAAATTTGTGATTTGTCAAAAACTCGGCATGATTCCCGGAAGTCCGGATTTCGGGAGAAACGAGAATATCGAAAAACTTTGTGAACTCTGGCTTCACGGTCAGATAAGCAATTTCGATTATCTGACCGCTCTGAACAATCTCGCTGGAAGACGATACGGCGATCCAAGTTGTCATCATGTTATGCCCTGGGTCACGGATTTTAGCTCACGATGCGGTAGAAATTGGAGGGATCTCACGAAATCTAAATTTCGGCTGAACAAAGGCGACAGACAACTCGATCTCACCTTCGATTCTGAGGCAATTGATGTAATTAAAACAAAACTAAGCGTATTTAATTTTTAAATCTTTGCAAATTTTTTTAATCCGTGACTTTTCGAAATGTGTACAATTTATTTAGGTGGTTTGAGTTACTTTAAAAAAAAGGCATGAGAAGATATTTTGTATTGATTCTATTATTGGATTTGTCAGAAAGCAGTGAAAACAAATATAAAATTGTTCACTTGTCGCAAATTTCCGATCACATTTATGAACGTATTTCAGTTCTTAAAGTTTTGTTTTATTCGTGTGATCAGAATCTTCGTGGCAAAATGTTAAATTTACATATCAAATGTATTTTATGAGCTGTAAATGAACGTTTATTTTACAGAAATATTACCATGAGTAATATTTTCTCATAGACATTTTTTAGATAATTCGAACCCTTAATTATTGAATTAAATCACTAAAAATTGTTTAAATTACGAAAAAAAGCGATTGAATCCTAAATTCTTGTAATCATTACAGGTTGGCCATCACGTCTCCGAAGTTCTCTCCGAAATTACGTACTACGTATATTTATCGCGACGTTACACCAAATCGGTGCTCTGCAAACACGTGAGATCGCATTGGGTCCCGTGGGAATATCCCGTCTCGATTCAGAGACTCCACGAATGGAGTCCCGACGAATGTATACCGCAATTCTTCACAGATCCAAGTGTTTTCAAGGTAATACGATGCAGTCATCAATTGGCACAATTTGAAATTTTTTGGATTTATTCAAAAGTCCAAAAGTTTCGTGTTTCAAAATTCCTTCATTATGTTTAAAATTATGATATTTTAATAGATATATATTTATTGAAATAAAATAAATAGATAGAGAATATAAAAAGGTAATAAATATAAATTGAACAAGAGTGTTTCCAGCATTGCAGTCGAAAGACGAAGATCTGTTCTTAAAAACTTGAAATATTAATTTTTTCTGGATTTGAAAAGTTCAGAGATCCAAAATTCTTAAATTTTCTTGAAAATTATTGTATTTGAAAATCGTTATTTATTTATTAAAAAAAAAATAAAAATATTGATTAATATGACAGAGAATATTAATAAATACAAATTAAGTGATTTTTCTTGGCAATTGCAGTCCATTCATGAAGATCTGCCGGATTTGGAGTTACCAGGCTGGGCTCGTACGCCGGAAGATTTCATAGAGAAGCATCGAGAGGCTCTGGAGAGTCTTTACGTTTCCGAGAGATTGCATCAATGGATAGATTTAACATTTGGCTACAAGTACGACTGCGATTTTTTACCACGCTTAGGAAGATAAACAATTGCACCTGGCAGATAGGCCCAGACAAACAAGTACCTTTTTCCTTAGAAGCTAAATTCCCACGGCAACTAAACCTTTGTTGTGTGACAATTCTCAATTTTTCGATTTTTCCCCCCCTCAGATTGTCGGGTGTCGCGGCTATAAAATCGAAGAATGTGTGTCTTCAATTGGTCGATAACCACACGAGTCTGACAAACTCCGGTGTCGTTCAGCTCTTCACCCAACCACATCCTCAGAAAATTGTGCCTTCGCCATATTGGAGCAAAATGCCACCACGATTACGGAATTCTACATCAAATCCTAAAATAACGAGTACGTTGATCGTATTTCTTTATCGCTACCTTCAATAATCAGTCTTAATCCAATTTTTCGTTAATGTTTTCATGAAAATAATTATTCGTTTTGGCAATTCTCGTTGATACAACTTCTTTATTCGAAAAGTTACAATTTTTCAGTTTCAACACATCGCGTTTTTCAGAACAGACTGCTGAATGCGTCAATTTTTTTTCGCAACGCTTTTCATGATTTTTACATGATTCGATTGTCTTAAGAAGTCCTCAAAAAATAATTGTAAAACTTGCAAAAAAAATGTACTCTTTTATAATCAGTTCAAAATTATTTATAAGATCTCAACACAGCAGAAAAAAATCACAAAGATAATTCTTTTTTAATCCTCAGAGAGCGAGCGTTCTGGTGAAAGAATAAGCGAAGACGAGGGTCAAAGTTCGGGTATCGAAGAAGAGGAATCTCCGGTAACAACGTTAAACGTCGCTCGATCTTCTCCTCTAGCACTCAGCCGGCTTTTAAGCCGTTCTCGAGGTTCGTTGCTCGCAATCGACGACAATTCCAGCAAGCCCGAAAAGCCAACAGCTCAGACAATAATTCTCCCAAAAGATTACAATCCAATAGCAGCATTGCTTCAAGTAGAGACGACTCATGCTTTCATGAACAAAATCTCGCACCGCACATACAAACCTGAAATCGCTCATCACTCTGGAACGGCAAATTACAAGCAAATCGTTGCCTGCGGCAGACTAAAGGAACAACAGATTCTAGGTTGTCTCATAGTCGAAATATTTCTCGCTGGTAAATTTCGCGCAACTTGGAACACCGGTAGAGTTTCATTCGTCAACAGACTAGAAACCTGTGTAAATATGCTTCGTTTTGCTCCTGACGCCCTTCCGCGTTGTGTGAGAAACGCCGTAACGCTTTTACTGCAAATCGACGTTATTCCTAAAAGTTACTCAACAAATAACGATCTCACGGATTATAATAAAGCGAACACTGCGATTAATTCACCGTTTCGTTATCACATGGTAACGTGCATGGGTTTGCCGCCTCCATCGGCGCATCAATTTCTCCAGCCCGTTTTATCCGGGAATCTTTATCCATCCTCAAAGTACTTTCAGTATCTCTTTAATCTCGTGGAAATGCTTCAGGAGTACAATGATCTTGTCCGCGAGTTAAATTCCGTTCTTCAGGACGACGACGATTCCGAGACAACGACAAAAACAAAAATTCGTTATCTCTGCAAGATAAGCGAGTGTAAAGTAAAAGCCGTTGCTCGTGAACTCGATAAACTTTTGCCACAAGCTGGAACGGCAATGGAAACGAGTTTACAGTTAATTGTTCCTCACGTACGTCAAATAATGGACGAGCCTTATAGCGCAGTTCTCGCAGCTTGGCATCTGTTCGATCCAATTGCCAAAGCTCTCGGTCCCAAAGAAACTTCGGAAACATTTCTGGCTTCGATACTTCGACTCTACGAGAATGGCTCGATAATGGATAGTCTTCATCAAACGGACGTACTGCCACCGGGTTTACTCGCGAAATTTCGTACAATGAGACTCTATCATCGTAGCTTTCTTCTGAAGCTTATGGTACGTTTGGGTCTACGTAAATTTCTCGATAATTTTGTCACGCCATTGGTCGAAGCTGTTGGCGGTTATCGAGATTACGTGCAAGGCTCATCGACGAATAATCTTCATAGAAGTGGTAATTTGAAAACCTGCGATCTCAGTGGAAGTTGCGGTGACGGCGAAGCGATATTGTCACCGTTGGATGAAGATTCTTCGATGGATTCGGAAAACAATGGATCGCCACCTTGTGAAACGACTGTTGAAGAATATTCGAAAAATTCTGGTGCAATTGAGAGCGAAATTGAAGAGGTTTTTACCATGGAAACCGAGGAGAGTCCTTCGCCTTCTGACATCAACAGAATTCCTATAATTGACATTCAAGCTGAACTTAATTTAAATCTCATGGAAGATCTCGTGGATGATTCGAGAAATTCACCGCCAGGAAGTGTCAAATCACCGACAATACCAATTCCACGTCGTTCTGACGGCGGTGCCACAAAATCCGTCATAGATTTTAACAGTATTGGCTGTCACGTTGGAAGTAAAACTTCTAGCGAAGATATGCCGCTCGTTAGTTCTTACGCGGGCAAAGCTCAAGTTGCCGGCAGTGCCAGTGACGCCACTGAGGTAGCCGAAGTTTCCAAAAGATTAATAATACGCAGCGATCCCGATGACAAATCCGACGACGAGGATCCACATGTTGGTGTGCGTAAATTTGCTCCGAGCGAGTGTAAAGTTTCGGAAATGAGCGCAGAGTCTGTGATATGGTTGTCACATCGTTTGGGACCTGTTTTAACGGCGAGACATCTTTCGCGCAATCTTTTGCGAATGCTCACGCTATGCTACGCTGGAAAATCGAATTTAGCGCCGGCACTCGAAGGCGACGACTGGAATAAAACGACACTGGCTGGTGATCGAAATGCTGTAAAAGTTTTGGAATGCTTGACGGCTATTGCGAGTCTTTATGGCGAACAGATTATTTTGCTTCAGTATTTGGCGCATATGACGGAACTTTTGACACTCTGCAAGAGAAAATTGACGCCCAATTTGGAGGGTGGTCTGGTATCCTGTTTAGCGTTGCTCGTTCATATCGCGCCTTGTTTAAGTGACGCTTTTCTTATGGAAGCGTTGCAGGAAACGATTATCAAGTCGATTCTACATCCTACAGTGAGAGTCCTTTCAACTACGAGATATAATTTTCCTAATGGAGCAATGGCGCGATCAGCGTTGGCGGATAAGTATCTCGAAGCGATTTTCACGATCAGTTTGAGACTCGGTAGTGCTGTTACGAAGAGTCATCTTGCTGTGCCGATTCAACGATTTTTCTTGGCTTTCGACAAAGCTTTTGGGCCAAATAAGAGTCAAATGCGCGACGAAGAAGCTCACAAGAGTGCGAAAAATGAGAGGCAAAGTCCAAAGACTGGTAATTCGCAGGAGAATAAACTTAATGATAGTCAAGATTGGACTCTTGTTAATAATTCGGGATGCGAAACACAATTGCTTTCAGGTGTGAATTCCGACGTTGCAATATCGTACTCGCCGCCTGTTATTGAATCGGACGATATAGCAAATCCGCAAAGAAACAAAGCTTTCGAAGAGCTGAAGGAAGTCTTTACATCGCGATTTGCACACAAAGCTTATTTGCTATTTTATCGACATGTCGATGAGGGCGTTATGGAAGAAATACTGAAGAATCATCGTTTGGTTCGTGATCTGTGTCACGAGTACGAACAGGAAATGAGATCTGGCGATGCTGAAGAATGCTTGCAAACTAATGCGGCACAAGCGCGAGAAGACGATTCCACGGACGTGGAGACTATCAGCAAAGGAATTGGAAGCTTTGGAAATATCTCTGTGATAGGTAATTATTTGCAATTGTCCGGTAATCACTAAAATAGAAATATTAGCTTTCTCCGACCTTATTTTCCAATACAATTTTTTTTTAGTCGAAAAATACGATTTTTCAAAGGGAACCAAAAAAGTGTAGCTATTGATAAAAGCAAACAAAATATTTTCTATTGTTTCGTTTAAAGTATAAGGCTTTGTCAAGGAGAAGCTAAATAATTAAGGATGAAAAAATTCAATTTTTCTACGGTCTGATGCTAGTTTCCGCGATCTATTACAGACTTTTGAAAAGGAAAAGTTTTTCTTAGGTAATTAATCAAGTTTATCAATTAATCAAGTTGTTTTTTTAGCCCAATGTAGCACTTTCTGCTTCACTTGAAGTTTTACAAAATTTATCGGAATCGTTGTAAAAGTCACAGGACAAAAAGTCTTTTCGTATCCCAGCGAATCACCTCAAAATTCTCTGTTAACAGGAAATAGAATTGAGGTCCAAACAGAAATCCCGACAATCCGTCCTCAAGGTCCATCGGAAAGTGAGTCCTCATCGAATCGCGAGGCTACAGCTTCAGCGCCTTCTGCGGGACGTCAACTCCGTGGAAATTGGTTAGCCTATTGGGAGCACGAAATTGGTCGTCCGGACAAGGATTCGACCTTCAACATGAAGCAGATAAAGCTCCAAAGTTTCGGCGGTCACACAAACAGCATAAGATGCATATCATCGTTGGACAACGAGAATAGTTTTATGAGCGGCGCTCGTGACAAAACCGTAAAGCTTTGGAGTCTTCGAAGCCAGGGCGACGGCAGCACAGTCTCATCGTGTCAATACACCTACACAGGCCACAAAAAATCCATTCTTGCGCTTACTTTCTTAGAATCTTTGCGCTACGCTGTAACTTGCGACAGCGCAGTTCACTGCTGGGATCCTTTCATGGGATCACTTCTCGGATGCCCGGAAAGTTCGAGACCAGCGCCTGTTAATACTTTGGCCCCGAGTCCAGCTCCTTCTACTTCACTTCTCGCAGCGACAACTGATATTACATTGCGCGTTATCGATTGCCGAACTTTTCAGTATGTAAACGAGATGAAAGTCTCGATGAATCCAACTGGTTTGATACGTTGCATCGCCGTTGCGCCAAGTGGCTACTGGGTCGCATTGGGACAAGCTTCGGGATTTCTTACGATTCTCGATATTCGCACGGGTCTCATAATCGCCTCGTGGAAAGGTCACGAGTGTGAAGTCTTGCAACTTGTAGCCGTTAATGAAACGACAATAGTGAGCTCATCGTTGGATCAAACTATCGGTGTATGGAGCGCTGTCGATGGAAAACTCAAGTTTCATCTCAAAGGAGCCACCGAGCCTGTTCACTGCATGACTGTTTATGAGCAACAGCTTATTTCGGGAACTACGGCCAATAGAATTGGTGTTCATACGGCTGTTGACGCTACGGCTACGTTCTCCTCGTCGAAATTACGATCTGACGCTTTCAAAGGCGTAATCACTGCCATGGCAGTACTGCCGCTCAATAGATTGCTGCTGTTGGGAGCAGATAATGGGGGAATCAGCTTGTTGTGCTGACTTTTATTTCGTTTCTTTTTTTTAAATGGAATTTGTGTATATATTTATGAGGGAAGGAAGAACGTTGAAAAAACCTTCGAAATTCGTGTTATTTGTCATTTTACATCTGGCGATTATTTATCATTCAAAAATGTTTAATTGACTTCACCGCTCCGAATTTTTTTGTGGATGCATTAAACGTATATTTACAATCAAAAGTTTGGTTTTATTAGAATTTAAGAATTTCAGAAAAGCAGAATCAACGTCACTAAAAATTTTAAGATTTTGAATATTGTTTTTTTTTAAGGGAAAACAATTCTTTGCCTTCTTCCTGAAAAATTGAAACATTTACCCGACGACAATTCCAGTTGTATTTTCATTAGTATTTTATTCCTTTTTTTTAGCATATATTTATCAGAAAAGTCGACAAGGTTTAGAAAAATTAAATAATTTATCTCTCATTGTACATACAAGGTATATTTTTTCACTTGTACTTACATTCTGAATCTCAGGACATTTAAAAAAAAGATATATTTTGTACTTTTAGAGAAATTGTTATTTCATTTTTAGTTAAAAAAAATGTAAATATAAAATAAATTCTTTGCTTTTTCCGAATACATATTTTTTCCCCACATATATTTATTTCTTTTCAAAATTAAATTCTAAGAAAAATCAAACTTTTGGTTAAGAATACACGAATAATGCAATTATTGAGGAAGAGCGAAACGTCGTAGATTTATTTTGCAACAGCTTCACAGATGAGCGAGTAAAGAATTATGCTTTCGACGACTAAACACTTTTTTCGACCGCGCATTATTATGACTTACGTTGCTCGCACGCAATTTCGAACAAAAAATCTCCATTTGCAATAAACAGCGAAAATTCGTTGGCATTGTATTAATCACCGAAGGTACTACTAGGAATCATGATTTACGTGGATGAAAACAAAGTATGATAAGGTTTTTCGTAAAAAAATAAAATAAAAAAATGGTGAATAAAAGAACAATAAAAAACAGGTAATCATTGGATCATTTTATTGCATACCCACGTCTGTTCTCGTTTTTAGCACCATAGCTGCGACATCGGGGGTCATTTTGTGGACTCCGATGTCGGCTAAAACTTCTCTAGCTGCTTCCAAATCATCACCCTCCAATGCTTCTAACAACAGCATCGCTGATCCCAGTAGAATATTCAAAAGTATGCAGCCCTCCCTCATTCTGTAAATTTCGTCGAGAATTAGAAAATTTACGACATGTCAATTTAATTTATGTAATAATATTTAAATAATTTTTTAATTTGCAGAAGTAATTTTAAAAATCATATGCATTAACTAAATTTCCTTAACACTAGGAAACAAATTGGTAAAAAATGATAATTTTTTTTTTAAGTTATAAAAATATTAATATCGTTTTTTTGCAATGACAGAGACCGATGTATGAAATTACATATATAATTAAAATTTATATCGATTGCTCGAAATTAGAAAAATACTTACAGCGGAAAGTAGGATTCCGGTTTGCTCGTATACAGCCCGAAGAGGGAGAACAAATTTCTGATAATATCGAACTGAAGCTGAGCTGCGCCTCCTACGTTGAATCGATTCACCAAAACGACCTCTTCCAGTAAATACTGAAAAAAACAATCAAGTTTAGCGCAAATTTTTTACAAATGTCAACTGTAGCCGGTTCATCTATTAAATTGGGTTTCGTAAATTTCCATCATTAAAATTGACCGGACGTAAATGGTAAATAATCAAGGTTAAAGATTAAAGACTCGTAAAATTTGTTAACTCGTACTTGGTCGAGCAGCGTGGCGAGATTTCGCCAAGCTTGATTGAAGAGCGGCAAGGCAAGAACATCCTGAAGATCGTGAAGTCTCTTGGCGAGCTCTTGAAACATTGGGCAGCCGCTTGGCGTAACCGACAGCGAAGCTACTTCTTTTTCCGACTGCATTGCGAACCACTTGTCCGTTCTGTAAGGTCGGCTCTTTGCTTTTACATCCAGTGCCACTGTGTCGGTAATTTCATCGACCAATTCCTTCTCCAGCCTCTGAAGCAGTGCAACTGCTTCGTCGAATACAGATCCTTCCTCCTCTTCAGATTCCTTTACGACGACGTCGATACCTCTGTCCGTCGCTGTTTCTACAGCCTCAAATTGTTTCTTGAAGAAGTGTAGCTGGAGAAAATGCTAAAAACAATATAGGAAAAATTTTCTACAAATTACTCTTCGCTTCAATCAATTATTCCGCAAAAAAATGATAAAATACGAATAAAAATAGTTGGCAGGAAAAATAATGAGCAGGAAAATTGCAATTTCGTTTAAATCATTCGAATTTGATAATTTAACAAAATGTACTAACAACAGTGACACCCCAATCGACGAGAACGCTCGAAACGTAGTGCAATGTATTGAGAATTCTGGGCATAAGCGACGCCAAAGGATCGTCGTACTCCGCATGAAGCAACTGCAGCAATCTCACCCTCCAATCGTCTATAAGCTCCAATTGTAGTTCCAAAAATTGCAATCTTTGGGGACAAAAAAATGCATCTTTAAACAATAATTTCGGTTTTGTTACATAATTTAGACTCGTTTGTACAAACCTGTGGCCCGGTTGCGGCAAATGATTGTATCTATCGGATATAGTCATCAATAGCGTTAGAAACGCATCAGCGCACTCAGTGACTTTCATATCATCGGAATCGGGACCCGTGAGCCTTTCCCACGCTGTTTCCGAACTCAGTATTGAATCCATCTTTTCTGTCGCATCTAATGAGAACAAAAGAATGTTGAATTTTACTTTTTCACATCGTTAATATTTTTTTTACGTAGAAAATATTCGTAAAAATACTTAAAAAAAAAAAAGTTCTCAATAATTTTATAAAATAATAAACTTTATGAAATAAAAATTTCATAAAATTTTTATTACTTTTATAAAATTTATAAATTTTTTTTATATTTATAAATTTCATAAAATCAATTTTATACAAAAATATATAATTCTTTTATAAATGAGTTTCGCGAGATTAAATTGAATGTATAAAATTAATTTACTTTTAACCGAAACTCACACTTTTTCTCCATATTTATCCATTTGACGAATATTTGCGCCTGTGTGAGAACAAAAACCGTGGCTGGTTGACTGGGTGGATAGAAAAGACTGTCGCGAAGTTCTCGCTCGAATCCGAGAGCCTCGTCGACGAGATGAGCGAACAGCGAATCATCGTACTGAACGACCGGCAGTTCGGAATGCAATTTTTCGACGGCTAATTGTACCAGGGCTCTCATAAATTCGACCTACAATTTTTTATTCGAATTAGAAGACACATTTTCCTTCTTCACAAATTTTTTTTGTTTTTTATTTCACGTACTTTCGCATTTACTTGGGTAAAACCCGCGGTATCAGCGATTGGTTGCACGTTTTTATGAACCCACTGAGCGTGATGCTTTATCCACGTGAGTATCTGCGTGAAAAACCATTCTGGCTTGTCGTGACGATTCGTTTGCTTCGAGCCGGTAAAATGATACACGAATCTGTGTCTCAACGGACGAATTAACAGAGTTATCGGTAAACTGACTGGCGCAAAATCTGTGAGAAGACTGGAAGTCACCGAGGGCTTTGCTGTTTCCTCTCTGATCGATTTATGTCAAAGAAACATCAGTTTATTACATTTTATTTCTGTAATCTAAGATTTGCGTTACGAAACAGTGAAAAAATAAATGTTATTCAAAGGATACGGCAGATGAAGCTGTAGAAGATATTCCGTGAGCATCTTAAACTTGGCCATAGTTTCTGGCAAAGGTGCAGTCAAAGCAGTCGCGTTAGAACCGCAAAAAGGCCACTTTAAAGTCTTCAACACATCGTTGTATTCCCTGTGCAAATTTACAAATAAGTAACAATAAAATGCTCGAAGTTTGCGTGGAGAATTTTGACGATCACTTACGCAGACAATTTTTCTTTCAAATGATTGTGCCAGAAGTGAAGAGTTTCTCTAACGTAATTTAACAAATGATGGCAGGACGATGGCTGCAATTGAACGCTTATGTCTGTCAGATTTGTGTACAAAGTTATCGCTGATTCGTCGTCCTCCGCGAGCACAAACATTTCCATCTCGTTGCTGAAATCATGTAGAATAATGACGAATTTTTGTATTTTAATAGTACATCGAAATGGAATAGAATTTATTTGTAATAGTAATAAAAATAATGGAATTAAATGGCTAAAAAATGTTTGATTAATGATGGCGTATTTATTTTTGAAATCAGTGAGTTTAAAATGTGCTAAAATGTCCAGAAATCGCACAAAAAATATATTTGGATGTTTCTCTATTAATTGTAATTTTTGTAGCAATTCACTGTTGACATTGAATTTATCAAAGGTCAGAACAAAATTGAGACCATATAAAAAAAATGTAACTTTACACATTTTGTAATAATTTGTTTTTTTTTTAAATTTTCATATTGAGAATATTAACCTGATATCCTCGATACATTTGACAAAATTTAGGTAAGCCAGCGCCTTGTCAAGTTCTCCAATTTTCTCAACGATACCCTGGACCTCTTTGATCTTGTTGTCCTCTTTCAGTCGATTGTCAATCGTCTCGGAAACTTTAGTTCCTTCGTCTATGAGAGGATCAATTTCGCTGATTATCTGATCCACATAAGCCAGCGCAGCTTTAACTTTTGACGGCGCTTCGGTGGAAGCCATAGACAACTGTAAAAATAACATAAACATCATTTTTCATAGGATAACAATAATTAACAAAGTACTTGCGATAATCAAAGCCTTAAAAAAAGTGTCTTATGGACACGCAAAATAAAAATGGATGTGAAAAGCCTTTTAAAAGAGCTTTAAAAAAATTCAGTCGGTAACAAAAACTGTTTTCAAGGTTTTTCTCAAAAATTCTTGATAAGATAATGCAAAATGGGTTAAAAAAAAATAGACATTCTATTGACATTTACAAAGATATGTTCCACATTGTCCTAAAAATATAAACAATGAAATTTTAACGAGAAACGAAATAAATATTTTTGAAGCAAATAATAAACACATACAGACTCCTCAATTGCATTTTTCTCGGTTTCGAGTTGCTTGTGAAAAAGACGTATTTTTCCAAGATTCTTGAGATCGGAGCCAAATTCAGCGTTGAATTTGTCGATTACTTTCTGTTTGATGTCCGTCATTATTTATGTTTTAATGAAAACTTTTGATGCATGACAGTTCTGATAAATGGTTAGAGCGACACGTATAACCTATAAAAATCTGTCATTTGTCTGCTAGAGGTTGCTACAGTGTGCCAACTGATCGAAAAACGCGGGGGAAGGGGGGATATTTTTATCAGCTGTGTTTACGCGGGAATACGATCTTTGATGGCCTTTCAGATTATAATAATATATAAAAGCTATATATATGTATTTAAAAAAAATAAAAGCTCTTGAATAAAGATTGAAATTAACGACAAAGTAGAACCTTGCAAATTGTTTATCATATTATTAGACGCTGTTTATATGAAAGTTTTATTTATGGAAAAATAATCATGCTTTTTGGTTTACTCATATAGGAAGCTTTGTAAACCGAGAACATCCGGAGAAAGCCCCCCCCCCTCCCGAAGCATCTGAAAAAAAAAACCAGAAAAAAGTCCCTATAGGTCGGATCTTTTTCCGGCGGATTTTTTTCCTGGGGATTTTTTTTTTCGCGTACTTTTTTTCTCCGGGTGACTTCTTTTCCAGTATATACTTTTTTTTTCATGAGACTCTTTTCTGTGACTTTTCCTGGAGAACGTTTTTTCTTAGGGTCTTTTTTTTGAGAAACTTTTTTTTTGGAAGATCTTTTTTCTGAATATTGGGAACTGGGGACTTTTTCCGGGGTACCAGAAATTCTCTGGAGACACTTTCTTCCTGGGGACTTTTTCCGGAACACTCGTTTCAGGGGCCTTTTTCCCTAGGGACATTTTTTTCCGGGGGACTTCTTTTCCAGGGACTTTTTGGCTGGGAACTTTTTCCGGGATACCAGAAATTCTCTGAAGACACTTTATTCCTGGGGTCTTTTCCGGAGCATTCTTTTCGGGGGTTTTTTGTTCCTAGGGACTTTTTTATAGGGACTTTTTTTGCAATCTTTTTATTCCGGGGGACATCATTTCCAGTATGTACTTTTTGTCATGAAACTATTTTCTGTGACTTCTTTCCGGGAGCCTTTTTTCCGAAGGACGTTATTTCCTAGTCTTTTTTTTTGGTGGACTTTTTTTTTGGAGTATCTTTTTTCTGGGGGACTTTTTTTTGGAGGATCTTTTTTCTGGGGTACTTTCTTTTGGAGGATCTTTTTTCTGGGGACTTTTTTTCCAGGGACTTTTTTTCTGGGAATTTCTTTCCGGGGTACCACAGATTCTCTGGGGATACTTTCTTCCCGGGGACTTCCCCAGAGAACTCTTCCCGGGGTTCTCTTTTTTGGCTACTTTTTTTCGGTGGATTTTTTGTCCCTAATACCCAGACTCTTTGCGCCATACATTCTAGTTTTTCTAGAAAATATAAGAAAAAAAAAATACCAATCACCTTTTTCAAATTAAAAATTATTTATAAAAAAATTAATTGCAAAATTATGCCTTATACATGTTAAAATATGGTTGCTAAAATCAAAAATTCAAATAAGATAAACTCGGACATTCACTTCTATATTTCGCATATTACATTATCATCAAACTATACAATTTCTACTACTGATACAAATTAACTATAATATTATTATCGATAATTTATAATTACACCGAGGCGTTTTTTTTTTTTTTTTCGTAATAATCGAAACAGCTAAAATCCTCTTACATATCTCTTTGCTTAAACATGCCATTAAACGGGGATATTAAAATCCCGTCGATTTCACAAGGCACGTTGTTTAATTTTTTTTTTCATACATTATACATATTAGCCACATACTATATATCGTGAAATACATTTGATTTCTTTTCAATTCATATTATTGACCCAATATAATCATCGAAAAAGAAATGCACTATACTTCGCTGGACGGATATTCGTAAAGGCGTGAAATCTGAGCGCGAAAAAAAAATGCACACACACACACACACACTCGCACACACAAACACACGCTAAATAAATTTTATTATTATATCACACCGACGTTCTTCTATATCGTCTCGATTCTAAAATATATCGTCGTATCATAAAAATTATCGCGTTAATTCTACATTAATGTACATTTTTTAATTAAAAAAAAAAAAAAAAAAAAAAAAAAAAACGCTCTTATGACTCGTGAGCTTGCATGCATATTTACGTATTTAGTATACCGATTTACTTAATTATTATTATCATTTATATAATATCGGTTTTATATAATTTATGCAGATAAAATCGACGAAAATCGTTTTCTTCCACGAAATTCGCAGCGCAAATATAATTGCTTTGGAATAAACGATGCGATTCCTCAGCCTCAAATGTTTTTTTTTTCTTCTTTTTTTTTTTCAATATTTACAATTGGACGGTGAAAAACGCGATTTTCTCGCTATTTTGAGCAAGGGCGCTTTTGATTCTCCATATTCGGAGTGTAAAAATTACAAACGGTTCGTCCGCAAAAATCGATAAGAACAATACGCACCTCGAACGTTATTTTTATGAGCGATATTAAAAGCCCTCTTAAGGCACACGCGATTTCCATATCGTTTATTTATAGTTTTATCCACACGTATACGATATTCCGTTCAGAGGACAGTACGATAAATAAACTTTTCTTTCTGGATTTTAGCAAATCGATCTTTCTTACAGACTACGGTATAATACTTCAAACGTGAGCTAATTACAAATTTATCGCTTATGGGATTGTAATTAATTACTAAACACTAGTCAAATCGGTGGAAATTAAAAAAAAAAAATCTTTTCCGCTATTTTTTGAAAATTTAATTTAATGCAATAATGGACTTCAAATTTAAAATATGCTAATTTATTATTTGAGATTTTTTTTCGTTTTTTTTTATTAGACTTCAAATTAAAAATATAATCATTTTTTATTTGAAATTAAAATTTTTTTTATTAGACTTCAAGTATAAAATATAATAACTTTTTATTTGAAATTTAAAAAATTTTTTTTATGAGACATCAAATAAAAAATATGCTAATTTTTTTATTTGAACTTTTGTTGGTCTAGTATTGAGTAAAAATAAAAATATTGGTCTGATTTAGACAAATATTCACATAGCATTGAAATATTTCGAAAATATTATTTCAAAACATAGCAAAATATTCATAGAATATTTTGAAATCTTTTGAAACACTGCATATGTAATATTTATAATATTTCAATATTTCAAAAACTGCGAAAATTTTTATTTTATTTATTTTTATTTATTAATGAAAATTGGATTATTATTGTATTGTACGATGTAAAAGTGCAATCTGTAAAAATTGGATCGTTAAAGAATTTTTTAATAAATAAAACTCCTTTCATTAGAATCAAAATTCTATTGTTTAGTTTTTAAACGTCTAATTTCAATAAAAATATGATGATATTTGAGACATTTTTCGGTCAATTCAACAAATCTTTTAAATCACTTTTAGAATATGTTATTATTTTTTTTAAATGTGACAAATGAGTGTGAAAAAATTTGGAACTTTAAACGTGTTTTTCATGTTTAAACACTCACTTTAATTGGCATGCAGCACAATTTAAAAAATATTCAATCAACTCATTTGGCAATAAATTTATTTTTTAAATTATTGCCAATTTTTTAAGACTCACTTTCCCATTAAAAAAAATATATATATTTTTTTAAATTCCAGAATACAATAAAATATTCAAAAAGCTTCGGATTGTTCCTTAAAAAAAATTACCTTATTTTTCGAATCTCTTATTAAAGATTACAAGAAGTTTTCGAAAATGAGTATAAATTGATAGATTTCATTTAAATTATGGGCATTTTTCATTTTTTTTTTTCTATAGGAAGAAGATATGCAAATTATTTTTCAAAACTGGCAAAATGATCCACGAAAAAATGTGGAAAAGATTTTTATTTTTAATTGTCACTGATTTGACAATAATGTGAAGTGTTTTAATCTCCTTGAAAAAAAATCGACCCCCTATCGTTTCCTTTTTAACTCGAAATTTCCCAAAATAATTTATGTATAAGTTGTATTTGGAACTTGGCCATAAAAATGTGACTAGATTCTCTCTTTTTACAGAGAATCGAGAAGGGAATCGAGGAGATCGAGTTGATTTTCGTCCCACCCAACAGTGGCGATTAGGAGTCCCGTGAGATCGTCCTCGGTGAGGCTGACCTGCACGGACTCCGGTACTTCCGGTAGACTATCTGGTATCGGTGGCGATACGCTACTTGGCGGAGTCTCGTAAAGCGCTACCTTCGATTTCTTCATTGCGTTATTATTGTTGTTGTTGTTTTCAGCGTTAATATTTTTGGTGGTGCGACTTCGTCGCGAGGATGTTGCTCGTCGTCGAGTTCTTTTGCCCTCCTCAAGGCGCTCGAGATCAAGCTTCCAAAAACCGCCCTTTCCTGGCTCGTCCTTCGATCTCGGCAGCTTCACGAAACACTTGTTCAGCGAAAGATTGTGTCTTATGGAATTCTGTCAAAGACACAAAAAACGAGCATTAAACAATTATTTCTGTATTTAGTTTTGCGTCGTTATAAAAGAAGATTTAATTTTTTTCATGAATCTCGCTTTGCTTTGATGGAGTTTCCTTTTTTACATTTTAGATTCATTTTAGAGATTTTCATTTTAGAACAGTGAACAAAAAACAAGCATGTATGGTAGAACCTTGCACAATGCTTCATCATTATATTTTAATACACATTTTACAAATTATAAATGACTCTTTGATTTGATGAAATTTTCTTTTTTTCATTTTAGATTCATTTTAGAGATTTTCATTTTAGAACAGTGAAAAAAAACAAGCATGTATGGTAGAACCTTGCACAATGCTTCCTCATTATATTTTAATACACATTTTACAAATTATAAATGACTCTTTGATTTGATGAAATTTTCTTTTTTTCATTTTAGATTCATTTTAGAGATTTTCATTTTAGAACAGTGAATAACAACGAGCCAGTAAGGTAGAATTTTACAAAATGCTCCCTCATTATATTTTAATCCACATATTACAAATTATAAATGACTCTTTGCTTTGATGAAATTTTCTTTTTTTCATTTTAGATTCATTTTAGAGATTTTCATTTTAGAACAGTGAACAAAAAACAAGCATGTATGGTAGAACTTTGCACAATGCTTCCTCATTATATTTTAATCCACATTTTACAAATTATAAATGACACTTTGTTTTGATGAAATTTTCTTTTTTTCATTTCAGATACATTTTAGAGATTTTCATTTTAGAACAGTGAACAAAAAACAAGCATGTATGGCAGAAAATTGCACAATGCTTCCTCATTATATTTTAATCCACATTTTACAAATTATAAATGACTCTTTGCTTTGATGAAATTTTCTTTTTTTCATTTCAGATACATTTTAGAGATTTTCATTTTAGAACAGTGAACAAAAAACAAGCATGTATGGCAGAACCTTGCACAATGTTTCCTCATTATATTTTAATCCACATTTTACAAATTATAAATGACACTTTGCTGTGATGAAATTTTCTTTTTCTCATTTTAGATTCATTTTAGAGATCTTCATTTTAGAACAGTGAAAAAAAAACAAGTGAGTAAGGTAGAACCTTGCACAATGCTACCTCATTATATTTTAATCCACATTTTACAAATTATAAATGACTCTTTGCTTCGATGAAATTTTCTTTTTTTCATTTTAGATTCATTTTAGAGATTTTCATTTGAGAACAGTGAAAAGAAACAAGCATGTATGGTAGAACCTTGCACAATGCTTCCTCATTGTATTTTAATCCACATTTTACAAATTATAAATGACTCTTTGCTTTGATGAAATTTCCTTTATTTTTTCATTTTAGATTCATTTTAGAGATTTTCTGCAAAGAAAATTAAATTATAATATAAATTAATATAAATATAAATTTAGTTAGATCTTTAATTTGCTTGCAATATGTTAAGTTATGAAAAAGTGATAGTTGCTTATTTTACGAGAAATGGAAATTACGTGAATTTATTATCATACCTGCCAAGCTGGATCGGCATGCTTGTAGAATACAAAATTCTCACGAATCCATGCGTATATGTTCGATAGGGTGAGTTTGTTGTTGTTGGCTCTCATAGCTAAGCATATGAGGGTTGCGTATGAAAAAGGAGGCTTTGCGTCTGGATTTGTCTGGTATTTTTCCGCATTTTCAGCCAGATCTGGAATAAAATAGAATTTAAAAAAAAAGGTATAACAGAAATTTGAGATTATAAAAATATTAATTATGAGAATTTTTTATTTCATGATCGCGCTTTGTTACATTTTATTATAATGTTGAAATGCAAATTTTCATTTTATGTGATAATACCATAAAATAAATATGTACATTTCAGCATAATAAAATTATAATAAAAATAACTTGAGAAAAATATCTAGAATGACAAGTGTAAAAATTTCTATTTTTTTCTCAAGCCACTCTAGTTACAATTTGAGAAAAAAAATATTAAATTTAACACTTGCTCCAATTTTTATGGGTTGTTCCTTAAAATACATATTTCTATTTCAGCATCATAAAATTCTAACCAAAATGACTTGAGAAAAAATAGAAAATGACAATTGTAAAATTTTACATTTTTTTTCTCAAGCCACCCCAGTTACAATTTGAGAAAAAAAATATTAAATTTGACACTTGCTCCAATTTTTATGGGTGAATTCCTTAAAATACATATTTCCATTTCAGCATCATAAAATTGTAACCAAAATGACTTGAGAAAAAATAGAAAATGACAATTGTAAAATTTTACATTTTTTTTCTCAAGCAACTCCAGTTACAATTTGAGAAAAAAAATATTAAATTTGACACTTGCTCCAATTTTTATGGGTGAACTCCTTAAAATACATATTTCCATTTCATCATCATAAAATTGTAACCAAAATGACTTGAGAAAAAAATATAAAATAATAATTGAAAAATTATACATTTTTTCTCAAGCCATTCTGGTTACAATTCAATAATCTTCAAATGCACATTTTTATTTAATTAAATTTATTAATTTATTTAATAATGTGTGCGAATGGACAAACAGAGATGCAGATATAGAATAAATTATTGATAATAAATTCTTACCAATTTCAGCCTTGAGAAGTGGTGACATTTTCTTGGGTGGTCGTTTAGCTATTGGCGGTGGTGATGGAGAACAGGGTGGCGTAGGAAGGCTCGATGCGCTTGTGATATCGAGAGACTGCAGCCACGAGAGGCTGGTTAGCTCGGCCTCGACCCCGAAATTCTCGTCGCACTCCATACTGCTCTGGTTTTGTTCGATCATGTTGGAAATCAAATATCGATGATCCTCCTCAACCGCGACGCCCTCATCCGTCCTCATTCTCACCATCGCTCATAACCCGAATTCTGTAAATCACACAAAATAATTAAATAAACATTTATCACTTTAAAAAAAAAGGTGCTGGTTATTCGCTTTAAGTTTTAGCTTTTTTTTAGCTCTTGTCACTGTGACCTTTTTTTTACGTGGTAGAAAAAAGAATAGAAAATTTAATAAATCATCCCAATAAATGTGCTGATATATTTGTGATACAGAATTTTTTTTATCATAAATTATATATTTTTTTTCAATAAAATATGGCAGAACTTTTGTAGAAATATCAATAAATCGTGTTAATTAATTTAATACTAAATTAGTTAATTCCTTTTGCAAGAACTTTTCAATAAAGCAGCCTATTTTTGGAAATAAAGGCAAAGTTTATCTTTAAGTATGCACTTTCCCTAAAATTATTCCATTTGTGTTGCAGAATTTATGTAAAAATATATCAATAAATAATATCCATGAATCCTCAATTCCGAAATTAGTGAAATTTTTTTACAAGGACTTCCCAACAAAGTAGCTTCAAATCGACGTAAAATAAAAAAGTTCGACATTTTGAGTCTAATCAAAAGCCAATAAAGTTCCCATACTCTTTTCAAACCCAAGAATTGCCTACAAATTGAAGTCATCGAGAAAAAGCTTCGAAAAAGCTCAAAAAAAAAAAAAAATCGCGTTTGTAACAATCACTTTGAAAAAATGATCCACAACGACAAGAAAATAAAATATCACAGGGAATTGAAGACATTGCATTGCCCTTCTTCTTTTTTTTTTGTTACAGTACAAAAAATCTACAAAGTACCAGACAATTCCACATCGAAATAATGGAAGAAATGTGAAGAAGAATTTGAAGAACGTTCTGATGAAAATATTGTCACGATACTAGAGTTGCCTTCAGACAAATTGTTCACTTTATTGCGTCGCTTTTGGTCACCAATAAAATTTCACTTAAAACTCTCTGTTTTTTTTGTTACAGTACAAAAAATCTACAAAGTACCAGACAATTCCACACCAAAATAATGGAAGAAATGTGAAGTAGAATTTGAAGAACGTTCTGATGAAAATATTGTCACGATACCAGCGTTGCCTTAAGACAAATTGTTCACTTTATTGCGTCGCTTTTGGTCACCAATAAAATTTCACTTAAAACTCTCCGTTTTTTTAATCGTTGCAGTACAAAAAAATCTGCAAACTACCAGACAATTCCACACCAAAAAAATGGAAGAAATGTGAAGAAGAATTAGAAGAACGTTGTGATAAAAATATTGTCACGACACTATTGCCTTACGCCAAATCATTCACTTCATTGCGTCACCAATAAAGTCCCACTTAAAACTCTACTCTTTCTGTAATACCACCAAAAAAAAAAAAAATCTACAAAGTATTCAATTCCAGAAATAAAAAAAGTTGCAGATACATAAAAAGAAGAATTCGAAAAACATTCTACCGATAACATTATCTTGCCTCAAGACAAATCGTTCCATTTATTACGTCGTTTTTCGTCACCAATCGAATTTCACAATAAAAACCCTTCTTTCCTTTTGTTACAGACAAATAACAGCAACAAACATCTACCTTCAGATAATTCCACAAATGTGAAGAAACGCGAAAAGACGATTTTGCAGAACTTTTTTTGGAAAAACTGTTGTCACGATACCAGGGGTGCCCTCAGACTGACTGGGCATAAGGGTGACCGAGCTACCTCTCGAGACACCCTGCCTACATTATACCGGGTCTCTTATACATGTCTATATACATGTATACATTATTCTACGCTCTGTTGGCGCGCACGAGTCGTTCGCTCTTCCAAAGGTTCTATACATATGTTCACTACATTACTAACTATATATATACACATACATATATAGTTAGTAATGTAGTTATATATATATATATACATATATATATATATATATATAACGTTAGAATGGGCGTCCTGCGCGCGTGCGGCGACAGGTGCTGGGTTCTTTCGCAGGTGGACCATACCAGCCGGACAGGCGGCCGGCAGCCCAACAACCCTCTCTCACTCTGTCTTCCGTTTTTTTTTTTTTTTTTTTTTTTTTTTTTCTCCCCTCCCTTCCCCACTTTTCACCCTCCCACTATTAGCTTTCCCTATAGTGGCTACCCTCGCTTCCAACCTGCCTGGAGAACAGAACTATTACAACAAAACGAGATATATCCACAGTGACACTCTAATAGCTCTTCCCGACTCGTTATTTTCCTAACTTTTAATTTTTCTTTAAAAAAAAAAAGAGTGGTCTTCTATTATCTCGAGAAATTATTTCTTTTATTCTTGTTAAACGTTAAACTACTTTGTTGTTGTTTTTTTTTCAAACTTTTTCATGCAGAGGAAAAAAATTTGAGATTAAAAAAATGATTAAAATTTTGAAGGACTGAAAGTGTGGGTCCTTGCGAGGTCCAAATAGCTATTATTTTTAGAAATTCTTTTTTCAAGCAAGCAAACTTCTTTGTGTATATTTGTAAAAAAAAATTGTCTTTGATCTTCGAAATTTCTTATTTTAGAATTTAGATTAGATTTTTTTTAAATGTTTGTTGAGATTTTTGTGAAAACTGATCGTTTTTCTTCGAATTTTCTTCACGCTTTGCTGAATGGAAAATTTAATATTTTGGAAAAATAGAAGATTGTTGAAATGTATGTTTAAAAATTCTGAAATAATTCTCACTATTGATGATATGTTTTTAGACATCAAAATGACTGTAAAAAAAAATTTCGTAGTATGTTGAAATAAAAAAAAATATAAATATTGAGTATTTATATTTTTTATATTTATTATCTTTCACTTTTTGTCTTCATTTTTCTGTACTAAGAAGCTAAAATTAATCAACATACATTCTCGTAGAAATTGCTTCGTAAAAAAAAGTGAAATTCAATGAGAAAACGAAATGCAATATTCTATACTTTGTGTTCTTTTTTTTCTCAATATTTTAGCAACTTAAATTTTTTACCTCAAGTACGAAGATTTTATCGAGAAAGACTTTTGTAGAACACAGCAGATAAGAATCGTTCTTCAGGTGTCGCACTTGTTAAAGTATTATTATTATTATTATCTACCCGTGGTTATTCTGTATGTATAAACAGTGTGTAAAAATTCTGTAGAATTATGGGATCTTTTGTTACCAGCTAAGCGACGTTTAAGAAAAAACTGGTATTAAATTTGTGGCGAATTTTAAAAACAGATTGAAATTTTATAGGTTTTCTAAGTTTTCATTAAAAAATTCCTTCATTGAAAAATATTTCATTTTTTTTAGACATCAAATGCTTTAGACATTTTTTATCCTTAAACATTGCCTCTTCATTTTTTTGCATTTTTTTTTCTCTATTAAGAAGCTAAAATTAATTAACAACTTAATGACAGAAATTGGTTCATAAAAAAAAGAAAAAAAATGGAAAATAATGAAAAAAAAAAATGCAAAATTCAATACTTTCTTTTATTTTTCAACATTTTAAAAATTTCAATTTTTATCTCAAGTTCGAAGAAATTGGTTTATAAAAAAAAGAAAAAAAATGGAAATTAATGAGAAAAAAAATGCAAAATTCAATACTTTCTTTTATTTTTCAATTTTAATCTCAAGTTCGAAGAGTTTATTCGATGAAGGCTTTTTGTAGAACCACAACAGAGTAGAATTGTTCTTCAAGTCTCTCGCGATTGTTAAATTTATTATTATCTACCCGGCGTGTTTCTTCTGTGTTGCTTCATTTTTTTGCATTTTTTTTCTCTGTTAAGAAGCTAAAATTAATTAACAACTTAATGACAAAAATTGCTTTGCAAAAAAAAAAGAAAAAAAATGGAAAATAATGAAAAAAAAAAAATGCAAAAATCAATACTTTCTTTTATTTTTCAACATTTTAAAAATTTCAATTTTTATCTCAAGTCCGAAGATTTTATTCGATGGAGGCTTTTTGTAGAACCACAACAGAGTAGAATTGTTCTTCAAGTCTCTCGCGATTATTAAATTTATTATTATCTACCCGGCGTGTTTCTTCTGTGTTGCTTCATTTTTTTGCATTTTTTTTCTCTGTTAAGAAGCTAAAATTAATTAACAACTTAATGACAAAAATTGCTTTGCAAAAAAAAAAGAAAAAAAATGGAAAATAATGAAAAAAAAAAATGCAAAAATCAATACTTTCTTTTATTTTTCAACATTTTAAAAATTTCAATTTTTATCTCAAGTCCGAAGATTTTATTCGATGGAGGCTTTTTGTAGAACCACAACAGAGTAGAATTGTTCTTCAAGTCTCTCGCGATTGTTAAATTTATTATTATCTACCCGGCGTGTTTCTTCTGTGTTGCTTCATTTTTTTGCATTTTTTTTCTCTGTTAAGAAGCTAAAATTAATTAACAACTTAATGACAAAAATTGCTTTGCAAAAAAAAAAGGAAAAAAATGGAAAATAATGAGAAAAAAAAATGCAAAATTCAATACTTTCTTTTATTTTTCAACATTTTAAAAATTTCAATTTTTATCTCAAGTCCGAAGATTTTATTCGATGGAGGCTTTTTGTAGAACCACAACAGAGTAGAATTGTTCTTCAAGTCTCTCGCGATTGTTAAATTTATTATTATCTACCCGGCGTGTTTCTTCTGTGTTGCTTCATTTTTTTGCATTTTTTTTCTCTGTTAAGAAGCTAAAATTAATTAACAACTTAATGACAGAAATTGCTTTGCAAAAAAAAAGGTAAAAAAATGGAAAATAATGAGAAAAAAAAAATGCAAAATTTAATACTTTCTTTTATTTTTCAACATTTTAAAAATTTCAATTTCTATCTCAAGTTCGAAGATTTTGTTCGATGAAGGCTTTTTGTAGAACCACAACGGAGTAGAATTGTCCTTCGAGCCTCTCGCGATTGCTAAATTTATTATTATCTACCCGGCGTGTTTCTTCTGTGTATACACGTATGTGTATATAGTGTCATGATTCAATTTTTTTTTTCTTTCTTCCTTTTTCTTGTATTTTTTTTTTGTCCAATGCTTATGGACTCGATCCGAGAGAGAACCGTGGAATTGCGACTCGCATTCTATCGCATACTATATATACACGCACACTTAAACATATATATGTATATATATACATATATATATATATATATATATATATATGTATATATATACATATATATATATATATATATGATGTACATCGCCGCAAAAGTGGTAGCATACATTAAAGTTTGCGTGTCATTCGGAGGATCGATCCTGCTCGATGAACCTTCCTCCGGTTTATATGTGTGCTGGTCTCTCTGTTTTCCCGCTCAATCGTATTATACTCAATCGGACGATTGGAATTTCAGTGCGTCACTGGGTCAGTCCATTACATATCAATTCCGTAGCTTTTACGCGAGCGCTCAAATCCCTCGGTGAGTAATATTATACAGGGTTGGAATACTATAAGTACATAATGACATACCTTGTCGGGTACTGAATTAATTTTTTTTCCAAGAAGGCTTCAATCTTTTCGCGTTTAGTGGCAATTACACTTTGCATTATTTTTAGTATTTTTAAATGTCAAATCATTAATTGACCAAATTTTAGTGTTTATTTCAACAATTTGGCGTTCTCTTTTTTTTCGTCATTTAATCTCTAAAAAAAATATTTTTTATTATTTTTATTGTTTTTATTATTTTTATTATTTTTATTATTTTTATTATTTTTATTATTTTTATTATTTTTATTATTTTTATTATTATTATTATTATTATTATTATTATTATTATTATTTTTAATTGTGAAATTATTCATTTTGCAGTTTCGAAATACAATCAGTTTGACAAAAAAAAATCTTTGCAATACTTCTGTATTTCATGTATTAAAAAAACATTTTCTTTGATATTTCTTCTTTGCATAATAATCCAGTACAAATATCCCAATTTTAAAAAATGAGCAAACATTTAATATTACATAATTTAAAAAAAAAAACTTATTTTTGTTTTCTTTACGTAATCTCTACTAAAAATATTCCAATCAATAAAATGACTCCTTTTGCAACGTAAACACAAGAAGAAATAATGATTCGATGCAACTTTTCGAAAATAAATGTTGGATGATGAATTTTAGGAGATTATGCTGACCGAGCATGAAGATGATGATGAAGTAGCAATAAGACACAAATTGATGACATGCAACGGGCCAGAAAATCCATCACACGCTGATGGCGTACACATTGTCCAAGGCTCGTGAAAGAGGGCGACAACACGGTGGTGGTGACCAGGTGGTAGCACCGGAACCCGCGCGAAACGGGCGCCCACGGAGACCGGAAGTGAGGGGGGCAATCCAAAGCGAGAGGTGCGTTAGCACGCGCGCTCTCGACGTCGTTTCCTCCTCGTGTTTCTTTTCACTTCGATATAATGACAGTTAACGCGGTGCGATGAATAGCGGGCACGTGGGCTGGCACCATTCGACGACACGATATATATATATATATATATATATATATAACGATGCGGGATGACCCATACATACTGGCATATATATAGGACATTCTATGTAAATTCCACCACTTTTGCTCGCTCATAAAGAAGAAGCTTTTTCTTCGTGACATTTTTTTTTTTTCGAGCGGGGTGACCCGTACATACTGGCATATATATGGGGCATTCTATGTAAATTCCACCACTTTTGCTCGCTCATATATATAGGACATTCTATGTAAATTCCACCACTTTTGCTCGCTCATATATATAAGACATTCTATGTAAATTCCACGACTTTTGCTCGCTCATGTATATAGGACATTCTATTTAAATTCCACCACTTTTGCTCGCTCATATATATAGGACATTCTATGTAAATTCCACCACTTTTGCTCGCTCATAAAGAAGAAGCTTTTTCTTCGTGAAACTTTTTTTTTCGAGCAGGGTGACCCATACATATACTGGCATGTATATAGGACATTCTATGTAAATTCCACCACTTTTGCTCGCTCATAAAGAAGAAGCTTTTTCTTCGTGACATTTTTTTTTCGAACAGGGTGACCCATACATATACTGGCATGTATATAGGACATTCTATGTAAATTCCACCAATTTTTCTCGCTCATAAAGAAGAAGCTTTTTCTTCGTGAAACTTTTTTTTTCGTGATTTTCGTGTCAGGAGAGTTTAAATGGTCTACGAGATCGAGAAAAGTGATTTAGAAAAAAATTGGATGTTTTAATGACTTCCAAAATTGAGACTTTTTAAAAAATTTCTCAAGAATTGTTTCATCAAATGAACTGAAATTTGTTACACATGTAGAATAATCAAACATCTTTCATTGTAATAAATTAAAAAAAAATTCAAACACCTATTTGGATTTTATTCGATTTCGAATTTTTCGAATTTTTGCATTTTTTTATATTAAAAAATAATGAGGAAGCAATTTGTAAAGTTCTACTTTGCATCCCTTTTCTGTTCTCCGCCAGATATTTCTCATAATTTTAACAGATTTGTGTATCACTTAAAATTGCTCTCCTGTAATTTTTTAATTATAATCAAATTTATAAATTCAATATTTCAGAAAAACTATATTTTTTTTTTAAGTCAACGTATCGCGAAGACCGAAAAAAATGTCTCACCATAAAACTTAGTTTTTCATATCAGTTTTTCGATAATATTTAGTAAAAGATTTTAACGTTGATAATAATAATAATAATAATAGATGATTATTCGGAAAAAAAAATTATTTTTACATTTTTTTAGGTTCCTTTGGGTTCTTTAGGTTCTTTCTTGGGTTCTTTGGGTTCCTTTGGAATATTTTTGGGTTCCTATGGGTACTTTTTCAGGTTCTTTAGCTTCTTTAGCTTCTTTTTTGGGTTCAAAAAAATGCATCACTTCCTCGTAGCTTTGTAAAAAAAAAAATCATTTCGTCAAAGACACAAAATAATGAATTTGCAATTTGCAAGGTTCTACTTTGAAAATTTTTTTTTCTCAGCCAAAAGAAAGTCTGCAAAATCTGTGACAAATTTTTGTCTCATTCATTTTAAAAAATTAGGAAGCAATGTGCATAATTCTGCTTTGAATTTTTTTTTTTTTTTTTACAGTGCAAAACGTGATTTCCAGTTGAACCACACACGAGACTGACTCGTGGTTGAAGGTATCCGAGAACGCGGTGACTTCACCTCCATTGATCGAACATTCGCTCGGAGGCAGCGTCCACCTTCTGATAATATCCGCGACAGAAGAGAGGGGAAAAACGCCCCGTCCATTTCACCGAGGACACGAATAGCGTTCGAGATAGTCTGAACTGGCTTCACTATCATTGGTCGTCGCGTGGGTGAATATCGAAGCCTTTTCAGCCTCGTATATGATGTTTCCTATCTCTTCCCAGAGATACCACAGTTTCGATAAGGGAACGAGAGAATTGATGGCCGAGGGAGGAGCGCCAAAATGAGCAGGACAGACGTTGATGTGTTCAGGAGAGGTGAAGAATCCCCAACGTAATTGATTGCGTGGGAGGTTCCGCTCGGACGCCATACTTTATCAGGGCTCTTAATTTTTTTTTTTTTTTTGAATATGATCGACTTTTAAGCTCTTTGAAAAAAAAGACAGCTAATTATCTTCAAATCTATCAGAGAAACATTAATCGGTGAAGCTAAAAATAATTATAAGAATTTTGGAGCAATGGTAATTTTTTGGTTCAACGAAATGGAAAATAAAAAGCAGAAAATACGATTTTTTTTCTGCTTGAAATGTTTAAAATATATGTTGACTTAATTATGCAGAGAAAGAGTTTTCTAAGTAAATTTTAAATTGTGTAGTTTTGGACAGAAAGTTTGTGTTTATTTGACATAATTTTTCTTCATTTTATCAGTTTTCTTCTTTTTTTGTTGAATATCATCGACTTTTATGCTCTTTAAAAAAAAAGACAGCTAATTATCTTCAAATCTATCAGAGAAACATTAATCAGTGAAGCTGAAATTAATTATAAGAATTTTGGAGCAATGGTAGATTTTTGGTTCAACGAAATGGAAAATAAAAAGCAGAAAATGCGATTTTTTTTCTGATTGAAATGTTTAAAATACTTGTTGACTTAATTATGCAGAGAAAGAGTTTTAAACGATGGAAAATAATGAGGGAGTTGCATTGTAAAAGCTAAGTAAATTTTAAATTGTGTAGTTTTGGACAGAAAGTTTGTGTTTATTTGTCATAATTTTTCTTCATTTTATCAGTTTTCTTCTTTTTTTGTTGAATATCATTAACTTTTATGGCCTTTAAAAAAAAAGACAGCTAATTATCTTCAAATCTATCAGAGAAACATTAATCAGCGAAGCTAAAATTAATTATAAGAATTTTGGAGCAATGGTAGATTTTTGGTTCACCGAAATGGAAAATAAAAAGCAGAAAATACGATTTTTTTTTCTGCTTGGAATGTTTAAAATACATGTTGACTTAATTTTGCAGAGAAAGAGTTTTCTAAGTAAATTTTAAATTGTGTAGTTTTGGACAGAAAGTTTGTGTTTATTTGTCATAATTTTTCCTCATTTTATCAGTTTTCTTCTTTTTTTGTTGAATATCATCGACTTTTATGGCCTTTAAAAAAAAAGACAGCTAATTATCTTCAAATCTATCAGAGAAACATTAATCAGCGAAGCTAAAAATAATTGTAAGAATTTTGGAGCAATGGTAGATTTTTAGTTCAACGAAATGGAAAATAAAAAACGGAAAATACGATTTTTTTTCTGCTTGAAATGTTTAAAATACATGTTGACTTAATTATGCAGAGAAAGATTTTTCTAAGTAAATTTTAAATTGTGTAGTTTTGGACAGAAAGTTTGTGTTTATTTGACACAATTTTTGTTGTCTATTTCTAGTTTTACAAAACGGAAATAAAAATACAAAGATAACTTGTTAATAATGTCGTATTTTCATTTTACGAAATATTTTCTGTCACTTTGGAAAAAAATGTATAACTGTATACATTGTGTTTTATGTAAATTTTACAGAAAACATATTTGTAATTATTTTTACAAAATTTTTTCTGTCAATTTAACAGTAAACTATTTGTTATTTCTAATTACAAAATAATATAAATTAAACAAATTTGCAAAACAAACAAAAAAATTGGAATTTATGTGATTCAACATAATTATTTTTGTTAATTTGATTCTTTTTCACTTCTAATTTCACAAAAAGAAAAAATAATAGTATTCCAAAATTTTCAGATTTAACAACAAAATTTAATTTCTATATTTGTAGAGAAAATTGTTGTCTTTTTTTTTTTTAAACTGTACAGAAAATCTAAATGCCCACATTTTCAAACGAAATTTCATAAGAATTCTTTTAAACTATTAAATTAATTTGCAATTTAACAAATAAATATAAATAAATGTAATTTCAGTATAAAATCGCATGTTGTAAAATTCTTCAGGAATTTACAGCTATCGTTGAGTCATAAAAATAATTATATATCCAAATTTTACAGACAATTTCCCATAACAATCCCTTTAAATTATTAAACGAATGAACAATTGAACAAAGAAATATTTTTAAAAATGTAGTTTTTAGTACAACTAATGCGAAAAAATCGCATGCTCGAAAATTCTTAGTGAATTTACAGGTGACGTCCGCCATGGTTTGGGCGTCTCTTCCAGAAGGGTATAAGTTCCAACCCCCCGAGTTCGTATATGTTGGACGCGCGTCCACGTGTTATCCCCGAGAGGGAGTCGCGGGAGGCGCGATGAAGAGAAAGGAAGAGAAGAGAAAGGGCGTCGGAGAGACGGGGTGGAGCTGAACCAGAGGGAGAGCATGCATACATATATAGGCTGAGCATGAGGTTGGCGAGGTACCAACGTTGGATGGTAGCAAACATTGGCCGGTCCCTCTCGGCCGCAGCTCGTCCTTGTCGTCCACCCCGTCAAAGTGGAAGTATCTGCGAGGCCGATCAATAATCTCCTGGGAACATCCGTTCCCCTGGCGCGCCTGCTTCCAGCCGTGCTTCTATGCTACTCTGCTGCTGCTGCTGCTGCTGCTGGTGGTGGTCGTTTTTACTCGCAGCCGGAGAACTCCGAGAGCACGAAGGCACCAAGCGCACCAAAGTACCCAGCAGCATTTACAGCACCAGCAGCAACACCAGCAGCACCTGCTCACCCTTGCTGTATATATATATATATTTGTATAGTTACTTGCTGGTGGTCGCCAGTCGCAGGTTGTGACTCACTATACCATCAGCTTTATGTTGCGCATGGAGAACCTGCGACTTACCGCTAACTATACTACATATGGGGCGATTCATACCATTTCGACTTGGGTCCGACCCTGAAGATCTCGAATTTGGTCCATGATTTTTTTTATTATTGTTCCACCTCTAAAAAGTACTCCGATTTTTTTTGGAATTGAGAATTTTTGATTTTCAATTCTGATGTTGGTTTTGAAAAATCATAGCTAGTCAAATTTAGGGGGAAAAATCTGGAATAAATGTGAGTGGTTTTTAATAGAGTTGGGACGATAATGTTGAAAATTGTGGACCAATTTGAGGGGTTGCGGATCTGAGCCAGGTTGAAATGGTATGGATCGCCCTATATATATACACTAAGAGAAAGACCCCGAGGTCGGCCGCGAACCCCAATCAACGTCGTTAGCCCCTCAACGTTATGGGGGGCGCGATGTATAGATATAGATATATATATGTATATGTATATATATGTATGCATTGGGCACAGGTGCTACCACACACCTGAACTCAATGAGAGCTCAATGAACGTGAGATTATTTCGACAATATTCTCCGAGTAGAAATGTTGATTATGTTGAAAAAAAATTAAGGTTATGGGGTGTTCCACGTGAAGTGGGACAGTTATTTTGGGCGAAGTTCCACGGATCTGGACGCCTATCGGGAATCACGCGGAAATAAGTCGTAACGGACAAAAAAAAAACGACAAAAAATTGTACTCACGCTCGTATGCGGTTTTCATAAAATTGGTACCCTTGGGTTTCTGAGGTGGCTCAATCTGAATTTGGGTTAAAAATTTTCGAATTCAAAATGGTGGATCTAATATGGCGGGTCGAAAATTTAAAAAATTTACGAATTCTTATGAAAATGGGTACCTTTATGTTTTTGACGTTGCTGAATCCGAATTTGACATCGGAATTTCGAAAACCAAAATGGCGGATCCAATATGGCGGACCGATATTTGAACGGATGGTCGTATTCTTATGAACATGGGTATTTTTATGTTTTTGACGTTGCTGAATCCGAATTTGACATCGGAATTTCGAAAACCAAAATGGCGGATCCAATATGGCGGACCGATATTTGAACGGATGGTCGTATTCTTATGAAAATGGGTACCTTTATGTTTTTGAGGTTGCTGAATCCGAATTTGACATCGGAATTTCGGAAACCAAAATGGCGGATCCAAATTTTGTAAAATGGTCAAATTCTTATGCAATTAGGTACCTTCAGGTTTTCGAAATTGTGATAACATATTTCGATTCAGCAACCTATAGAATAATATAATTTTCATAAAATTCTAACATTTAAAAAAAAATTTCAGTCCATCATATTGGAGCCGCCATTTTGAATTTCAAAATTATGAAATTATATCATATTTGAATTTAGCGTTCTGAAATACGATTGGATATCAATTTTCATTAGAATCTGACGCTTTTCATATGTTAGTCGGGCATTTTTGATCCGCCATTTTGAATTTTGAAATTCTGATATCATATTTGGATTCAACGATTTCAAATACCATAGAATATCAATTTTCAAAAAAATCTGACGTTTTTAAACATTTTAATCGGCCATTATTGATCCGCCATCTTGAATTTTGAAATTTTGATATCATTTTCGAATTCGGCGTCCTCAAAAACTATAGAACATCAATTTTCATGAAAATCATCTGATGGTTTTAAAAATGTTAGTCGGGCATTTTTGATCCGCCATTTTGAATTTTGAAATTCTGATAACATATTTGGATTCAACGATC
Source organism: Perithous albicinctus (assembly GCA_964016905.1). NCBI lineage: Eukaryota > Metazoa > Arthropoda > Insecta > Hymenoptera > Ichneumonidae > Perithous > Perithous albicinctus. The sequence continues at coordinate 34,685,618 of OZ024688.1, read as the reverse complement.
TCAAATACCATAGAATATCAATTTTCATAAAAATCTGACGTTTTTAAACATTTTAATCGGCCATTATTGATCCGCCATCTTGAATTTTGAAATTCTGATCCGCCGTCTTGAATTTTCGAATTCAGCGTCCTCAAAAACTATAGAACATCAATTTTCATAAAAATCGTGCGACGTTTTTAAAAATTTTAGTCGGCCATTTTTGATCCGCCATCTTGAATTTTGAAATTCTGATATCATATTTGAATTCAGCGATCTCAAAGATCATAGTATATAAATTTTCATAGAGATTCAACGTTGTGAAAATTCTAATAGTCGGCCATTTTGGATCCGCCATTTTGAATTTTGATATTGTAATTACGTATTTTTGAACGCAGCGACCACGAAGACCTTGAAACAAATATCGGCACGCAAATGAAAACCCCTTTTTCATACCCTGGTGGAAAGGTTCCACAGATTTACTCCGAATTTTTCTTCATTTTTCTTCCAAATTTGCTCAGAATTAATCCGAAAATTTCGCATAATTTTCTCAAATTTTAATTAGAATCTACTTTATTTTCTTAAAATTTTAACTCATAACGTTAAGTGATTTTAGAATTGCCTAAATAAAATCAAATCATATTTTAACTGAATACAGATTAATACTTTTAACAAGGGTTGTTATAAAAAAAAGATATGCTGGAAGTACAAAGTCAATCTAAAGCTCTTATGACTGTTAATGCAACTGATTTATGCTCGTTCAACTAGTGTAAAGTACATTCGCCGTCTTCGATCGCATACTTTTTATTTATCCTTGAAAGTGATAGGGGCGAAAAAAAGTGGAGCGAATATAGAGAAGCACAAAACCGCGGACAGTCTATACCACACGTTATATTAAGTTATAGAGCTGAGAGTCTTTGACGTTGTAAAAAAGGCATATGGCAATAGGTCACACCCGAGGGATGATGTGGACGTATTCTAGTGGACGAAACGAAAGAGAGCGGATTATACTGGGCGCCAAAGACGGATATAAACTCGGGTACAAGTATAGTTTCCGGGAGGGCGGTGGTGTGGCATAAAATATTCAGAAGAATTGATCCGCACAACCGCAGCAGCAGCAGCAGCAGCAGCACGACAAAAGCTGCAGCATCGGATGCGTAGGCCTTAAGTGCTAATCGAATATTGGAGAATGAAGACTATAGCAAAATTCCTTCAAATTCAAAATCAAATTCAAATGAAGAAATGGTATTAATTTTAATTTCTTCTTTTCTTCTTTTTGTATCCATAGAATTTTATTTGTTAGTAACACTTTTGTACTGCAGCAAAATTGATTCGCTTCAATTATTTCTTCAGAGATATCTTCAATTATTTATTTAAGCCCGAGGTTGTAGAAATTTAATTGTTACTTGATTTTTATTTAAGAAGAAATAAGTAGAAAATATACAGGACGTACGAAAAAGATTTAATTGAAAAATTATATTTTAGAGAGCTTTTATTCTTTTAGAAATATCTTCAATTATTTATTTAAGGCCAAGATTGTGGAATTTTAATCGTTTTTTTAAATTTTAGTATAAGAAGAAATAAATAAAAAATGCATAGGATTTTTCCTGTGTAAGAAAAACACAGTCGATTCGAAAATTGTATTTTAGAGAGGTTTTATTCTTTCAGATATATCTTCAATTTTTGTAATTGAAGTCCTGAAATTTATGTCAATCTTTTTTTGATTTTTGGTTTTGGGGAAGAGATAAAGAGAACAATGTGCAAGAAATACCCAAAAGATTACAAGATGACTTTTTGATAGCTTCATTTCTTTCACAGATTTCTTCCTTTTTATTGAAGCTGAGATTTAGAAAAATTGATTTTTCATTGAATTTGGATGAAAAAATCAAATAAACGAAAGCAGACAGGATTTACTTTGTATAAAAAATACCCAAACGATTGCAGAATCACTTTCTCAGAGCTTCATTTTCTTCACAAATATCTTCAATTTCCTAAATTGAAGTTCACATTTATGAAATCCAATTTTTCATTGGTTTTGGTTAAAAAATAAACTGCAGCTCACTATGTGCAAAAAAAAACACCCCAAAGACAGCAAAGTTAATTTTTGAGAGCTTAATTTCTTTCACAGATATCTTCCTTTTTAAAAATTGAAGTTCAGAGATTTGGGGTAGTCAATTTTTCATTGATCTTGGTTAAAAGAAAAGAAACAAAAGCAGACAGAACTTACTCTGTGCAAGAAACTCCAGAATAACCGTAAAATAAATTTTTGAGAGCTTCATTTCTTCCTCAGATATCTTCAATTTTAAAAATTGAAGTCCACTCAGGAAAGTAAATATTTAATTGATTCTGACTTACAAAAAGGGACACAAAAGCAAACAAGACTTCCCCTGTGTAAAAAAAACACCCAATAGATTGCAAAATCACTTTTTTCAGAGCTCCATTTCCTTTACAGATATCTTCAATTTAAAAAAATCAAGTCCTCATTAAATTTGCTTTAAAAAAGAAGAAATGAAACAGAAATGACTTACCCTGTGTAAAAAAAACACCCAGTAAATTGCCAAATGCCTTTTTTGAGGAGCTAAAGAAATCCCAGAGTATGTTTTTTCTTTTTTTTTTTTTTTTTTTTTTTTTTTACAATTGAAGATCACTGTTTTAGCGTCCCTCGTAAAAAAAATCCGTGAAAACAAAAAGGAAACGTGCAGTCGTCATTACGTCGAAGGGTTTTTGGGTGGAATACGAGTGATGATAAGAGCCGGTTAGACCTGGAGACTCGATTACGACCGTCACGAGCACCATCCCCTTGGCCACTGACTCGCGGGAGTGACTGGCACCTTAAGCCCCGCCGGCCATCTTCTCACCTGCCCTCCTGCAGCCCACGGTACCGGCACCGTGGTGGTCGCAGCAGGTGCACGACACACTGCTGTATGTATATAGCTCTTCATGTACACGTATGCCCTCGGCTATTGCTCTGATATTGGATATAGCTGAACGACCCTGGTACTCTCAAATCTTTTTTTATAATAATATAATTCGACTTTTATTTATAATTCATTTTAAAAAATTGATTTTTTATTTATTTTCGTAATAGCTAATTTTCTTCTTTTTGGGTTTCTTCATAATAATATCATATTTTTAATTTGATTTTCTTGATTTTATTAGAATTTAAATACGTTCAGATGAGATCAAAATATTTTAAATAATATTTTTTTAAATAATTTTTTTTTATTATAATATAATTCACTTTTAAAAAACAGAATCTTTTTATTTTGGAGAAGCTAATTTTCTTCTTTTTGGGTTTGTGCTTAATAATATCATATTTTTGGTTTGGGTTTTTTCATTTTATTAGAATTTAAATACGTTGAGATGAGATGAAAATATTTATTAATATTTAAAAAATATTATTTTGGATAGAATATTTTTTTGAATAAATTTAGTTTTTTAAAATTTTGATTGCATTGAATCGATTAGAATTTGAGTACAGTAAGAGGAGAGAAAAATATTTAATAATCAGCATTTTTTTTAAATTTGGTATCTTTAAAAAACGCTGATTAATACATATTTTTGTAATATCGATCTTGAGTTACTCTTGACTTGAGGTTAAAGAGCATTATTGACTCAACTTTTTGAGATTATTTTTCAAAGATATTTTCTAAAACAGAAATTTGTTTTTTTTTGTTATAGGAGTCCATTTTCTTCTTTTTAAGAGGGTTTGTCATAATAATGTCGTATGTTTGTTTTCTTTGGCTTAATTTAAATAGAATTGATTAGAATTTGAGTTCATTTAGATGAGAGAACAATGTTTAAAAATCGACATTTTTTAAAGATACCAAGAACATTATCTTTAGTAATGGCAAAGTTTCCATTAAAATAGTAAAAAAAAGTTGTTTGACAAACTCAATAAAAAACTTGCTTTTTAAAAATTCGAAGTAAATTTCCTGCCTTTTTTAAAACATGTTTTGTTTTAGAATTTGTTTATAATTGTCAAATGAAAGTTTTTTCAAAAAATTGAACAGTTGCTAGTTTTTTAAACATGTTTTCATAAAATTTCTATATAATGCATAAAAAGTTTCCATATTATTGAACGAGCAGTTTCATGAAGGCAGCGTTTAAAAATTCTCCAAAAAAAGTCAATTAGAAATTTCGTTAAACTTTTGTTTCTACCATTATTTTAACAAATATCCAAAGTAGCATTTTCCCCATTGCTTCCTCATTATTTTACATTTTTTACTCTGCTCTTTTATTTTTCTGCTGTATTATTCGTACCAGCAGTCAATTTAAGAAAAACATATCTCCAAGATTCCACAAATTGTGCCAATAATTTCTTTTCAGTAAAATACGAATATTGCGATTTTCGTTGCAAAAAGTCTCATCGACAATTTTCTTTCCATAACTTAACAGGAGCAAAAATAATGTACAAAAAGCCGACGATGAAATAAATTCGCTGTTGACACTCTGATAGATTCAGGAACACCGGGACCCGCATTAAATTACAACGACGGTCACGGTCAGATACGTCAGGTCATTACTCGTGAAATGATAAGTAAAAAAAAGAAAAAAACGTATTTATCCTCCAAGTTTTCCGCAACCATTTCATACGGGATGATCAGCATCGCAATGTCGGTCGCACGTTTGTCATTATACCTCCGAATCCATATTCAAGATTTTGTTTTTTTTTTATTATCTCTTACAATACAGTATTTTCACTTGATTTAACGTTGGTATAAGCTTGTCCTAATAGAATCGCCAGAACGAGCAACTCCCGAGTACTTTGTACTGCTGTGGCGAGAACCAGTTCTTTTTATTTATTTTTTCTTCATTATTTTTATTTATTAACACTTCACTTACGGGGTTACGTGAGTAACGCGAATTTTCGAGCAAATAAATTCAACAAACACATCTATTTGTTGCAAAAGAAAAAAAAAAAAAAAAAATTCCCCGTACGTGAAGACGTTCTCATGTCAGGATATTACGCGTGATTTCGATGACTTAATTTTCATTGACCTTTTTCTTTTTTTTTTTTTTTTCTTTCATTTATAAAATGTGAATTATCCTGAACGCACAAAAGTATTTTTATTAGTAGAGCGCGCGCGAGCGGTACTTCTGTGTCTGCGCGAGATACGCCATTTATATATAATATGTCTTCTTTCTTTATATATATTTATAATATGCTATACGTACCGATTACAACGAGAACTACGAAAGATCGTTGTGGTGATAATATCTAATGCTTCTATTCTGAGGAATTTTTTCTTTTTTTAGTCACTTGGAATCAGTAATTTGCTCTTTTTGCTATTTTCAAATTCTCACTTTCTGTTTATTTATTCTATAATTTGTGTAGTATTTAATATTTAATAAACGAGACATGCATTATAAAGCGGTTTAAAAAACGCATCATTTTTTGTCTTGGACTTTTGTTCTTTGTAGCAAAAAAAAAGTACTGTTACTGGAGAAATGTAATATATTTAAAAAAGAGTGGTTTTGCCAAATTTTAATAAATTAAGAACTTTGAAACGAAAGAAAAATTTGAAAAACTTGACTGAAGATGCTAGAAATGTCAATTTTAAATAATATTAAATAATAATGCCAAAAAGTAATTCATAAATTTATCTTTTTAATTTCGGTAGAATTGTTTTTAATTAAATGAATCCAACGATTATTCCGAAAGCATATGATTTTTTATAGAATTTTCTTGCATTTTGTAAAGTTTTCATTTTTGAGGAATCTTAATTTATTATTAATTTTGTTTGTAATAACGTTTTGGCATTATTATGATTCAAAATCAATGTTCGTGATATCTTCAATGAAGTTAATTTTATTGCCAGATTTTTGTTCAGGTCTCAAAGCCGTTAAATTTTTACGAATTCAAGCTTTTTGTTGAAAATGCATGTAAAATGGATCAAAAACCACAATTATTTAAAATGTAATATTTGAGTTGCCACAGTAATTTTATTTGATAAAAATCAATTTTTTTTTTGTGATTCGGAACAAAAATCTCGAATAACTGGCTATCAAAAATGGGTGTTTCATGTTTTAACTCTTTAAAACCAATTTCTTTTTCTGCAAAGAATGTAAAAGTTAAAATTTATATCAAGATAATGTTTACAGGATTTTATACAAAGGTCGCTTTTATTAAATATTAAGTAATAAATCAACCTATAGAATAACAAAAAATTGGCAAATTTAAAAGTAGCAAAAGTTGCAAGTTGCCCTGCTTGGAATACAGGAAAAAGGGACTGCAGAGTCCAGGGAATGCTATCTGTATTTCAGCGGTGCGACCCTCATCTCGCCCATCTCGATTGCAAACGCTAGGAATCATTAAGACCTATCTCATTCGAGCCTCTACAAAACAGCGTTTATTGAAAAAAAAAAGAAAATAAAATTATTTTCAACAATTTAACGTTAATGGAAACGTCGATTTTGTCGACTCAGCACAGGATTAAAAACTTAGTAAAATATCGACACCGTTTAAGGAGATTGAAACGACTTTCACTAGCCCAGTGCAACATTTCTTAAAAATTGTTCAAACTTTTGGGGATCAATTATTGATAATTCATGTAAATTGATTTCTAAAAGTTTCGAGACAATTTTTGTGTTTATGTTCCACTCATTCGGCTTAGAAGTATCGCTTCATCTTCGGAAAACCCAGGTGAATTTTTGAAACTTGTAAACTTTCTTTTTACCCTTCAAGGCTTTGTATTGTATTAAATCAACATTTTTTGACAATTCACTTCATTTACTTATTTATTTCGACGTTCAAGAAGAAATCAGGAAGCGAAAAAAACCATTAAATCTTTAAGCCAATTTATCATACATAAAAGTTTTTTTTGTGGAAATCCTTAAATCAATTTTTCCCAAAAAAAAAAAAAAAGGTCAATATTTTACCTGGGTCTTCCCTTAACATTAATTGTTGGATTTTCTTTCAATAAGTACCTTTATTTTTAACGAAAACTCAAAGATTTTTTTTTTTCGTTCGCACTCTTTCCTCTTCTCGTTTACTACTCGAGTGTCGAAGTTTCCGCGGCGACAGAAAAAAAAATAGTCACGACAACGACACCCCTACTCGCTATAACGCGTACGAGTATTTCTTTTATTATTTTACTTTTTTTTAATTAAATTAATTTTTCGATTTATTTTTTGCGTTTTCTTTCTTTCGGATAAAATGTGACGACACGACACGAGACACACAAGGACGGGTGACAGCCACTTGACGTATCGGGGAAAGAGGCAACAAACGATTCGAATAACTACGTACGCTACGCGATCGGAGCGCGTTTTATTATCATTCTCTACGTAACATCGGCAAACGAGGGACTCTTTCTCTTTTTCCTTGTTTTTTCTTTTCTTTTCTTTTCTTCTTTTTTTTTTGTTTCAATCACTTTTGGGAATATCGCGGTAACGAAGGAACGAACCCTCTCTCTTTCTTTTCTTTTTTTTATCATTTCTTTCATCAGTTTCTCTGCTTTAAGGCTGATTGGTGGTGAAAGGCGTTATCCCGTTTTGCTCCATATTGTCGAGTACACCGCCGATATAAGCGGCGACGTCTATCTGAGCCTCCTCCGATCTTCTGATGAATGGATGCTCGAGAAGTTTGTTGTACTTTGGACGTTGTGTTTCTTCTTTGATCAAACTGCCAAGTAAAAAAAAAAAAAAGCACGTATTAGTGTGAAATTGCAATCAAATTTAAAGTAACATGACAAAAAAGTCGAAACTTGCACAATGCGTTCTCTTTATTTTCCAGCTTTTAATATTACTCTATAAATATTTTATCTCTAAAATCTTTAAGTTTGTTTAATTTAAATGATGCAGTTAAAGTCTAGTAAAAATCATCCTCTTAGTGGTAAAAACCAAAAACTGCCAATTCTGAATATTTAACACTTTATCAAAATTTAAACAGCTCAGTAATTTTTTAAAAACTGTATTATTTATTATTATTTTTTTAATTTATTTTCTTTATTTATTATTGTCTACTTCCAGAAAAAGTTAAAAGTTTGGAGTATATGAACACGTTAACATTATAAAAAAAATGTTTATGAGCGATTTATTTATGAGAAACGAAAGAGTTTAGCAATTAGAGAAATAATTTACCAGGTATTAACAAAAGTCACAAAATCCATGGTGAATGTATTGCCGTTCTCGTTGGGTGACAAACGAGGCGGATCACCCTGCACCACCTGGTACAGCTGTTCGAAGACGGAGTTCCATTTGGGATAGGGAAAATAACCCGTGGCGACTTCCATCAACGTGATACCGAGCGACCACACGTCGCTACGAACATCGTATCCTCGCGCTCGTTGAGGATCTATTCGTTCGGGCTGCAAGGTTAAAAATCGCATTAAAAATTCATCTAAACCCCAGACTATGTTTATTCAAATAAATGTAAATTAATGTAAAAATAGAAATGTCGGTTTTTCACTTTTGTAGCTTGATAATGGAATAGTCGGAAATTAAAAGAAAATTAATAATTATTTATATTTGTGAAGGGAATATTCGTAGAAGGTAAAAAAACATAATTTTATGAACTTTAATATGCTAATTACAATTTCACTTCATTTCAAATTACAAATATTGATTTTTTGGATAAAATAATTAATTTTTTTTCACCCAACGCGACACCTTCGATTTCACTTTAAATTTTACTAAATTTATGAGGATGTGTGTTGGAATTCGTCGGGAAAATCGGCAGTTTGGAAGTGGAATTTTTGACAAACATTTTTTTAGGGAAGCCTGAAACGTGAAGAGTGGAAAAAGTAGAGAAAGATAATTATAACAATTTGAAATTAAATAATTGAATAACGAAATTTTTAGGATTCACGAACCGATTTATATTTTACGAGACTCACCGCCATATAAGGTCTGCATCCGGCGTCCCGAGTTCGGGCGATCGAGTCAACCAACTGTCCCGATATTCCAAAATCGCAGAGTTTAATATTGCCACGACGATCGAGCAGAATATTGCTCGGTTTTACGTCCCGATGAATGATTCTCAACTCTTCCTTGAGGTAATTGAGAGCCTTTACAGTTGCTACGGTTATCTTGCCAAGGATATACTCCGGTATCCTTTTGTTCAATTTCTCGTAAATAAACTTATAAAACTTGTCTAGCGAGGTATCCATAAGTTCCATACAGATCCAACAGTCTCCCTGTTTTGAGAAAACGCAAGTAATTAAGCTGTCTAGCAAAAAAAAACAGAAAAAACGAAAAGACGTCTCTCGGTATTTCTTATCATTGTCATATGTCGGCATCCACTACTCACCTCCTTAAATAAAGCTCCATAAAATTGCACAATGCACGGACACTCGTTGGATTTCATAACGACCTCCAAGTCCATCAATAATTGATTTTGCTCCCTCTCGTCGACGGTCGAGCGAATTCTCTGAAGCGAACGAAAAAAAAAAATTATTGCAAATCTTTTGAATACCAAAAATTGTAAATTCGATGAAAATTCCATTATTTTTGTGTTTAATTCAATTTTATTTAACTTTTTACCCGCGTTAAAAAGTTTGTCTCAATAAAAGGAACCGATTCACATAATAATGCCATACGAAAATATTTTCTAATTATGACGCCATTGTCTTAAAAAAATCTGCATTTAAACCTCACTTAAACCTCAATTTTGTGAGGATCAGATGCAACTTTTTAAAATATTAGTGTCATTCATAAAAACAGAAGACGTCAAAGTAGAAAAAACATTTGGTTTCCTTATAGAGAATTTTTTTAAAGAAATAAAATAATGAGGCAGGAATTTGCAAGATTCTATTTTGCAGATTTGTTTAAATATTGCATACACTAGTTTTTCGGAACGTTATTTGTACAAATCAACGTATAAATAATCACAAGAAAAAAAAACACGAAAAATATAGAGTTTCATCAAATTTTAATGTACTGCAATCATTCTTGTCAAATTTCACACTAACATTTGCACTGTGTGGTTTAATGTTTTCTTAATTTTCGAGAGCTGGTGCGATAACGACACATTTTTTCAAAATTTGAAATGCCATGAAATTATAAACCGCTCGGCCGATTTGCGTCAAATTTGTGCCCAATCTTTGTTCTAAGATAATCCACATGTGAACTAAATTTCATTAAAAACTACAAAAAAAAAAAAAATCAATTTTTTAATTTCAACAAGTCATAGTGTGAAAATTTTTTCAAAAGTTTGTCACAATTTCCCTCAAAATTTCCAATATGACAAAAAACCGATTCACACCATATTATTAAATAATAATATTAATAATACAAAATATTATTATTAAATCGCTCTATCCTTTGTTATTACTAATATTCTTTATACTTTTAAATAATCAATTTTCTTGTTCGGATTTTATATGTTGTTAATTGCTTAGATTTATATTGTAAAAGGAATATAAATCTAAGCAAAACGGAAACAAACAAATAAATAAATAAGCAATATTTTTTTTTAGCTGAATCGTTTTTATTCGCGTAAATGTTTAATAAAATAATTAAACAGTAAGAGTGACTCACCTTCACAGCCATGCAGGTATCGCTTACCCTATGAATCATCTTATTTACAGTACCAAAACCGCCCCGGCCGATTTCACCCTGATCCTGAAGATCCTCGCTCGTAAAATCGTAAACGCAATCTGGCGAGAGTTGAAGTTTACCGGTTGATTGCATTGACTGGCACATTCTCAGTTTATCACGAGCTTTATCGGGAAAATGGCCTTGACGTTGCGTTATGGGTCGCGGTCTCGCGGACAATTTCGGTAAAGGTAATGGAGGTAGAGGCAACGGCGCTACAGGTGCGGCTGGTGGGTTACAGTTCGGTCGTGATAAACTGTAAAATTTCAATAATATTCTTAATTTACAGTTTCAATAAAAATTTAACGATATAATCAAAATTACAACCATTTATATTGCTATTCTAGTGCGTTTCAAATTTTTTATTTTATTACAATCGTTTTTTATCTGCAGCTTTAGTTTCTCAAATATTGGAGATATTCTGCTGACAACAAATAACTATGATTTTTTTTGTTTACTACAACAATTCAGAAAGCAACGATTAATTACTTTTTGCAAAATAACAATAATAATTCTGTAAAATCATTTTACAATTTTATTGAGAATTTCTGATGTTTAAGAATTTAGTAAATAATTGAAATATTGTAACTGCCAAAATTAAGATATTAATTCACGAATAAAGACCAATTCATTAATAGAAAAAAATAAAGGAACTTAATTTGAACCATAAATGAACAATATAGAGTAATTAAAAATTATAAAATTTGTAGAATAATAAATGTTTCACCCTAAAGATGGGCGTGCTGCTGCCCCTGTGGAATTGGAGTATGTAGAATTTGTTGAATTTGTTGAATTTGTTGAATTAGTGGAATTAGTTAACGGAGGTCTGTTGCTCTGTGTGGGAAAGCTGAGCTTGAGTTGTCTTCGCTTCTCAGCTAAAAGAAAAAATTCATAAGAGAACAAAATTACTGCTGTTGTTTCAGGAATCTTGATGAAAATATTATTATTGTTTACAATCCAGTTTGCATAGATTTACCTGACATCTCTTGTTGGATATCATTGTTCGATCGGAAATCCATACGCTGAAAATTGAAGGCCCGACCTGAACCTGTTAAAAACAATCAAGAATTTTTAATAGCAGAATTTTTAATATTCACAAATGCTTGTTTTTTTTTCCAGTCCATAGTACTTTTATGACTATGATTTTTAAAATAACAAATCCAATAATAATAATAATTATTATTAAATCCTTGTAAGACATGTGTAAAAATAGTTAAAAAAATGGAAAAATATTTTTTTTAGCATTGCGAAAGGAAATGCATTAGCAGCTAATAATGCGAATGTTTTTTCTTAAATCTTTCTAATATTCAGAAATTTGGATATTGAATGTAAATTAAAAAATTCAGTTTAATGCCATGAAAATGGTATTCTTTGAAAAAAAAGTGCATTTTTGTAGTATCACAACAGAAAATGCATTAATAGTTAACAATGCTGATATTCTCTCTTAATTTTTTTCCATCCCACATAACTTTGTTGGATATCAATACAAACAAACTTTTTTTCTACATAAAACATAAAATTTAGTGATAAATTTATAGGTAATCTTTATAATATTGATTTATGTTAAAAATACATAAATATGTCTCAAAATCATAACAGAAAAATCATAAAAGACTAATATTTAATTTTTTCAGAGTTGGACTGGAAATAAATTGTTTAAATTAATTTATTATATAAGAAAAATCCAATTTGGTGAAAATTTGAAGACTGATCTTATGAGACTATCAAATGTACAATGTTAAAAAGACATGTATAATTCTTAACAAAATCATAGCAGAAAAAGTATCGTTAATATTCCAGAAAACAAATCTTCTAAATAACAAACCCAACATCATAAAAAATCAAACTCAGTTATTTTGAGATTATTAATAATCTGATTTTAAAAAAAACTATTTTTGTTATAAAAACTGGAAATGCATTAATATCAAATTGAGTTTTTAAAAATTGATGATAATTAATTCCAAAATTCAATTTAGTGAAAATTTATTGGAAAATTTGAAGACTGATCTTACAAATGTGCAATATTAAAAAGAAATATATAATTCTTCATAACATGACAGCAGAAAAAGGTGTCAGTATCAAATAATAACAATGTTTGCTCTCGAATTTGCTGAAAAGCTTTTCCAAGAGGAAAAAAACAAGAATCTATACAACAAATCCACTGTGATAGTAATTATGTACACAATGCCAAAAGTGAATTCACCAATTTTTAACAGCATCATTTTTTAAATAAATCTTAACAGAAAATGTAGTTAACAAAATAAATCATCAAACAAACCCAATTTAACAAAAAAAAAAAAAAAAATACAGTTATCTTGACCAAAAAAGCCCTATTTTCCTTATCATAAAAACCGGAAACGCGTCAATATAAAATTGAATTACCAAGAATTCACGATAAATAACTGTATTTCGCAACTTGTGTGTTGTTAAGTAAAAAGTAGATCGAATTTTTTTGACACAGCGACAACAAAATCGTTGCGAAGAATTGGGGTTATGATCGTCGATCTTCACAGAGACTCGTGGTTAATGAATTCGCGAATCGCAGATTTTTCTTATTTACCTTGATTCAATTGATTCGACGAATTTCCTTGGCTCTCTGCCATTTTTACAAAAAATGTTATTTATTTATTTTGAAGCTTGAGGGAAAAATCAGCGGAGTCGGTCGTCGTACGGAAAAACCACTTGTCAAGGCGCTCCTTTTAGGAGACCTTACCGCTTATCATCAACCTGGCATATGCGTTGAACGAGGCTGCGGTATACATCGTTTTTCTCCACGTTCTCACAACCACCGGTTTATCTTGTCCATTTACAGAAGGCCAAATCGCGAATGTTTTTGTTCCGCAATAACCGTTAATTAATTCGTGTATCAATGAAAAATTTTGTCACACCAAAACGACAACGAATAACTTTTGGCCCTCTCTCCGAGTGGCTTATCTCGGTACAGCCGACGATAAAAGCCCTTTTTCCACGGTGTACGGATCCGATGAAAACTGACGATAAAATCCGGGGGGACTAAAAAGAGGAGAAGCGCCGATGCGCATTAGCTAAACGCGCCGCGCCGTATTCTGCGCTTATTTTACATTCAACGCCCGGGAAAAGATGTCGTTCAAATTTTCGCTCAAATTATAACTTCTATTTTCAGCTAATTTCATTAAAGATTCGTGGGAAATATTGATCAATGCACTGGGGATAATTTGGGAGACAGTAATTGATGGCAATTGCGATGTTCGAATAAAAGATATTTGGAATACCTTTCTGTTTCGTAATTTTCTTATAAGTATTGATATAATTTTCATGAAGCTATATATACGTTAATTTATACGGGAGAGATGAAATTATTAATGTTTTTAACGAAGAAAAGTTGATTATTCTTTTTTTTGTTGGAATTTTGTTGGTTTTAAACGGCTCATCGCTATAATTAATCGATTGGAATTATTGAGTTTGGAAGACTGACAAAATCTGTGTCGAAAAAATTCAGTTATATTTATTATTACTGTTATTATTGTTATTATTAAATTGTATCATATGCGCAGAGAAACGTCAGAGAAGCAGTGACTCGTTAATAAGGTGAATTCGAATTAAATAGACAATAAAAAAATAATCTATACGAATTTCAAACAAAAGATTGTACGACAATTAATTGATTAATATAATTGATTTTGAAAAATTATAAACTCTTTTTTCTCTATTGCGCTGTTTGACTGCAGCGCCCTCTGCTTCTTCTTACGATCACGCGGGAAAAGCGGTCGTTCAAATTTTCCTTTAAATTAATGTCTATTTTCAGGTAATTCAATTAAAGATTCGTTGGAAAAAGTCGATTAATGTGTATTGAAGCTGAAATAGGAGACATCAGTTATTGGCTATTACAATGTTCGAATAAATGGCATTTAATATGAAATTATTCATGTTTTTTTTCAACCTGTTTTATCTGTTTTTTCAAATATCGTTGGTTTCAAAGTGGGCTCATCGCGATAATTGATCAGAATTATTGATTTTGGAAAACTAAACAAATTCTGTATCAGAAAAGAACTCAGAAATAAACGTTTTATTGTTATTATTATTACCATTGTTTTAAACGTATCGTATACGTTAATAATGGTAAAAAAATAAATAAACTAAACGTATAAATGAACAATAAAAAATAATTTAAACAAATTTAAAAAAAAATGGTTTCCGCGATAATTAATTAAACAAAATAATTGATTTTGAAAAAATAAAAAAACGTTATTTTCACAGTGCTGCGCGCGCAGTGTGTTCGCCGACGACAGAGAAACCCTACCTCTCTTCACTCCGGAGTCGAATTCGTGAAAAAATGGCGAACGTCAGTTCCCTCGCGGGACGTTTATCGTTCATTATTAAATCTGTGGCACCTGTCAGGTACTCTTTTACTTCATTATTATATCATTCAATTTTCCGGAAATGAAACAAATAAAAATCTATTTATCTAAACAAAGCGGAGCTGGTGGAAGCTACAAAAATTCGGAAATCAAACATAACCTCTCTCCAGGATTTCGCGACGACTTTTTTTTTTTTACATCTTTGTTGGACTTTTGAATATTATTTACAGATTTGTCAGTGCCGTGCCAGCGAGAACGTACAGTGTATATTCGCCTCTTTATATCAAGCCGACTTTCAAGAAAAGTGAACAAGATAATCTGAGGGAATCAGGCGAGGCTCTCGTAATTGCTCACAAACCAATTTTGCCTGCATTCACTGCCGACACATCGTCCGAATTTCACGATCATGTTGTAAAGTACGTTTTTAACCATTTTTCATATAAGACTTTCCATATCAGTTCAGAAAAAATAAATAAAAAATGAATAACGTGAAAGAAATTGTACAAAATACAATAGAGTCAAAAACAGTGATTCAAAATAAAATGATAGCGTATAAAATGTATAAATATATAAATAAGATTGCATTCAAAATTGACTAGAAACAAAAATAAGAAGAGGACAAGAACACATAAAATGCTAATATTTAAAAATTATGGGAGAAATCTGCTCTACTGACAAGCAATTTTTCAGTACAATTTTTTCATAGTTGGCTTCAAAGCTTGGAAGAATGCTCCAAAGCTGTTGAACAGCATGAAACAAATTTTGCAATGCTGCAAAATACCCTATTATTATCATTATATATATATATTACTTTTATATGTAAATTTATTATTCTCTAATTTTGGAAATAATGATAATAATAAACAATTCTTATCTGTTCAATTTATCTTATCAGATGATGTAATTCCAACAGAAGCACCAAATTTCAAATTTAAAAACAAAAATTTTGATGGACTTTATTATTTAGTACTTCTCACTTAAACATTTGTATCTCAAAAATGGTTTACTGTATCTACAATTTAAAACAATGAAAATATGCATTTTTTATGGTCTATAAGCACATTTGTTCAAATTTAAAAAACAGATATTGGCACAGGCTTATTTTATTTATATTATGTTAGACTAAAGCAAATTTTTTTGTCAGGCTTATTTCATGGGATTTAAATTTGGTCAAGGGGGACTTTTTTTCTCTTTTTTTTTATAATAAAAGTGGCTTTACAAGTTACAAAGTTTTATCCTCAAAAGAATCTGTAATATTTAACAAATTTTAATGCTGCATAAATTATGTTGATTTATGAAAGTTTATTAAAAGTAATATTTCTTAAAAAAAATCTAAAGTTAAATCTAAAAAAAATTAGCAATTTGCACATAAATTACAATTTTACTTTTTTTATATATTAATGACAAGTGATTTTGTGATCAGTGATATCACATTGGCAGTGTGAAGCACTTAAGCCACTTAACAGTATTTTAGTACATCAAATAAACTTGTGATTTAATGAAATTTTTCATCAGGAAATTCACCAATTTCATCATGAGAAAGGGTAAGAAAAAAGTAGCGAGAGAGGAGTTGGACAGAGCGTTTACGCAGATCAAACGTATTCAACTGCAGAGATATCATAAATCCAAGCCTGAAGATCGTGAGAGCATTATGCTCGATCCTATTGAGATTTTACACGAAGCTGTTAAATACGCAACTCCTGTTATGGAGCTCATAAAAATGAGGAAAGGTGGTGTTACTTATCAGGTAAATTACCTTAATGTTCAGAGAATTCACATAGTTCAAGGATAAATTTGTTTATATATATATTTGTTTATTTTTTTCAGGTTCCTGTACCTATCCTTGAGAATAGACAGCGCTTTCTGGCTATGAATTGGCTGATACAAGCTGGTAAAGATAAACCGTTAACTACCTCATTCTGGCAGTCTTTAGCTCAGGAATTGGTTGATGCAGCTCATAATCAGGTAACAAAAAAAAACCATTTTTCTCTTTAATATAATAATAATAATAATAATAATTGAAGAACACGAATTGGGAGATGATAAGAATGATTAACTAAAAATTGAGACATTGTCTTGAAAATAATTTTCCTAAAAATGATTTATTACTACATTATAGCAAGCAAATGCAAATTCCCAACAGAATCGCTCTTCGAAATTCGTCGAAAAAAATAAATGAATAATAACAAAAAAATTTATAATATTAAGGTAATACTATTATTATAATACATTATATTTTTGAATGAAAGCAAAATATCAGCCAAAACAAACAAAAAATTCCGACGCTCTATAATTTTCTTCTTATCGCAAACATTTTTATTTTCGTGAAAGAAGAAACAGTGCGATAAAGTGCAATAAGTTGAAAAAAATCAATTTGAATGAAACTTTTTTTTTTTTTCAGGGACGCGTTGTGAAGAAGAAGCAGGATCTTCATAAACAATGCGAGGCCAATCGTGCCTACGCTCACTATAGGTGGTCTTAAAAAATAAAAATTAAAGACCTCATATTTATGGCTTTAAATCTTGTTTTGTAAATAAATACAGTCAAATTATACAGAGTTTTGCTATCATTATAAGACTCCGAATATAACGGCGAAGGTCTTATCGTCCAAAATTTTGCCAGCTGTGTGATAAAGCTTGTACGTTTTTTTCGAGTCGGTGAGACGAATTCGTCGATACCAGGGATTGTTGAAACGCGATTCTTCGTCGCTGAACGCTAAAATATTATCGACATTCGTGTCGGTGTCAATTCTTTCGCCCCAGTAGCCAACATGAGAGATTTTCACGGTTTCCTTGTCGTCTTTGAGGTAAATATAGCCAACAACATTGTTGAAGAGGTAACCGCACGAATGAAGGAAAACTGTGACCAAACAACCTGCAAAAAAAAATAACGATAGTGTAATTATTGCAACAACAACAACAAAAAAGTAGTGTATACATTTGCGTGAACTTTTGAAAATTTTATGTGAAAATAGCTTCAGGATTGGGATTGGGATTTTATTTTCCGACTTTTTGAGGACACTGTAATTTTTTCACTCAATTGCCAGAAAAATCATAATGCTTTTTGAGAACATTTGCAATTCAAGAGCCTCATTAAAGATATTTTCATATAAACAAGAATTTAGATATATTTTGGCTACCTGACAGAAGACGATGTGTTAAAGATAATTTAAAAAATCAGGAAAAAATCAAATACGTATTGAGTTTGAATATTAAAGAAATTCAAAAATTAATTTTATCCAAGATTGCATAATACTGTTATTTAGTCAATTTTTACGGACTATTCTGTGGATTCTAAAAATGTTTCTGTACATTCTAAAAAATGTACATATAACAATAATTAATTCAATTAATTTTCTACAAGAAAATCATGATTTTTTAACTCCCAAGTATAAAATAAAAATTGTCATCATAGCTTCATCAAAAATATACATTTTTTACCCTGCATTTTTGTGCAAAATATTCCTTCTAAGATTTAAATCACAAAAAAGGTAATTCTCATAAACTAGAGAAAAAAAAAGGTTGCAAAGTACACAGCTTCAATTTTGACTTCTTCACAGAGGAAGCTTTGAACATAAAAAAAATACATATATTAAAAAAAAAGCATTAGTTAACTTTGTGTATTCAATGTATAATGATTTTTTTTAAATCCATAACTTTAAAACCTTTTAATTTATTTTGGTCAAATCGAGCATTTCAATTAAAAAAAAAAAAAAAAAATCTGGCATGAACACTTTTTCTAAAAAAACTTTTTTTTTACATTTCAGAATAATTTGATTATACTGCCAAATTTCAACAATAAAAAAATGTCACGAAAACAAAGCTTTCCTCTCAAAGCAGACAAAATTATACAATTTATTGTCTGTAATAAATCGACATTTTTTTTCTTGTACTAAAAATCCGAAACAAATGCACGTTAATAAATGTGTATTGATAACTCACCAAAGAATGCAATATTCGTAAGTGTATTTGGTGAAATGTAGCCAGTGAGATATTGTACAGCAAACATAGTAGGCACACCAAAAGCCGTAAGTAGAGTCGTCTGGTATTTCGTTCTATTGAATCTGCTGGCTCCTTTGATTTTATCAAAATCGTAGATCAACGAATACTCGGGAAATTTTTCGGATCTTACGGCAACACTGCGTTGCGGTACTCGTTGCGTTAATACGAGTGAACTGCGAGGTAGTATTCTGCTCAAAAACACACTGTTTCTACATTGTAAAGCAAACAGAGCCATGACAGAGTTTTTCGCTGGAAACAAACGATCCTCTGTATTTCCTAAAAAAATTCTTTTAATCGTCGATTATCTTAAACAATCAATCAAACAGACATTGAATCACTTTTTTTTGGTATGTTTCCATTCACCGATTTCGCCAATTAATTTGAGGTTAGTTCGACGATTCGTAATTACAAATTCGAACGCCAGATGGCGGGAAAGTAACTTTTAAAACACCCGGTCGCGCACACGTGTGTTCAAAACAAAATCGAGAGACAGTGTGTGTGTGTAAAAGTGGCACTTAATTTATTATTTTTTTTGCAATTAGTTGATTTACAACAGCGAGTGAATCATGAGTGGACAGAATTTGAAAGAAGCGTAAGTGTTTTACTTTATTTTTACGATTTTTTTTCTATGTTTCATAGGTTTTCGTAGTTCTTACATACATTTTTTTGAGGTTATGCCAATCACGTTATTATTCAACAACCAAAATACGCTTATTATTGTCGATTTTAGAAAATTTCAACATAATTTTAGTAACGTTGTTGATTCAAATGCAACGTTTACTATAATAAATTGAATTTCCTTTTGAATCATGATATTAATATTATTTTTTTTTTTTTTTCTCTCATCTAATTTATTTATTTTTTTCAATAATTATCATTAATTTATATTTAGAATTAAAATTTTCGAAAAAATAAATAACTATTTTTAGTAATTGTAATAATAATCAAACTGCTGGACTGCAATTTTAATTATTAATAAAAACTTAGCGATTATTATTATTTTTATTGTTATTATTATTATTATTATTATTCACAGATTTTCAGTTGAATCAAAACATGGAGCATTTTACACAGGCGGAAGAATATGTGTAAGTAAAACAAATTTTTTATTTTATTTCAATGTTTAATTTATTGATAAACATCGATACATTGTTTTACAGTGGAGCAGCGACGGAGAGCATCTTTTGTGTCAGAATGGCGGAATTATTTCAGTAATGCTTGTTAACAAAGGTTCGGTGATCTGTAATTTGGGAGAAACACACGAAGATCAAGAAGAGGATACTGTAAACAGTTTTACATTGAGCCCCGACAATGTTCATGCCGTTACTCATCACAAGAGTGGCCTTTTCAAATTGTGGATTTGGCGAGGTAAAGCTCATCTCCTTTTTTAATACAAAATACTTGTTGAAAAAAGGATACAATCATTGTTACTAATAGTGGTTGAAAATGATGATATATTTTGATCTTTATAAAATTTCTTCCTAAAAATGTATAAGAATTATTTGGATGCTTTTTTTTTTCATTTAATTCTTAATATTTTAATAATGTGGGTTTTCACAATACTAAAAAAAAAAAAATAAATCAGAATGTTGAAGTAAATTAAAAAAAAAGTAAACCTAAAAAAAATTCACGAATAATACTGGAAATTCTTTTTTCACCAAGGATGAACTTCAATTATGAAATGAAGAATAATTTAAATAATTAATTACTTAACAATAATGCAGATGATTGAATTAAAATTTGGCATAAAAGCGCGATTCTCATAGACGAATATTTTTAATAAATTTAAACAAATTCTTATTATTTTAAGGACAGTACCTTGCCTAATTTGATAATTTCGGAGCAGTAGTGAAGGTGCAGATTTTCAGTCAATAATCAGCGAATAAAAAAATAAAAAAAAACGTCTCAATTGCAGAGGGAAAAGTCGTTAAACTATGGAAGTCGATACACAAAGGGCCGGTTGCGGAAATAGTTTTATTCAACGGCGGCGAGTCAATGGCATCGGGTGGCAGCGACAGTGGTGTAAGACTCTGGGATTTGGCTCATCAAGCATGTACACACAGTCTCAAAGGCGTTCAAGGAGTCGTCAGCGTTTTGGCGTTTCATCCTGACGAGGAAAAGCAACTTCTTTTCGCCGCTGGAGACGACACAAAGATACACGGATGGAGCACGAAAACCGGACAATCGAAATTAAAGCTTTCCGGCCACTTTAGCACAGTTACTTCGCTGGCATTTCACGAGGATGGCGTACATTTAGTCAGGTACTTTGAGAAAAAAAATATGCAAATCAATTGAAAGGCTCGAACCGACGAATTTTGAAATTGTATCATTTTTTGCTTGCAGTTCCGGTCGAGATAAAGTATTGATTCTCTGGGACCTCAATCGAGGCACATCCATTCGAGTATTGCCGGTTTACGAAGGCATCGAAGGCACTTTTGTATTACCAAAAAATGTGTCATTGCCGGTTGATATCGCGACCAAAAAATCTGGCAATATATACGCGGCTAGTGCCGGAGAAAAGGGTAAAATTATTTTATTAATACTTTGTCAATCTTTTTTTTTCGCTCATTGGGACGGTAAAAAAACTACACTCGTTTTTTTTACTTATCTGCTCATTGTGACTTTTTTTTCATGTCATAAAAAATTGGTTTGCAAAGAGAGGGGGACGTTTAAAACAATAATTCTAGAAAACAGCAAAAAAAATCATTTTTTGGGGTCTGTAATCTACGCTGAAAATTTGAAATGCATTGTTAATCTTAATTCTTTTTTTAGATTTATAACATCGTGTTTTGATAAAGTTAATATATTTTTTAATTAAAAAAGGTATGAAAATAATGCGTTATGATATTTTACTGTTTACCAGGTGCGGTTAAAATTTGGGAGATGATTACGGGCCGTGAAGTCTACGCCCAAACTAATTCGATAGTTCCAGCGGCAAAAGAAGAAGGCGGCCTTTCTGTTACTCAGTTGCTCTTCAATGATAGTCGCAAGCATTTCGCTTTAGTTACGGCAGATCACAATATCATTATTCATACTTTGGATACATTTGAATGCAAAAAGCAGGTGAGCTTTAGTTTTTCAAAATTCAAAATTACATTAAATCTTGATGGTGGATTAACATTTTTTTCCATGAAAACAAAGCTGAAAAAAAATGTAAATCTTTATATTGGATTTATTAAAAGTATCTGAAACATCAAAAAAATAATTTTTATCATTTTATCATTTTTTTTTAAATAAGATTAATTTACAAAAACCTACCTTGAATCCTTTATTTCTTGAAGCAATGATCGCAATTTTTCGACCATCAGTTTGTAGGATACAGCGATGAAATCTTGGACATCGCTTATCTCGGAGAATCGGGTAGTCATTTAGCAGTTGCTACCAACAGTTCCGACATCAAATTGTACGAACTTACGATTATGAGTTGTCAACTTTTGACTGGACACACGGATCTCGTTTTGTCACTCGCAACCTCGCCGGCTAATCAGAATCTTCTCGTGTCGTCGGCAAAGGTATTTAACAAAAATTACATTTTATTTCTATACTTCAATTGTAGCGTTATAACAATATTTCTACAACACGAATAAAAAAAAAGCAGCCTTAAGAAAAACATTATTAAATAAGAATGTTGAGAGTAAATAAATCAGTGTTGATATTTCCAATCAGTACAAAAATGAACTTTGAAATTTCCATTGATCAGTTTACTTCAGCTTTTTTGTGTTTTTTTTTTGTTTTAAATAGTCGTTAATACTTTTAATAGTTAAACATTATTTTACTCACCATTCCGAGTAAAAAAAAGTGTCTCAAATTTGTTATAAATTATTCAAATATTTCGCAGGATAACAGTGTCAGAGTTTGGTTGATGGATAAAGAGACGATGCAGATGTTTTGCATAGGTAGCGGTGTGCGACACACAGCATCGGTGGGCTCAGTAGCACTTTCTCAAGCTACCGGCAATTTCTTCGCTTCCGTGAGTCAGGACTCCTGTCTGAAGATGTGGAGTTTGCCCGAGAAACTCTCATCAAGCGGTATGTCTCAATGCGCCAAATTTATCGAATTCCTTAATTCTTTCCAAATAAACCACAAAATATTATTTCAGATTTTAAGTATTTGTTTCTCAGCAATTAAATTAGAGTTTACAAAAATTGCTTTTTTTAATTCCTAAACCGAGCGGAACTGTGAAGGGAATTTTTTCGTTTGTACTCGGCACGATATTGTGGACAGAAAATTTATCTGATAGCAGAATTCTTCCAAGTTAATTACATAATTTTATTATTTGCTCGTTTTTTGGGCAATTAAACTTAATGAAAGAAAAAGAAAAAGAAATAGCTTTTTTATTCCTAAACTGAGCCAGGCTCTTAAGGAATTTTTTCGTTTGTATCCGGCACCATCTTGCGGACATAAAATGTATGTAATTCCAGAATTTTTCTCAAATAAACCACTAATATATTAATAATAATTTGTGGTTTATTACACAAATAATATTTGAGTTTTTCAGTATTCGTTTCTTAGCAATTAAACTTAATAAAAAAAAAACAACTTTTTTAAATTACTTAACTGAAAAGGGAAAGAATTTGTATTAAAGAATTTTTTTCGATTGTGCCTGACTTGATATTGTATGACCAGAAAGTTTGTCTAATTTCAAATTTTTTTCCAAGTAAACCACAAAATTTTATTATCTAAAATTTCCAGTATTCCTTTTGTAGCATTTTTTTTGGTTTAAATCCCGTTTTTAAATTCCTAAATCAAGCAAACCCTTCAAGGATTTTTTTTCGTTTGTAAAACACATTTTATGTCGCAACGTGTATATTTACAGACAAAGATATTGTGCTGAAAGCCGAGCACACAGTCCTCGCGCATCAAAAGGATATAAACAGCGTTGCGATATCGCCAAACGACAGGCTCATTGCCACCGGGTCTCAGGACAAAACTGCTAAATTGTGGAGCACCGATGGCTTGCAACTGTTGGGCGTATTTCGTGGACATCGGCGAGGTGTTTGGTGCGTAAAATTTTCGCCGATCGATCAAGTTCTCCTGACCACTTCGGCGGATTGCACGACAAAGCTCTGGTCACTGACAGAGCTCAACTGTTTGAAGGTAAATAGTTTGAAAGTAAAAGTTTTATTCCAAAAATTGTTAGCTTAAAAATAAGACCCCGTTACGAAATTAACATTTAACTACGGCTTACATTTATTTGACACTTGATTATATAAGGTTTTTTGTTGTTGTTGTTTTTGTTAAATAGACTTTGGAAGGGCACGAGTCGTCGGTGCTTAGGGCTGAGTTTTTATCGCGAGGAATGCAAATAATGACGACGGGCGGTGACGGATTGTTGAAACTCTGGAGTGTCAAGACTTCCGAATGCATAGCTACTCTTGATGAACATGAAAATAGAGTGTGGGCGCTCACGGGTAATTTTTAATTAATTTATTTATTTATTTAATCATATTATTGATCGAACAATCCTCTTGTACGTAACGTAATAATTGTAGATACCAATTCGCATTACAGTCATTACATGAATACTGTTTTTAATTATATTAAAAACATAAAATAAAAATAGTTTAAATTACGTAAATATGTTTGCATAAAATATTGAGTCTGGTTCGACGTTTAATGAAAAAATTATTTAGAAGTACGCGACCTTTCGAAAGTTGATTTTTTGTCTTTTTATCTTTTCTTACCAAGCGGCACAATTTATAATTTCTTGAGCAATTATATTTTGATAAACTCAAATTTCAACGATTCCTCGAATTCGATTGTAATGTAAGAAATTTTTCTTTTTTTTTGTTTAGATTTTTGTTTTGTTATAATTAAAAAGTTGAAGGATATTCGACAGTTTTACATTTGTCAAATTAATGCTAAATATTAAGAAAAAAAATATTTTTCCAAAGTTTTCCCTTCGCCAATTTGTTTTTTTTTGTTTCAATAAAAATTAAACTGCAATTGTGCTTTTAACAAATGTATTAATTTTTATTTAATCGTAGTTAGCAAAGACGAGAGTCACGTTATCAGTGGCGGTAGCGATTCGCTTCTGGTTGTTTGGCGTGACGTGACAAGAGAGAATCGCGTTAAAGAGGCTGCAGAACGCGAGCAATTGGTTCTGGAAGAGCAAAAATTGGCAAATTTGTTGAAATCCGATGAGCTAATCGCCGCCTTGAGACTGGCTCTGAAGCTCGAGCGTCCTTATCAAGTTTTGAAGATCGTCGACGGAATAATAAAGCAAGGCCGAGAAAAGTTAACGGAAGCGATACGCGAATTAAAACCAAATCGCAAGGAAGCCTTGCTGAGATGCGCCGTCACCTGGAACACCAACAGTCGCAACGCTCACGCTGCTCAGGTAGAAATTTTCGAAAAATCTTGAATAATCTCGTAAAAATGTTGAAATTAAAATTTATTAGGTAATAAATTTCAGCAATTCTGAACGTAATTACAAAGTTTGACGGTCGATTATCAACTGAATTCGTGAGAAATAAAAAAAGACATTTTTTGCAGCTGGTGATCAATTCACTATTGAACGACATAGGCAGCGAAGAACTGCAAACCGCAGGATTAGCAACTTCCCTCGAAGCCATGATTCCCTACACCGAAAGACATTTCAAGAGGCTGACGCGACTTCTGCAAGACCTCCATCTTCTCAACTATACCGTTAGTCGCATAAAACCACACAACGATCAACCGTTGATAAATTTATCGAACATATAACAAATTAATATGTGTAATCTAGGTACGTGAATAAATTATATACTTTTTCGAAAAAAAAAAACGTCATTCATAACTCGCATAAAAAAGAATCTTCGTTCGTTTCACTATAATTTTTTAAAAAATTGAAGAACATTTAAAGTTTACGAGAATTAAGTGAATAGTTCGTTTTTCGACAACGCATTTCTTTTATCAGCCGATAAAGTCCATTTGAATAGCAGCGCTCTTTTAGGAACATCATCATAAATGTAGGATATTATGCAGATGATTTTTGTTCTTTATCAAAGAGCAGTAATTCATTAGAATCATCATTTTTCGTCAAGGCCAATAAATGCTCCAGCGCTACCTCGGCTATGAGCTCTGGATGTGATATGAACATCAACTTGAAGCGTTCATCGTCCATCACTTCTTTCGGATGAGTGTTGATAAAGTCCACAGTTTGTGCCTTTAACTGTTCAGCGCTGTGCTTGTCAGCAAGTATCAACATTTCTGCCGCATTCTCAATCCCAATTTTCGCGCATAATGCTTGTTCGCACATGACTTTAAGCTCCTCAAGGTTGTATTTGTCGGCCGCCGTTAGTAATGCACTAGCTATATCATCGATGCACTTGACTTTGCCAGTGTAGATAAAGCGCAACATTTCCTTGAGCACCAAGTAATCAATGTCGATTATCTCCACCCGATTTACACTTTTCTCATTCGTAGCCTTTGCAAATATGTCCGCAAATATAGAACTGCGAGCTGCTAGAATCGCTTTGTGAGCTCGTAACTCTCTTTCGCGACCGAGAAGCGTAACGTCCGTTAATACTTGATTCTCCAGCAAGATTTCGAAGTCGTCGGTAAGCCGGTGCTCAGGCATTTTCAGTATTATCGGCTTGTTCTCCCCGGAGATATTCACAACGTCGGCAGTGTATTTAATCTCGCAAAATATTACGAGCTTGTCATCCGTCAATAATCCATTATTTTTCTCAAGCAGAACATCTCTTTTTATCCACTCAGTAAAACCTCTTCCGATTGTTGATTCTTTGAGAAATGTGTAGGATTGTATGAGTTTACTATTTGTTTTTGCACGTTTCGAATTAATTATATGAAAATTGATGGTCGCTACAACGTCGTTTTTGTGACTTGTCGCGAGATGCACGTAAATCGACAAATATTCCTTGACCTTTTCGGCCTGACCGTTCGGATAGAGATGCAGTTTCCATTTAAATTTGCTATCTGCATTGGCTGGAAATATCGGTGAGACCATCTCCACGCCCGTTTTCTCCTTGCAAAGGCTGAAGTTGCTTATCGTCCACATGTAAGTGACATTGACGACATTGACCTTTGTGCAGCCCCAATGATCGGCAGCTAGTACGACGTTGTCATTAGTTTTCGGCGCGTTCGGTATAATCGTAGAGGCATTGACTTCGCAAAATATCGACAGATTATCGTCGAACAACAGCTCGATAGCGTTGTCGACGAGATAACTTCTTAAGACAAATTGATGACATCCAAAGCTCGACATATTATTTTTTGAATTCTGCAAGTACTTCACCGCTTCCCTGTTTTCCCACATACATTTCTTTTCTCGTTTGCCGTTGAGAATATAAAATTTGTATTTAACTCTGATTTCGGCATTATAGCTCGACACGAATCTCAGATAGAGCGATACGTAGTCTTTGTTTTCTTCATTACTACCGCCCGGATACATGGCTAAACACCATTTTATATTGTCGTCAATCTTGGAAGAGAATGTCGGTGATATTAGTTCTTCGCCTCGATTCATCCAACATTTGGTGAAATTTTTTATCGTCCATGTGTGATTGCACTCGAGAAATGTGAAGTCGGTTATGGACGCAGATTCCGTAACTTCGTTAGCCGTCGTAACGCTTGGTACATCACTTTTTGCCATACCCTGAATATAGGATCCCATTATGACCGATTAAACGGAGAAAAATCCGATTGAAACCTTTTAAAACCGATTAATTTTTTTTATCGGAATTATGTCCCTTTGATCGTTTTCTTTCACTCTCAATCGGAATTTCTAAGCAGGGTATCTAATTGTGAGAAGTACGCTGATCCATCCAACTTCACGACCTGTGCAAAAAATATATTTAGTTGAAAGATATGTATCTGCAAAATATTTGTATTATCTATTGTATTTTATGTTATATTTATTACCAAATTCATGATTGTATGGACGATTGTTAATTTGACGGAGATTCTTCTGCTGTGGGTTTATTCATCGCGCATCTATGCACTGGACGGATTACTTGCCAACATGACGGGTGCTACCAGCGCTGATACCATCGTTTTATCTGTCGCGACGTATTAGCTTCGAGTGTAAAACGGCGAATGATCCGATTACAAAGTATATAGCTTCTCGGAAGTACTGTTCTGACAAGCGTAGATTGCGTTATGCTATCTATCGGAAAGCTAACGACGATTTGTGATTGGCTGGAGCAAGTTACGGGATACGCCTACGCAACATGTTCGACAAGGATGCAGGATTGCCAGGCTTAGTATGTATTTAAAAAAAAATTGATTTGAGTATAAGATAAGGTTCTGAAAATTTGAGATTTTGTAGTCAAGAGATGCGTCATTTTGCATCTGTAAAATGTCAAGGTCCTTTAATTTGAAGTTTCTTCTCGACTCAGAAATGATCTTTATAAAATATCAATATTGAAGTATATATGAGTGCTGCCAGAGCTTTTTTTTGCAGAGCTTTTTGAAAACATAGCAATTTATATATTTGTAATTGAATGATTAGTCATTCTGAAATTGCGATAAAAAACATGTCATACTGCGCTGAACAACATATACTTTCATTACAACAGTAGCTACCTTAAAATGGCGAGAGGATCGCAACTCAGTTCAAGATCTACTCAAAGTTTGATAAACCTCCACACAAGATAAAATATGTCGATGGCACGATTGTGTTACACATGAAATTAGAACAAGAGTAATAGAATACTACAGAATAGAAAATATATATTCATCAAGTACGTCGACATTGTCGACTTAAATTTTACAATAAACATATATCGTATTTTGTTTAAATAAGTAAAAAAAAACTATCATAGTTACTGTTTATGGGGCAATCCATCCCATTTCGACCTGGGTCTGACCCTCGACCTGTCCGTTTTGGTTCGTAATTTTTTGTAGGATGTGTTTTGTATTCACAACGAATTATCATCTTACTGAGATTGTAAAACAATCTTTGAAAACGTTGAAAAATATCGTTGCCATTATTATGACGAAGCCTCTGTTCTCGAAGTCTTGGCCGGCGGTTCACCGGTGTCACTTTCATCACTGTCGTTCTGATTATTTGTCTCGTCGGAATGTCTTGACGGCGTCGTTGGCGTCGTCGCTCGCGTAGAATTTTGTGTAATAACCTGCTGTAAAAAAAATCAAGTTTTTTTTTAAAATACAGTGTCTTTTAGAAATGTAAATTTTCTATTGTTAAAGTGAAATGTAAATACTTACCAAGCTCACATCAAGTTTTTCAAGACCTTCCACCAGTTCTGGATGTTTAATCCTGAAGTCTCGCGTTATGCTCTGCTTCACATAATTTTCCAACGGTATCTAAACATAGACGGAACATGATTTCATTTTCTCAATAAAATTCGACATCACTGCGTATACATTCGCGGAAAAAATTATTTTTAGCCAATTTTTAAAGACATTTATTTGATTTTTTTTTTGGACGAATTCTCTGCAAAATCGTACGTTTAAGTTTCATAAAATCAAAATTGTACATATTTCCGCGTATATTCACAGAAATATGTAAAATACAACGTTTAGTGAATTTTGAGATCGAGATTTTCTAATCAGTGACGTCAAAAACTAGCGAGTTTATAAATATATTGGAAATATTACAATTTTAAAAACGGCATGACAATTTTAAGTAAAAATTTAGGTTTCCGACGTCGCTGGAACCAAATTGCGAATAAATTTAAAAACATGGCAGTTCCAATACGGCATTGAAAGACAAAAAGGAGCTTGATGCTGTTGAAACTTCATACTCGTAAGATTTATAGTTTATGCTTCTCATGATCGCAATTAATTCAAATTATTCAAAGTAACTTCAATTATTTGAAACCTAACATCAGGAATACCGAGGCATTATTGTACATTCATCCGAATCGTCAAACTTACGCCAGTTTTTCGACTAAGTTGCATTATTTCTTTGTGAAAAATTTCAATTGCGAACACGACGTTAGGTATCGCTTTCGTCTCCTTTATTACTTTATTTCTCTGTGCGTGACTGTCGGCTTTGCCTCTACGATGGTTCTGATGTTCCTATAAGCAAAAAAAAAAAAAAAGTTATAATATAATTAAAAGAAAAGAATAACGGAGCATAAAAAGAAAATTGCTGTAACTATTTACTTCGGTATATGATATCAGATTGTAGAAAGTAAGCTTCAATTGCTTTCCGGCGAGTTCTACCAATTGTATGAATCTGCAAATAACGAACAGCAGTAAAAAAAACCTTATTTAAATTTGCTTTTTTAATACTTGTTCGCCTCCTTGCAATTCAATTGTCTTACTTGACCGACTGAAATGCAGGATTTTGTGCCGTTGACTTGCTGAGAAAATATTTCGTCAGATCGCTGATGAGCTTGTATAATTGTTGTAGATTCTTGAATGTCGCGTCTGTGTTCGAACCCGGTTCTATCGCCGCGGTCGCTAGCGATTGGAGCGTTTTTATAATATACGACAATTGTCGGCATAGACTTCTTTCTTTCTCTCGTAATTTTTCTCGATCTGTTTTTAGAAATATTTTAATATATCATTTAATTTGCACAAGACAATCCATAAAATGTTACGTTTGTGGCCATCACTATATTTTCTATCATTAGTCAATTTTTCAAAATATTTTTGTGAGAATATAAATTTATTTTAACTTACGAATATAAAAAATGTATTAGGGTGTAACGTTTTAACATCGACGTTTTCAAAGATCAACAATTTTACATATTTTTAAACATTAAAACTAATATGTAGTTTTAATAATTCCAACACTTTTTTTTTACATTTTTCGATGAGGCTCTCAAAAAATTGTGTATAATACTAAAAAAAAAAGCGGAAATTTACCTGTTTCGTTGCCGGAGCCGGGAGCACTAGCAATACACTGTTCAGCCTTGAGTCTACCCAAAAGCCACGCAGCATTATTTAATTTCGACTTGATTGCGGTACTCAATATTGGATGCGCTTGTACTGCAGAAAATTCAGTTAAACATTTGAATCCGTCGCTGATCGAAACTTCGGTCTGCAAAAGAAGAAAAAAATAATAATAATTCAAGGAATCGTCCCTAAATCTCTTCGTTCTGAATTATCAGAATTCAATTGCATACCTTATCCATAGTACCGAGCTTTACACAAAGTTCAATGCACAATTCGTCAATCGTTTCGAGATTTTCGGATTCTCGCTCCTCAATCATCGTCAACAATTGAACGAACAATAGCGCGATCGACGACTCGACCTCAGTTTTTTGAGCCAAATTTTTCAACCACGCGAATACAGTTGTCGCGCGGGCATTCTCGAAGCTAACTTTGTGCAAAAGTATCGACATTATATCCAAAAGAATTGCGGGTATTTTTTTTGGTATCACTTCGTCGCCAATGTCCTCCTGAAAGAACGTTTCCACTAGCACTTGCAGAGGGCTTATGAGTCCTTGTATCTGCACGGAAAGACCTCGAGATGCCTCTATTTCGCCTAGTATTAAAGTACATGAAAATTATTTTTGTAATTTTTTTTTAAACACCTCCAAAGTGTCGTGATTGTGAAATAATTTGAGAAAAACTTACAAGTTCGGCTCAAAAATTTGGGAAGTTCCGCGGGAAAAGATGTGGAAATTAGATCGCACAATTCCTTGAAGCACTCCAATCCTAAAACTCCGGTTTGCTGATCAAATTCGCGAATAACATCCAACTCGGATATTAATCGTTTGTATAATAATCTGCGAGAAAATTAAAGTTTCAATAACATTTCTTTAAGCTCGTCCTTTAGAATCTCCAATTGTGAACTTTGGGAGTTCAATTTTTGGTACGTTGTAGTTGAAACTGTTTTTGTTGCGATTACGAAGTTTCGGACTTCGTTACAATATCATTGTTTACAATTGTTTACAATATCAAATATTCTACGAATTTCATAGATTCATAATAAATGCAATACTCACGTTTCATAATAAAATATAGAAACATGGATGCGATGTAGAACTTTTCAAAGCAGAATTTTTACAAATCTATGAGGAAAGTATGTTTATCTATTTCAGCTTCCTCATGGAGGAAACTTTGTAAAAATTTCAAAATATTTTATTAGAGTTGGCAAAGTTGTGAAGTATGAAAATAATTAAAAAAATTAGTGTCTAAAGCTATGGCATTTCATCAATTTGAAGAAAAAAAAACGAAAAATCTATATTCATGCCGTAAGTATACATATTACGCAAATTTTCGATTTTTTTTTGCGATTATTTGAATGTTTGTTTGAAAATGTGCGATAAACGTAAAAATTCCACAAATTTATGTTGATCTATCTACAATAAATACTTTTATCACAGGCCAAAATCTTCCTTTTTTGTAGAAGTTATTAATATGTTTTTTTTTTTTTTTTTCAAAAATGTTATGCCAAGTATTAAAAGTGTAGCCATCACATAAAAAAAATTCTTTGTTGAAAAAACTACGTAACTTAAGGAAGTTATTTTACTTACTCTCCTATATCCAGATAATCTTTAAGATATAATTCTTGGTGTGTCCGGAGATCGGTATTTTTCAGTGCTTTGGCATTGTGAAACAATTGAATGGCAGTTTGTAGAATGTAGTGATGAAAATCCGCGCGTTTCTTCAAAAACGTCGCTTGTTCTTTGGTTGCCCAAGGCACTGAAGGTCTGTAAAAAGGAAATTGTTATATTCAAATCGCTATTAAATTCTCATATGCAATACCAAAAACAGAGATAGGTTCATTTGAGAAATTAATTAAATACTTTTGAATTATCTCATAAATTACTATATAAATTATCTGTATATACTTACTCATATAATACGCAAAGCATTTTGTGTATCGTATCCAAATCCATAACAGTGTTAGGTAGTTTGATGGCACCAGGACGTCCAGCTCTTTTGTTTATTGTCGTGTCGTTTGCGTCTTTGTCTTTTTTGTTCTTTGCCTCGGTCTTCTTTGGCTTTGCGACCCTCTAAAAAAAAATACGTGAATTTATCAACTGTTTTCCAAAATCCATTTTTTCAGAAATCAAATTTAAGTACCTTGCTGAAATCCACCAGTTCCTTGTAATTTTTGAAAAGACTATTTATACTCTGAGCAACGTTCAAGCTCTCCGTCGACCAGCTACCAATTTTGTAAGCCATAAGTGCCTCGTAAACCGTAACCATGAGTTTCAGAGAGTGCAATTTCTGCTGTGATTTCGGAACATTGTCCAGCAGATCCGTGCGATCGTCCTTGAAATGGAATAATCGCATCAGCGACACGTCACATAATAAAAATAAATGAGTGATGTTCGCTCCAAGAATATAAATAATTTACTAAATTCAAATGTTCCAGTTCCGTTTGTGTCATTCTTTTGCATAGTGACTCCAGTATCATCGATACTCTATCCAGCGACGATGAATTTTTCGATGCCATTTTAATGTATATTCTTTGCATTACGAATATCAAATCACCGACAGGCTCTTGTAGAACCGCTTCCGGGCCGTGGATATCGGAACAAAGGTGAAACTTTAGTGGTGGTTTAACGTTCAAATCGGTCTCGTAATAAATGTTAAAATGTGTGATCAACATATCCATCACGTAATCGAACAGTTCAGGATTCATCAATACACCGTCGTAGAGACCTAAATGAGAGTTGAATTTATTAAGGAACTTTTAGTTCAAGTTTGATGTTCTTTTCAACGACGATTGGCAATAAATCTATGATTTATACTAAACATTTCAGAACGTTGATCCGTTTAAAAGTTCTCGAAAGTTTTCAATTATCCTACCTTTGTACAGATGCAATCGAACGTCAACTTCGTGGGTGAAACAACGCTTCAATATACTTAAAACTTCGTGGCAAAGTGCAGCATTGCAAGGGGCAGTTGATTTCCTCGAGAGAGCTCGTTTTTCCAATGTCACTTGTGTGAAAATCGATGTCGAGCTCGATGCGCTCGCGCTTGAACTCTGACCCGATTGACTGAGCGCATTTAAATGATTGATCTTGAGATTCTTCAGAAGATGCAAAAATCCAATTACCGCCATTTGTCGTGTATAAGTTCCTTTGCGATACAGCGCTTTTCGCAAAACCAATACCAAACTATCACGTATGGTTACGGAAATCGGCATCAGTGGCAATATCGCGTGAAGTACTTGCGTTGCTGCGTCGCCTGGTATCGCCAATAATTGCTCGAGAAGAGTGATCACCCATACTTGAGAGTCGAGCACGATCAACGTTAATTTTCGACAAATGTATGAAAGACACTCTGTAATGACGATAGATTTACAGAATTTAAATTAACTTGAGGAAGACAATTGAAGAATTATTTTTTACATTCAATGAAACACCATCCGATTATATTTCATATTTTATAGAATATGCAGCGCTGAATATAAAATCTTCAGAAAAATTAACAGAGTGTGGCATCGAATGTTGCAGCAGTATAATATTTCTTTTTTTTTAAATAGTTATATTTTTATGTTCCATTTTTCTTCCGTTTCTCTTGCAATATATTAATAGCTATAAAAATGCAACTCCTAAATTTTTGAATTAGAAGATCTAAAGAAATATCTGAGAGTGTCAGAAAAAAATGTAATAGCATTTACAAGCAATATTTGACATATAAATTAATTTAAATTTGCTCTTAGCAGGATTTAAAAGTACTTGAAATAGTTAAATTTTTCTCTACCTGTATACTGCGAAATCATGGAGCCCCCAGCGACTATTTTGTCGGTCAATTTTTGCAGAACCGTCGCGCCGATTTCGTGCCTTTTACGTATCAATTTCTGAATTATTCTTATGCCAATATCGTAGAGCTGACTGTCTTCATCTTTCGCCCGTCTTTCCCCGCTCATAAGAACGAATGCGAATTCAACTAGGCCCTTTAGCACGAGATGACGATCCTTGTTACTGAAATAAAGAGGAAATCATTTCTGTTGATGTCAGACTACTTGAATTGTCAATTTTCATAATCCGTATTTTTGTTTTTGCTAGAATAAACAGTATTCTTTTTTAGAATTAATTCTGTTTTAATCTTGAAGTTACAGACGCGAATTCGAAGCAATTTTCTAAGTACAGTCCATGAGTAACAAGCGACAGAAATACGCGCAGAAAACTTCACAATTGTTTTGCTCAAAACCGCTTTTTAGAAATTTGTAGTAGCAATAGAAAAATAACTATTGGAACCTAAAACGTTTATTAAAAAAATGTTATAAAACTATTTTTTTTTGCACAAACAACGCGCACATTTTTGGTTCAAAATTGCAAAGTTTTTTCGGCTACCCCAATTATCGACAATGTTGTACTTTTTTTTCCTCATTTTTTAGGATCACCGACAATTGGACGAGAAATAAGAAAATCCTTAGTTTCATTTTTTCAGATGAGAATTAGAGGCTCTAAAAATGTACATTTTAAGTTTCCTTTTTTATTGACAAAAATAAATGTTATTCTTTGAATATCAAATATAATGTCGCCGATTTTTCTATATATTCTGTGCGTACCACTATAAAAATAAATAAAATATAAAATTAAGAGCAAAATAAAAAGCGTAGGAATCAGTGAAAAAAAAAATATAAACAGAAAAAAAATGATTCGATTGATTTATATAAAGAATTAATTTATTTGTTATTGTGCTGCTTCCTTACCTGTTAGTGATAACTTGCTCGACAACATCAACGATACGCCAGTCATCCGATAATACACTTCTCAGCCAAGCGCTATTTTTTCGTTTCTCATCATCGTGAATTTTTCGGCACATAGCGTTTTTCAGTGTTTCAAAAATCTATTGCATAAAAACGTAATTAGAAAAACAAATTCAATCACTCAAAATTGAAACAGTTCTTCTTTTTTTTTTTTTTTTTTAAAATAATTACCTGTTCGTCGTATATACTCGATACCATAAGTAAAACAGCCATTAAGAATGGATCGAGAATGTATTCGGGCGCGTTAGTCACTTTTTTCAAGGATGTTAAAAAATCCTTGAATTTCGCGTGGTTGACTTGCGCGGCTTGAAATATATGATACAAAACTGTGCTTTCTGTTTCTTCTATCTCCTTTCGACTCACGACCCCTAGTAGATAATTTTTACCATTTTAATAATTGTTTAAGGATGCATTGCAGATACATTTCTAACCGAAAGATTGTTTTTTTTAAATAATGCGTACTTTGAGATTCCATTTTTTTTTAGTAAATTTACATAGTTAAAAAAAACAACCGAGAGCAATAAAACTAAACATTTACAAAAGATTAAATTTTGATTTCTCAAGAAAGTATTTTAACTCAACTGGATTACAAATGTTACCTTAAATGCTGTAGCTTATTATTTTTTTTTTAAATATCTACAAATATCCGGTATGTGAAATATTTCGCAATTGATAAATCTTTTATACAGTGATGAGCCTGTTAATTAATGATGTAATTTTCGTTTCTTTTTATTTTTATATTTTTATCGTTGATATTACCTATTTCTTCAAAACTCTCTGCATTTTGACTCTCTCCAGCATCCGAGTACATCTTAGCAAAGTATTTCTGTAATGTTCCAAGAACGAGTCTTCCATCCTGATTAGATTGCAAGCGTAGCAATTGATGAACCAGCGGTGGAATTTCGTTCAATTCCACGTCGGGTAGTTTGTCACATAAACCTCTTATTACGAGCTCGTGATCGTCTTTTTCGAGTGATATTTCGCTGTAATACCCCAGGTGCTCGTTAAGAATGTGGAGAAAAAAAAATTTATTCCAGATAATTTTGCTAACATTAGGCAAAACCAACATTTACCCAAACATCTTTGCAAGCGAAATTAGGGTAGACGTATCCCAGGTGTTGTTGCAAATCGATTTTATGATGAGTGATTTATATTCCAAGCCAGAGACTTCATTGCCCTTGTAATTTATATACTTTTCGTCCTCCAAAGATTCCAGCGCAGCTGGTAATATGTCTTTCCAGCTTGACAATAAAAAAAAACAAAATTAATGGAGAAAAAACGGCTTTTCCGCCGTTTTCGACCGTCAGTGTTCGCACGGAATTCGAGATTCCGGGCGGACATTAACGGTCTATGATTGGCTAACTCTAATTGTTAATAACTTGGCCAATTTTGGTCGCAGAAAATGTTGACCACAGTCTTTTTTTATCAGTGCGATCTCCCCTATTCGAATATATAAATATCATCAGATATTTTGTGTTGTGAGACACACTGTATATGTTTTTTTTACATTATTTTCCAATTTTTACACAGCTTCCTTGATGAAGAATCCAATATTGATAAAAATATATTCTCGTAAAAGTGACTTTATGAAAAACGTAAAATAATGATAAAACAATGTGCAAACTTCTACATTCCTTTCTTGTTCTTCTATTAATTTTTTTTTCAACAACAGAAAATTACTAATTTAACATTAACCACCTTCAAGAAGTTGAGAGTGATTTTTTAAATTTTATCTCCAAAATAAATATTTTACATATAATACTCAAAAGAAAATCAACAGAATTGTGGATGAACACTCACTTAGTTTCAAAATGTTTAATGCAAAATTCGAACTTTTTTGTTCATAGAAAAATTATGAAAGAATAAAAGAAATACAGCATATTATCTTCAGATTTTGCTTAAAAATTAGTTTTCTAATCAATCTTACATTCACTTTAAAAATCCTGCCACAGATGAATTAAAAATTTGCTAAAAACCGAACTTTTTTATGATTTAAAAAATAGATGGCAACAGTAAACTATTTTTTAAAGACTGGCCCTATTATTTAAACCAATTTTTTTTTGTTTACAAGGAACAAAAATATTACTAAGCTGCTTAACAAAATACATTGAGCTTTTTTTTAAAATCCTCTTATTATACATAATTATTAATAAGTAATTCATGATAAAAATAAACAAAGAGTTCATATTTTCAAGTACCAAGATGTGTTGAAAATATTTCTCAGAACTTCTCATACATTTATTCTCAGAAAATGGGCTTAGAATTTGTTATACTTCAACATCTTCTAATTTTTCCAGAATATTAAATTTTTCATTTAAAAAAAGTGTGGAAAAGATGGAGAAAAAAAATTTGTATTTTCACAAAAATCTCCATAAATTTTAAGAATGTCTAAATAAATTGTAAGATGAGATTATTTTTTAAATATGAAGAACACTAAGATTTTTTTTTACCATGAATGTCCATTTAGAAAAAAAAGTATCAATAAAATTACCTCATGAAATCATCGTCATTTAGACGTATTCTATCTTGGCAAAATTCAACAATTTTTACCAGATTTGTTTTTGTATATTGTGAAAAATCAAGAACTATACGATTGACTATAGATTCCACATGAGTAGTGGTGACATTGGCCTTGCGCAGAGACTTCAAAATAGCTTCAACAACTTTTCGTCTTTTTGTCTGACTGCTTTCAGAATCGGTGAATCCACCGAGAATTTCACCCAATATTCTTGGAGCATCGGCGTTGCAGATCTTTGCAGTCAGAGTGTCTGAAAGCTACATAAAAGTACATTAAAATATAAGGAAAATCGTTCGGCTATAATTTTAACATAAAAAAAAGAAAAATAATTTTTCGTCATTTTTGAGTTTATCATCTGATTTCATTGTTTTGAATGACATTCAACAGGTGCTGTGAGAGTTAGAAGGGGGGGGGGGGTGCATACGGGAATAACCTCGAAAGTTACCTCGTCGGCGGTAATATCTGCGACGAATTTTTGCAATTCAGTGCGATCTTTTTTTGACACCAACTCTTTGAACTTTGAATACATTTTTGTTTACGCGGTTTGAGACATTTGAAACAAAAACACTGCTGGAGTTCACATGGATCTGATCAAGGACAATCCAGGAACAGATGACAGATGTAAACAGACTCGTAAAAATACCCGAATTGTCATTTCCGGTAAAATAACTCGGTGAACTCGGTCGGTAACAAAAACTGAGCTGGATAAAGTTAGCCATGCAACATTTTTTTTTTTTAATTTAGCATATACCATTCGATTGGTGGTCGTTTGGTGGTGTTTGGTAGTCTAATTAGATCGTTTGGTGGTCGGTTGTTTAATTACAGTAATTAAAACAAAAAATAAAAAAGTTGTTTGGCTAACTTTGGGCCTTATTTTTTGTTAAAACAAAAGGAGACACAGGAGTCTCCGGCAAAATTCCAAATCTATAATACTACAGGAGAAACTGAAATATCTGTCTGGTGTAAATATGAACCCTTAATACCCGTGCGCTGGCAAGGGAGGGTTTATAGTGTATCGAACCGCTGATGAGTTGTAACATTGGAATTTTTTTAACAATGTTAAAAGTCCGTCCCCGGCAAAATTCCAAATTACACTACAGAAGACACTGAAAAATGTGTTTCGTGTAAATCGCAACCCTTCGTACCCGTGCGTTGGCAACAGATTCAGTTCAGATTCAGATCAGATTCAGATTAGATTCAGATTAGATTCAGTTCAGATTCAGTTCAGATTAGATTCAGATTAGATTCAGTTCAGATTCAGTTCAGATTCAGTTCAGATTCAGTTCAGATTCAGTTCAGATTCAGTTCAGATTCAGTTCAGATTCAGTTCAGATTCAGTTCAGATTCAGTTCAGATTCAGTTCAGATTCAGTTCAGATTCAGTTCAGACTCAGTTCAGATTCAGTTCAGACTCAGTTCAGATTCAGTTCAGACTCAGTTCAGATTCAGTTCAGACTCAATTCAGACTCAGTTCAGATTCAGTTCAGATTCAGTTCAGATTCAGTTCAGATTCAGTTCAGACTCAGTTCAGATTCAGTTCAGACTCAGTTCAGATTCAGTTCAGACTCAGTTCAGATTCAGTTCAGACTCAATTCAGACTCAGTTCAGATTCAGTTCAGACTCAATTCAGATTAAGTTCGGATTCAGTTCAGACTCAATTCAGATTCATTTTCAAACCTTCATTACATTTTTTTTTGCAACTATATTTACACTTAATTTTCTTAATTTTTTTTTTTCAAATAGGTAAATTCAATACGAAAATAAACATAATTGAGTTTACCTATATATTTTATAAAAGTATATTTTATTGAAAAACGCATGATGTGAAAAA
This sequence comes from Perithous albicinctus, assembly GCA_964016905.1. NCBI lineage: Eukaryota > Metazoa > Arthropoda > Insecta > Hymenoptera > Ichneumonidae > Perithous > Perithous albicinctus. The sequence goes on along the minus strand of OZ024688.1, from coordinate 34,645,823 downwards.
TGACAAATTTTCAAAAATGAACATCTCCTGCAAAAGTTCTCCAACCAAAATGTAAAAAAAAGAAAATTCGGTGAAATAAAAAAAAATAGTTACTCTGAAAAATAGAGATTTTCAGCAATATTTTCTTCAGTCAATTATAGTCGCTTTACTGTATAGTGACGCGAGTGTGTAATCTCGTTTTACGGGAGTCGCAAGGCCCTTTTTAAAACGCACAAATGCACGTGACCGATGAAGAAAAAAAGAATGAAAAAAAAAAAAAAAAAAAAGAATCTACGATCTAAACCGTCTTAATCTCTCGGCACATACGGCACGATCTTCGCGCGCTATGTATGCCAACTTCCTTCCAGCATTACCGCGTATGGATATCAGCTATGTATATAGGCGTCTGTACGACTGTGATGTGTATTTAGCGACAGACAGTATAACGAGCAAGTATACTTTAAGTGGGAGCAACAACGTTTCTTAAACGACTGACTTGCGGGCTAATTTGTCTGCCGATTGTGTCCCGACTGTTTCACTCTTCGCCACCTTTGCCACCTTTGCTTTTCGTCTTAATCATCAGTTTGAGGCGGTCGGTGCATTGGGCTCTCTCACTGTCAAGGGAGCCTAGAATGGCTATTACTGTGGCAACGCTACTTTTTCTCTCGTATATCGTACCACTCTTTGGATTAACTCACACCACCGCAACAGTTTCGAATTCGTGAGTAAAAGAAAACGAAAAAGTCAAATTGTTACGCTGGCTTTTTAAATGTCTTGCGGGCAATAATTATTAAATACTCTTTTTTCATTATCTTTTATCTGTATGCGTAATGAAAAAATTAAGTCGTTTTAGAAGTTGCTAAAAATGATCCAAAGTGTGAACTTCGCACATTGCTTTCTGATTATTTTTCTTAATTTTTACAAAACTATTTCCTATGAGGAATTTTATCGATTTTGGTTTCCTCGTAGAGGAAGCTTTTTGTAAATATTTGAAAATAATAAGGAAGCTATATGCAAAGTCCTACTTTGGATCCTTGTTTTAAGGAAATTTAATTTTTTTTTGTATTTTTGCAATTAATTTTAGGTCAATTAATGAGAACGTTTTTTGAGATGTGGAGGTTTGAAATTTCCATGCCGCACACAAACAACTATCCAAACAGTTTTTTCTAAACTAATTTTCTCGACGTTTTAGACCGTTTGGAGTGTTCCGACAAAAAAAATCTCGAAATTTTTTTTAACGAAATCAAAGCATTCTTTTATTAGGAAGTAAAAGGGATTTTTTTTCATCGGTAAAAAATTACATGTGGATGATTATTTTTATTTTAATTATGTGGAAAAAATCCGGAGACCCGAATATAAAAAATTGGAAGTGTAAAACTTACATCGAAAAGCAAATTAATCTTCTTTTTTTTTTAAATATGGTTAAAATACTGTTACGAATAATTATATACAACAAGTATAAAAAAAATTTGAGGATTTTCAATTTTTGGAAAAAACTGAAAAATTTTCAATGTTTGAAAAAAATTGAAGGAATTTCAATTTTTGGAAAAAATTGAAGGAATTCCAATTTTTGGAAAAAAATTGAAGGAATTTCAATTTTTGAAAAAAATTAAAGGAATTTCAATTTTTTGAAAAAATTAAAGAAATTTCGATTTTTGGAAAAAAATTGAAGGAACTTCAGTTTTTGAAAAAAATTAAAGAAATTTCAATTTTTGGAAAAAAATTGAAGGAATTTCAATTTTTGGAAAAAATTGAAGGAATTTCAATTTTTGGAAAAAATGGAAGGAATTTCAATTTTTTCCGAAAATACTCTGTTGTGAACAATAATTAAAAAATGAAACTCGTTTTGAAACAGTTTTCAATTCGTAAGACTAAAAAATCAAATTGTTACGTCTTTTACATTTTTGCCGAACAAAAATTGAACCCTCTTTTTTTCACAACCTCGTATCCACTTAATTTTATCTAAACAGATTCTCAATTGATTCTTTAATTCAAAGCTACGAAAAAAAAATTTCTCTCTTTTTTTTTTCATTCGAGCATCCGAAGTGTTTTTCGAGAGTCTCTGTGACACGATTTTATCAATTTAACATGCATACTTCTCACGAGACACCGAATCAAACGTTAAATGGCGCAAAGTTCCGTCTTCCGAGCGAGATATCAAGTCGTAATCGTCTCGAGAATAGAAATGAGAGACGAGACCTTACTCTGTTATAATAATTGCAGGCAATTGGATTGTGTCGTCAACAGTAGGAAACACGATCTCGAAATCCAAAGACGAACATTAAACTCGTGCTTTTGATTCGAGGTGGTTATAGAAATGATGTTCAAAGTTTTATCTCGAATGCTTTGAAAGTGTTTTTTTTTTTAAGTATTAAATATTGTGTGTGGAAAAAGAGTAAAATAAACAGTGTGTTAGTGACTAATATATTTTTTCATTTCTTTTAGGAATTTCATGTTATAGAGAAAACTTTGTATTCGTAAAAAAAAAAATTCGAGATTTTAATGAAATTTCCAAAAAAGTGTTTTAAAAATCGACTCGAGGGGCAGTACCGAAATTTTGTACGCAAGTAAAGCACACTTCTACCCTCTATTTTACATGATTTTTGTTACAATTTTTGAGACAATTTAAATTTTATAGAAATTTTTATTTCTTCAAAAAAGTTGGTGAACACTATAAAGTGAACAATTTTTAAATAATCGAACTGAAACTTTGTGTAAAAATGAAATTTGGACCAATAATGATACCTATTAAATTGGAGCGAAATCGTACGAGCGATTCAAAAGTTACGACGATTTTTCATTTTGTTTATTTATTTAGAAAAAACAAATAATTTAAAAAAATTCTGAAGTGGCTTGAACTGCAAGATTGAAATTTGGTGAATAAGTGGAGCATCTCGTCGTGGACAATTTAATTAATATTGACAAGATTGTTGAAACTTAAATTTTTTTTTTCAAAAATGCAAAACTACGTAAATACAGCAACTGGTGCAAATTTGAAGCTATCGAACTGCAATTCTGTAAATATAGATAAAATGTTATTGGGTAATTGAAGAAATCTGGGAAATGTATTATTAGTGATAACGATATCTATTAAATTTGCGATTTTTACGAGCATTTTTACAAGCGATTAAAAAATTACGACGATTTTTCATTTCGTTTATTTATATAAAAAAAAATCATTTTTAAAAATTCAGAAATGGCTAGAACTACAAGGTTGAAATTTGGTGAATAAGTGGAGCATTTCATCGTGAACAATTTAATTAATATTGACAAGATTGTAGAAACTTAAATTTTATTTTTTCAAAAATGAAAAACTAAAATAATTTAGAAAAAAAAATCATTTAAAAAAATTCTGAAATGGCTTGAACTGCAAGATTGAAATTTGGTGAATAAGTGGAGCATTTCATCGTGGACAATTTAATTAATATTGACAAGATTGTAGAAACTTAATTTTTTTTTTGCAAAAATGCAAAACGACGTAAATACAGCAACTGGTGCAAATTTGAAGCTATCGAACTGCAACTCTGTAAATATAGCTAAAATGTTATTGAGTAATTAAAGAAATCTGGGAAATGCATTATTAGTGGTAGAAGCAAAATGATTAATAGCCAATAATGTGAGAGGTGTTGAAATTTACTGCTAACGATTTTTCGCGGCGAACCAATTGCAAAAAAAAAAAGAAAAAAATACAGCGATAAATATTCTGGAAAACCGCAAACTTGTTGGACGCATTTGTGGTCAATAACATATATTCGCAGTATATGTAATATCGAGGAACCGCAAGTCTAGACTGACGAGGACGAAAGAATCATTCACGGTTTTCATGTTCGGCCATCCATGTATATCTGACAATGCCAGAAACATTCGGATTAAGCAAAAACAATTACAAGGGATAATTAGAGCATAGCTCTTTGTACCTACTTCCGTAATTGTGGCAAGACGAAAAAAAAAAAAAAAAAAAAATAGGTACTATTAACACTCGTTCAAGCTCAAACTGCGTCCAAGGTCGGTCGTTAGGACAATCGGTGGTCAGAGGACAGTTAACGGTGTATTGATCAGTGCGTTCGATGAATCGGAAATTAAGAGAATTTTTTTAATCATCTTTTGCTTTCTCGTAGAGAAAACTTTTTTTTTCGAGATTTTTATGTCAGGACACTCAGAATGTTAACAAAAATTCCTCAACAAATTTCTTCCGATTTTCTTAAGAATTTTCGCCGATTTTTTAAACCATTTTTCGTCGATTTACTTCGAATTTTCTTCCGATTTTTTCAGAAAGTTTCGTATTAAAATTACGTTTTTTATATAGCTTTTCATTATTGATTATTCATCTTTTACAAAAAAAAAAATTCGAATGGAAATATATTGACAAACTATTTCATTTCTATATAGTTATTGCTGGAAAATTTTATTCTAGAAAAGAATTGTATGATTTAATAAACTTATCGAAATTTTTATAGAGTAAATATAAATTACCATAAAATCGTTGAAAAATAATAAACGTACAATTATTGGAGAAAAAAAATTTATAAATATATATATATATAAATGTAATACTAATTAGATATTTAAAATAATTAAAATAAAAAAAAAAATTGATGATGAGAAATTCGAGCATTTAAGCAGCAAGAAATTTAATAAATTCTTTTTATCAGATTTTTTTCTATGAATTCTACACATAATACTAACAATCCTCGTAAAATTTGTAATAAAATCGACGAGATGCATTGGGCAAAAGAAAAAAAATAATTTAAGTATTTTTCTCGAGAAATATTTACAAAGTGATTATACAAACGTAATGTGTCACATATTCAATTTTAATCTTAACTTTTCAAATAAATTAAAAACCATTTTTTTTTTTTCATAAAATTTTAATTTAAACATTTTATACGTAACATTATTAACGTAATAAAATTAACGAATTACATCCAGATTATTGCATATTAAATGAAAAAATTGCTTGAAAAATACAAGATTCGACAATTCAGGAACTGTTTTGAACGAGGTAATATTTTGCATTTTGAGTATCCTCAAATAAAAGTCTAAAAAATAAAAATAAAAAACATTCTCTATGATGAAGCCAAATTGTATTTAATAAAAATAAAAAAAAAGAATCAAGTAGATTAATGTGCTTGCACAATTGGCCGTTGGCCAATTGTACAAGCCAAACAACGTTGACATTTCACATTTTTCGTATATTTGGGAACATTTGTTGATCCAGCCGTTTATCCTAAATGAATGTAATTCACCTCTCATTGTAAGTGAAATAATGAAATGATACGTGAATTTTCTGCATAATATGCAATAGCGTGCACGGGAGCTCTTAATGAAGACATCGACAACACATCGTTCCGGCATATCAACAGCACAATATTTGACACTATAAATTTGCTCATGCAAGATACAGAGCTTCGAAATTTCTTAAACACTGATAAACCCATCCGGGTGTTCTTCTCTGGCCTCCCTCTTTGCATATTACATTTTTGCCTCTCGTAGTCTATTTGAAAAATCAGTAGCAAATCTTTGCATTGGCTCACACATGTAAAAAAGAAAAACGCCGCTCTATTCACGATTCTGTTTGGCGATGGCTGACATCACCGGAAGACTTGTTTATGCTTAAATTTACAATATGTTTAATATACAAAGGCATGCGAAATTTACAAACTTGATATATATCAAATAAGAATTAATGTATTATGCACTGGAAACTTAATAATTCAGCTTTCTTCAATACCTGTTTTTTTGTAATTCTAATCCTGGAGACAAAAATAACACAGATTTTCTCCGATTTTCGTAGATTTTTTTCCGATTTTCTTCAAAATTTATTCCGATGTTTTCAGAAGTTTTCGTAGATTTTCTTCGAACTTTATCCGATTTTCTTACATTTTTTCCGATTTTTGTAGAATTTTTTGCCGATTTTCTTACATTTTTTGCCGATTTTCTTACATTTTTTGCCGATTTTCTTAGAATTTTTTTGCCGATTTTCTTAGAATTTTTTGCCGATTGTCGTACTATTTTATTCCCGATTTTCTTAAAAAAATTATTCCGATTTTTTCAGAAATTTTCACCGATTTTCTAAGATTTTTTTTCCCGATTTTCTTAAAAAATTGTTGCGATTTTTTCAGAAATTTTCACCGATTTTCTAAGATTTTTTTTTCCGATTTTCTTACAAATTTTCTCCGACTATCTCAGTAGTAGTTTTCGTCGATATTCTTAAGAGTTTTAGCCGATCTTCTAGAAATTTTGTACCGATTTTCTCAGAAATTTTCTTAGAAATTTGTTCCGACATTCTCAACATTTTTCGCCGATCTTCTTTGAAATTTTGGCCGATTTTTCCAAAAAATTTCGCCGATTTTCTTAGAATTTACTCCGAATTGTTCCGATTTATTCGAAAATTTTTGCCGATCTTTATACAAATTTTCACCGATTTTCTTTAGAAATTCTTCCCGATTTTCTTCGATAGTTTCATATTAAAATTACCTTTTTTTAAATATATTTATCCATGATTGATTATTGATCTTTTGCAAAAAAAAATCGAAATCTATCGAATTAAAAAAAAAAATGAAACATTTGTATGTGATAATACCAACAAAACACGCAATTGTCACGTGTCTTTAAATCCTTCAAACAGCTACTTTTTTTTTCTTTCCTCCAATGCGTGAATCACAATCAAATAAAAAGTACGATAATACAATGCAAATGTCTTTATCTCTGGTGACTAAGCGACGCTGAGTTTTATTTGGCAAATTGATTTTAGCTCGTTGGATGCAAAGAGACACGAAAGAAGGCAATGTCATCATCAAGCCAAGTCAAACACCTTTTGTCACCTCATAATAAATAGGCTCTGATGACGTTTTATGACGTAGAACAATATACAACTGTAATTAATAGTTTGTTTATGCGGCAAAAGGCTTCAGCGATTAGAAATTGCGGCAGCCCTTTAATCACAAGTGTTTAAACATCATACAAGTGTGACGAATATTGTGTACTCGTTTAGCTAAACGTTTGGCAAACAAACCAGCTAAATCATTTTACTTCTGCATCCTGAAACTTTGTGACGAAAGACTTTTTCCTCGGTACTCAACGCCAGATTTACACGGTCATTGTTTTTTAACGCTTCTCTGTTATTCATTGACTATTCGTTTGAATTATCATTCGTCTTCTTAAAATACCAACAGCCATGTGACATTGGCTGCTTTGCGTTAAAATAAAAGCTGCACTTATGTCATCCATAGCCGCGTGCGTGATACTGAACGAGTGCTGTCTATACAGAAGGTGAAACAATGAAACGATCAACTGTTGTTCACCACCCGCAACAGCTGGTGAATATTAATTTTGATGATTTTGTATTGTTACATTGTTTTTTTGTTCAAATGTCGCCAGTGTTGTTTAGCATCATTTTCCACTGTCTCATCCATTAGTCGCCAGAACTTGAGCATTTTAGATCGATGGGAAGATATACATTCTTCCGGAAATTATCGCAAGATCGATTCGCTTCCTTATATTGGATTTCTTGCACAGTTTTGCTTCCTAAAACAGGTAGTTTTGAAGTTTGAAGTTTGAAGTTTGAAGTTTGAAGTTTGAAGTTTGAAGTTTGAAGTTTGAAGTTTGAAGTTTGAAGTTTGAAGTTTGAAGTTTGAAGTTTGAAGTTTGAAGTTTGAAGTTTGAAGTTTGAAGTTTGAAGTTTGAAGTTTGAAGTTTGAAGTTTGAAGTTTGAAGTTTGAAGTTTGAAGTTTGAAGTTTGAAGTTTGAAGTTTGAAGTTTGAAGTTTGACGTTTGAAGTTTGACGTTTGAAGTTTGAATACTTCTACTGAATTTTTTTGTAGTGAAAAAAATTGATTTTTTGAAGTCCAAATTGATTTTAATTTTAATTAGAAGTATAACACACTATTTTATTAAATTACAAGTATAACACAATAATTATGTAAAAAATACAGAATAATTGTCTAAAGAAAAAATGACGTACTTTGGTATAATCCAAAGTTGGCGTACAATGAAAAAAAAAACACAACTTTGAACACTGAGCTGGGAACTTTACAAAAAAAAAAAAGTACAATGTGGTAATACACTTTTTTCGTGGAGGCAATCTTTCTGTTAAAACTACAGAATGTTTGCATTTATTTTTTACAGTATCGAAAAAAGAAATGAAGAAGCAATGTGCAATGTTTAATTTATAGATTAAAAAAAATGACGTTACAGAGATGAAGGAAGCTGTCCATCTATATCCGTGGCGAGTACCATGACTCAGACGGAACTTTTGCAACAATTGACCAACGACTGTCGTTACGATAAAATGGTACGTCCACCCGGAGAATTCAATGCAAGCGATCCAACGAATGTCGTTTCCAGAGCTTACATATACACGATTAAGTCGAACATGGCCAAGACATTGGTAAATTAATTATTTAAATGTTAATTATATTACTTTTTTTGTTTGAACAACACATAAAAAAAATGTTATATAAATAATTTTTTCAGCAATTTGACGTACACATGATGCTGCAATTTCGCTACGTCGATCCACGTCTTAAATATTCGGACATAGCGCCGCAATTCAATCTAATATTTGGTGGTCAATCGGCTCATGATTTAATATGGACTCCCACGGTTTTCGTGGCTAACGAACGTAGCTCAGTGATAATGGGGAATGGCGTTAAGGATCTTTTGATATCTATCGATCCCTCAGGAATGGTTATTTTAAACACGAGGCAAGCAAATAATGGATTAACGAGAAATAATGCCTGCTTCTGGTAGTCTACCTATTTTAATTAATTCGATTTTAATCACAGACTCGAGGCGATACTCAACTGCGGTCTACGACTCGAAAAATTTCCCTTCGACGTTCAGGAATGTCCACTTGTCTTCGAGAGCTGTACGTTAATTTGCCATATCTATTATTTATTTATCGTATAAATTCATAAATTCCAATTAATGCAAATTTTTAAACCACGATTTTTTGTCTTTTAAATGTATAACAATTTATTTACTGCCTGGTTAACGTATTCACTCGGAATATTGTCTGGTAAAGACTCTAAAATTTTAACAGATTTTTTAATTTTATTTTCTCTAAATTTATGTGCTGGATTTTTTTTTATAATTAATTTTTAACAACGTAGGTTTCAGCATGTATAATTTATTGGAGATTTTGAGCTTTTTCTCAAATATTCTAAATCAACATTTTTCGGACTTCAGATTTTTTTTTCAATAAAAATCAAAATAAATAATCTGGCTAAATTTATAATTTTTTTTGTCAATTAAAAAAAAAGTGAACTTTATAAAATAGCGGATATTTTTGTCACTTTTTAGAAGTGTAAATTTATCAAATGTTCAATGTTTTTTTGTAAGAAAAAAAAAACGAAAAATATATTCTAAGATGAAAATACAATTTTTAAACATTTATTCAATGCTTTTGAACTTATTTTTGTAAAATAAACAAAAAAATTGTGGACTTTTTGGACAAACAATTTTTACACTGGGTACTGTTTTTTATAAAAATTTAGTTTATACTGGATAGCCATTAGAAAATCAAGTGAGATGAAAATTAACAGAGGTGCGAAATCGAAGCTTTGAATAAGAAAATTTATTTTTCGGCAAAATCGAAATTTTGAAAAATCAAAATGAGTAAGTTGACAAAATTTATCAATTTTGTCAGTAGTTTGACGTAAAGAAGAAAAAAAGTGTAAATTGACAGATCTTTTCGTCACTTTTTTAGTCCAAGTGTAAATTTACCAAATTTCCTTGTGAAAAAAAAAAGAAAATATTTTGTGTAATGAAACTACATATTTTTCTTTCGTAAAATGAAAATACAAATCTTAAGCTATTTTTTTTAATGCCCTTTCCTTTTTTTGTAAAAATTGCAAAAAGTATTGTGGACGTTTTAGATTAACAATTCTTATAAATTTGAAATTTGAAATTTGAAATTTGAAATATGAAATATGAAATATGAAATATGAAATATGAAATATGAAATATGAAATATGAAATATGAAATATGAAATATGAAATATGAAATATGAAATATGAAATTTGAAATTTGAAATATGAAATATGAAATTTGAAATAATTATGTTGTATTTGTTATAGGGACACACAATGTGCAAGAAATGCGGCTCGGTTGGGACGAGCAACCGATAGTCCTCGCGGACGAATTACATCTTACCGAATATCGACTTGTGGAGAAATGGGTCAACTCGAGCGAGGTCTCTTACACCGCGGCCCAGCAGCATTACGGTCACTTTGGTAATTGCGTGACACTGATATATGCCCTTCGAGGGTTGCCTATCCAATTCCAATGCCACCTATAGATTTTTACATCCAATGTACAATGTTATTTCATTGCTTACACGTTGCTTTCTTGATTTTTTACCTTCGAAAAAATTTCAATTACAGCGGGAAACTTCAGCTCTATAAGCATAACATTCAAACTGGCACGAGAAATGGGATTTTTTATGATGGATTATTATATACCATCGATACTTATCGTCACCATATCGTGGGTATCATTCTGGTTACACGTTGATGCCAGTCCACCTCGAATCGTTCTCGGTAAGAACTGCACTTTACGAGAGACGCAGGAAAAGAAAAATTCAATAAAATGTTATTTGGAATTTAATTAAAAATTGAAAAAAAAAATTTTCAATTTAAAAAAAAAAGAATTCAAAAAAGGCTGCTTCCTGTTTGAAGTATTTAGAGCTCAAATAATTTTTTATTTATTTTTTGGTACTCCGATTGGTTTATTAATTATGAAAAAAAAAAATTATTGCATCAAAATAAAAATAAAAATTGAATAAAAATTTAAAAAATTTTTAATTTTTAGAAGCATTTAGCTGTGTACAAGTAATTTTATTTTTATTGTACTCAAAAATAATTATTGCAAAGGTAAATTTGAAAAAAAAAAATGTAATTTGTCATTTAAATTTCTAAAAAAGTAGAATTGAATATAAATGAAAATATCAATTAATTTTTTAAACAAAATAGCGTTACTTCTCTGTGAAGCATTTACTGTTGCTCGAGTAATTCTCTATTTATTTTTTTCTACGGTTGGTTTATTAACAATGAGACAAATAACTGCAAAGCTAAAGTTGAAAAAAAAAAAAAAAACGAAAAATTAGCGTATCTCGCAGCGAATCGATAATTTGCAGAAGAGGATCGGTTAGCGAGAGCCTGGCTTCGGTTTTAGGAACAAACACAATACTGGCCTTCATGACCCTCGCCTCCAAAGTGGAAAATTCATTGCCAAAGGTTTCCTATATCAAGGCCAGCGAAATTTGGTTTCTGGGATGTACGATATTTCTCTTTGCTGCTATGGTCGAGTTCGCCTTCGTCAACACGATTTATCGACGAAAGTGAGTTCTGTTGTCAGTGTAAAACCGCAGACTATAGCAATATAATAAACTTCTTTAAGCTTCGCTAATTTTTGTTATGACAATGACACAAATAACGAGTAAAAACAGACTGTTTCTTCAATATATTACTAAGGCCAAGAAATTAAATTAAAAAAAAAAAAATTAAATGATTATATGTAATAATTATTGAATTATCTAAAAGTCTCTAATTATTAATCTTACATTCAAATTGTAATTCGACGTACATAATTTTTCAAATTTATGGCACTTAAAAAAAAAATTAAAATTCCGTTCGTGTAAACAGAATTTTTTTCACTCGAACTATAATTAATTTTTACATTTTTTGGGTGGAAATTATTTGGAATATTCGAATTATTTACATAATTCATATCATTTTTTATTAATACAGTCACGATATATTGACAGAAAATAAATGCTTATGATTGCTTGTAATTAGAATTTTTTTGATAAATTATCTTGAATTCAGGAAGAACGTACCGCTGAAGAAAGTAAACAGCAAGTACATTCTTAAATCGACGTTGACGCCTCGTTTGGCGAGGAAGCAATTTCACAAAAACACAACTGGTTTGGAGAGATCACGATCTTGGTCCTCTCTCGATAATGGAAATTCGAGCGAGCACGATTATACGTGTCAAAATTATTTGACAGTGCACGTGAGTACTTTTTTATATTACCTATGAATTTGCATATTCAATATTATGTTTTAATAATTATTAAAAATATAATTGAGTTGTAAAATTTATTTGAGTGGCTTAAAAAAATTGAACAATTAGCAATTTCATGGAATTTTTGGTTAACGACTCGTATTTTCGATTTGTTTAACTGCTTCAATATTTGACAAAAATTATGAGGCAAAAAGACAAGCAATCAATTTAATTATTTTGCTAAAAAAAAATGATTTTTTAATACAAAATAAAAATTTTCAAATGTTAGAAAAAAAAAATGAACATTTTACTTGATGCTTTTCAATTCTAAGGTCTAAATAGTTTTTCTAGTAAAATGAAAATTCGAAATTTGCTAGAAAATCTGAAAAAATTCACACAATCTCGCTGATTATGAGAAATATTTGTGGAGAATCGAAAAAATATAGCTAAATTGACAACTAACAGAAAATAACGTACTTGTACATTTTCAAATGTCACATATATTTGTTGCATATATCTCTCTCACACTGTTAGAAATAGCGTGAAATGTCTCGAAAATATTTTGTTCGAACTATCAGAAATATTTCAAAATATTTGTGAAATATTTTTGCCACATTTTTATGTCCACCCCCAAATTTTCCATTAAAATGTTTGAGAAATCCGACCATGAAATGCTTCTAAAACAATTCTCGATTAATATTTTCGAAAATATTAATCGCGAATGTTTCTCAAAAAATAGTACATTTTTTTAGAGAAACATTTATGAAACATTATATACGTACGAATTTTTTTGTGCGTTTATATTTACAAAATATCAATTTTTACTCTCTCACAGTAATACAAAAAAAAAATGTATTAAATCGACATTTTTTTCAAATACAAAAATGTTTCATAAAAATATATCTTTTAAATATTTCGAAAATATATGATATTTTTTTCATATATTTTCGAAATATTTTCTAATACTCGAAAGATTAAAAATATTGCTAAAATATTTTGAAAATATTACGTGCTGTGTGCGCGTTTTATATATCAGAATAAAATTAATGATGTGTATTGAAAATCTTTTGCAGAGCTTTCCGAGCACAATCAATATACCATCGGTGAGAATCGAGGACGACGAAAAGGAGAAGGACTATTCGAACGGCAGCGTTATTACAATCGACACGAGTTCGCCACCCCCGCCGCCGCCCAAGTCTTTCACGCGACGGCCGACACTCGCGAAACTTCACAATTTCACGACAATGACACCCCAGGAAATTGCCCAGTGGATCGACAAGCGTAGTAGAATTGTATTTCCCGCTGCTTTTCTCATATTTAATATCCTCTACTGGTCCTTCATTTGGATATAAAAAAGAAAAGAAAAAAAAAAGAAAAAAAAAACGAAAATAGAAGAAAAAAACGATATCAAAGGGATCTGACTATAGTTAATAAAATCATTGAGTTTACTGATTATTTATTGTACTGCAAATATGCGCATTCTATTGGATTGCAAATTTTTTTTTTTACCAGTTGACAAATTCAAAATAATCGACAGACTTTATATAGATTTTAGTTTTATTTTTTAGACAAAGTAATTTTAGATTACTGAATGAATGACGTGAGTGTAAATTTGTGTATTAATTATTTAAATATAAGAGCTTTGTTATGCTCCCTGAATGAGCTCTACATGCAAAGCAGTTATTTTGTTATAACGGAAGGAACAATAGTATAAATAAATAATACAAATAAAAAAAAATCATGCCATTATAATATTTTTTAATACATAAAAAAAAATGTTTTATTGTTTTGCTTATTTTAGATTTGATTAGAATAATTGTATAAAAAATGTTTGGGATTTCTTTTTTCCTGCGAAATGAGATGGATAAAAATAATAAATTACGAATAGCTTTTCTTCATCTAATATGTGGCAAAAAAAAGCCTGTTCTGCCAGAATGTTCAACAAGTTTCGCTTTGCTATAAATTATAATCCTGAGCAGCTAAAGCTTGTTACTGACATGAAAGGTTACGTCGTTATATGCAGTCTACCTTGATAATGTGCTCTACCATTTTTCTTATATGCCACAAATGGACTGCATTTAGACTGAGACACAACATACATGACGTGGTTATTGGCTTGTTCAAGCAATGTCAACAAATAGAGACAATCTTAGCGTATGATTTTGAGCGAACAATAAATTGTTGCAAGACAAATTAGTATGGATTTTCCTGTATAATGATGCATGTATCTGAATTTGTATTTAAAAAATACAGAAGCATAGTTTAGTGCTAAAATTATTGAAAAAAAAATTAAGAACTAATGGAAATAGATACAATTCTCAGTCTCGATCTAAGCTATTTTTAACCAAATACGTTTGTTTTTGGATGTGTTGTCGAGATAAGATATTTCATGTGGATCAATGGATTCTTTAAATTTAAATTCAAATAGGATCCTGTCGACATTTCTTCAGATATAATCCTATTTATGACCAGAAAAAAATTATCCACATTTTTTACCAGAAGAATTAACATTTTTTATTCAAATAGGACCCTATCGACATTTGTTGAGATAAAATCCTATTTCTGATGTCCAGAACAATTTATCGAAATTTTTGTACAGAAGGATTTTCATCTGGATCTATGCGATTTCCTCCAGATATAATCGTATGTAAATCTGTATGGTTTTCAAACCAATTTCAATTGGTTTTATGAACTTATGATCAGAAAGAAATTTATCTGGATTTATGCGCTTTGATCCTTCCAGAACCTATCCAGATGAATTTTCTCCCAAAAATTGTGGTTCAGTTGATAAAGAATGCCTCGTGTATCCACGCAGCACGAAAATAGTTTCGAAATCTTTGTAAAATATTCTTAAAATATTTCTGAAACATTTTTTTTTGTCCGTTCATAAACGGTTTCATTAAAATCTTTCGGAAATCTCATTCTGAAATGTTTCTAAAACAAATATATCAGAATTTTTGTATCCAAATATATCGGAAAATTTTTTTTTAGATTTGTTTTTTTTTTTCAAATATTTTAGACTTTTTCTAACTCAAGGCTGATGTAGTTTGAAATTCTGTCTAAAAGATATTTTCAGCACGCCGGAGTATCGTTAAAGTTTCGTGAAAACGAACGATGAGCCAAAGATATCGAATTGGACGTTAAAAGTGCTACTCCATATATTAGAAAATGAAGAAATCATCAGCCAGGCTGTTGCATACTTGAAGCTTTCCACTTTCCAGTATTATTGATCTTTATGTCCTAGGATACCATCGGCAATTAACGAAGTGGCAAAAAAAGGACCATCCAGCCACATGCATCACCTTACGTGACAATTCCATTCGGTCCTCAGTTGATGAATTGACTGTGTCGTGAAAGTGCACTATAAATGTCGAACTTCCTTCTGATCTACACTGGGCAGTCATGAACGTGTCTGAAACACTTGTTGTTGTTTTGTTGTTCTTGGTGGCTTCATGCTTCGGGGACATCATCATCAAGGCACCAAAATCTGAAAAATCAGGGCTGATCGATGCAGTAGTAAGTCCCTTCTTTTTTGAAGATCATACTGGACTGCTTTTTTTTCTAATTATACATTTTTTTTTAAATTGATTCCGAAAGTTTTTATTTTGCTCCTAATTTTATACAATACACGGTGGCAAATACAGAACGTATAGAAAAAATTGTCAGGGTGAGGAAAAAAATATTTGAAGGGGTAAAAAAAGTTTTTCGAAATTTCTAGTGGTTTTGTTGACAAAGAATGCCTCTTGTGTGGGTAACACGGTACGGGAATATTTTTGAAATGTTTGTGAAATGTTCTTGAAACATTTTTGTGTCCGCCTATAAATCTTTTATTAAAAATTTTTAGAAATCTTATCCAGAAATGATGTTTCAAAAATATTTCATAACAATATATTTTTGAAATATTTTTTTCAAATATTTCAAAATATTTTTTAAAAATATTTCAGAAATTTTTTTTTCATATATTTCAGTAATTTTTTTTTCAAATATTTCAGAATTTTTATTTTCAAATAATTCAGAAATTTTTTTTTAGATATATCAGAAATTTTTTTCAAATATTTCAGAAATTTTTTTTCAAATATTTCAGAAATTTTTTTTTCAAATATTTCAGACATTTTTTTTACAAATATTTTAGAATTTTTATTTTTCAAATATTTCAAAATTTTTTTTTCAAATATTTTAGAATTTTTATTTTTCAAATATTTCAACATTTTTTTTTCAAATATTTCAGAATTTTTATTTTTCAAATATTTCAACATTTTTTTTTCAAATATTTCAGAAACGATTTTTTCAAATATTTCAGAAATTTTTTTTTCAAATATTTCAGACATTTTTTTTTCAAATATTTCAGAATTTTTATTTTTCAAATATTTCAAAATTTTTTTTTCAAATATTTCAGAAACGTTTTTTTCAAATATTTCAAAAATATTTTGTAATACTCGAAAGATTAAAAATAGTGCCGTAAATATTTTCAAACTATTGCATGCTGTGCTGATAAAGAGCTGAAGTATTGATGGATTTGCAGGTTGACATTTTGGAGTCATGTTATGGAAATCGTATAACTCCAGTGGGACTAGCAGGCAATTCGTCTGGGATGATAAGTAACTTAATGTGGTCCGGAGGAAGTCATTCGATAGCATTGATCAACGGTACTCCAAGGATAGTAAATAATTTCCGAGGCCGTCCGCATAAAATTCCACACAAATTACAGATCTTCGTGGTAACAGCGTCTTCACCGATGACTTTGACAAAAACCCTGAGACAGATCAAGGAATCTGTATGGTGGAATCATATGGCGACATTTCTCATACTGGACTGGCCTCCTTCGAATCGCGGCTGTTCAAACGCCTTCGAAATATTGTGGTCTGCCTGGGAAATGAACATACTCAAAGCGACTCTGATATGTCTTCATCGGAAGAAGGGTCGATTGATTTACACTTACAATCCATATACAAATCATGCACCAGAAATTTGGCAAATGGACAAAACGTACACTGGAAAAAATCATCATCCTTGGACTTTGTTCGTACGAAGCTACGAAGACATCAAGGAAGTCTGTAACGAATTGGACTTTGAGAAGACCGATGATTTAGGTGGCTACAAAATTCGCGTTTCAGTTACTAACATGTCTTACAACAACGATCTTACAGATTCTAAGAGATTTTGTGTCGGCGAATTGGATCAGATTATATGTGACATTCTTTTTCCTACTCTAAACGCGATACCAGAGGTGTTGGCTTACAATACACTCGAATCTTTAGGATACGTCGATGAAGAAGGACACGTAAATGGTATTCTCGGTGAAGTGATGAACGGATCGAGTGACGTTGCTATGTTATCACGTTACGTAACGAGTGTGATAAACGTGCCAATTTCTTATCCATATTGGCAAGCCGATTTGCGTATAATGACTCAATATCGTGGTTACAAATCTCAACTGAGTAAAATTGTCTCTGTCATTGATAGCAGATCAAGATTCGGCCTGTGTCTCGTTTGCTTGATAAATATCTTGTTTTTCAAATTTTTATTGCGTCAACCTATAGCGATAGGATATCTCAGTACTCTTCGGATAGTTTGCAATTCTTCTGTTCCGAAAATACCGAGAGAATTAGCACCGAGAATTTACTTGGGAGGTTTGTTTTTATTTGCAATAACAATGCAGGGAATTTATCAAGGAAAATTAGCTTCGTTGCTGACAATGCAAGAACCTCGACGAAATGTGAACACGAAGAAGGATCTCGTTGATCTTGATTACACGATTTATGTATCCAGAACGTATGGTTTTCATTTTAGTGATTCAGAGTTCAAAGGACGATTGATTGAGACTAATGAATTTACATGTTCGGAGTATCCGTTGCACAATCCCAGAGCTGCTTGTGTCAGTGATGTAGATTTTTTAATTCATGATGCAGCGAAATACGGGATGCACATGTCGACAGATTCGTTGGTTTACACTTACGTGGCTTTACCAATCCGACCTGATTGGCCACTCGAAGAGAGAGTCAACAGTGTCTTGAGGAGATCAATTGAATCTTACTGGTCACAACTGTTGTATGATAAAGTAACGAAAAAGTTGTTTCGTGCTCTCAAGATACGAGAAAATGAAGATGAAGATAATAGGTGCAGAATTTTGACGTTGGAACAATTGAACTTTGCATTTGGAATTCTGGCTATTGGACTTGGATGCGCTACCATAATTTTCGCTATGGAAATAGGAATCGATCGTTCTCGGTCTCTTTGGAGAATAATGTTTTATTTATAGAACTATATTCTTTAAAGTGAACATGAAATATCTTTTCATTTTTGGATAAAATAGAGATCGTTTTTTTCCGGATTCTCGAAGCACTGTTAAGGAATCACGTGAAAACATATAAAAAAAAAAATCAGGATATTTAATAATGAATTTAGAAATAATTGCAACAATTTTTCGATTCTAATCTGAATTTTTATAGACAGTATTTTATGAGGAGGAAGTTGAAATGTAGAAAGTGATTTTCTGCTGAACTCGAATGTTTCGACAATAATTTTGATTATATCACAAACCATCAGACACTGAAATTGGAGATTGTTATATAGGAACCCATAGCACAAACGGAGCTCACTCACCCCTATATAAGCCGCGCGCTGCAGAGCCTCAGGATCACTTCGCTCCCAGCAGTCATTCGTGCGCTATCTGCTACCCGTGTTTTACTACGAAAGTGTAAACTACAAATATTTTTATTATTTCTTACCGATAAATATATAAAGTTTTTTTTTTATCCGGGACCATTATTTTAATTCCAACTGTCAATTGAATAATTAAGTAAATCAATTGATGTGGACTTTAATACAAAGATCTTGTTACTTGCATTGATAAAAATGCACCTGGCGATCGGGATGTTCAAAATGCCATTGGTACACGGCAATGTAAAAGAAGTTTAACACCAGAAGAATCTGGGGGTTTTCGCCTTTACTCCAAAATTTTTTGGGTCTTAAGGTCGTGAAATATTCGAAGGACACCATAGCACTAACAGACGCATGGTTACGAAGCTTTCCATTTTCCAGTTATTGACTTTTATATCCCAGGACACCATTGGAAATTTATGAAATGAAAAAAAATACCATCTAGCCACATGCATCATCGCTTATACGACAATTTAATTCGGTCCTCAGTTGATGGACCGGCTGTGTTGTGAAAGTGTATTAATGTCTAACTTTTTCCTGATCTCCACACGGGATAGTCATGAATTTGTCTAAAATACTTGCTGTTGTTTCATCGTTCTGGGTAGCTTCATGCTTAGCAGGCAGCATCATCAAGGCACCCGAATCCGACAAATCAGGGCTAATCGATGCAGTGGTAAATTCCTTCACTTTTGAAGATCATAGTACAGATACAAACAGAATTTGAGACATTCTTCATCAACTGGGCCACTTTTTTTTGTTGCTTTTAATTATATACAACCTACAGTGGTATGTATAGAGAATATATGGAAAAATTCAAAGAGAGGGAGAGACATATTTGGAAGGGTTACATCTTCAAGGTGTATTTTCTTTTTTTCTTCAAAAAATTGTGGTTTAGTTGGTAAAGAATGCCGCATGTATCCACGCAGCACGAAAATATTTTCGAAATGTTTGTAAAATATTGTTAAAATATTTTTGAAACATTTTTTTGTCCGTTGATAAACGGTTTCATTAAAATGTTTCAGAAATCTTATCCTGAAATGGTTCCAAAACAAATCGCGATTAATATTTTCGAAATATTTTAGAGAAACATTTGTGGAACATTACGTACGTATTTTCTATGGATATATATTCGTTTATTTATATGTTTGTAATATTCGAAAAATGTAAAATATTGCTGTTAAATATTGCGCACTGTGCGAGTACAGAGCATCGATGATTTTACAGATTCACATTTTAGAATCATGTTATGGGAACCGTATAACTCCAGTGGGACTCGCAGGCAATTCGACTGGGATGATCAGTAGGTTGATCATGTGGTCTCGAGGAAGTTCTCCAATAATATTGATCAATGGTACTCCAAGGAAAGTGAATAATTTCCCAGGCCGTCCGCATCAATATCAACACAAATTACAGAACTTTGTGGTAACAGCGTCTTCATCGATCACTTTGGCAAAAACGATCAGACAAATCAAGGAATCCATATGGTGGAATCATATGGCTACGTTTCTCATTCTCGACTGGCCTCCTTCGAATCACGGCTGCTCAAACGCCTTTGAAATATTGTGGTCTGCCTGGGAAATGAACATACTCAATGCGATTCTGTTGTGTCTTCATTGGAAAAAGGGTCGATTGATTTACACTTACAATCCTTATACAAATCAGGCACCAGAAATTTGGCAAATGGACCAAATTTACGCTGGAATAAATCATCATCCTTGGACGTTATTCGTACGAAATTATGAGGACATCAAGGAAGTCTGCAACAAATTGGACTTTGAGAAGACAAATGATTTAGGTGGCTACAAAATTCCCGTTTCAGTTACAAACGTGTCTTTCAACGATGATGTTAAAGATTCTGGCAGAATTTGTGGCGGAGAAATGGAACAGAGTATATGTGTTTTTCTTTTTCCTGCTCTAAACGCGGAACCCATTATTTTGGCACACAGTTCAATCGAATCTTTCGGATATGTGGATGAAGAGGGAAACGCTAATGGTATGCTCGGAGAAGTGATGAATGGGTCCAGTGACGTATCAATGTTTCCTCGTTATCTAACGAGTGTGAAAAACGTGCCATTTTCTTATCCATACTGGTACTCCGATTTACGTATTGTGACTCAATATCGTGGCTATAAATCGCAACTAAGCAAAATTGCCTCTGTCGTTGATAGCAAATCAAGATTTGGCTTGTGTCTGGTTTGCTTGATCAATATCTTGTTTTTCAAATATTTCTTGCGTCAACCTATAATCATTGGATATCTCAGTACTCTTCGGTTAGTTTGCAATTCTTCTATTCCGAAAATACCGAGAGAACTAGCGCCGAGAATTTATTTTGCAGCTTTGTTTTTATTTGCGATAACAATACAGGGAGTTTATCAGGGAAAATTAGCTTCGTTGCTAACAAAGCAAGAACCTCTACCAAATGTGAACACGAAGACGGATCTCGTTGATCATGATTACACGATTTACGGATTCAGAACATATGGTCTTATTTTTAGTGAGTCAGTGTTTAAGGAACGATTTATCGAAGTTGATGAAATTTCCTGTTCGAAGTATCCGTCGCAAAATCCCAGAGCTGCTTGTGTTGGTAATATACATTTTGTAATTTATGATGCGGCGAAATACAGGATGTATATGTCGACTGATTCGTTGGTTTACATTTACGTGTCATTACCAATTCGACCAGATTGGCCACTCGAACGGAGAGTCAACACGATATTGAAGAGATCATTCGAATCTTATTGTTTACAATTGTTGAATTTTAAAATAATCGAAAAGGTATTTCGTGCTCTCAAGATACGAGAAAGTGAAATTGTAGATGAGAAATTCAGAATCTTGATATTGGAAGAATTGAGCTTTGCATTTGCAATTCTGGGTATTGGATTAGGATGCGCTACCATAATTTTTGCTATGGAAATAGGTATCGCTCGTTCTTGGCCTCTTTGCTGAACAATGTTTTATCTATGGAATTTTTGTTTCTCGAGATTTTCATGTCAGGATACTCAAAATGGTCCAAAACATTGAGAAAAGTGATTTGTTCGAACTGTTTATATATGTGTGTATGTGTGTATGTACAAAATTCCTTGTAAGCACGACAACTTTCATAATTTTTCAATGTATCTTCTTCAAATTTAGCACACAAGTGGGCTATTGTACAACTACGTTTGGTATTGTACTTGATGCGATTCAAATTTTAGAAATTCAAATATTACATGATTTTGAAAATTTTTAGAAAACTCGTTTAGAGAAATTTCAGAAATTTTCGATACAAGTGAACTAATATGGAACAATGAATAAAAAATTTCAGATAAAATGGTATTCAATTGGATGTTAAAAAAAAAAAAAAATTATTTCTGATAAAAATGATAAACTTTGTAAGAATGCGTTTAATTATATTTTAAAACAATGATTTTAATCCGGTAGAATTTTACATTATTTTAAGTACAGCTGATGTATACATTATATAAATAAGCCTGCAACGAAGAACCTTGCAACCTTGCTTCCTCATTATTTTTTATCTTTGAAGAAGCTATTTTTACTATTGAAACAGGTATCGATCGTTCTCCATCTCTTTGGAGAATAATGTTTTATTCACAGAAATATATTATTTAAAGTAAAAATAAAATAGCCTCTCATTTTTATTTAAATATGGTTCGTTTATTTTCGGATTCTCGAAGCACTGTTAAGGAATCACGTGAGTACATATAAAAAGAAAATTAGGATATTTAATAATGAATTTCGAAATAATTATAACAATTTTTCGATTGTAATCTGAATTTTTATAGACAGTATTTTATGAGGAGGAAGTTGAAATGTAGAAAGTGATTTTCTGTTGAACTCAAATGTTTCGACAATAATTTTGATTATATCACAAATTATCAGACACTGAAATTGGAGATTGTTATATAGGAACCCATAGCACAAACGGAGCCCACTCACCCCTATATAAGCCGCACGCTGCAGAGCCTCAGGAACACTTCGCTCCCAGCAGTCATTCGTGCGCTATCTGCTACCCGTGTTTAACTACGAAAGTGTAAACTACAAATATTTTAATTATTTCTTACCGATAAATATATAAAGTTTTTTTTTTATCCGGGACCATTATTTTAATTCCAACTGTCAATTGAATAATTAAATAAATCAATGAATGTGAACTTTAATAGAAAAATCTTGTTACTTGCATTGATAAAAATGCAGCTGGCGATCGGGAAGTTCAAAATGCCATTGGTACACGGCAATGTAAAAGAAATTTAACACCAGAAGAATCTGGGGGTTTTCGCCTTTGCTCCACAAATTTTTGTGTCTTAAGGGCGTGGAAATATTCGAAGGACGTCATCGCACTAACAGACGCATGGTTACGAATCTTTCCATTTTCCCAGTTATTGACTTTTATATCCCAGGACACCATTGGAAATTTATGAAATGAAAAGAATGACCATCTGGACACATGCATCATCGATTATACGACAATTTAATTCGGTCCTCAGTTGATGGATCGGCTGTGTGGTGAAAGTGTATTAATGTCTAACATTTTCCTGATCTCTACACGGGATAGTCATGAATTTGTCTAAAATACTTGCTGTTGTTTCGTCGTTCTGGGTAGCTTCATGCTTCGCTGGTAGCATCATCAAGGCACCCGAATCCGACACATCAGGGCTAATCGATGCAGTGGTAAATTCCTTCACTTTTGAAGATCATGCTACAGATGCAAACGAAATTTAAGACATTCTTCATCAACTGGGCCACTTTTTTTTTGCTTTTAATTATTTATAAGCTGCAGTGGTATGTATACAGAATATATTGAAAAATTCAAAGAGAGGAAGAGACATATTTGGAAGGGTTTTATACATCTTCGAGGGGTAATATTTTTTTCCTCAAAAATTGTGGTTCAGTTGGTAAAGAATGCCGCATGTATCCACGCAGCACGAAAATATTTTCGAAATGTTTGTAAAATATTGTTAAAATATATCTGAAACATTTTTTTGTCCGTTGATAAACGGTTTCATTAAAATGTTTCAGAAATCTTAGCCTGAAATGTTTCTAAAACAAATAGCGATTAATATTTTCGAAATATTTTAGCGAAACATTTATGGAAAATTACTAGCATATTTTCTATGGACATATATCCGTTTATCTGTATGTTTGTAATATTCGAAAGATGTAAAATATTGCTGTAACTATTTTTCAAATATTGCTTACTGTATGAGTACTGAGCATCGATGATTTTACAGGTTCACATTTTGGAATCATGTTATGGGAAGCGTATAACTCCAGTGGGACTGGCAGGCAATTCGACTGGTACGATCAGTAGGTTGATCATGTGGTCTCGAGGAAGTTCTCCAATAATATTGATCAATGGTACTCCAAGGATAGTGAATCATTTCCCAAGCCGTCCGCATCAAAATCAACAGAAATTACAGAACTTCGTGGTAACAGCGTCTTCATCGATCACTTTGGCAAGAACCATCAGAGAAATCAAGGAATCCATATGGTGGAATCATATGGCTACGTTTCTCATCCTCGACTGGCCTCCTTCGAATCACGGCTGCTCAAACGCCTTTGAAATATTGTGGACTGCCTGGGAAATGAACATACTCAATGCGATTCTGATGTGTCTTCATTGGGAAAAGGGTCGATTGATTTACACTTACAATCCTTATACAAATCAGGCACCAGAAATTTGGCAAATGGACCAAATTTACGCTGGAATAAATGATCATCCTTGGACGTTATTCGTACGAAAGTATGAGGACATCAAGGAAGTCTGCAACGAATTGGACTTTGAGAAGACAAATGATTTAGGTGGCTACGAAATTCCTGTTTCAGTTACTAACGTGTCTTTCAGCAATAATTTTAAAGATTCTGGCAGAATTTGTGGCGGCGAAGTAGAACAGAGTATATGTGATATTCTTTTTCCTACTCTAAACGCGATACCCGTGCTTTTGGTTCAGAGTTCACTCGAATCTTTGGGATATGTGGATAAAGAAGGACATGCTAATGGTATGCTGGGAGAAGTGATGAGTGGCTTGAGTGACCTTGCCTTGTATCCTCGTTATTTAACGTCTGCGAAAAACGTACCAATTTCCTATCCATATTGGGTCTTCGATTTACGTATTGGCACTCAATATCGTGGCTATAAATCTCAACTAAGCAAAATTGTCTCTGTCGTTGATAGCAAATCAAGATTTGGCCTGTGTCTCGTTTGCTTGATCAATATATTGTTTTTCAAATATTTCTTGCGTCAACCTATGATGATTGGATATCTCAGTACTCTTCGGTTAGTTTGCAATTCTTCTATTCCGAAAATACCGAGAGAACTACCGCCGAGAATTTATTTTGCAGCTTTGTTTTTATTCGTGGTTACAATACAGGGAGTTTATCAGGGAAAATTAGCTTCGTTGCTAACAAAGCAAGAACCTCTACGAAATGTCAACACGAAGAAGGATCTCGTTGATCTTGATTACACGATTTATGGATACAAAACGTACGGTGTTCTATTCAGAGAGCCGCAATTTAAAGAGCGATTCATTGAACTTGACAAAGCTTCGTGTTCGGAGTATCCGTTGCGAAATCGCAGAGCTGCCTGTGTTACAGATGTAACAATGTTAATCTTTGAAGCGGCCAAATACAACATGTATATGTCGACAGATTCGGTGACTCGATCTTACGGGGCTTTGCCAATGCGACCAGATTGGCCACTCGAACGGAGAGTCAACACGATCTTGAAGAGATCATTCGAATCTTATTGTCTACAATTCTTGTATTGTAAAATAACTGAAAAGGAATTTCACGTTCTCAAGATACGAGAAAGTGAAATGCAAGATGAGAGATTCAGAATTTTGATATTGGAAGAATTGAGCTTTGCATTTGCAATTCTCAGCATTGGATTAGGATTCGCTATCATAACTTTTGCCATGGAAATAGGTATCGCTCGTTCTCGGCCTCCTTGCAGAACAATGTTTTATGTATGGAACTATTGCTTCCGCATAGTGGAACCTTCGTTTTCGTGAAACTTTTTTTTTTATCCAGATTTCCAGGTCAGGACACTCAGAATGGTCCAAAATGTCGAGAAAAGTGACTTGTTCGAACTTTCTGTATGTAACTGTCTGTCTGTATGTCTGTATGTGTGTTTATGTACAGAATTCTTTGTAAGCTCGACAACTGTCGTAATTTTTCAGTGAATGTTCTTTAAATTTGGCACGCAAGTGGGCGATTATACAACAACGTTTGGTATTGTACTTGGTGCGAATCAAATTTGGAAATTCAAATTTTACAGCATTTTGAAAATTTTGGAAAAAGTCGTTTTACAGTATAACTTTCGCAAATTACGAGATGTACAGAAATTTTAGATACGAATGAACTAATATGAAACAATGAATTAACATTTTTATATTAAATGGTATTTGATTAGATATTTACAAAAAAATTATTTCTGATAAAAATTATAAGTATAGAATAGTAATGTATTATATATATTTGTAAGAATGCGTTTAATTATTTTATAAAACAATGATTTTAATCGGGTACAAATTGACATTATTTTAAGTATAGTTGATGTATACAGTATATAAACAAGCCTGCAAGGAAGAACCTTGCAAATTGCTTCCTCATTATATTGTATCTTTCGCAACGATTTTTTTGCAAAGCTTCCTCTACGAGGTAGCTATTTTCACTATTGAAATAGGTATCGATCGTTCTCGTTCTCTTTGCAGAATAATGTTTTTTTTCTTCTATATCTATCTATCAAAAAGTAATAATAAGGTATCTTCTCATTTTTATTTAAATAGGAATCGTTTATTACTGGATTCTTGAAACACTGCTAAGGAATCACGTGCGAACGTATAAAAAGAAAATCAGGATATTTAATAATGAATTTCGAAATAATTGTAACAATTTTTCGATTCTAATCCGAATTTGTATAGACTGTATTTTGTAAGAAGGAAGTAGAAATATAAAAATTGATTTTTTCCTGAACTCGAAAGTTTTGACAAGTATTTTGATTATCCCACAACATACCAGACACTGAAATTGGACATTGTTACATAGGAACCCATGACACAAATGGAGCCCACTCTCTCCTATATAAGCCGCGCGCTGCAGTGCCCCAGGATCACTTCGCTCCCAGCAGTCATTCGTGCGATATCTGCTACCAGTGTTTTACTGCGAAAGTGCAAACTACAAATATTTTTATTATTTCTTACCGATGAATATATACATTTTTTTAATCCGGGACCATTATTTTAATTCCAACTGTCAATTGAATAATTAAGTAAATCAATTAATGTGGACTTTCATACAAAAATCTTGTTACTTGCATTGATGAAAATGCATCTGGCGATCGGGATGTTCAAAATGCCATTGGTACACGGCAATGTAAAAGAAATTTAACACCAGAAGAATCTGGGGGTTTTCGCCTTTACTTCACAATTTTTTGGGTCTTAAGGTCGTGAAATATTCGAAGAACGCCATCGCACTAACAGACGCATGGTTACGAATCTTTCCATTTCCCAGTTATTGACTTTTATATCCCAGGACACCATTGGAAATTTATGAAATGAAAAAAAAGACCATCTAGCCACATGCATCATCGATTATACGAAAATTTAATTCGGTCCTCAGTTGATGGATCGGCTGTGTTGTGAAAGTGTATTAATGTCTAACATTTTCCAGATCTCTACACAGGGTAGTCATGAATTTGTCTAAAATACTTATTGTTGTTTCGTCGTTCTGGGTAGCTTCATGCTTCGCGAGTAGCATCATCGAGGCACCCGAATCCGACAAATCAGGGCTAATCGATGCAGTGGTAAATTCCTTCACTTTTGAAGATCATACTACAGATGCAACCAGAATTTGAGACACTCTTCATCAACTGGGCCACTTTTTTTTTTGCTTTTAATTATATACAACCTGCAGTGGTATCTGTACAGAACTTATTGAAAATTTCAAAGAATGGGAGAGACATATTTGGAAGGGTTACATACATCTTCGAGGGGTAATATTTTTTTGCTCAAAAATTATGGTTCAGTTGATAAAGAATGCCTCATGTACCCACACAGCACGAAAATATTTTCGAAACCTTTGTAAAATATTTTCGAAACCTTTGTAAAATATTCTTGAAACATTTCGGGAACATTTTTTTGTCCGGCATTTATACTGGGCTTCAGTAAAATGGTTCAGAAATCTTACCCTGAAATGTTTCTAAAACGAATAGCGATTACTATTTTCGAAATATTTTAGAGAAAAATTTATTGAAAATTACGTGCGTATTTTTTATGGATATATATATGCCTTTATCTATATGTTTGTAATATTCGAAAGATGTAAAATATTGCTGTAACTATTTTTCAAATATTGTTTGCTGTATGAGTACTGAGCATCGATGGTTTTACAGGTTCACATTTTAGAATCATGTTATGGGAACCGTATAACTCCAGTGGGACTCGCAGGCAATTCGACTGGTACGATCAGTAGGTTGATCATGTGGTCTCGAGGAAGTTCTCCAATAATATTGATCAATGATACTCCAAGGAAAGTGAATAATTTCCCAGGCCGTCCGCATCAATATCAACACAAATTACAGAACTTTGTGGTAACAGCGTCTTCATCGATCACTTTGGCAAAGACCATCAGACAAATCAAGGAATCCATATGGTGGAATCATATGGCCACGTTTCTCATCCTCGACTGGCCTCCTTCGCATCAGGGCTGCTCAAACGCCTTTGAAATATTGTGGACTGCCTGGGAAATGAACATACTCAATGCGATTCTGATGTGTTTTCATTGGAAGAAGGGTCGATTGATTTACACTTACAATCCTTATACAAATCAGGCACCAGAAATTTGGCAAATAGACCAAATTTACGCTGGAATAAATCATCATCCTTGGACGTTATTCGTACGAAAGTATGAGGACATCAAGGAAGTCTGCAACGAATTGGACTTTGAGAAGACAAATGATTTAGGTGGCTACAAAATTCCCATTTCAGTTACAAACGTGTCCTTCAACGATGATGTTAAAGATTCCGGCAGAATTTGTGGCGGAGAAATGGAACAGAGTATATGTGTTTTTCTTTTTCCTACTCTAAACGCGAAACCCACGATTTTGTCACACAGTTCAGTCGAATCTTTCGGATATGTGGATGAAAAAGGAAATGCTAATGGTATGCTCGGTGAAGTAATGAATGCGATCAGTGACGTAGCAATATTTCCTCGTTTTTTAACAAGTGTGAAAAACGTCCCAATTACTTATCCATACTGGAACGCCGATATACGTATTGTGACTCAATATCGTGGCTATAAATCTCAACTAAGCAAAATTGTCTCTGTCGTTGATAGCAAATCAAGATTTGGCCTGTGTCTCGTTTGCTTGATCAATATCTTGTTTTTCAAATATTTCTTGCGTCAACCTATAATGATTGGATATCTCAGTACTCTTCGGTTAGTTTGCAATTCTTCTATTCCGAAAATACCGAGGGAACTAGCGCCGAGAATTTATTTTGCAGCTTTGTTTTTATTTGTGGTAACAATACAGGGAGTTTATCAGGGAAAATTAGCTTCGTTGCTAACAAAGCAAGAACCTCTACGAAATGTGAACACGATGAAGGACCTCGTTGATCATGATTACACGATTTACGGATACACAACATACAGTGTTCTTTTTAGTGAGTCAGTGTTTAAGGAACGATTTATCGAAGTTAATGAAATTTCTTGTTCGAAGTATCCGTTGCAAAATTCCAGAAATGCTTGCGTTGGTAATGTAAATTTTTTAATTTATGATGCGGCGAAATACAAGTTGCATATGTCGACTCATTCGTTGGTTGACATTTACGGGTCTTTACCAATTCGACCAGATTGGCCACTCGAACGGAGAGTCAACGAGATCTTGAGTAGATCATTCGAATCTTATTGTTTACAATTGTTGTATTATAAAATAACTGAAAAGGAATTTCGTGCTCTCCAGATACGACAGCGTGAAATTGATGATGAGAAATTTAGAATCTTGATATTGGATGAATTGAGCTTTGCATTTGTAATTCTGGGTATTGGATTAGGATGCGCTACCATAACTTTTGCTATGGAAATAGGTATCGCTCGTTCTCGGCTTCTTCGCGGGTGGGATTCAAAATAGCGAAAGATACACATTTTTAACTATCGAAATTTTGAATTTCAAAATTAACGAAAGT
Organism: Perithous albicinctus; assembly: GCA_964016905.1. Taxonomy (NCBI): domain Eukaryota; kingdom Metazoa; phylum Arthropoda; class Insecta; order Hymenoptera; family Ichneumonidae; genus Perithous; species Perithous albicinctus. The sequence goes on along the minus strand of OZ024688.1, from coordinate 34,615,997 downwards.
TCATATGGAGAACGGTCGATCTGACGAGAGTGTGTGAACTCTCTTATATAAAAATAAAAAATACCAAGATGTGGAATTAATTTGATGTGGAATAGACATATTTAGGAATGGACGTAACTATAAGAGGAGAAATATCAAACTGACGAGAGTTCGAACAGTTTATAACCCAATGAAGCAATATTTTGATTATTCAAATTATATTCTCTCTGAAAATATATATTCAAATAAATAAGTGTGTGAATAATGAAATTAGCAAACAAACAATTATTCGACTCAGTGGTCTGTCCAAATAAAAAATTCAAACAACTTGTCTTTCGTTATTGTAATTTTCATAATTCTAGAGTGTCTGGATATTAATCATTCCATATTTTAGTCAGTCCAAATTTTGTACCCCACCCTATTAATCATTCCAAATTTAAGTCATTCCAAATTTAAGTCATTCCAAATTTCGTACCCCACCCTATTAATCATCCCAAATTTAAGTCATTCCAAATTTTGTACCCCACCCTATTAATCATTCCAAATTTTAGTCATTCCAAATTTTGTACCCCACCCTATTAATCATTCCAAATTTTAGTCAGTCCAAATTTTGTACCCCACCCATTAATGATTCCAAATTTTAGTCATTCCAAATTTTGTACCTTACCCTATTAATCATTTCAAATTTAAATCATTCCAAATTTTGTACCCCACCCTATTAATCATTCCAAATTTTAGTCATTCCAAATTTTGTACCCCACCCATTAATCATTCCAAATTTTACTCATTCCAAATTTTGTACCTCACCCTATTAGTCATTCCAAATTTAAATCATTCCAAATTTAGGACCCCGCCCCTTTTCGGTAGGATCCAAAAATCTAACTCGAATTATCTGTGACTGCACGTCACGGGTGAAAAATGTATCAGGCCAAATATTTTTTATTTCCAGAAATCAATTTACATCATATAACTATGACCCGTGTTTAAAATTCACTCTATCTCTAACAAGAGTAAAAAGGTATTTTTCGTTATGAATTTTCGATCAAAGTGATTTCCTGTTAAATTCGATTCTTACCGGCAAAAAATAGAAAGTGATTTATCCGGGACCATTCAATTTTTATTACAACTGTTTATTGAATAATTAAGTAAAACAATTAAAATGACTTTCATACTAAAATCTTGTTATTTGTACATTGTTTAAAATACCTGAAGATTGGAAAGCTCGAAGCTATTGACATAAGGCAATGTAAAAAAAAAAACGTAACACCTGAAGAGCCTGTAAAAAGAAGGGGGAATATCATCGTTGGTTTCACTCTTGCTCCACCTTTTTTTGTGTCTTAATCTCTTCAGCAATTTACGAAATGGAAAAAAAGACCATCTATCGACATGCATCATCTTGTGTCGTGAAAATGTACCATTGACAAACTTCCTCCAGATATCTATGCGGGATATAATCATGCATTTGTCTAAAACACTTGTCTCGTTGTTTCGTCGCTCTGGATAGCTTCATGCTTCGTGAACATCAAGATCAGGACACCCGAATCCGACAAATCAGGACTAATCGATGCGGTGGTAAATTTTTTTTTTTTTTTTATTTTTGAAGATAGAGATGGAAACAGAATTTTTGTCGTGTAATGCGTAAAATTTGATTTTACGCACAGAAAATGAACTTACGAGAATTTTTTACGTAAAAATTCATTTTAAGCAGCGAAAACAGTTCGTGAAATCGAATTTTACGCTTACTATTTCAAAAATTCTCGAAGATTTGATTTTACGCACAAGTGCGTAAAACCGTACCCATAAATGCGTAAAACCGTACGCAGGTGTCGCATACGATATTTTTTTAACGTAATATGCGTAAAATTCGATTTTCCGCACTGTTTTCGGGGCGTAAAATTAATTTTTACGCACAGCGCATAAAATCGAATTTTAAGCATACAATAAATAATAATAAAATCAGGATATTTAATAATGAATTTCGAATTAATAGAATTAATAATTGTTATAAATTTTCAATTCCAAGACACAAAAAAATTCCATTAAAAAATGACGCAAAAATCTGTAAATGGTATGACGACCATTAACAGAGTACGATCATTCACACTCTACTTAAATTATAAAGAAGTAGCCTTAAAAAAAATGAAAACAGAACACCTGTTGTAAATATACTTTCTCATGCTCGACTTGCATGTATGAAAACTGCTGTGAATTTGTAGAATTATTGAATTAATCAAATTTATTTATCTACACAAGTGTGACGAAATATAATTTGTTCCTGAAGGAAGGGCAGAAGGACTCCAATCGATGGACGGTTGCCAATAAGGATTAATGTTAAAAAAATGTACCAAAAAATGTATATATTGTCAATAAAATTACGTTTACTACTACGACTACTAAACGCATGTGTGTGTGTTTTCGCCAAATTTCGCGTTTCGTTAAATGCTTCGAAATTAAATGCAGTTACAATTTCAATAATTTAGTTTCTGGCAGAAAATTGCCTTCGCCAAATTTAAAAATAAAGCACCATTGAATACTATTTCATCCCCGTAAAATTGTTCGAATATAACAATTTCTCGTAGCTGATAAATTGATATATTTTTTAAATAATTGTAAGCGCAAAAAATATTGAACAGGTATTGCAATTTTTTTGTTAGTCATGACACAGAAGAAGGATGTTTCAGTTGAATGCCAACATTTTTTATTTCTACAGTCGTTTTTCAAGCTAATCAATTTTTGAACTTACACACGATATTAATTTTATTTTTATTCAATAGTAATATTTATTAATATATTTACATAATTATTTCCAATATTTTACGATTTCACAATAAGATTCAGAAATAAATGTAATTTAAATTTAACTTCCTTGATTACGAAATAAGCTCTAATTCACTAATTACACAAGTGACTACTAAAACTTTTTCTAATGATGAGGAAACAGAAAAAAAACTTCTTCACTTTTCCTACAACAAAACGTCCACAAAGAGGTCATCAAACTTGGTGAGTAAAGTTCTTGTGGCTTTCACTATATTTTTTATTCCCAAAAAAATAAAAATCTGATCCTCACAAGTATTATTTTGCATCTATAAAATATTTTTAAAAATTCACTGTAAACTTTTGTTTAATGACGAAGTAAAAAAATTACTTTTCACTTCTCCAACATAAATTCCACAGCACGAAGGGTTCAACGAACTGCATGAATTAATTTTTTTTTACCTTTCACAACAATTTTTTTAATTTCACAACCAGATTAGACTCTAATACTCAGAAATATTATTGAAAAAAAAAAGAAAGAAAAATCTTTTATGCACCATTCTCGTTGCAAACAAACAAAGCCTCATTTTCATTAAATTGCACACACGATAAAATCTTTTAAAAGCTCATTGCTAAAGCGAGGAAGCAAAAAAAGAAAAAAAAAAAAAAAGAATTGTCCTGTACAACGTCCCTTTAATGTCCACAACACGAAGGGCTTCGACTCACTGAACGAAGCAATAAAGTCTCTTCGAACAACATACGTAAATATGAATATATTTTCTTTTTATTCGTAATTTGTCGTCATCGCATCTGCAAGCAAGTCAATAACGATAAATCATAAATGAAGGACATCGTAATATCGTGAATAAATAAAAAGTGTACCTCTGCAACTGGTATGGGAATTAAGTACATCGGCCAGTGGCCAACCCATTCAACAAGCACGCAGTGATCGTTCAAGAGAACGAGCCCCTCACCCCCCCCCCCCATGCCTCTCGCCCCTCGCCCCTGGCCCCTCGCCCCTCACCCCTCGCCCCACGCCCCTTTCCCCCAGTATCGAGCTTCTCGTTTTACCATATACGCGGCAACTTATTCTCGCGTGACGTTCGCGCTCGCTCGTTGGCAGCGGAGAGATTAGGATCTCGACGGGCTAAAGCTATTCCTTTGCAAGGCTGTACAGCCACCAGCTCGTGTTGCAAAAGTCCTTCAAAATTCCGAACCTTTTCGTGTTTATATTCTGTATATATATATGCTGTACGAAATAAGTTAAAAAAATATAAATCTTGAAGGAAGTGGACGAAGGTCAAAGCTTTCGAGGCTATAAAGCGGAAAATGCTTTTTGTGTATGCGATTACCAGTCCAAGCAGAGGGAAGGTGCTTCGTGTCTCACGCAAAGTTATTAGAGAGAGACATTCTTCAAAGGCTGATTCTTCAGCGAATTAAGTAAAATTATGCCAACACTTGTCTTTCGCGTCATAATATTTAGTTTAATATTTTTTTATTTTTGTTTTTATTTTTTAAAAATGTATATTTATTGTAAGTTATTGTAAGTTTTACCGAGGGGACATAAATTTTTCAGTAGCTAGAGGCACTTATGTAGATATTATTTGGAATTTGTCGATATCGATTTATCCAGTCTTATGCGTACGGCGGTCGTGAATCGCCTGCGGGAAACTAATCGGCTTTTCGCCATCTGGTGGCCATGTAATACACTGATGAACGAAGCTCTTCTGGAAGGCAAACCCGGGAAACGACTTTGAAAAATATTAATATTTTGAAGGAAATATACGAAGACGAATGCTTTCGATGATAAGCCACGACTTTTCGTGTTTCTCTGTATACATTTTTTCTACGCAGACAACTTTTCTGCGAATGAATTAAAATTATGCAGACACTGCGCTTTTACGTCATAATATTTAGTTTTATTTTTTTCCTTTTTTTTTTACCGTGTACCATTGTTGTAAGTTTTACCGAGGGGACATACATTTTTCAGTAGTTAGTTTTATTTTATTTTTTTTACTGTGTACCATTCTTGTAAGTTTTTGTGTTTCTCTGTATAATTTGTTCTACGCAGGCAACTTTTCTCCGAATCAATTAAAATTATGCAAACACTATGCTTTTACGTCATAATATTTAGTTTTATTTTATTTTTTTTTACTGTGCACCATTGTTGGAAGTTTTACCGAGGGGACATAAATTTTTCAGTAGACTCGCGCCACTTATGTCGACATTTTTGCAATTTGCAGATATCGATCTATCCAGTCTTGTGCGTACGGAGATCATGAATCGCCTGTGAGAAACTATTCGGCTTTTTGCCATCTGGTGGCCATATAATGCACTGATGAACGTAGCTCTTCTGGAAGGCAAACCAGGCAACCGACTTTGAAAAATATAAATCTTAAAGGAAATATTCGAAGACGAAAGCTTTCGATGATAAGGCAGGACTTTTTGTGTTCCTCTGTATAAATTTTTCTACGCAGGCAATTCTTCTGCGAATGAACTAATATTATGCAAACACTTTGCATAATTTTTTACGGGCTAATAAATAGTTTTATTTTTCTTTTTTTTTACTGTGTATACCGTTGTTGTAAGTCTTACCGAGGGGACATCAATTTTTCAGTAGCTCTCGGCACTTATGCAGACAATTTTTGCAATTTGTAGATATAACGGTCCATCGATTTTCGATTAAAGACACGCAAGTATATTAACCCTTCAATGCTCAAACGTTTTCTACCAAAGGGCTCGAATCGTGCGTGTGAATTTCAATTTTTACACGCAACGAAAAAAAAAAAATCTTCGGGGAAAATACTGATGTATTTTAAATTCAAGTTTTTATGTTGAAACTATTATTTATAATATTATTTTGTGTAAACTATTACTATTTCGTACCTCACTTTGTATGTTAAATTTATAAAGTGAAAAGTAAAAAAACAATACTTTTGAATACGTTTTTATATGATTAATCGAATAATTTAGTCTTATGCGTACCGTGATAATGCATCGCCTGCGAGAAACGATTCAGTTTTTCGCCATCTGGTGGTAAATTCTACAAAATATTTTTAAATACATAAAAAAAATATTTCCAAATATTTTAAAAATGCATTCTATCTTTCATTACTTTGAAAATATTTCGAAAATAGACTCTAGTCTTATGCATACGGTAGCAATGAATCGCTTGTGAGAAACGATTCAGTTTTTCGCCATCTGGTGGTAAATTGTACAAAATATTTTTAAATACATAAAAAAAATATTTTCAAATATTTAAAAAATGCATTCTATCTTTCATTACTTTTAAAATATTTCGAAAATAGACTCTAGTCTTATGCATACGGTGGCAATGAATCGCTTGTGAGAAACGATTCAGTTTTTCGCCATCTGGTGGTAAATTGTACAAAATATTTGTAAATGCATAAAAAAAAATATTTTCAAATATTTAAAAAATGTAATCAATCTTTCATTATTTTTAAAACACTTCTTTTGTCCGCAAGGAAAATATAAAAAAAAAAGTTTCCAGAGATAACTCAATCTTCAATATCTGTAACTGTTAACGTGCCAATGACTATATTGCTGTTTGCATTTATAGTTTGTGCAAAGTCGTGGGATCGCTGGAAAAGCATTAAAAGTCTCGAGTCTATATACGCACGAGGATTGCACGGGTATCACAAGTACTTCAATTATCGTACGACGTTCCACATTTGTAATATCGATCGACGCGAGACTCAGTTATAGTTGGTTTATGGTCGTACATAGACCGGCATACCCTTATATATATATATATGCTACATTGGAGTTTCGAGCTTTCCATAGCTCCTTCCTTTCTACTGTGTAAATGGATGTCTCGGAGTAAGATTTATTGCATCATAGCATACTATGTAACTAGTATACGGATATGCACCGTGTGTACAGTATATACAATGTGTGCACAATGTGCGCACGTAAATACAAAGGATACATGATTACCGGTGTCCCGTATTAAATGGGTGGATTTAACCGGGCGTGACAAACTCGGTAAATCGCCACTCGTAGCCGTGATTATCTCAACGACTGAACAATTAAAAAATTTGGAAACAAATAAAAAAATAAGCTAAGCATTTTTAAAAAATAATAAATGTTGGCAATTTTAAATTCTTCGATTTCTCATAAAAGTGTCTTTTGTTGTAAAAGACATTTTTTTTTAAATTCTTATGTTAACTAAATGAAAATACAGAACAGAATAAAGCAACGTAGTTTTTTTTACAGTTTTTGTAAAAAAATAAATTACTGCCAAAGAAAAAATAATCTCGACCATCAGATTATGATGTAGACACGTGTTTTTTGAATCGTAGATTTGAAAAAAAATACAGTCACTGTTTTGTGAATGGGTTTAAATTCGATTTTTCAAATGTCTGTAAATTCTAATGACTATTTTTTTTTTTTTAAAGAAAATTGTAATTTTGCAGGACAGTAAAAATAAAATTGGAGGCATATTTTTTGTGCAGCTTTTGTGAAGTAAAAATTGTAATTTTAGTTCGATCTTGATGAGTATGATTTCGCCTTGTTTTTGGATAGATATTCTATGAATTTTCGAAAAAAAATTTTTTATAATATTCATCGTTTACAAATTTGTGTCATTTGTCTATGCAAATGAAAATAAAGCTACGTTAACTAAACTTCTATTCTCATCGAAACAAAGCAAAATTACTCGGTGATTTTGAGAAACATGTTCAAACGAACGAAATGAGGATCCTCTCTTGAAAATCGAAGGAAAATTACTAATTTAACTTCCCTAAAACTGCATAAAAATATGCCCGTGGATTTATTAACCGAAAACGCGTAATTTCTTTTTGTAAATTTTTGTTCTACATTTTTTGTACCTCAAGTCATCAAATCAAATTTTAGTTCATACTAGTTCTTCCATTAAAACGTAGAAAATTTTTTGTAATCTTAATTTAAGTCGAAAAACTGATAGCTCTAAATTATGAAAGCTATAAAATACCAACCCTGTTTAATGAGAAAAATTATGTGGGTGTGAATCAACCCGATAATGCGGTAAAAGTCAAGGCTTGCTAAATACTATTATACACTCGTAGCAACTCACGGAAATTAGCACTTAGAGTAATGCAATTCCACCCACAAGCATCTGAAGATATCACTGGAGCTCCTTTTGGAACGCTACTGCAGACCTTCGCTAGTACGTGTCCTTTCTTCCTTCATACGGCCTGGAAAAATTATTTATTTATAAATAATAACATATCTAACTCGATAGCTGATGATCTAAGGCTGTTAAGTAGCACACTTTTTTTTCAGAAAATTGAAAAAGCTGTAAGATTCGAACTCATTTTTTAATTTAAATAAAGAAAGTTCTAACAAAGCTTTGATTTTATTAGTATTTGAGTCCTTTGAGAAAATATCAATGTGATTGAACATGTCAATTTTGATAAGAAACGTTTTTTTTGTATCAAATGAAGTTTATGATTTTTCCAAATAGATATGATTTTTCAAGGGATTTTTTTTGCAACTATGAAATTGAGACCATTTTTATGAAACTGTGCGTTCAATGAACTTGAAATTTCTTATCTAATATATCCAAAATTCGCCATCATTCAACTATTTATGAAAGTAATAAAGACAATAATAAAAATTACACAATTATATAAAAATACTTTTTAAAAATCATACACTGACCCAGCTTACTTTGCATTTGTTGGAATACTATTTAATCGGGAAACAATTCTGTCCTCCACCGCTCCGGCGTTTTTTCATCATGATGAGAATTCTATTACTGACCTTATTGGGTGACGCGTCAAAATGTCATATCCAAAATATCCAGAGTATCCAGGTACCAGTGGGGCGAAGCCCCCCCCCCCCCCGTAAGGTTTGGGGATGAAGCCCCCCGGTAGGATTTGAGGGTGAAACCTCCCCGAAAGGGTTTGGGTGTGAAGCCTCCCTGAAAGGGTTTGGAGGTGAAGCTCTCCGGTAAGGTTTGGGGTGAAGCCCCCCGGTAGGATTTGGGGTGAAGCCCCCCCGGTAGGATTTGAGGGCGAAGCCTCCCCGGAAGGGTTTGGAGGTGAAGCTCTCCGGTCGGGTTTTGGGGTGAAGCCCCCCCGGAAGGGTTTGGGGTTCGGTGAAGTCCGATGGGGTTTGGTGAAGCCCCCGGTAGGGATTGGGGGGTGAAGCCCCCGACTCGAAACTGAGTGAAACGAAATTTTGTATTATATTGTATTATTTCAATTATTTACTGATTTGATGTTCATTTAAAGTTGATTCATGTCCGCGATTTTTTTAACCATTCTCGTAAAGAAAAATGTAAAATGAAGTATACATGGAAAGAAAATTGGGCTTATTCTCTAATGTATATGATATTATTATTTTGTCATCTGATAATTTGTCGTATATATTGTGTTTTTTGTTCAAATGTTACGCATTATGTATATATTGCAGATTAGACACTCAGAGTTCAATTTCGTCAAAACATTTGTCTATCCTTTTTGCATCTATTGAAGTTCAGGCCATCGAACTGTAACCCAACAAAGATCTCAATTATAGCAACCCCTAAACATTTCTGATTTCTTCTCTATCGGGACTTTCAACGTTTCACACCATTTCGTGTAATCTCACATGAAAACCAGGAGAAGAAAAAATTAATGAAAACAAAGCTATGTGATGAAGCAAAAAGGGTCACGTACATATATATATAGTGACCGTAGCCCGCGCTTATCCACTCGTGCAATCAATTACTATATTCTCGACTGACGGCGACCGCTGGTCTCGCGTGGGAAGTCGCTATAGCAATGTATAGTGTATATGGGACATTCTATGCCAAACACACCCGAATCTTGATCTCCGATCTATCGGATCTGATCCACGATTTATCACGATATTGTTCCAATTCTAACAGGCATTCAGATTTTACATTCCATTTTTTTTTTTAATTACAAAAAAAAAATACAAAACAAACTTTTGATATTCATCACTTAACTTTCGTTTAAAAAATCTGAAAAAAAAAATTCAATATTCACTAAAATTCGAACCTTTCATCGATTTTTCATCAAATTTCTTGATAAATAATCTACGATTATTGTTACGTTTGTTTATTATTATTATTACCTTAAATTTAAAGTCATACGAATTAATAAATTCGAATGGCTATAAATTTCGAATTCTACCACCGATGTTCACCAAGATAAATTTTTTCCCTCTCGGGTCGACCGATTCTCATCAAATTGAAAATCGATCGTAGGTCATTATTATTATATTTACGCAGAACTATTTAAACACAGTAGCTAAAAAATTGCTCACTAGATTTATTTATGTACAAAATTTATTTTTTAATATTTAAAAAAAATGTATATACCTGATATATGTATATATTCGATTTATTTAACGACGCATCAGCTACCATGGTTATTAGCGACGAGACTTACTGATGTTCACCGATACCACTGTGGGAGTTACTCGATACAAGATAACGTTTTTACTGCACTTTGGACTTCGGTAACAGTCGGTGATCTAGGTTTGGTTCACGGTACCGGAACTTGTTAATCTATGTCGGTAAACATTGGTAAACCATATAACGGCCATGCACAATAAATATAATTCAAAATATAATATAACATTTTTTTGAAATATTAAATAAAATATTGTGACGCTTCGTCGCATCACAAAATATTTTCCGCCAGCGAAACGACGACACCGGAAATCGAAACCAGGTTTCTCTGTCGAGAAAAATGATTTGAAAAAAATGTAAATGTGCGTGGACGTGCAAATGAAATTTTAGTGCCGCATAGAGTATGAAAATATTTTTTTGCTATACATTTTATAAAAATCGGTTGAATTTTTAAGATTTTGAAAAAATGTCTGTTATCGTTCGCTAACTCGAAGAATTTTCTTGCTATTGGGCCAAAGTTTGGCACTAAACTTTATTGCAATGTTGGGTATTGAATTGGCGGTGAGATTGATAAATAAATTCCGATTTTATAGAAATTCACAATTACGATTTCTTTCTTGAAAATTCTATAATTCGAGAACAGATCAATGAACTGATTTAAAATATTCAATAAAATTTTAATAGAATGTGTCGATATTTGATACTGAATTCAGTGAGAATCCAGATAAAAGATTTTAGATAATTTTACATTTTTCGGTTTTTCTGTTTTTTTTTTTTCAAATTCAATCATTTGCCAGAGGTTTAAATAAATGACGTGACATTATGGATGCTTATCAAACAGGATCATCGAATGTTTAATACTAAAATCTTGAAAAATATTGCTTTTTATAAAAGCATCAATCAGAAATAAATGGTCCACATAGTTTCCTCCACGAGGAACCCAAAATTACGATCTAGCAAAAATCAGAAAACAACATTCAAGCTTCTTCTTTGCAACGTTCTTACTTTCTACTAAATACGAAAAAAATGTATATCCTGCAGTTGCACCATTTAAATTTTATAATTTTCAGATGACTCGGTCTCCTTAAAATTAAAATAATTTCACGTAAAACGAGGAGGAAGAAAAAAATCAAATAATAATTGAATAAAAATCGAATAAAAATAGAATAAAAATCGAATAAAAAAGCTAATAAAAAATCGAATAAAAATCGAATAAAAATCGAATAAAAATCGAATAAAAAATCGAATAAAAATCAAATAAAAATCGAAAAAAAATCGAAAAAAAATCGAATAAAAATCGAATAAAAATCAAATAAAAATCAAATAAAAATCAAATAAAAATCAAATAAAAATCGAAAAAAAATCTACTAAAAAATCGACTAAAAATCGAATAAAAAATCGAATAAAAATCGAATAAAAAATCACGGTTCAATTCGGCATAATTCGAGAATTGGTCATATCGATTTGGCATGGAGTAGCCTGTATGCGTACCTATACACTGAATTCTAATGGTAACTATAGATATAGGGGTGTGATCGAAATTCACGTGACTACGAGAGAGAGAGAGGGGCTTCGACGAGCTAGTCGGAAAATCCCGCTGGCACACCGAAGTATATTTCTAAGCGGATTACGCGGGTTAGTCGTCGAGCGTAATGCGCTCGCGTTACACCTGATACCGATTTTCTTACCTCCGCACGCGCTTACAATAAACACGTAAAATCTACAAATCGCGTGCACCGAACGCACAAATTCATTGACGCTGTTCGAAAAATCACGAAAATTACGTATAATAACAGTGATTTTGATAAAAAAAAAATAATAATAATAATAACAATAATAGCAATAATGTGGAAGAAATGGTTTTTTTTTGTCGAGAATCTTGCGATCTGTTGGATTACACCGATACCCTCAATTCAAAGTTGTAATAAGAGGGTCATGAGCGAAGCCTCGAAATATGTCGAAGCTCAGTCGCTTCTCAGTTGAACCTAGTGGACAGAAAATATGGTGAAGAGAAATTGTGATTTTTTTTTTAATACGTGTGTAAAATATTTTACGTGACTCCGTTAAGTGCAGAAACAAAAAGAGCAAAAGAGCTTTTCTTTTTCTCGTGTGTGGCTGAAAATTAATTGATTTAAAATGACGCAATACAGCAGTGGTGGTAGTGTGAGTAGCAGTTCGAGCGGAAGTGGCGGACGAAGGGATTTTAAAGATTCTGCAGGACAACCGATCGAGGAGAAGCTTATGGTGAGCGATTTCAGGAAGTAAAAGTCGCGAAACATCAAATTATTTAAAAAAAAAAACACTACTCGGATCCATTCGAATGTTTTTTTCTGAACGACTTTTCTGGATTTTTTAGAATATTTCAAATGTGCTGACATGAGAAACTGAAAGAAAATGAAAATTTTCACAAGAATGTTCTGCATGAGGAAGAAATAGGAATATTAATAGAATATTTTTAAATCTATGAATAATATTGTTGAAATGTTGAAGCGATCTTACAATGTCCCTTCCGATTTGGTCCACATTTTTTTATTTGAATGACACAGCACTAAAGAGCACTATTTTTTTTTACGTTTTTAATTATCTACGATTTTTTAAAAGAAATTATCGAACGACACTTTAAAAAAAATTTGAGAAAATTCTAAAACACCTTTTTTTTGGGAAATAAACGTTTTTTTGTAACCGAGTCGAAGTGGGTCGGTGCTTTTTTCTATTTTGAAGGGCTTTTTTCAACAAGGAGAAAAATGGAAAAAATTAGAAAAAATAGTAACGTTACATTATTTTTAGATTTTTTTTTTTAGTTTTTTCCAATCTTTTATTTTACAATGAACGTTAAATAACATTTATTTGAAAAAAATCTGAAAAGTCATACAAAAATTTTCTAGTTGCTAACTATTATAGAGTTACTATTTTTTCGAATTTTTTCAATTTTTGTTGTTGTTGAGAAAAGGCCAAAAAATAAATGAAATCGTCGGCCCACTTCGGCTCAATTACCAAAAAATTTTATTTTCAAAAAAAAAGTTTTTCAGAATTTATTCAGTTTTTTCAATCAGTCTCGTTCGATAATTTGTTTTTAAAAACCGTACAGAACTAAAAATATGTACATTTTTTAAATTTCAATTAGTGCTTTTAAATAATAAATTGCGAAGCCAATCGGAGCAGTCGAGAATCAGGCCCAGGTTGAAACCAGGTGAAATGCCCCATTTGTTGACTGTACATAAATATGTTGATAAATATTCTCATTAACACAAGTAATTTTAATAAATGAAAAAAAAAAACCTTCCCAGCATTAATCAGCTTTTGATTAATCACTTTTCGTATGCTTTTTTTTCCACAATTTAAGTAGTCGATCAAAAGTATCTGGATAAGTGATCAATGAATTTTTTTTTTTTTGTTATCATTAATCCTGTGACACACGTCGTCCCTCATTGTCCTATTTTTAATGTGTATGTCTTATCAATCGTTTTTACAACCGACACGTGGAGAGTTCACGTTTTTTTTTTATTGCAAAAGTCAACGTTATATATTTTTGTGCTCCTCACGACGAGGTCAATCGATATACTGGGTCGTTGCGCTCCCTATGCTGTAAATTCCCTAACGGCGTAAAGAACACTTTTACATGTACATTGCTCGATGTTCTGCGGGTTTGCATAATTGCTTTAACGCGTACGCGTTACTCAAAGAGCAACGTGGAGTGCCACGCGATCGGCTTAGAGGTCATTTACATAAATCGATAAAAAATAATGTTGAAATGCTCGTATCGATCAGAGGGTAAGAAAACACGTGTCTAACGATATGCTTTTTCTAGTATGTTATCTTCTTTCAAAGATAATATACTCTCATTTTTTTTTTTTTTTTTTTAATTGTCGAAATTAAAAATAGAGGAATATTGCTACTTTACAGGTTGCTGTACGTATTCGGCCTTTAGGTCAGAATGAAGCTGGACCCAGAGCTCTACATGCGATTAATAATAAGGTTAAAAAACTCAAATTTCATGTTACTAATGTCTGGACGTCGTTATTGTCGATTCTCAAATTTTGAGGGAAAACAACACTGTGACTGTCCTTAAAAAAAAAAAATGTATAGCTTTTTTTTTTAAAGCGCATATCTTTAAAATGAAAAAACAAAAATTAACACATATGAAAAATTATTGTTATTATTGTTATTATTGTCATTATGGTTATTATTGTTATTATTGTTATTATGGTTATTATTGTTATTATTGTTATTATTGTTATTATTGTTATTATTGTTATTATTGTTATTATTGTTATTATTGTTATTATTGTTATTATTGTTATTATTGTTATTATTGTTATTATTGTTATTATTGTTATTATTGTTATTATTGTTATTATTGTTATTATTGTTATTATTGTTATTATTGTTATTATTGTTATTATTGTTATTATTGTTATTATTGTTATTATTGTTATTATTGTTATTATTGTTATTATTGTTATTATTGTTATTGTTGTTATTATTGTTATTATTGTTATTATTGTTATTATTGTTATTATTGTTATTATTGTTATTATTGTTAGGATAAGGATATTTTCATGGATTTCGTATTGAAAATAAATAATAAATGTTATGACTTTTTTGTTTAAATATCTTTAAATAGATGAAAAAAAAATATTGAAAGATATTTAATTTTGTGTCTTTAATGTAGTCTTAATTACGTGTAGTAATTTCTGAAACAATTATTTTTTAAATTTAAATTGACGGACTTTTCAAACAAAAAAGAGTGATGAAAGTTTCAGTGTCAGATATATTTTTCGGAAATGGTTTTTCCGACTCTCATAGTTGTGAATCGACAAATTACATGTCCCGGCATTATAATTAAGCGAAAGGCCGATTTACACGTGATAATAAAACAATTGTTTAGATGGTTATGCTGGAGGATTTGGAGAACGACAGACAGAAGCGCGGAATACCAAGACAATATCTCTACGACGTTGTATTTGGCGAGGACTCGACTCAGGTAGTGAAGGAAATAGAGTCTCGAAATTAATTTGAGCGTTATTCTAGAGGCTTTTATATATGTAGTGCAATGTCGTTGTACACTGCTACTCTACGATGAATGGCATTATTTTCATTGATCTCAGGAAGCCGTTTATGAGGGTACTACCAAGTCTCTCGTGCAAGACGTACTGAACGGGTACAACGCCACTGTATTTGCATACGGGGCTACGGGCGCAGGAAAGACCCATACGATGGTCGGTAACTCGGGCACACCGGGTGTGATGGTGCGTGCACTCAATGATATCTTCCTCGAGGCACGACGTTTGCCAAAGAGCGTCGAGTTTGCGGTAAGTTTTGAGTGAATGTATATTGTACTAGCTATATGGTTTTTTTTTGCCTCGGGCGCTCCCCACTGATTTTTATAAGACCAACACCCCCCCATGAGAGCGCTCAGAGCTTTGATTTTTGTAAGTCCCCTTTGTACACTCCTCTGTGGGCTCCAATTTTTCTAAGTTCCTCATAAGACCCGCCAGGAATGCGGATGATTGGAGTGACTTTAGGTGTCCGTGAGTGTCTGAGAGTCTCTGTGAGTATCTGGTTGAGTGTCTTTGAGTGTCTATGAGTATTTGTGTGAGTGCCTTTGAGTATCTGTGTGAGTGTCTTTGAGTGTCTGTAAGTGTCTGTAAGTGTCTGTGTGAGTGTCTGTGTGAGTGTCTGTGTGAGTGTCTGTGTGAGTGTCTGTCTGTAAGCGTCTGTAAGTGTCTGTAAGTGTCTGTAAGTGTCCGTAAGTGTCTGTAAGTGTCTGTAAGTGTCTGTAAGTGTCTGTAAGTGTCTGTAAGCGTCTGTAAGCGTCTGTAAGCGTCTGTAAGTGTCTGTAAGCGTATGTAAGCGTCTGTAAGCGTCTGTAAGCGTCTGTAAGCGTCTGTAAGTGTCTGTAAGTGTCTGTAAGTGTCTGTAAGTGACTGTGTGAGTGTCTGTGTGAGTGTTTGTGTGAGTGTTTGTGTGAGTGTCTGTGTGAGTGTCTGTGTGAGTGTCTGTGTGAGTGTCTGTGTGAGTGTCTGTGTGAGTGTCTGTGTGACACACAGCCCATTATTATATTATAAATACCAAACAATCGAATTACGAATGTAACACGCTTATACAGACTAAAGTGAAGTCTCATGAAAATTTTTAGTCGTTCACTATACGATAAAAAAATGTACAAAAAAAAGTATTGCGAACATTGCATAATCGGAATCCCAAAAAAATTATTAATAAATAACTTTAAAAAAATGTTAGAAGATTTTCAGTAAACTTGAATTTTCCTCAAAATTAATACGCCATTTTTTTTTAAATATATAATTTCGTTTTTGAACAATGTTCTTATGAAATTGTCTCTTCAATAATGCTTAAGCTTCTCGTGTGCAATATTATAATATGAAACTGTTCTACGAGAACATATCCAAAATTTCTGACTCGTCAACCATTTTCGAAAAAAAAAAAGTTCGAAAATTCTTTAAATAATAATATATTCTAATAATAATAATATATTCAAATAAACGAGGCACACAATCTGGGGTTAAAATCTTATCGGTCTCCGATAAGTTTTGGCGTGATTGAATGAAACTCGAGACACTTCTGGCCTTTTCTAATGCAGAAGCAATTAATTATCCGTCAAGCTAGAAATCCGCGTCTGACCAACCCGGATCCAATTCCCTGCCGCAGTGGTAAATGCCAGATTGGTCAGACACACGAACGTTCGGGTGTTTTCGACACTCGTCGTGATATCTCGTGGACACTAGTAGTAGTAGTAGAACATAAATTTGACTCACCCGAGCCGAGTCTGCGCTACGCCTGACCTTTACTACTTGTCGGTGATCACAATAATTTGGAACTATATTTCGTCGAGTGCGCTCGACCATCGCGACAAATGTCCAGGAATAGTGATCTTATCTTCAAATGGTCAGCCTTGAATAAAATCGTACGATAAATTTATGCTTAACATAATCTTTTTATTAAATTTAAGATTTAATTAGAATTTTAATACTTTGAGATGGGAGAAAAATCTGAAAAAGAAACTCTCTGATTTTATTTTAGAATTTTTTACAATTATAAAATTTCTATTTTCATAAATTTTTTTTTTTTTTTTAACTATTTGCCAAAAATTAAAAAATTAAAATTCACATTTGTACATAAATACCTAAAAAATGTAGTGGGAAACATCGTTAATTTTTTTATAATAAAAAATAAAGATTTTTGCATCGAATCTTCGGATCGTTTTCTAAAAAACAATTTTATTTCTAGGAATTATTATTATTCAAAGTCTTGGTATCGTCAATATCGTTGATATATATTTTTTTCTGATTCTTCTGTCCTCTGAAAAAATTAAGATTCTAACTGAATCAAAATTTTCGTTGTCAAATTAATGTGTAATGCATTTTTAATTAAATTTAAGATTTAATTAGAAACTTAATACTTTGAGATGAGAGAAAAATCTGAAAAAAACTCTCTGATTTAATTTTAGAATTTTTTACAATTATAAAATTTTTATTTTCTATTATAAATTTTAATAGAACTTAATACTTAATACTTTGAGATGAGAAAAAAATCTGAAAAAAACTCTCTGATTTTATTTTAGAATTTTTTACTATTATATTATTTCTATTTTCATAAATTTTAATCGCATAAAACTGTCTGTTCAATGACTTTCAAACTTTTTATTTTTTTAAACAATTCGTCAAAAATTAAAAAATTAAAATTCACATTTGTACATAAATACAAAAAAATATATTAGGAAAAATCATTAATTGTATACAATAAAAAATAAAGATTTTTGTGTCGAACCTTCTGATCGTTTTCTAAAAACAAATTTCACGAAATTATTATTATTCAAAATCAATATTCTTGGTATCGTGAATATCGTTGATACATATATTTTTTTTCTGATTCTTCCCTCGCCTGAAAAAATTAAGATTCTAATTAAATAAAAATGTTCGTCGTCAAATTAATGCGTAATGCATATTTAATGTGAATGAATAATTAAAATAATTTCTACCCTAACAGGTGACGATGTCGTACATGGAAATATATAACGAGAATATTCGAGACCTGTTGAATCCAAGCTCTGGTTACCTGGAGTTGCGTGACGATTCTCGAGGTCGTAATGTACAAGTCGCAGGTCTCACCGAGGTCTCGACAAATTCCACCGACGAGGTTGGTAAAACATCATTTTCACGGACACCCTCGAAAATTCAACATCAGATTAACATGAAAAAAAAAAAAAAAAAAAAAAAAAAAAAAAATATAACATTTCAGGTAATGAAGCTACTTCACAGAGGAAATATTGCCCGAACTGTAGAGCCAACAGCTGCAAATGAGACTTCGTCAAGGAGTCACGCTCTTTTGAGCGTCATTGTCAGACAAACAATTCGACCTTCGTCCAGCGACTTGAGACACCGAGCTAGAATAAAACAGGGCAAACTTTTTATGATCGATCTTGCCGGTTCCGAGCGAGCCAAGCAAACTAAAGTAACTAACATTATTTTTAAGCATTCGCATACTTAAAAAAAAAAAGTCTAATTTAGAGTTACAGACAGTTTGAACTTCTGGCAATATTGAATATTTATTAAGTGGACATTTGGCGATTACAACATTGTACAAAAAAGTTACTAAATCAGAGCTTTATGTCTTATAAAACGAATTACGAATTTATATTAAAACTAGTAAAGTGATGAGAGTTTCTCGAATTCAGGAAATTTTTTCATCGAATTTCTTGTTCGTCATATCGTCAGCCTGAAAAAAAAAGTTTGGTAAATTAAATCATTATTTTGTGATTTTTAATTAACAAATGATTTTTTATAAGAATTGTAAATTTGTCGAGTTAACCACTTTCTTCATTTCTCTACTCATTTTTTTTTTTATTTATTGAATAAAAAAATGGTCTTCAAATTAAAAAATGATTTTCTACTCGAAAAATGTACAACTTGCAGATGTAAACAAAAATCTAAGTATTTTTTTTTTCAAATTATTACGTATTGTCACATAAGTAATAATAATTGTCAAAAATTCTTATGTCATTAAAAATAAAATTCTAGTAATTTTTTAAAATTATTCTTTTTTATCTGACAATACATTATATTGTGAATTTTCGAAATTGCATGAAAATCTTTTTGAAGAAATCTTCTTCAATTGGAGTAAAAACATGATCAGATTTTTTTTTTATTTTCCTGCTTCGAATATTAATACTGCGATTCAATTTCCAATAAGGAGAAAATTTATCTAATATTTTTTTTGTTTAATCTAAAAAAAAAATGTATTTCCTAATTGATCGTTGGATATAAAATAGTCTGTAATTTTTTGTTTAACAGAATCAGGGAAAACGTCTTCAAGAAGGTGCGCACATCAACAGATCGCTTTTGGCTCTTGGCAATTGTATAAATGCTCTGTCGGGTGGAGCTCGTTACGTGAATTATCGAGATTCAAAATTAACGAGATTGTTAAAAGATGCACTAAGTGGAAATTGCCGAACAGTCATGATAGCCCACGTTTCCCCGGCGCCAATTCACAGGGACGAGAGCAAAAATACTCTGATCTACGCGGACAGAGCCAACAGGATAACTAACAAAGTTGAACGAAACATCGTCGACGTGACTTATCATGTGTCGCAGTATCGCGACATCATAAGTGATCTTAAAAATGAGATTTCGAGGCTGAGAAATAAGATGCGTGAGCCGGAGAGGCCCAAAGGTGCAACAGAGCCGGAAACTAGCAGAAACAGCAGCTCGAAAAGTAGAGGCAACGATCTGAGATCGTTGCGTGAAAAAATCGTTTCTGCCTTCAAGGAACAAATGAGATTAAGGTAAAGAAAAAAAGAGGATTGATTAAGCTTTAAATTATTTGATAAATAACGTCGATTATAATATTTTTTTATCAAATTAAACCACATGAAATATTTTAGAGAGTTTTATGCTGATTTAATTAATCAATTAATTAAATTTGCTCCTAAATTTCATTTTATTCATTTAATTTAAACTTACTAAATCGGGTAATTTATAATTTACTAATGAAGAAAATATTAAAAGGAAATTAAATGTATTTTTTATTATTATTTATGTGTCGAATTAAATTTTTTTTTTAAAGACGAAAGCTCATGGAACTGGACAGCCATCTTCTGGGACTGAACATTGCAGCTGAACAGCAGCATTCGATTATTTCTCACTGGGAATCGCGAAATAATAAACTATACAAAGTCTCAAGAGAATCGGGAACTGTTCGACGTCCGGGAACAGATACGCAATTTGAGGAAGCTGATGACGATGGTAAGAAGCAAATTTTATTATCCAGAAAATTTGTTTGCTCGATTTATATTTAATTTAATATATAATAATTATGTCACTCAGATCTGTTGGGTGATCCAGAGGAGGAGGAAGTTGCAGTCCAGCAAGCTTGGACCGAATTAGCGGAAATAAATAAAGAGCAAGAAAGATACGCTGAGCTTCGAGCAGCGGCTGAAAGCGAATTGGAAGGTTGCAGACAAAGAAGTGCTTCCCTAGAAGATGTAAGCCTGCTTCGTATTAATTTTTAAAAATTAAAAGTTGCGACAGCGACACAATAAATAAATAAATAATGCCAAGATAAAATTCGATATTGGAACTTTTTTTAGATTTTCGATATCAACTATATTGGCTCTTTAACCGGGAGAGAAAATTCGCTGCTTCAAAATAGAAATTGGAGTATTTCAATAAAAATTTCAATTTTCCAGATGTAAATTATTTTTTTAAGTACTTCTTTTTTTTTAAGTGTACATTTTCAATCGTTATACAAAAAGTAATTTTTTTCATGAAAATCGTCGTTGTGATTTTCTCGGGAATTTTCAAAGATATTCTAAAACCATTAAAATAGGGGTACTGTTTAAATTTTTAATTATAATTTTATTTCGGAATGTAAGATGTAATTTTTTCCTCACAGTAGAATTAAAATTAATTGCGCGCTCATTTGATTATAGGAATTGCCAGCGCGCATTAATTCAGACGAGGAACGTGAGCTTTTGACGTTAATGCTACGAGTTCACGAGCTCGAGGCTGACAAAATGATGCTACAGAGCGAGAGACTAGTGAAACAACATGAACTCAGACGTCGTGAGCTTCTTCTTCTTCGTTACGATCGTCAGCGACAAATATCCGACGAAATAATCACGAGACAGAGACGAATAATGGAAGGTTTGTTTTTGAACCATTGAAAACTAAATTGCACGACTAAATTATTGCCAAAGACCTATTTTTCTCATTGCGCAATTAAAACGAAAAAGTTATGATTCTTTTTTAGTGCCAAAGTTATATTTTCGAAATTCAATTTTTTGGAGCATGTCGCTATTTAATTTGCTATATTATTATTTTTTTTAATTAAAGTTATAATTGTGCCAGTTTCTACTAGGCAGGCTTGTTTTTTTTCTAAAATGAAAATCTCAAAAATGAAATTTCATCAAGCCAAAATTTCATTTATGAAGAAACTAAATCTTCTTTTATAAATACATAACATTAAATATTTCAACTATTAATTTTTATATTTAAATATTACAACACATTTTGTTAAAAGACATGAAAATTAGTCTTCCGCAATTTTTTTTCACAGACGGACGAATGGTACTTCCACCAGACTTGCAAGACTTGTACGCAATGTATCAGCAAGAAATTCATGCGGCAGCATATAACGACAGCAATCTCGGTGATCTATCAGTCTCTTCAATGATATTTGGCAACAGACTTCCACCGATATCACGAGGAATGAATTATGAAGCTATGAATGACGATACCAGAATAGCAAGCAGGTATAGTATTTTAAGGCCATTTCTGCAGGCTTAAAGCTCTTGAAAAGTTTTAACATAAATTATCATTACGAACGTTCAAAAGGTCGTCGTCGTTATGACATTATAATGCAAATAGCGATAAAAGAAAAAGTGTTGATTATAGCATTTCGCACCTTATATCGTTTATTTCCCTGTATAGTTACTGATTTATCTGTCACGCCACTTTGGTATCGGTAAAAGTAACGAAAACATATAATTTCACTCATGTCAGAAAGTTTTTATCGTGTGCACTTGAGAAAATCTGTTTCATCGCTTAAAGCGATCGATTATTCAACTCTGACCATCGTCTGCGTCTAGAACTTATAATCAAAGCTCACCTCGCTCCGTTTTTCCATATAAAATAGCCAGACAACAAAAGTTTACGGTTTCCCAGGTGCATACAGGGTCATAAAGTTTTCTTTGTTCCGTCCGCGACCACGACCGCGACAAGTTAAACCTCTTTTTCCGCGTATTTAGCGCGAGGATACGTCTTGAATATTTGAATCATATTCGATGTTCTCCAGTGTCGTGAAGTTTGAACGAAGCCATTGATTGATTTTCTTGTTGGCAAAAACACAGCTCGACTGACTCCGATTGGGAATCGCCGCTGCCACCGATTCAGGAACCTCCTGAAGTTGAGAGGGTGATGGGTCCTGTGGTTCATCCGTTGATTTCACCTGGAGTTCTATTTCCACCTATATCCGGATCGGCAAGAAAAAATCAGTTAGTACATTGAATTGACTTTGAGAATTGATAATTAGCATTACACGCATGCTTTTGTTATCGGTGAAATGTTTAAAAATCATATTTCCAAAGTATTGTTTTGTCCGCTCAATTGCTTTTTTCAATAATTTCAGAGAAACATTTCTGGAACGCAAATAATTTGACAAATATTTTTAAAAATTGGAGAAATGTGTTCGAATGAGTAGAAATAAAAATTCAAGACGTTAAATTTTGTAGTTATTAAATTATTATATCATAATAATTTAATAACTACAATTCTGTTCATGTTATTCAGGGAAAAGCTTCGTCGAATCTCAAGCGAAAATAGTATGGACACATTGACGAGGCTGCCTCGAAATTCATCCTCCAGATTTAACGATCCGAACAGAGGACCCAGTCGAAGATTACCCAGCTGAGGTAAAAACCAACAAAAGCAAACTTATTACCCAATAATTTTTCGCAGAAACTATGTGACATTCTTTTAAAAAAATATCCATATCAAAATTGCAGAGCGGGAAATTCCTCTGTGAAGGCAAGCTTTACAAAGAAATCTGCTCAACCAACGACAGAAATCACGCGAAGAGAATTCCAAATATTTGTAATGCAAAAAGCGCGCAGAGTAAAAAGAAAACGCGACTGGGTTAAAAGTAGACACTGGGCGAATGACTTCTCGGTGACTTTTCTTGATTCAGCCGACGTCTTTGACGAGCCAGGGAATTGATTTTTCCGGCAGATTCATCAAGACGAGCTTGCGAAGACTCCGATTCACGTTGTTCGTCGCTGGATATTGATCGCCTGGGGCTTCCAGGCTTATTAACGTGAATATTTGACGTTGGGGCTTTGGCCTCAATTTTCGACGCCAGAACTTGACTGTTTCGTCTTCGTTCTCGAGGCATGAGAATAATCGGGAGAAAAGACGTTTCAGGAATCGAAGCTGTCTCTTCCTCGACTGCGTCGTCCCGCATTTTTTGCTGATACAGCCGCCTCCGCATTCTCGTCAATCTACGACTGGACGAAACTTCAGGCGCGTTCAAAAAAGACTATAAAAGTGGAAATGTGTATTATTAGGGCGGTAAAATGAAAGGCTTTATTTTTTGCTTGAGATGCTCGTCGAGATTTTACTTCCTTGTCATTAAAAAATAAGTTGAAAAATGTATTTACTTATGTTACGCTGGAGAAAATATTTGTAAAGATTTGAAGTCTTTTTGGCCAAATCAACCAAATTTATTTCATAATTTTTTTTATTTATTCTTTTCCTGTTAAAAAACGTACTCTAAATTTTTGTTTAAGTCTTTTTTGTTAGCCAACATTTTTTTATGATTTTTTTTTAAATTTCCATATTTTCGGGCTAATTTAAAAAATGAAAAAATTCTCAAAAATCCTGTGTTATGTATTAAAAATTTGAAAGCAACCGCCCACATCTTACTGACATCTGCTTCGACTTTTTTTTCCAAGGAATGTTAACGAAAAACACTCGAAAAAAAAGTTCTTCAAGATCTTGATATCTGCTACAGGATTTTTGATAATTCTTTCAAATTTAAAAATTAGGATCAAAATATCGAACTCTAAAAAACTGTTAAAAAAAATGTTGGGTGATAGAATTAAAAAAAAAAAATCAGAGTGTGTTTTTTTTAGTAAGTAGAATAAAATAAAAATTAATGAGACAAATTTGAAATTGTCTTACTCGCGTTCTCACGGGCGGCAAATTGATTTTCGTTTTTCGAGGTATTCCGTGAGACTCGAGAAGTCGTGCCGTAGATTCGGCAAACTCTGAAGTCTCGTCCTCGGTTCTCGATTTCAGAGTAATTTCTTCCTCGTCGGTGGACGACGTACGGA
The DNA here is from genome assembly GCA_964016905.1 of Perithous albicinctus. Taxonomy (NCBI): domain Eukaryota; kingdom Metazoa; phylum Arthropoda; class Insecta; order Hymenoptera; family Ichneumonidae; genus Perithous; species Perithous albicinctus. The sequence goes on along the minus strand of OZ024688.1, from coordinate 34,591,554 downwards.
TTGGATCGATTTTCATCGACTCGTTCAACTTCCAATCTCTCAGTCGCTCGTCCCACTTATTCTTCCTTTCTCTCCAATAGTTTATTGTCTGACCGTAAATCAGATTGTCCCTGCAAAACAACCACTCACCGCACTTGCGGTTAATTATTAGTCGAATTTTTACACCCGCGACAGATTTTTATAAACGACAATTTAGCGAAAATCTATTTTTATGTTTACTTGCTTGAGCCAATGAAAACTTGATATATTTTACTTTTCAATTATAAATTTTTTGGTAATTTATGCTAGACAAATTGTTGTATAAATTTTAAAAAGCGTTTCTAGTATTTTTTTTCGTCCAGTTTTGGAAAATAAAACATGACATTAGTTTGATTAAGGGAGACCGGGGCTAATAGAGTCATTTGCCGTTTTTTGTTTCATTGAGAAAAAAAATTGGGCGCTGAATAAATAAACCACCTTTTAATTGTTTATTTATTTTTCAAAACCGGACGAAAAATTATTGTTTGGTATTTATAGTAAATTATTAAATTGTAGAAATTATTTTTAAAAAAATTGTATTCCTAATTTGCTTGGCGTGAAGTTGATTTGGAGCACCAATCGATCAGTTTTAAGTAGAATATGATGAGAGAAATTAGCGATCATTTTAATTGAAAAGTCTGAGATTTTATAAACGAGTAAAACTAATTTTCGGTTTTTTGTAACATTTAAAAGGGCTTATAAGTAAAATTGTTAACTGTAAAATTAATTTTACAGTCTGTACTTACTGTTCTTTTGCCAGACGTTTCATACTTTTCCAAAATATCGTTCTTCTTAAAATTCTCAATTTTCTGAGAGATCTCGGACAGCATATTGTTCATGTATTTCGATGTTACCTCGAGACATTCAGGATTGATGATCATCGGAAACGTCACCGACAAATATTCCAACAGACTGACACCGAAATTCTAGAATCCATATAAATTTGCAATGCTTCATAATTATATAATTAAATGGTTACTTAGCGACAGTTCATTCAAATGAAAAAGTATTAAAAATATTTGTTTAAATAAATAATCGTGACTAATCGTGTAGAAATAAAAATGATCATGACTTTGCAATATTTATTAATGGCTCTCAGACTAATTATATTTCTTTTATTAAAAATAATATTTAATAGTCTTAACATTCTACAATTATTTAATCAAATGAGTATTTAAATACTTTTTCATTAGAATGGATTTATGCCTAGCTCAGTGTGTCTCATATTGAATTTAAAGAATATATCATCTTAAGCAAATTATTGTAAATACACTGTCGTTCGTAATAAAAATAAACAAAAATTTGAACCTCATAACATTGAAAAATCGATTACGTACAAACATATCTGTTCAGTTGCTTTGGTTTTTTGTGAAAGTCCAGAAGAAGATACGAAGATAAGAAAAAAAGAAGATATAATAATTCATTGAAGAAATAAATTTGGAAAATCTATAAAATGCTTATTTTTGCGGAAAACTACATTCTTCAAAAAAAATTTCACAATTTAGGAAATCTGAAGAAAAGAAGAAATTTAATTTGGTGAAGAAATAGATTGGAAAAATCTACAAATTTCTTATTATGCAGAGCAAGTTTTTTTTCTAAACAATTTGAGATAATTTAAAGAATTGGAAAAAAAAGAAGAAGTGAAGTTCAGTGAAGAAATAAATTGAAAAAATCTATAAACTGCTTATTCTGCAGAAAGCAAAATTCTCCAAAAAAATGAACATATTTTAGCAAAAAAAAAAAAAGAATTAACCATCTTAAGCAAATTATTGTAAATACACTGTGGAACGAAATAAAAAAAAAAAACAAAAATTTGAACCTTACAAGATGATAAAAAATCGATACGTACAAACATATCTGATCTCTCAAGATTCATATCTTTGTGGATCATTGCGACATAGCCGATTATCTGCTCCAATTGCTTTGGTTTGTTGTGAAAATCCAGAAGAAGATATCCCATCGTTTCCATGATAATAGTGAACTTGGCATTGGTCCGAGAGTCGAAGGACAGTGGAATTCGAGGCTCCGTTGTGAAGTACTTTATGTACTGTGGATAAATTTCACAAAATCTGAAAAGGAAACGTAAAATCAAATTTTATTTAAAAAAAAAAAACAGAAGTAAAAATTGCTAAATATCTCGAATCTGAAAACGTTTTATAAAAATAAATCAAAATTGGAATATTTTTTTTTAGTAAGTTACGAAATCTAAAAACGATTCGAAGATTTTTTTTTTTTTTAACAAATACAAAAAAATGAATTGTATTTGGGGAAGATTGACAATGTATTTTTTTTTAAAATTAAAGTCGTCTTAACTTTGTAGTTTTGGTTCTCAGCTAGCTAACTGAGCTTAATATAGCGATAAAAAAAGGAGGTTGTGTGGTTGCGGGATTAGCGTATCCGGTACACGACCTCGACCATGCATTACGATTCTACAGTGTTTGACGCGAGTACATCAATAGTGCTAAGCTAGCTCTAAATATAGTCAATATTTTGTCATTTATACGCAAATAGCTTCAGCTTTACTGCTGACACTGCTGGATATTGAAAAAATCTATGAAGTTCTTATTCCGCAGAAAATAAAATTCTCCAAATAATATGACGTAATTTGGCAAATTTTAAGAAAAGAAGAAAATAAATGTCGTGAAGAAATCAAACTGAAAAAATGACAAAGTGCTTATTCTGCAGAAAGTAAGTTTCTTTAAATAATTCTACACAATTTATCAAAAAATAAAAAAGAAGAAGTGAAATTCGGTGAAGAAATCGATTGGAAAAATCTACAAACTTTTTATTTTGCAAAAAGCAAGATTTTCCAAACAATTCCACATAATTTAATAAATTTTAAAAGAAGTAGAAATAAAATTTTGTTCAAGAAATATATTGGAAAAATCTATAAAGATTTTATTCTGCAGAAAGCAAAATTCTCCCAACAATTCTTCGTACAATTAAGAAAATTTGAAGAAGAGAAAAAATTTAATTCGTAGAAGAAACAAATTAATTTTTATTTCACATTTTTGTTTACTGAGCTGTATAAATAATTTTTCTTTTTGAAATTACAGCTTACCCCGTGAAAAATACACTCCCGTGAAACTGGGGGTTGTTTTCGATTCCGTTCCAAATTTGCTTGACAAGAGCACGCTGATCTGGTGTCAATTTCACGTAATCGCCAAAGCGACTAGTCGCGGTTCCCATTCCTCCTTGTACACCGTTTTCTATAACGAGGTCACAGAGCCTCGTGTATTAACTTCTATTAAATGAATTAGTAAGCCGTGAGCTGTGTACAAAGTAAACGCGCTTTTTTTGCTGTACTCTTATCAATATTTCTGGAGAAACTGACAACGATTGTGTGAAGTGAGTTATTTAATAAAGGTGGTTGAAGCAGTTCACACGATAATTTTAAATCACTGCTAAACACTTCTTGTCGTATTTACAAAATTTTATACATTTTTTTTTACAAACATTTACAAATCTGTCGATTCATTAATACTCATTTTTAGAAACATTTTCGCTGCACGAATTTATTTAATACATATTTTGTAGTGTTATCCGAATAATAATTATGGAAGTTTATTTAGGAAAAAAAATCGCTGGAGAAACGACAGGCTAGCATTTTTTTTAAACAATTAACACTATCGAGTAATTGGACAGTTAATTTGTCCAATTATCATCTTTCAAGATGGATAATAAAACCGCATTAAAATTGGTAAAGAATTTCGGATTTTCTATTGAAAATACTCATGAAAAACGTGTATACTCTTTTTGAGCTCTGAAAACTAGACAATATTTGGGATTTTTTTTTGTTTTAATGAATGAATTAATGATTTTTTATTATCATTATATAGAATATTAGCGATTAATAAATTTGCATACAAAAGTAGCAATTAACAACAATAATGATGACAATAATAGTGTATTTGCTTCATTGCAATTTTTACCCATAATTTACTTTTTTTTTTTCGCCATATCTAATTAATGTTTCTTTGGATTAAGCACACATTAAGTAACACATCACACTCTACGACTATAAAAAACTTCAGAGAATTTGCAAAATTCTAATTATATTCACAGCATGTTTTGCATAGTTATCTGCCGAAAAATACGATTAATAATATGAAGATGAAACAAAAACATTCATTTTCATATTATAAAAAGATTCAAAGAGCTTCATAATTTTTCATCACTAGAGTTTAATACAAATTCTCCTGCATTTAAAGTATTGTGTCGATATGCTAAGAAACAATTTCAAGACAATTTAAAAAAAAAAAGGAATTTCAGTTTATTTCGACATAAATGTATTTTAACAAAAATATGAGATAAACGCGTGTAATTATCGTCGCTTGCAAACGACATGATCTTCTTCATTAATAGTGGGGCGGTCTCCTTCCTTTTTTCCCTCTTCACAGATCTCTTACAGACTATTGACAAAAAAAAAAAAAAGAATCCGAAGTTTTTATACACATTCACTAGTATCGTATATCACATTCCATTCGAATGTTCAAGGCTCGGCATTTTTTTCTCTCTCGCTTGCTTTTCACCCTCATTGCACCGTCATTTCTCTCTCTCACACACACGCACACACACACTCACACACACATCTACAACCGCCCTCTCAACATTACAATAATGATAAAAATTCCATCGTTCGGGAAGCATAAAATTCACATATCTTTCCTAAAGTTTTGTAGAGGAGCGATTTTTGCACGAGTCTCTAACACAAACGACCACGCTATATCTTTGCGCCTCCTTTTTTTCTCTTCCGTGACTCTTCAATCGCAAGTATTAAGGACGATAGAGCGATACTTGCTAGCCAAATGACTGTCAAATTCCAAAAATTGTTTTCACAAAATTGCAAAGCTTTACTAAATACCGAAATCGCTATTAATTGCTAAAAAAAAGACTACAAGAATTTCGCGTAAAGTATATTTTCTCAAAATTGGTATATCTGTACAATATAGCAATTTTCTTGCTATATTTCTCAATATTGGAATAAAAAAATATTTAAAATACTTATTGTTTCGAATAACTGTGATTAAATTTCGATGGCGACAAAATTATTCCATTTTCACTTCTAATTGACCAATCGACATTTTTAATAACGTCGCAACATTTTAACGAAAATACAAACAAAAAAACTTAACAAAATCGTTCTTAAATAAAAAGAATTATTTTTTTTCGATAACTAATCTTTAAAAATGAGCTTCATCGCTCGTTTCAAGGATTTATTCACTGCTATTCGAACTGTAGAGTATTTTTTTTATCAAATTTTATTCAAATATTGCAGATTTATCGAAGTTACATGGAATTTAATCGATAATTTTAGATCAGAGTAAATATTCTACCTATTCTTTAGCGAAACCTGAAAATAATCCTCGTAAGAAATTCTCATAAATCCGTCGATTTGTAAAAGAAATGAATAACAATAGCATTATCAGAGGCGAATTATTAGTCGTAAATTTCAACTCAAGTTCGAACCTTATTTTTTCTGGTTTGTGTTCGAATCGCAGTTCGAACTTAATCAGAATATCAAGTTCACGCTTTAACTGCTTTTAATTTAAATTCACATTATCAAATGTTTAAATCAGAACTTTAAGTTAAAACTCGATATTCGCAATTGAGTTCATAAAATTGTTGAAATAAATTCGACCTTTAAAAAAAAAGGATTTTTGAACGTACAGCAAAATTCCCTGATCCTAATATACGATTTAATATAAATGTCATTAAATATCTTCGATTTCTTCACAAAGTAAAACCCCTGCAATTTGTTATATTCGAACCTGACGACTTTTCACAAGAAAAAAAAACGGAAACACGCCAATTTTCGCGTAAAATTCGTCTCCCAATATCTTCGTTAATATCTCGGGGGTTCTTTGAAAGCTTGCAAAACCAATAGAAAAATATATCACTCATTTGACTAGAAAGTATTAATCTGCCTTAAGACAAAAAAAAAATAGAAAACTGTTTCGAGACACAGTCACAAATATCGCAATTGGCACATGCCGCGCTATTTATAAAGCTGTTTTCCTCGACCTCGTTTGATTAAAAATTCCTCGCGAAGAGCCATTATCTTTTTTTTCGTCTCGTACTGAAAAAGAATCTTTACTAAACATTCACATTGTCCAATCTTAAGATAATGCGGCAGCGCTGCCAGGAGCGAAAATTTTGACATGTCGATCGTGAAGTTTATAGAGATAGCTCGTTTTCTCAGCCCAATGATATTTCTTTCTGATGGAATCGACTCTCCATGAGACGCTCATACGCCCGGAAATGTCGTTAGCTCGTCCGGTGCTCAATGGTTCGACCGTTACCATTAAATGTGCCATATTTTTCAGCCCAATGACAATCATATCCGGCTGACAACTATCAGGATCCGCCTTGTAAGTGTGAGTCATTATGCAGACTGATAAAGTCGGTTCGACTTGCATGAGTGATCTCAGATATCGCACGTAAAACCATACGTCTTTGAGGCTGAGTCTCATGTCGAAAAGATGACTCAAATCATCGACGATCACGACTACGGATTCACGTGATTTCATAACTTCGTGACATTTTTTTTGCAAACACACGAACAATTGATGCACAAGATTAGCGTTCAGTTTCATGATATTCGGAAGATCATTGTCCTCGGTTTTGTGAATTCGCGGCTTGTCGAGATCGACATTAGCTGCGTCAACGGAATCGTGTCCCAAATCCTCAACATTGTCCGCCATGATCTTCATTGGCTCTGTCACCACTACCTGACCTCGTTCACGTAAAACGTTCAGATTGTAGCCCAGTTTCATGCCAACGTTGTGGTAGTGACCGAATGTATTGTGAAACAGCACCAGACAGATACCGTGACCCTTTTCCAGGGCCCCCGAGAGCACGGAATTCACGACGAAATTCGCATCGCTACCATGTTGCTCCTCGATCAGTATCATCTTTCCGCCCATGTCTATCCTGTCTATGCCCAATGCACCGCACACCGAATCCGTCATCTTTGAGATTTTTCTTTTTTGGCTGGAAAGGAAAATTTTAAAAGATGCATATTAATATTAAATATAGAGAAATTTTGAGGGTGTATTATTTGAGTTTGTTTGTCTGAAAATTCATTTGTGGAACTGCTAATTAATTATAAAATGTTTTTATTTTAATAACGTATAATAATAATAATGCTAAAAGCAGAGTTTTAACAAACCATTATTTGCAAATTTACACTTATTGGGTATTTTTGTTTCATAAATAATTAGGTGTTTTTTTGTTGTTTTAGTAAAAAATATATACAGTTTTTATTAAAATCCAAATATTTTTCCACTGAAATTCATTGCAAAATGACATCAAAATCAATAGAAAGTAATGTGCCATTACTTATTTCATTATGTTTCTTTTTATAACTTTTACCAAATCTGCATTGATTTTTTTTTTTTTTTTTTTTTTAAAGTTTGTACATTTTCCTACTAATTTGGTAAGATATTTAAAAAAAAAATTGATACTTACAATAAAGTAATCAACTATAACTTTTTGGTCTTTTTTGGCCCCTTCACTGGTTTTTGCATCAAATTTTCCTTTTTAAAAGTTCTTGTAAAATTATGAAAAATAATTCAATTTTATTCTAAGTTCTCATTTGTTTTATCAGAATTTTTCTGATTTAGTTTTTATTTATTTATTGGGGGAAAATATTTGAAAAATTAGGTAACAAAATGAATATTACTTCAAAAATTGTTATCACTTAACAGTACCATATTTTTTCTGAACTACAATTTTCTCAGTCATTTTTGTGTCTGAGAAAGTGTGACTCACAAGGAGAAAATATATGTTCCGATACAAGAACAAACATGATAATAATACCTTCAGTATTTTTCCTATTTTAACATTCTCCAACTTTTTCCAAACTTTTTATCTCTGTTCTTCCGATATCTGAGATAGTATGAGCTGTTGTGAAAACATATGAGTGCTCAGAATTTTCGGTATATCAACATTTTTTCAGATTAAATCTCTCATTTTGTAAATTGTCAAAAAAACAAAATGTAAAGAATTTGCATTTTTGCAAAAATCTTGAAAAAAAAAAAAGTCAGAATCATTATGTATAAAAAAGGATGACCTATATTTTTTCAGATTAAATTTCTCATTTTGTAAATTGTGATAAAAAATGTGAGAAATCTGGATTTTGGCAAAAAATACATTTTTTTAAATGTCTGAATCTTTCCACATTGCTTCCTCAGAATTTCTAAATTTTGCAAATCAATATTTTCAATTGCTTAAACCCTTCTCTAGTTATAGTATTTTCTAAAAAACAAAAATACAAATTTCCATAAAATCTTAACAATTTTATCGATTTTGTCTGAATTTAGTAAACATTGACACTCTCTAATTATGTTTTATCCAAAATTTTATATCGTTTATTCAAAAAATTCTCGTTTTATAGCATTTTCAAAAACATAAAAATAAACAAAAAAATGTGAATTTTCTATAAAATCTGAAGTAGTTTATCAATTTCGCTTAAATTAAATACCAAAATTCAACCCACTCGGAATAAAGTTGTGTGCCAAGTTTCAGCCTGATAGCTAAAAAATTTGTCTCATTAAAGTGATGCAACAGACATTTTTCGAAATCTTAAAAATCTGATAAAATAAAAATGCTTCAATCGATTGTTGCGAAATGTGTACCAAAGAACCATTCGACTGTACTATATGCGGCACAAAAATTTGAGGCAATTAGGTTGAGTACTTTCCGAGTTATGGCAGTATGAATTTTAACACAACCGCGCAAACACACTTTTTCCAAATTACGTTTTTTCGATGTTTTACACCGTTTTGAGTAAACTGACACGAAAATCGTGAAAAAAAAATTTGTTCACAAAAACGAAGCTTCCACTATGAGAAAGTAAAAGTATAATAAATGTTGAAAAAAAAAAAATTTCGAAATAAAATTGAAAAATATTTTCACGTGAGAATAAAGCTTTCTCTTCAGTATAACTCAAGAAAAAAAGGTGGTACAAAATAAATTCCAACCCGTCTGCTTGACATCGAAAATCGATAAACATGTTATATTTTAGTTTCTGGAGAACTAACCTCAAAATGTAAACTCGATAAAAAGAGAGTTCTCACGCATAACTTGAATATTTTTCATCAACCAAAATGGCTTTAATCGTCATGTCAACCGGTTGATAATCAAAAAAATGTGTATCAAAATAATCCACTCACTTTATTTTTGTCGCAGTTTCTCTTTTGTATTTTATCTACCCGTCCTTCGCTTCGTTGCACGGACGTACTTACAAAATCCTTGCACACGCAGCTCAGTCAGCCAAAATAAAGTATTTAGCTAGGTAGTTCCGACACACACGCGACTTTGCATATAGCTATGTATTATCCTCAAGAGAAAAAAAAACGTCCGCTCACTTTTGCATTCGATCGATAAATAAGTTGAAAAAAAGAAAAAAATAAATAGTCTCTCTAAAAGCGTCGATATAAGCTGTGCTCCAAAAGAATCTCGATTCGTTTAATTATTATTCCTAGACGTGATCAATTTTGAAGGCTCGTCTCACGTGCGTTTATTCGCTTGTGGCGCTGTCATCTCTCTCTGTTTAAAGAATATATCATGGGAGTGCTTTTATGGTGTGTAAAAATCGACGACAATGGAGTCGTGTGAAAAACAGGTGTTTCTCATATCTCTTTATTATTATTCGTTTTAAATGCACCCGGTGGCGCTTCTCCGTTCAATTTTTTTATCGATAAGTATTACAAAAGCGATAAGGATTTTATAATGCGTTCGAAGTAATCGTTTCTATTATTCTTTCTTTTGCTGCAAAATCGGACATCGAGGACTTTGACAAATCCGAGGATTTTTCTGACGGATATAAAACACGTGGCTGTCAGCTGATATGCGCGCGCGCAACTTTTTCTGCAATAGCGTCGGCTGCTTCGATAACTATCAATATGATATATCAGTAAGAGAGGCGGCAGTGTGCTTTACTGGAGTCGTCCGAAACGTGCTCGCAGCTCGATTTCCGCCACTCGTGGCTATACGAAAGGTTCACTTTTTTTTCCTCTTTAAAGTATTTGTTGAGATAAAATTGATCGATGAAACCCAGTGTGAGTGAATTTTGCGACACAGTATCAGTGACATTTAGGGTTTACGCCCTTTTGTGTTGTCTTTGAGTCGTTTTTTTTTTTTATCTTGAATATATCTCGAAAACATATCGATGTGATGATAAGGCAAAAAAAGTGGGCACTTTACGAAACAATGAATAAATTATAGTTGGCACACACACAGACAGGACTGGAGGTCTTGACCTCAATTTTCATTTTTGATATAACAGAGAATTATCTTGTAGAGGATATGGAGACGAATTTAAGGATTTTATTGGCTTTTAGTGGGTCACATATGTTTGTTGATTATTCGTAAAAATAGACGTTTTTGGATATTATTTATAGAATTTAGGATGATGGTTTTTAATTTCGAATAAAAGTGTTTTAAAAATGTATTAGTTTTAAAAAAATTGTATTTTTTAAAAAATTATATGGTTATGATTTATAGCAATTAGGATGGTGGTTTTTAATTTTTAAAAAAGTGTTCTAGTTTCAAAAGTATTTTATCAATTTTCTAAAAATATGTGTAATTAACATTTGAATTTTTGTTAATTTTTTTAAAACTCGTGTTTTTTCTCGTCTAGATGGATGAAGAATTTAATGATTTTATTGGCTTTTAGTGACTCACAAATGTTTGTTGATTATTCATCAAAATAAATCACTTTGGATATTATTTATAGAATTTAGGATGATGGTTTTTAATTTCGAATAAAAGTGTTTTTTTTCACATATATTTTATCAGTTAAAAATCAAAGTGTTTTAAAAATGTATTAGTTTAAAAAATTTGTATTTTAAAAAATGTTTGTCAATTTTGTTAAAAATATATATGGATATTATTTATAGCAATTGCGATGGTGGTTTTTAATTTCAAAAGCAAGTGCACCTTTTTCAATATTTTATTTGCAAAAAAAAAAATTCAGTATTTTATCAATTTTTGAAATATTAATAAATAAATAAATAATTTATTACCAGAAACGAATGAAGAAATTAATTGGAAATGAGTGGCTCACATATGTTCGTTGATTTTTCATTTAAAAAATGAGTTTTTCTTATAATTTATAACAATTACGCTCCTTATTGCCAAATAAACAAAAAAAAAGTTTTTTTTCTGTATTTTATCAACAAAATAAAAAATAATAATAGGAAAATATTCTTATAGTATTTAAATAAAAAGTGATGCAACCGCTAATAAACCAATCAGTGGCTAGAAAAGAATTAAACATTTGTCAATAAAAAAAAAACATTCAATACATTTTTTACCTCAGTTTTTATTTTGTTTAAACAAATTGACGATATAGGTCAAACGAGGACGAATAAAAGAATGAATTGCCAATTCCCGATGCTCACACTTTTTTTTATTACAAAATCGAAAAGTTAAAAAAAATAAAATTTAAAGTTACTGCAATATTTTTTTACTTAAAAAAAAATTGAACTTCAACACTTTTTCAATTTTGAAATAAAATAATGATACTCTATTGTGTCCAAAAATCTATTGTCTTGAATTTGTATTTTGACTCTGAAAGATGCAGTAAATAATTGTTAAATATTTAAGTGGATTGCAATTTTTTATTCATGATTATTAGTTAAAAAATATTTTTCCGAATCTATTTCATAGCAAATGCAATATTTTTTTTCAATTGTGCAAAAAAGTGATGCAATCAGTAATAACACAATCAGTGCACAGTAACGGATAAAATAATTGTAAAAAAAAAATTATTTATTTAAATATTATTTAATACGTTTTTTTTAACTGTTAAAAAAAAGTCTATATTTTTTTTAATCTGGCGTTATTTTAAATTAAATAAAAATCGTATGCTACAGGGTTGCAGTGATGTACCAAAAAGATATTCTGCAATGATATCCTGAAGGTATAGTAAAAAAACACCAGGTCGACTCCAGGACAGCAAAAGACTGAAGGTAGGACAAACAAATTTTTCGACATTTTTGTTATATTTTTCAAAAATTTCAGATTTATCTAGATGAGTCGTGTTAAAGTAGCACATTTTTAATTTTCATATTTATAAACACAGGCAGCTTTGGCAAAAAAAAACAGAATATAATACCAAAAAAAAAAAAAAACTATGGCAGCTGCAGACAAGAGGCTTTCTCGATGGTACTTTGGTGGTATAGCTTCCTCCGGGGCTGCCTGTGTGACTCATCCCTTAGATCTGCTGAAGGTATTACTCGGCTACATTTATTTATAACTATAGCTGTATTTGTATCATGAACAAAATTCTCGTTCCCAAATGTAAATCCATGCAAGAGAACATTTTATTTGTCGATTTTCTTTATTTTTAATTTATAGAAAAAATTTGTTTCACTCACGTTGATTTTTTTTTTTCAAGTATGTAAAATTTTACTGATATTGAATGGAAAGTAATTCTAGTGAAGAATTGATGATGAGATAAAAATAATTGTAGGAGTAATTAATTTCCATTCCATTTAATTTTAATGAGTCAGAAGCTCATCAGTTTTATTTATCACTTCAGAATTTGGGTAAATTTAGATTCAATTTCTATTTTCAAACAACAAGAGAACATTTTTAAATCTTTTTCTGTCAATTTTCTTTACTTTAAATTTAGAGAAAAATTGGATTCACTCACGTTGGTTTTTTCGATGACTGTGTAAAATTTTACTCATATTTAATGAAAAGTAATTGTAGTGAAGAATTAATGATAAGCATGAAAACTGAAGGAGTAAATATTTTTCATTCAATTTAATTTTAATGAGTCAGAAGCTCATCGGTTGTACTTTAGTTTTATGATTCGAGTAAACTAAGAGTCAATTTCTATTTGCATACAAAAAAACAAAATGTAATTTTGTCTTTCAATTCCCTTACTTTTTAATTTATGAAAAGAAGGAAATTTTAATCTCGTTTTTTTTCCTATGGAATATAAAATTCAACAGATATTAATTGAAAAATAACTCTTGTTTAGAAAAATTCTTAATAAAAAAAAAATGAAATGTACTTTAAGTAAAAATTTAAATTAGTACTTAAAAATTAAGAGTCAATTTTCATTCAATGTGTCTTGCATGGTATCAATTGGTAGTGATACAATTTTCAAAACAAAAAAAAATATATATATATATATGTATATAGTTCGCGTGGGAATGTTAAATACAATTTTTGAAATGCATATAGGGCTTCCTTAAAAAAGTGTATAGTTGCGCAAGAGACCTTCGATGTTAGTGCTACAGAGAGCGACTATTTTCCTATAAATAGAATCATCAAAATATTTGATTATCACTCGACTGGCCAGGCTTTATATAACTCGCGAGTTGCGTAACAGGATCAGAGTAAGAAATTTTAATTTTCGTGAGCTTTTTGCACGAGAGAGTGGCGTTTAAAATTAGAATTGTGTAAATTCGTCAGTGACTAATCACAATTGCACTTAAAAAATTTCTGCTGCTTGTGGCGTCGTCGCACAAACATTTTTATTTTTTTTTTTCAGTCTGCACGAATCGATGTTACATATTTTTACGTAAATAACACACACGTGCGTCACACGTTCAAAGATCAATAAACCTCGGTTTCGGTATTTACATAGGTCCAACTGCAGACTCAACAGGAGGGCAAAGTTTCGATTGTTAAACACACGTTAAATATTATTAAGAAACAGGGTGTATTAGCTTTATACAATGGACTCAGCGCTTCCTTGCTACGACAAGCTACTTACTCCACAACAAGATTTGGCGTTTATGAGGTAAAAATAAATATTTTTATCTCTATACAATAATACATTTTTTATTATTTCTATTTTATTCTATTTTATTTCTTTTTTTTTTATAAAGCAATAAAAAAAATTATTAATTTCTATTACCAAAAGAAAGTTATTATTTATGATACTTATTATCAACTAAACTGTATTTGGCTCAAATATTGAAAAAATATACTGTACGAAATCTTTTTGGCGAATAATTCATTTTTTTTATTTCTGAAAAAATGTATTATTTATGATATCATGTTATCAACTAAATTTGAATTGGCTCAGTTACATTTTTTTAATTAAATAAAAAACTATAACTCATAATATTGTGTCATCAACAAATTTTAAATGGACTTAATTGGCATCTTTTTCAATAATTTAAATAATCACTATTTTTCATATTTTTGAAAATAATTACATTTTTCCTAATCTAATTTTAATAATCATAATAATTAAAATATTCCTGAAATATTTCGACAAATTGTTATTTAATTAATCAAGTATTCACTATTTTGCGATTTTTCTAAATCAGAATTGGCAATTCAAATATAATTAAGATACAGAATATTAAAAAAAAGAAAAATATTTATAAATATTTCGAACTTTTTGCAATTCTTTTTTGTGAATGAATTGGAGTATTAATTATGATTGGCTATTTTTTAACAGGTCGGAAAGCAAGCACTGGAGAGTGGAGGCGGACCAATGCCATTTTATCAAAAATTATTGCTGGCCGGTTCGGCCGGTGCCGTCGGTGGTGTATTTGGTACACCCGGCGATCTCATAAACGTCCGAATGCAAAACGATATTAAACTGCCGGAGAAGCAAAGAAGAAAGTAAGCATTTTTTTCTTCTATGTATATTATTTTATTTATTTATTTATTTATTAATAAATAATATATTTATTATTATAAATTGTAAATTCGTGAATCGATGCTCTCCTGATTCGAGTCCTCTTTTTTTATTTCAGTTACAAACATGCTTTGGACGGTCTTATCCGTGTTAGCCGCGAGGAAGGCGTTATGAAGCTTTTTAACGGATGCTCGACCGCCACTGGTAGAGCAGTTCTTATGACTATCGGACAACTCAGTTTCTACGATCAGATCAAACAGTATCTCCTGCAATCTGGAAAATTTGATGATAATCTTGGGACCCACTTTGCTGCCAGTTTATCTGCTGTGAGAAGAAATCCTAAAATAACTAAAGAAATGGAATTTAAAAACGGAGATTATGCAAATTTATTAAATGCTTTTCAATACAATTTTTACTTTTTTTGTAAAAAGTAAATTATGCAAGTTTATCAAAAGCATTTCAATACAATTTTTTTTCTCTTTTCGTAAGAGAGTTTAAAGATGGTATAGAAAAATTATTTCAATTCAATTTAAAGAGAAAATTTTGCAAACTTTTAACTAACTTCTAAATAACTATTGAAAAAAGATTTTAACTGGATTTAAAGAGAAAATTATAAAAACTTATGAAACGCTTTTTAATAATATTTTTCTATTTTTGTAAGCAAACTTGAAAATTCTGTGAAAAAAAAAGATTTTAACTCGATTTAAAGATAAAATTATTCAAATCAATGAAACTCATTTTAATGGGATTTTTCTCTGTTCGTTCGAAAATCTGAAGATGCTAACCGAAGTATGATTTTAACTTGATCTTTATTAAAACTTTCGCAGGGCGCTATAGCAACGACCCTGACCCAACCACTTGACGTTTTAAAGACGCGAGCGATGAACGCAAAGCCTGGAGAATTTAAGGTAATTACATATATCCTAGAATCTTTAAATCACATATTTTTACATATTGTTTGATGTAAATTACTTTTTTTGTTGCAGAATATGTGGAAGCTTATTCTATATACTGCAA
The DNA here is from genome assembly GCA_964016905.1 of Perithous albicinctus. Classification (NCBI taxonomy): domain Eukaryota; kingdom Metazoa; phylum Arthropoda; class Insecta; order Hymenoptera; family Ichneumonidae; genus Perithous; species Perithous albicinctus. Next base: position 34,575,902 of record OZ024688.1, on the reverse strand, counting down.
AAATGGGTCCACTGGGATTTTTCAAGGTAAGTCTAAACTACATCTCTTCGCTATTTGCTATTTTTAGGCTCTCGCTGCTAAGCGCAAAAATAGAAAAACTTTCGGCTACTCTGATGAAAATATTCTTTGGATCATCATGAAAATGCCGATATTTCCAATATTCTCAAAACATAAATTAAAAAATATTTGTAACTAAATTATTAGGGATTGTTTCCCCTGCTAATTATTGTACTACTAATTTAATATTGCATTATTATAGATCCCCTACTAATTTAATATTGCATTATTATAGAAAAAGCTTGAAATTTGTTATTTTTTAAAAAATGATTTAAATTACTTTACATTCAAATTTTTGCCAATACCTGATTTTAACTCATTTTTTATCCTTTAATATTTTTTTCTATTATTAGTTTCCACAAAATTTAGTGAAAATTAAAGAAAATGACTCAAAAATTGAAAATACTACTAATTTCAAAGTAACAATTTAGCGTATATTGAATAGAAATATTTTTAAGATGTCTAATCGTCTTTTTTCTTTTTTTCCAGGGCTACGTTCCGGCTTTTGTGCGACTCGCACCGCACACAATCCTAACATTCGTATTCCTCGAGCAGCTGCGAGTGCACTTTGGCTTTATACCCGAAAAAAAGTCATTATGAGAGTAACGAATAACTTTTCCTAAAACAACAAAGTCCGTCTTGAGGTCAAGGACCAAAAATCTCGCTAAAGTTCAAACGTGAATTCGTAATATACCGTCTTCGATGTATATCGTGTAAATAGGTTCGAGAGAATTTGCGGAAATCAAGCATTCCATAAATGTCTTCGATTAGATCAATGACTTGTGTAAATGTTAATAATCGTCGTCAATCTTTGGCGACAATTAACGCGAGACAAGCTTAATTTTGTCACTGTTAAGGGAATACAGTCAATAAAAAAATGCTTTTCATAGAGTTATATTTTGTATTCCAATTAACAGATAAATATTAAATTTATCGATCTAAGAACTGAAACGAAGAATTTTTCTGTCAGTGTTAAAATCAATTTGTTTAATCAATTCTCTTGTAAACCAAGATTGAGCTTTTTCAACTTTGGTTTGAAAAAAAAAAACACTAACAGCAAAAATTCTTCGTTATAGTTCTTGAATGATAGATAAATTTAATTTTTATCGGTTGAGTGGAATAAAAAATATAACTCTTTGAAAATCATTTTTTTTTCTGGCTGATTCGGTCCCCTTAACTGCTAAGCACAAATTATTTTAATGCGGGACAGATTTTAGAGGACTTAAGGAGGGACTCCACCGGTTTCAGGCAAAAAAGATTTTTTTAGTAGTAAATAATTTTTTCAAATAACAATTAATATTTAAAAAATCCCATGTGAATAATTGTTGATAATGTGTTGAGCATGTAAAAAAATCACCAGATTCTAATAGAATAAATTGTAGGCTTTAAATAATTTGCCAATATAATTTTTCATAATATTTTCTATTTTTTTAAAAATAGCACGCCTATAATTTTTATTAAATGTTTAATATACGGGCCTAACATTTTTTTACATGATCAAAAAAATCTTACGAATAATCAATTACATGGGTTTTATTTTATGACACTCTTTTTAAAAATGAAAAAATACATAAAACATGTTTTTTGCCCGAAATTGTAGGAGTTAATATGATTCCTGAGGGCGCATTCCATTAAACAATATTTTTGTTATATAGTATATATGCATATAGGTCTCGTTGAAAGCAAAAAAAGAGTATAATTGAATTGTATTTGACGCACAAAATAATCAGCAGCTTGAGAATTGCAAGAAAACCCCAAAGTACAATTATCGAATTGAGAATATAGGAGAAAATGACAATTATATAAATATATATATAACAAAATATATATGTTCGGGTCTTCCGTAATTTTTTTTTGAAAATTCCATCGAAAATCTCATTAAAAAAAAATTCATCTTCCAATCTCGAGTAAATTTGGTAATTGTACCAAATTGCACATAATAATTGAAACAAATTAAGGACGCGCTAAACGCAATAAAAATAATTTTGTGTTTTATCCAATATTTATTTTTCTGTAATGCAATGTTTCATTGAGTTTTCAAAAAATTGTTGACATATATACCCTAATATATATATACAAATATATCAGAATATTATTTATCAGTACAAAAAAAAAATCAACGTACAAAAAGAAGCGAAATCATTCGATTCGTCATATCATTTTAAGCCGATTTTCGGTTATTTTTGTGTGTTTTTTTTTTAATTATTGCAACTGTTAAACAGGAATTATCGATGTTCGAGTGAATTGCGGACTGGATGTATAGTTTTGTTTTTCGTTGAAAATACGTTTATTAAATGTGGTGTAACATTCATTGCTTTGTATTGATTATTGCCGTTCTGCATTTATATTCCATTTTTTTTGCACGTATAAAGCAGAATCAATGATTATTTGAGCCAATATCGCGCGAATTCCCGTCGTGCGAATTTACAGATCTACGAGATCATTTCAGCGGAAGCCACACAGATTTTGGACGCGTGTATTTAGTGCATAATTTCTCTTCCAAAGTGTCGTTTTCGATCTCAGTGTCGATCCAGTATTTTTTTGGTGTTAAAAATTCCGGACAACGATCTGTGCATGTTACCGCGACTGAGCGAAGTTGCGAGAGATTTATCACAGCGCCTTTTAGATCGTCAAAAGACAATAGATTTATGACTCCTGGTGGGAAACCACAAGTCGAAAACATATCGCAGTATTTTTCAATTCCCGAGACGTCAGCGCTAGGCACGCCGTTTGCAACTATCACGACATTGCCTGTCACACAGGCGCATATTATTCTGTGAAATAGAGCCTCGCGAATTTCGCTCGCAATCACGATAACACCTTTCGGTTCTCTTGTCGTGACAATTTCCACCTGATTGTCGCGAATCCTCGTTGATGATGTATTGCACAGCGACGGGCATTCCGCCCAAACGCGAATTGATTGTGAGAGCTTCGAATCTCTAAAAAAAAAGAAGAAACATCGTTTTTTAAAAAATTTAATGTGTGCGTAGGATTTTTATTATTTTTTTAAAGTTCTTACCCAGTCGATTGGATTCTGTTCGCTAAACGGTAGAAACACTTTTGCCGTTGACTGAGCGGTAACGAACGCCACTTTTTGAAACCGCTCTCGGCCGATGCCACACATTTTTCAATGTCGTTTCTAGATTATTGAAAATTTTAGAACCATGAGAATCTGAAATATGTAGGCGTGGAGTAAAATAAAATTATTTCTAAGATGCGGAATTCACTTGAAGCTACGATCGGTGTGTTGTTGGAATAATTAAACAAATTATGAGTAGTATAGATATTGAAATATTAATGTAAACCGCAGGTTTGAAGTCGTAAAAAAATTGTTTCTTCATAGAGAAAACTTTGTTTTTGTGTATTTTTTCTTTTTATTAAGATTTTCATGTGAAAAAAAATAAATTCTCAAAAAAACTCATAGTCGATTTAAAAAAAATTCTTACAGTCAATTATTTATTGAAAAATATGATCTTTGGACCATTTCAAAGTTTCTCGTAAACTTTGTAAAATCTTTGTAAAAATTCGAAAATAATGAGGAAACAATGTGCAAAGTTCTACTTTTTTTGTTGTTGTATTTTCAACATAAAGACATGTTCACCGTGTCGCACTGGCTCGTAAAGTGCCATCGGCATCCTCCCAGTATTCCTCGTTCACAGGTTCTTTCCACATTCCGTCGTAAAACAGATCGACAGTCTTTTTGCCATCGACACGCTTTTGCAAGGCACTCGACAATACATGAGGAACTGAATTTACATTATGATGTTCAACGTCCGTCCACGGCAGTGAGACACCCGGCCCAATTTCCCCATAAGAATTAATCCAAGCGAGAAAAACTCTATCAGCGGAGTTGGCCATATTTTTCGCTGCAACAACATCTCCCGACCAAATTGACACAGCCTTAACGTAAACTTCTTTCCCAAGATACTGAAGAACCTCTTCTCTGTTGCGAAAACCATGAAGCATAGATTTTATCGAACGAGTGTCTTCCTTTATCTGCAGCTCGTCGATGAGCTTCACGAATTTGTCTTTTACCGGTTCTTGTACCCAAATTTTTTTCAAATACCAAAGCGGACGGTCGAGATAATCGGTCTTGCCGACTCGCTCGGATGTCAGAGTACCGATTGCCGAATCGAGATCTGCATCGGCCATTACAATCATCGCTGTATCTGCAATTTATCGTATAATTTTGTTAATTAATATTTGTGGCTAATTTGTCAATGTTTGGTGTTGTTTTTGAGCGAACTTACCGATGCTGCTCTGACCTCCTAGAATCACGCGAGGGCCAAAACTGTAAATTCCAAAATGCCTTATTATTATTTTATATTAACGATTTGATTTTCCGTTGGTGATATGAATCATAAAAATTCTTCAAAGAATTTCACATGAAATCCCAACACAATGATTTATTTTTCAAGAAGAAATTACAACTATTCAATAATACTGTTATTGAAAAAAAGAAAGTAACATAAAAGTTGATATTTTGTTTAAACAATCTCAAAATAAACTTTCTAGTTTAATGTTTATTTAACGTTCATTATAAAATACAATATGTACACATTGGAAAAATCTGAAAAAATTCTAAAAATCATGTTTTCATGATTTCAATCATGCTCATCATAAAGTTACTATTTTTTTCTTTGTTAATAAAAGGCCAGAAAAAAATAGAAAAAATTCGACGGCCCACTTCGGATCGCTTACCAAAAATTTGTATTTTCCAAAAAAAGTTTTACAGAATTTTTTCAGATCTTTAAAATGTGTCGTTCGATAATTTCTTTTAAAAAATCGTACTTAATTAAAAATGTGTAAAAATTTTTTCTTTTTTGAATTAATGCTTTTTAGAGTTGTCAATCATATTAAAATTTGCGGACTCAATTGAAAGAGACTTTGCTAATGAGTTTATCACTGATTGATTGGCGCAATGGTTTCTATATTTTATGGCAATATTAAGAAATTGTGAAAAATTCCTGCCTTATGTGTTTCAGATACAGCTGAATGTGGCTACTTTGAATAATAGTAGACAAAGTGTAGTAAACTGACGAAACTGCATTTTCTGGCCATGTTCCTCCATCTGTATTTATACAAAAATTCATTGTAAACAAAATAATGACTATTATTTAATCATATTGTTTAAAGATATTTTTATCAAAATATTATGACATGAAGTCACAATAGTAATTATTTATTATTATGAATATGCTTTCCCATTGAAATGGTACCAATTGCCTATTGTGTGGTAAACAATCTGTTAATTACTGTCTAAAATTCTTACCAATGTTGACCTGTTGCCACAGCTTATTCTGTGATATCAGTGTAGCGTAGTATCTTGAAAAGCTTATCAAAAGATCAATATCCTTAGCTGGTGTTTCTATAGCTATTGGCACCCTCTTGGCAAATATACCGTTCAATGCAGACCTGTCCTTCTCAACCATATCAGCAATTTCAAAGAGCCTAGACAAGAGAATTATAGTATTAAAGGAAAATAAGAGACTTTGGGAGAATAATTTAATACTGCATTTGGACAAAAATTTAATATAGTCTTTAAACAATAATTTAAACAATAATTTAATGCTGCATTTGAACAATAATTTAATATTGTTTTTGGAGAATAATTTAATATACTGCGTTTGGACAACAGTAAAATACACAGAATTCAGAAAAGGCATAAGTACCTCTTTACCAGTTCACTGTCATCATTGAAAGTGATACTTTTGTCCTGGCAAATATCGTGCCGCTTCACCAGATCAGCTATAGCCTGCATAAAACATAAAAAATGATATGGAAGTAATTTAAAAAAATTGAATACTTTTTTTTATCTTAAACATAAGCAGTATCTTTTCAATTTGGCATTAAGAGGCATTTTTATTTACATTAGGTAGGATTTACACAATAAGGGTATCAAATATTTTTACCAACAATTTCAAGAAAACTTTAATACATTAATAAAAAGGACATTAATTTCAACTCTATTTTTCCAAAGAAAAATCATATTTGTTGCCTCTCTAAAATATCAATATTTTTCACAATTCTGCACATTGAGTATAAATAAAAAAAAAAGTAAAGTATAATAAATAACAAAAAAAATGAAATTGTCAAATAATAAAAACACCTCAAGCATTTTTTGGTCAAAATATAAATACTCCCAAAGATTTTAGAGGACTTTGTTGTTGACGGAGAATAAAATTAAAGAGAGTCATTCAAAGCTGCAGGCCAGCAGAGGAGAAATATTAAAATACAGCAAAATTATTATTATTTTTTTTCTAATTATTAACACTTTAATAAAAACGTCAATTAACATATTTTCAACAACCAAATAACAATAATGATACTAAACACTAAATTGCCCAAAAAATAATCAGAAAATATTTTATTCTTCGATATTTGTTGTAAAAATGAGCAAGTTCGTGCTAATCAGGTGTCAAATTTTCTCGTTATCAATACGAACTTTGATTTGTAAAATAATCCAAGATTCGAGAGTGTATTTCGAGGAAATTTCGCGAGTCAAAAACATATTGTGGATTATTTTGTTTGTTGTTTTAAAAATGGCGTTATAGCTGTCGGTGAGCGCGGAGAGTCTATAGATTTTTGTTAAATCTTATTTATAGAACTAACCTGATTTATGCTTATCTCTGATACCTCGTTGTATGCCATGTTTTCGAATAATTCGTGAATCTCGTTTCCTCTTGTGTGCGGCATCGTTTCAATTGGTTTAGAGATGCACAAACATGCACTCCTCAGAGAATGGGTACACGGAGTTGCACCTCTATGGATGGGTATGTGTAATATATATATATATATGGCTCGACCTTAGGAGGGAGGTCGATAGCCCTACTGAACCCGCGACCGGCTTCGCTCATTCTGCTGGAATCGTACTCTAAACACTGGCAAATGTACTTACTCTCCACAGCTCCAGCGTATGTAGATATATGGGGCAATCCATATCATTTAAACCTGGTTCAGATCCTCGATGTCTCGAATTTTGTCCATAATTTTTTATATCATTGTTCCAACTCTAAAAAGCACTCTCATATTTTTTTTTTAGATCTTTTTTTCTTTTGACTTAGTTATGGATTTTTCAAAACTAACGTATTTTTTGGTGATCGGAATTGAAAAAGTTGGAAAAATTGTGGGAAATTGAAAAAAAATTTAAGCCTGGACCCACAATGAGCCGGCGTTGGCTTCTATATATTTTTTTCAGGCTCTTTCCGAAAATAATTATTTAAGAAAATTAGTAGATAATTGATAAACAGATTAATTCGCTGTGGGCTGCTGCTCGAACATTTTTATATATAACACAGGATTTTTGAGAATTTTTTTTTCAAAATTTTCAGAAGCCATTTTGTTTTTTTTTATTAGAAAATCGCTTCTAAACATTTTGAAAAAAAATCACAAAAATCCCGTGTTATATATTTACTTATGAACTTATATCTTACCAACGTAATAAATTAAGCAAGAATACAAAGATTATGTTTTATAACTAAAAATGTTTGCGGTATCATATATGAAAAGACTGAAAGTTTAAAAGCGTTTTTTTTAACTTAAGAATCTTTACGAACTTTAAGGAATTTTCGATCTCAATAATTAAATAACATGTTTTTTTTAGTTGAAATATTTTTTAAATTGTTGGCTCTTTTGATATTTTGGTAACCAAGAGATAAGATTTTTTCTTTCAAGTTCAGGAATTTAAAAAATGTCAGAGATTTCGTTTTTTTTTTAACTGAAAATGTTCATTACGTTTGTAAAAAGTAATATCTGTAATTATAGTACTGGAAGCAAATAGCGATAAGAAAATTATTGTTTTCATTCTAATTTCTAATATTTAAAAAATTTCGACATTTTTACATGAAACAAACATTACTGGATGTTATCAAACAATATTCCTAGTTATCAGTAAATCAAGGCAATTTCTTTTTAAATTTTACATTATTTTGCTTTATACTTGAATATCTCTGGAAATAATCGATAAAGTGCTTTAAAATTTTGCAAAGATTTTAAGGACGCACTAAACATACATTTTCAAAAAAGTTTGATTTGTTTATAATTATAGTTCTTTGAGACGAGTTATTTAAAAAAAAAAAAAAAAAAAATTCTTTTTAATTAGCTATAGAACATTTATCAGACAAAAAAGTGTGTTTTACTTATTTTATCGTTTAAGTAGAACGTATAAAAAATTTCATGAAATTAATTATTCGTAACGGTTTTTTGAATATGTAAAAAAGAAAAAAAAGTAACTCCAACAATCTTTCTATTCCGAGCTAAAAACTTTTTTACGTGACTAAAACATCGCTACAAATAATCATGATATTTTTTTCTACTTTTTAACACTCAAAAATACACGCTATTTTGCCTGAAATCGAAAAATGGGTGCTTTTGATTTTCAGATCAAAAATATATATTTATACAGTTGGTATTTTCATTTAAACAAAAAAGTATTTAAAATAAACGTGTCGTAAATTTTACCGGCACACCTCAAATTTAGCTAATCAAATAGACAATAGACAAAATAAAAATGAAAAAAAAAAAAAAAACCAATTTCATCAATTAGTACATTATTCCGAGGCAAAGATAACTCGTTATCTTGTTTATTGAAAACCAATCCATCATCGTGTCGCTTCGTAATCTATGTGTAGAACGTATCAAAAAGGTGGCAATGATTATGCTACGCCTATAAAAAAAAGTGTATATATGCGTTTAAACAATTTCCATGCTTATTTTTCTTTTTTTTTTTGGTGTTATATATATCGGTGGACGAGTGCTAAATGATTATCAATTATCACGCATACAAGTCCCCGCGATTTAGAACTGTTAAGTATTAAGGGGGATTTTTTTTTTTTATAAATTCGATTTCTACGACATCGCAGAGACGATATTAAACGTCGGATCAAACACAATACCAATCAACAGGTCACGATCGTCGAGATGAACGATCCTGCGACTAAATCGTGCGGTGCAAATAACGCACATAACGGGAGGGAGCTATAGTATATATATGTGTGTATGTATATATATATATATATATATAACATTTTACGGGCGATTAGTTACATTATCCGACAGTAACAATCCAATGGTGCAACGCGAACGATCGCAGTTGAGCCTATACGCGTAACCGCGTTAACTTTCGCGTCGGTAACTTCATCCAATGCTTCTGTGTACTATGCAACCGGGTCTTCGTCCGGTAGGTCTAAAATCTCGCCGACGAATTCCGTGACGTTGGTGTCTTTTTTAGCGTGCTCGGTGATGAATCCGAGCTCGAGGAGCTGACTGTAGTTTGGTCGGGCCGTGAAGTCTTTCATCAAGCTGAATTTTTTTTTTTTTTAATAAATTAAATAAATTAAATAAATTAAATAAATTAAATAAATTATTTGTTTTGTGATGAAAATATTTCTCTCAGAAAACTTCAGTTTTCTTCGAAAAAAAGGCCACTTTCGTCCCGCAAAATTGCAACGAAAAGCGCCGCTTTTCATGCACGAGTTACAAAAATGCATTTTGTTTCTAAAGCATTGGTATGAATTAAAAAAAAAAAAATTTCATGCTGTTATTTAGATTTTTACAGCAAAAATTCTTACCACTTGGTGATAAAGTCCTCGAAAGCTGGAGAAAATTTTCCAGCTGGTAATTTTGGTGGATCGTCCTTGACAACCTGTTTCAATTGTTCGAACGGTGTTCCCCACGATTCATAAGGAAATTTGCCTGTCGCAAGCTCAACGAGGGATATCCCGAGGGACCAGACATCCGATCGGATGTCGTACTGTGACGGGTTCCCCGAAGGATCTATCCTTTCTGGCTAAAAGAAAGACGATGAAGGAGAACGAAAACGATGTAGCAGTCGTATAAATTTGAAGATTATACAGAATATAGAGGTACTATGTATGTTTTTTTTACGTACAGCCATGTAGGGCTTGCAGCCGGCATCGATCGTCTTCGCAACCGAATCGACCAGGTAACCCGATATACCGAAATCGCATATCTTCACCTCACCCTTTCTATTTATCAATATATTACTAGGCTTTACATCCCTGTGTATCACCCTGAGCTGGGAGTACAAATAGTGCAATGCACTGACTACCTAGAAATACGAATTAACAAAATTTAATCAATTCCTGATTATTACAAAATACAGAAAAATCGTTTTCACACGGAAAGGAATTGTGGTTTGCCAAATATTCAATGGAAATCGTCATTTTTTAAAAATTGTTTGTGGACTAACAATTGATAGTTTGATATATTAATTAATTTTGATTTCTCATAGAGGAAGCTTTGTTCTCATGAAAAAAAAAAAAATTTCAAATTTCTTCGTTCTAGGCAAGTTTACACGAAAAATGCATTTAAATCGACGTGCAATCGTATACTCGAACGAGAAGTAGCTAAAGATCGAAATCGAGAAAACGACTTATCTAGTTGCTGAAACAATCTCAGGTAAATTCTTTAATAACTGAATGTTTTTTGGTATTTAATTTCGACAAGATCGCTAAAGCGTTTCGGATTTTAAGCGATTTTTGATTTTTCAAAAAATGTTGGTTTCCTCTCTAGTTTCCGCAAAAGTTTTGTATGTAATAAAAATATTTCGCAACGGTGTTTATTACGTTGCGTAGTCGCGTGTAACATATTTTTTTTTTTAGATACTACATTTTTTTTACAAAGCTTTTCCTATGAGGAAGCTAAAATAGATAAACACAGGTTTGTAAAAATTCAAAAATAATGATGAAGCAATGTGCAAAGTTCGATTTTGCAGTCTTTTTTAAAATACAAAAATAGAACGATTAGCATTAATAGTTGACAAGACCTACCACGATTATTTCCTGTGAAATTAAAGCACGATCGACGGGAATTTGCTTACCGCAAACGCAATTTTTCCCAAAATATCCTCGGGTATAGAGCGCCCGTGTTTATACGCCCTCGCGTAAAATTTGTCTAGACTCATGTCCATTACTTCCATGCATATCCAGACGTCGCCCTCTCTGAACAAAGCTCCGTAAAATTGTACTGTATAAGGACACGCGGAACTACGCATTGATATATCCAGATCCATCAAGAGACGTTTCTGCTCCTGTGTATTTACCGTTGCTGTAATTCTCTGCGAAAATTCAAGCTCATTTAAATACATGTCCTTTTAATTTAACTTCTAAATTTTCTAAAATCATTTCGACAAATTTTATTGTATACAAAATGAATTGCATGTAGGAACTGAAATAAAAGTTGCATTTTATTAGAATTTAACTGTTTTAACATTTTTTAAAATCAACGGAATTGCAGATACTTAAATCACTGATTTTGAATAATGATAATGCCAAAAAGTTATTAATAAAATAGTAGAAAAAGAGCTTAATCATTTTAATAAGGAAACTTTTTTTTAAAAAAGAAAATGATTTTGAGAATTTTATGTCAGGATGCTTAAAATTGTCCTAAACATCCAAAAATTTGATTTTATCAAAGGTATAAATTTGCAATTTTGTACTTTTTGGCTTGTTTTTTTTATATGAAATAGATCTTTAATTTTGCTGAATGATTTTTTTTTACAAAAGGATCTGAATTAAAATAAATATATAATTATTTATAATAAAAGTTTCTTAAATTCACCAATTTTTTCAGGCTCCTATTCATGTCTCCTTTAAAAAACAATTTTCTCACCTTTACAGCCATAATTGTTCCACTCTGTTTGTGACGCATCTTGTCGACTATTCCATAAGCACCTCTTCCAAGAACACAAAGGGTCTCCAAATCATCTGCCTCAACGACAAATGTCTTCTCGTCTATCGTTATCGTTGTTCTCTTGTCCAAATTTCTCGGCGGAGTTCTGCAACGAATACTCATTTGCATCTATTGTTGCTCTTTGTACAATTTCCAATATTTCAGACACACCAATTTTGATCTTTTAACTTTTTTTTTTAAAGCTAGTCCTTGCGGAAGTCAAGTCAATCGGATACTAAGATTCAAAAAAATTTAAGGGGATGCTGGAGTACATTTTTTTACCGAGTATGGTCGGTCAAAATAGGCAATTTTGTACTTTAAACTATTCATCGTTAAGAGCCTGTAAAGTATTTCAGTCGGTAAACAAAACTGCAATCAACTTTTTTCGCCAGTTTTAGCTTATAGAATAAAAATAAAAGAAAGAAAAGTTGATTACAGTTTATATTGTTTTAAAACGATGTGAAGTTTCTCGATTGGTAACAAAATCTTTTGAATGAAAGATGAAAAAGTCGCCCTCTTTCTAACAATTATGTAGGGTGAATTTCTCATCTTGTATTTTTAAAAATCAATTATGACGAAAAAATTCGGGATCGCATGTTCTATCTCTCTCACAGTAATTGAAGTTTCACATCACCTTAAAGAGGGAACTAGCACAAACTAAGGTGAATCTGGTTTAAAGAGTTCCTATTTAATGTCGAAAAAATGATATAATAATAAATTAACAGAAATTAATTCAATTTACACCAATAAAACCACAGGCATGTTTTTAATGCATTTTTTGTGAAATCAAAAATTGTAATTTTGATTTTTTCTTAAGGAGTAACATTTCATTTTATTTCTGGATACTCTATGAATTTACAGAAAAATATTTGACAATATTCATAATTTACAAATTAAAGTCATTTGTTTATGGAAAAGAACACAAAGCTACAACGTTAAAACTTTTATACTCATCAAGAAGGAAAACAAAGAAAAATTGCTCTGTGACTTTGAGGAATAAGTTTAAAAAAACAAAATCAGAAAGTTGCAAAAAATGGAATTTGATTTCACAAGAACTGCATGAAAATATGCTAGTGAATTTATCAGCGGAATCTGAGTTATTCTTTTGCAAATTTTTGTTATACATTTGTACATCAAGTGAAACCTCTTGAAACCAGATCTATATTAGTTCACGATAGTTTTACCTTCAAAACACGCACAATTTTCTAATCCTGGTATTTGAATCGTTTAACTGTAACCGCAAGGACTGCCGTTAAATCAGTGAAACAATTTTTATGTCGTCAAGTCTAAAAGTGTAATTAAAAATACAAAAAAAATTCTTACACAGGCGCAGGTGATTCCTCAGAAACTTGAAGTTTCAGATTTCTCTTTCCTTTGCGCAGAGCCATGACACTGGTCTTCTCAATACAGAGAGAGAGAGAGAGCCCTTTGACGGTTGCAAAATATTATCTCAATTGCATCTCACATTCGAGAGGATTCGACGAGTGAGGTGAAGAAACCTGCGGAACAATAACAATTCTCATCACTCTGTGTACAAACACGAAAAGCATCTTTCGGTTGTACAACGAAACACGTATAACCTCGAAGGTTATCCGGATAACCGAATTAGCGAATAATCTGCACGAAAAAAAAATACCGATAGTTCGATGATCTTATCTATCGGCTTGTCGAGAATCCAACGACGATACAACGAGAAATAGGAGACTCTTGCTTTTTAAACAAAACATTACCTTACCTCGCATACGTAAAGATAAAGTTCCAAAATCCGTTGCCCATATATGAAGCTTTAATCCAACTTGAACTACTGCATGAAGTTGGCCGTAAGTGTAATTTACGAAGTTTACGACACTGCGCAAATCCGGTTTGGAAATTCGATTGAAATTTCAACGGATTTCACCTTCAATTGTGAATTAAAAATGAACTTTAATAGGATTTTTGATTTTTTTTTTTAAATATTGATTGGTTTTTGAATGGCGGTGCACTTTTTTCTAAATCAATTTTGAGATTTCTGAGAATTGCTTTTTATTGAAAGTCCAGGGAGTTTTTTTGTCGTGAATGCCGCAATTGAATGTCTGCGCACTTCAGACCGCTGACTGACAATTCGATTCCAATGGCGCGTAAATGAAAAAATTAATTCGGATAATATTTTATAGCACTTTGTAACATGAGATTTTTTTTAACAAATCAACGATACTGAAAATATCAAAATGCAGATTTTGAATGACAATAATGCAAAAAAGTATTAATAAACAATTGATCGAAAAGAGATAGTTTAATTTTTTTTTGTCACACGGAATTAATTCGTTGTTTTTTCCCAAATATATTCGTTTTTTTTTTTAAGAATTTCATTTTTTTGTTTATATTTTTCCATATATTTTTAGATTTTTATGAAAAAACGAGCATTTAGATTGATTTCTTTTTTTTAGAGAGTTGCAGAGTACGCAACTCTCTAAAATCAGAACTTTTCTCTATAGATTTTACTCGAATTCAATATCAATCGTCCATAACAATAATAACAACAATATCATTTTTTCTTTATATTTAACAGACCTAAAAGCAGATCTAAAAGTAAATCAAATCGCTATAAAAATATAGTTCTAGAAGTTCTTGTCCATTTTAAACATATAATATCATTGAAAAGGCGAAAAAAAAACCTGAGATCGAACATTTTTATAAAAAATTATAAATAGTTTATTATTGAAATTCTAGGGAATTTCGGAAAAGTTATTCTTGATCTCACTTTATATTCGAAAATCGCCCACTTCACGCGTTAGTCTGACACTTCGTATTTTATTATTGCAATGACACACGAGATTCAAATAATGCTAATGCAAAACAAATCTACTGTAATGTCCCTAAAATCATGAAAATCGTTTGTGAAATTTCGATTTTAAATTCGCGAGTTCTGTGGATGAAATAATTGTCGAAATTCGTGGATCGCTCTTCGGGGTGAGTACCGAGAAAGGGATTTGTTTATATTGATTTTAACATCATGAATAATATTTAATTTACTGTTTATGACAAAATTACCGTGTTTTAGCATCATTTTGACGAATTATCATTGTGAAAACGTGAAAAAAAACGAGTCTATCAGGATGTGGGACACTGGACTTGGTACCGTTATACTTCCAACGGTATCTACAATGATTATTTTTGTAATAACCATAAATCTTGTCAGATATTTGATGGGTGATCAGCATCTGCATATCAGAGACAATTCCAAGGAACACAATTGGACGACAATCACTGGAAACTGTAAGGTATAGCTTTTTGTTTTATTGATCTTATCGATAAACAGTTATGCAATTATAAGTATCGCCAGATTCTGTACATGACATGTTTCAAATATTAGTCCTTCCAGGTTCATAGAGATACATATTTCTGGGCCCCCTGCATCCCTTTAACCCTGCGCTATTTTTGTTTTCTTTCCAAAAGTTTATGGTAATATTTTTGCAGGGTTTTTGTATATGGGATATTTTTGCAGGATTTTTACGTATGGGATATTTTTGCAGGATTTTTATATATGGGATATTTTTTCAGGATTTTTACATATTGGATATCTTTGCAGGATTTTTACATATGGGATATTTTGTCAGGATTTTTACCTATGGGATATTTTTGCAGAATTTTTGTGTATGGAATATTTCTGGAGAATTTTTACATATGGGATATTTTTGCTGAATTTTTACATATGGGATATTTTTGCAGGATTTTTGTAGGATTTTTACATATGGGATCAGAAATTGGGTCACTCAAATTTCTACCAGATATATATTATTTTTGTATTTTGTATAATTTATAAGATGGTTAAGAGATATTTGAATGCTTTAAGGAAGATTTCTTATTTGTATTTTTTTATCTTAGGCATTCTACTGCAGTATCTGCGAGACTCTGCTTCTGAACATGAACGGTGTGCTTTGCGACTCTTGCGGTGTATGCGCCGATCGTGCTTGCATAAAAATAGCGGACAAGAAGTTAAAATGCAAAGCTATAACATTGTCCAACAACGAATCAATGAAGCACCAGTGGACCAGAGGTCTCTTATTATCGTCCACTTATAGTTTATTAGTATGTGTTTTTGCAATGGCTTCTCAAAGCTACAATGAAAAGAAAAAAAACGAGATTTTTGTTTTACTCCCTACGAAAGAAAAAGCCGAGAATTCTGAAATTTCTGTCATCTAGGCAATCTTCCTGCGCTCGCAACATGCGATGTTTGCGACGAGGAATGCAACACCGAACTGGGACTCGTTGATTATTGCTGCTGCTGGTGTCAGCGCTGTGTTCACGAAATTTGCAAAGCCGTAATTTCCGTGGCAAGTAAAATATTTAATCTTGAAAAGCAACTTTAATAATATATTAAAATGGAAAAAAATTGTTTTCTTAAAGTAAATAAACAGAGAGTCATTTTTTTAAATTAAAACATTTGTTTTTTTTTTAGGAATGCGACTTCGGGGAATTTAAATTGATGATTATTCCACCGGGAAGTCTGGAAGTGGTGAACAAACGTAGTACAATGAGACGGCGATTGCGGCTTCGTTCGATAGTGCCGCCTATTTGGCCCAATTGGAAGCCTCTGATCGTCGTTGGTAAAAAAAAAGAAAAAAATTACGAAAATCTTGCGAAAGTCGAGTTCAAAATAAAAATGCAACATTGTTCTTTCGTATTAATTTCAACCTTTCGCAAATCTTTTTCTATGAGAAATTATGTTTATTGTTGAAAATCTCCTGTTTTTTTTTAAATTGTAGCGAATAAGAAATCGGGTAACAACGATGGTGCGACGATACTTTCGATGTTTCGTCGTCTGTTGAATCCGGCCCAGGTGGTCGATCTTTCGGAGCGCGATCCAGTTGCTGCGTTGGAATGGTGTCGTTTGCTTGGTGAAAATCCTTGCAACGTTCTCGTCGCCGGCGGCGATGGAACAATCGCTTGGCTTTTAAACGCGATTCACAAACTTCGACTGAAGGTAATTCTGATTTTAGACTAAACACCGGACAAATATTTGCGTTTGTGATTGTATAATTTTTGCAACTATTTGGCGAAAAAAAGCCTGTTCCAGCAGTAGCGATATTGCCTCTCGGAACTGGAAATGATTTGTCTCGGGTTCTCGGCTGGGGAAAAGGACACAGCTCTGATCTCGAGGCTTCCGAGATTTTACATCGTATTCAGACAGCCAGGATAGTAAAACTTGACCGGTAAACATTTTTTTTACATTTTAAGGGAGAATTTTTTTTTATATTTTAAAGAGGTTTGCCTATTATTCGAAATTAAACTTTAGACTTTAATTTTTTTTAATGATTTAACTGTAAAATGTAAGCAATATTAATGGTACATTTTTATTGTAATACTATTTAAAAAATGTCAATATGAACCGATTTTGAGAATTAACACGGTCAATTTTGGACTTCGGAAATTGGCATGAAAATTCAAGAAAATAAAAAATGTAGATTTTATCGTACTACTCATTTCACAAAAATGAACAGGAATACAATTTTTATCTATTTCAAAATTTTATTTTTCAGTGGGATTTTTCCCTTTTACAATAAAATAATGAAATTCTATACAAGATATCTACCGAAAAGAAGGACTTACTTTAAATTTATATAAAATATTTATAAAATATATTCGTTCAATTCTCATGATAGAATTACATTTATTTACGTCGCATTTTTAACTCACAAATAATAGATGAACCTTCTTGAATAAATGGTGAAACTTTTGGCTAATTAAGTATTATTATTTATTATTAGATGGGCAGTGACAGTTAAGCCCGATACGAGAAGTTTGGGCTTCAGAGCGTCACAGCAGCGAGTTTTCATGTACAATTATATGAGCATCGGTGTCGATGCTCAAGTCACTCTGAGCTTTCATCGTACCAGGGAAAGTCGTTTTTATCTTTTCAGTCACCGAATATTCAACAAGGTAAAAATAACTTTAGTAAAAAAAATTGTAAAACCCGTTTCATGAGTTCTCGAATGA
This sequence comes from Perithous albicinctus, assembly GCA_964016905.1. NCBI lineage: Eukaryota > Metazoa > Arthropoda > Insecta > Hymenoptera > Ichneumonidae > Perithous > Perithous albicinctus. The sequence continues at coordinate 34,558,178 of OZ024688.1, read as the reverse complement.
AAATTCTTAGTTATATGATTTTTTAAAAATACAGTTACTCTATCTGGGTTTTGGCACCCAACAAGTCGTTGAGAGGGAGTGCAAAGATCTCGACAAAAGAATCGAGGTTTATTTGGATGGTAAACAAATGGCACTTCCCTCGATCGAGAGTATCGTTATTCTGAACATTCCATTCTGGGGAGCTGGAGTCAGGCTTTGGGATATGGGTCTTGAAGGTAATTACTGTATTTTGTTTTTGCTTTAAGGAATTAGTCTTTCACACGAAAAAAAATATGGGTTTGGAATTTTTTTTCTAAAAATTCGACTGCGAAGAATTCGAAACGAAAATCCTGTTTATATTTAATTAAATTTTCATAAATTAAAAAATAGAAAAATGTATGTTTCTATTATAGATTAACAGTAATAGAAATCGTTTATAATATATTTATTTTTGTTAAAGCATTTTAATTTTAGAAAAAGAACTTCTTCTAAAATATCTGTGCGTAAAAAAATGTATTTAAGTTGCTAAGGAATTTTTAAGAAAATTAATTAAATCAAAACAATAACTAAATCAAAGCATGAAAAAAAGTTTTATCTGGCGCTACCAAATTCGAATGAAAAAATTCAAAGATTGAGGAGTTCCAATTTTTTTAGCGCATTTTAGGATTGTTTCCGCATTTGCTATTTTTTAGAACAACGAAAACATGTATATAATTAAAAATCAAGACAAAAAATTTCGATAATTAGGAATAAAATTGCAAATATTTTCATCAGGCACTGAAGGAGTCGGAATGCAAAGTATAAACGACGGAAAATTGGAGGTCGTGGCGATTTATTCGTCATTTCACATCGCCCAATTACAAGTGGGACTGTCGCAGCCTCATCGACTGGGTCAAGCTCAAACCGTCAAGGTAATAATCCTTAAAAACCCTTCAATTTCCACATGAAAAATGTGGAAAATACAAAAATCGAAATCTAATTTTTTTTAGGTAAAGCTTTTGGATTCATGCGCTGTGCAAATAGACGGAGAGCCTTGGTACCAGAATCCGTGTGAATTTGTAATCACGCACTGCAATCAGGCTTCGATGCTGATGTGCGTGAAATGATTCGTGCTTGCCACAAAACTTTTAGCGACAACGAATCTCCTTGCACGATCTGAAAAGAACAAAGTATTTCGTACTCCCGTGACGCGCTACTCAGGGGAAACATTCCTCGCCGCAAATGCCGCGTCATTTACTTAATGTTTGTGAAGACGAATTAATTACTAGTCACTGAACTCATTCCAAAAGGTGACCCTCGTCATCGCGTTTTATTTAATATTCGAAAAAAAAAAACAAAAACAATTTTTAAACGTCGTTGGGCTGAAATTATATATACATATATATATGTCGAAAGGCTATACTTTGTTACTGAAGTTTCTTCGTGTACAATCGTGAATAAAAAAATACTTAAATAGCCAAATACGTTAGCATTAAATACGTAGAATAAGCATTTTTTTTGCTTAAAATTTGTTCGTAATTCTAGTACATTGCTAACTACCATATCTTTTTACATCTGGAGTGCTGGCGCATTCTAAAACGTCAGCAATTCAGTTCAGCAAACAATTCTATCGAACTTATTTTAGATTTTTCGGAGTTGATTGATGTTTCCGCGATGAAAACATTTTTCAGAACATCTCAGATATTCTCAGTTTTTTCAAAATTTACGGGAATTTCTTAGATCTTTTTTTTAGAAATTGTTTTTGAATTTTGATCACAGTTTCACAGAGTTCACAGATATCATCACAGTTTCATAAAATATTGACAATGGAGGATTTTTTAAAAGTAAAAACTGGTCTATTTAGGTTGAACCGGCGGTGAAAATATGTAGGTTGTGTAGTCGGTAACGTAGAATCTGCATTACCGACTACAGAACCTAAATAAAAATGAAGAACTGTCAAATGTAGAATTGTGATACGTAGTTCACCGAAACTCATCGATCTATATTTGATAAAATATACGAAAAGAAATTTAAGCTCATCAATCCATTTAAATAGTGACTACTAATTTTATGATGTGTTAACATCGTTAGTTTCATTTTGATAAAAGAACAAAAAATATCCCAACAAATGGAAGAAACTATTATTTTCCAAATATTTTGACGGATTTCATATTACACAATCGCTTTTTTTTTTTCCAACAAACTTCAAGTATCTCAGTCTATTAAAAAAACTCGTCTGACAAAACCACGAATGAACGGCACTTGTTTTTTTTTTACTTAAAAAAATTCTAAATATCACGAACCCCCGGAAAAAAAAATCATGACAGAACGAGAAATCCGTGTTTTCGTCTTTCTTTTAACATCCTGGGTGATTCACGAAGCGATCAGAGTGATGGAACGCCTGCAGTAGAAAAAAAAATGCGTAGGATTAACGCTAAGGTCAGATTTATAATTCGTGAATCGCTACTTTTCGGTTCGACGATTCATGAAAAAAGTATAACCCACACAAACGTCTAGACGAAAAGAATAATTTATTTATTGCGACATAAAGATTTAACGAGTTGGTCGACAATTATATTTTCACGAACGCTTCGACAAATATTCAATCACTATATAATCCTAATCGTCGATGTTATTCGTAGAATCAATAATCTCTCTCGCAGCTTCAGTTCAGTTTTCATAAAATAATACAATTGGCAGGACTATAAATTACAAACATGATTTATAAACTTTTAAACTTGATATTCTCGGTTCTTACAGCTTCTCTCATCACTCAAAATAGATTTCCCATTGAAAAACCTCGCGGAGATTACTTTCACCGAATCCCCGAGATTCTTGAATGTTTAATCGTTTTATCGCGTGACTACGCTGTATTTAAAGTCGCCTTTTGCCTTCGCTTCACTTCGACCCTCGTTCGACCCATTTCTCTCAATACTAGCTTATATAGCTTACGATTTAAAAGAAGAAAAAAAAATTCATCCGCACTGCAAATCAGTGAATCGCCACGAGCTCTTAATAAAAAATCTTAACAAGTACGCTCGAATAATTATAAAATCATTATCACTCGTAACGTGTTTTGTGTTTTCTCGCTAAAATGAATCCACCTTCTGGCCCATATTTTTATTTATTTTATTTAAACTTGACTATCTTTTAGCACTTCCGCAAAAACGTCACAACATTTTTTACTTCTATTTTTCTTTTTCACTGATTAACATGGAAATTAATGTTTTTTCAGTTTTTACTCGTTCAAATCTTCAGAGGTTTAGGAAAAAGATGAGAAAATTAAATCAAATCGTATTTCAAAACGGTATTACAATCGAAAATTTTTCGCGCATCCAAAAAAAAAAGTAACTAATTTTGAAAAAAAAAATATATATATATCTTTAGTAAAAAAAAACACGAAATTCTGAAAAAAATATTTCTTTTTTTTTTTAAAGCTCGAAAAATTTCAGATGAAAATACCATGAAAAAAAGTTGATTTGATTTAATTTCAATAAAAACTTAAAAACTAATTTTCTTCTAGACCAGTGAAAAAAAAAAGAACTCCATAAATTTGTCGTGATTCTTTCTTTGGATTAGTTTTAAAACGAAGTCAAGTTTAAATAAAATAAAGAAAAATTAGCCAGAGAGTGGGTTCACTTTAGCGAGAATACAGTGTATTATTATGTAAAAGCAAAAGGAGCGAGTCGATATATGTGAAACGAATCGAAAATGATGTATGAATTAGTCTGGCTCACCTACTTTTTTTTTCTCGGACCTCTCATGGGCCTCACAAAATCCATCACGCCAACTCTGTGAGACTCAAAAAAGAAAAAAAAAAGAGATATATAATGATGTCTCGCCTACGTCCGCTTAAGTAACGTTGATTTATTTTTATGGAGCGGATACGAGTTACAGCATCCATTGAAGCGTGGCACGGAGGCTTGTGAGTTATGACGATTGACTGATTGTTTGTATTGCAATTATAATATATATATATATATTTTTTTTTTTCAGGATTGGGATGCTAGAAGGTCTCCTTTCGAAAATTAAAGCCAAATTGATCGCATTTGTAGCGGAGAATTTTGCCGAGCTGGGGTGGTCCACAGTAGAAAACCGTGACCTTTCCCTTCTTCCGGTCCTGAAGCTGCTTGAAGACCTTGTCCCAGTTTGGCCTTCCGGCGTTCGTCCTAGTCTTCAGGCCTGTTATGAGATCTCTCTTTTCCTGTAACAACCGCAGCGAATTGCGTGATATATCGGATTAACGCTTTACTGGGGGATTGCGTGAGGTAGATTTAACACCCAGTGTGCTCTTTTTGACTCATCGACAATACCTTCAGGCAGTTTAAAATACTCGATGAGTGGGTGAGTGAAGAAACTGAGAAGAAACTTTACAGAGGGGAAGAAAATGTGGTATCTATTTTACATTTCAATTGCTAGTAATTAAGGAAGACTAGATTATAATTTTAAAAACTTCATAAAGTACTTGGAATTTGTTGCAATTCTGTTTATTGCATTGATGTTAGAAGGAAATATATTTTTTTAAATATATTTTTGTAGAATTTTGATTTCAATCAAATTCTTAACACTTTAGCTTTAATGTAAATTCTGTTATTTTAGTAATTTTATTGAATTAGTGTCAGGAAAACATTAACATTAAAGTTTTCCTGACATTTTTATTTTATTTAATTTATTAAATTAATTAGAAGGTTTAGCTAATGTTTGTTTAAGCTTCAAGTATTTTTTTGTAAATAATTTGCATTTTATTTACATATAAATCTGTTTCCCAGTTATATCAAGAAATGACGGCTGTGAAAATAACAAGAAAAAAAAGAAGAATGTCATCTTCACCTTTTCGTGCAAGAGATCCATGGCGAGTTGTAGACCTACGGCCTTCATGTCATTCTTTTGAAGAGCGCTCGTAATGTACATATGCATCTCGAGAAATCGTTCCATCGTGACGCCTAATTCAGCCTGCTCCATTTCCAGCTGGGAAAGAAGATTAACAAACCACTCGAAGGATTGTTGATCTCGATTGATCCAGAAGAAATCCACCTGCAGATGAAAATCATCAGTAAATTACAATTGACTCAAAAATTATTTATAATCTTGCCAGAGTACCTTTCTTAAATTCATGACAGTGGGAGGAATTTCACTGGCCCACGAAAATTCACACTGTGGACAAGTATGACGTGCCTTCCAATACCTGTGCATTATTGACTGTAAAATTGAGGCGAATGGTGTAACACCAATTCCAGTAGCTATGAGAACCGCATGCTGAGCTTGAAATATGTGACTCGACGGAGCACCGTATGGACCGTCGAGAAATATCTGCAATAATTAAGAGAAGAGAGTTGAGGATTAGAAAAATGAATCTTAAAAAAATGAAGATTTAATATTTTATTATTAGAAATTAAAGGGCTTTTTAACTTTGTTTTTGGCAGAAATTAAATAGAAAATAAATAAATGGTGAATTGTCATTTTTTATCAACACTATAACTTTCATTTTTAATTATTAGGAATTGAAGAGTAAGACATTTTTAGATTTTATTTTTAGCAGAATTTAATGAAAAAAAAACCCAGTTTATAAAGAATGCTTCGTATATAAAAATAATTAGAGATGAAAACTTCTGTATCCTGAAGAACGGTGAATAAGAAATTAAACAAAAAGGGAAAAAATGTGATTCTTGTTTTTAATTATCAAAACTTTTTTTTATCTCAAAAATGGGTGAAGAGCAAAATAAAAAGTATCAGAATTAGTAAAAAAATATAATTAGAAAAAAGTGGTCCAGTCGATACAGAATAGCTCATATATGAAATTAATTAGAAATGAAAAAAAAATTGTTTATTTTCAACATTTTTGGCTGGAGAACAAATTTTAAAATGATTCTTTTTCTATCAAGTATTAAAGACTTTAAAAAGTGTTAAAAATGATTAATTAGAAATTTACTTCTAATGGCTTTCCCACAGGATAATTTATCGCGGGATGAGCGTAAAACTGGTTCTTTCCCATTCCCAGAAGACTTGTCTTCCGATCTTCGATCTCGGATTTCTTCCCGAGTCGTCCTTCCTCGGCTGCGACAGCCAACGACGCTGGCGGTGTCGCAACGACTTTATTTTCGCTGGGAGCTTTAGCAACTGTTCCTAAAAAGTACCAAAAAAAGGTGGCAAATTGAAGAAATATATTTAAGGAAAAAATATAGAAGGGAAGATATTTTTTATTCACCTCCTCCAGGCGACACTTCGTACTCGCAATTTTCCAAGCTCGGTGTCTTAAAAGCAATAATCGTCGGTTTTGTCCTCATGTACCGAAAGCTCTGAGCGAGCGATTTATTTTGAGGACTCAAATAAGCGAGACCGAGAGATTTAAGTCTTGCTCGGCGTATCTGACACTCGTCGAAACTTCTTTCGGACTCTGATCTCATATAATCCCTCAGGCTGTAAAAACATAATTGAAAAATATAAATGATAAATTATTCCTCTCAATTTTAAAGCAGCATTTCGAAATCTTGCAATTCATCTTACTGTTAATAGAGAATTGTGCATCTAAGCAAATAAATTTAAATAAATAGCACTCGAGAAATATCTCAGCAAACATAATGCCAATTTATTTTTTTTTTACTTACGCTATTAATCTCTGTCTTTTCTTGTGCTTTGTCTGCATGTCCGGCATTGAGAACGATTTTTCAAGAGGCATTTTGCTACCGAGCAGGAGCTGATGAAGCTTTCGATCACGCGGCGATCTTGCCAATTCGGGTGCGCCTGCATTATCAATGAAAAAAAAAAAAAATGATAAAAAAATTTCTAGAGAAGATTATTATTTTGTATTAATAATATAATAGACATACGTCATTAATAACTAAGCATTATTATTTTTTTTTAATATTATTTATTATTAGTTGAGTTAATTAATAAACATTCTTTATTATTAAAAGAATTATTTATTATTATTAAAATTTGTAACAATATTATTTCAAGTATTAAAAAAAAGCTTATTATAAATATGCAGAATTTTTTTTTTCAAAAATTTGCTCCATCATAATCACCAAAGAAGTTTATTAGTAACAAAAAAAATAAAGATTCTAACATTCTCCAAATTTGTTAAAAGAAGAATTAAAAAAAATGATCGTTGCAAGTTTTCAAAATAAAGATTAGAACAGATCGATATTTTTTTCTCAGCCTCTTCTCACTATTTATTAATAATTTGCAAATTTTGCAATTTGCTATTTATTATTATTTTTATGACTGTGATCAATTTAGAATTTAAAAATTAAGGAATAATGTTTTTTTAAAGAATCCAAAAATTGTGGAGTACTTTTTTACATACAACCCGAGAGATAAAAAAAAATGTACGAGAATGACGAACTCGTCGTTAGTCTAATTTCGATTCATCATCTAAATTAATTTTTCTTTTATTTTCAGAAAACAAATAGAAATAGAAAAATCAAAAGTTACCAGGAGGTGGTGCCAAGTACGAGGCTTGTGTATTGATCGTAGGATTGGAAGAACTCGTTTTTCCATTGTCACCTACAAATCTTGGATTGTCGAGGCCTCGAGGATCCTCCAGGGATTCTGATGAAGCTTCTTGTTTCATGATTATCGGTGCCTGCTTCGGTTTGGGTATCCTAATTGCGGAAGAAGAAGAAAAAAAAAAAGAAGATTAACACGAAAGAAGACGTATTTATTGCCTGTTTACGACTATTAATGCGTACGTGATTGGAATTCTTACGAAGGTTTTCGCGGGGCTTCTGGCTGACAGCCTTCGATCGGTAAAACCTCACCGCGATGAAGTTTTTGCTGTTCCTTGTCGAAATAAGTGTACAAACTGTTGGTCCACTCTCCAACAGCTCTTATGTGAAGCCACATGTAATCTGGCAGACGTGCAAAAAAATTTACTTTTAATGTAAGGGGAGCAAACAAGTACTTAAATTCATAATTATACTTTTTTAAAAATAATTTGCTTGCAAAATTATTGAAATAAAAACATTTTTTTTCCTTATTCGTCACAAAGACAATAAATTAATAAATATCTAACTATGAAAATAAAAAAAATATTTTTTTTTATGAATCTAAAAATTCATGCAAAATTTACAAAATCTTTTTTGGGGGCAATAATTTGGCTAAAATGGTTTAGGATTTTTTTTTAAACGTCCCAAACACATAGAATCATGATAATATTTAAATAAAATAAAAGTAACTGTTCAAATAAAAGTAAACATTTTTTGCAGCATTCATTTGCAGCAGAAAATTCATCATAAAAATGCTAAAAATTACTTATAATTTTTAGGTCAATAATTTGGCTAAAATATATATATAAATTTTTTTCATAAATTTCTTAAGGATTTTTATAGCCCTGCAACTATGAAAATAATTAATCTGTTTTAGCAGTAAAAATAGACTACAAAATTCCCTTTAATAAAAAATACAAAAAATGCATGCAAAAAGTGTACAGAATATTTTTAAAAAATGTATTTTTATAAAAATCATTTATTTTCTGACCTTCTTGCTCCGGGGCGCTACTGATGGTGAAGGGATGCCATTCGTATTTGGCAATCACGGGGATGTTGACGAAAACATAATCGCCCGGTCGGAAGTCAAAGTGATAGGGTCTCTTGATAACTAAATGTGTCACCTTCGAGGGAAGCAATAATCCCGAGCTTATGTAAGTTTTTCCACGTTGTGATTTTAGCCAAGCCAAACGTCGAACACGTTCAACAGAATAAATTGCACCTGGCAGTACGAACCACTTCCAGAAGTTTGGCCCATGGAATATCAAGAGTATCCAAAAAGGTATATACAGCAAATGGGACCAGTAGAATATCTATTAATTTGTAAATCGAATATTAAAAATCGTCATAATCGTTTATTTAACATTTTCAGCAGAAAGAAAAATTTCTACAAGAAAATATAATCAAAGAACGTAAAATAAAAATATTTCTTCATTAATTTTTTAGTGAATTTTTGTTTCAATTAATTAATAATAATTTCAAAGAAACTAAAAAAAAAATATAAAATTTTTTTTTTGGTTTTGTAATAAAAAATAACATTTTATATTTGTCCGGATGCTTAAATTTAGTGTGAAATAAACATTTGGCTAAAATATATTGATTACGTCAGAGACTTCGGAAATATTTTATGTCAAAAAGCAGAAATGGATTATTGGATATAAATAATTTAAAAATCATTAGTAATTCATGAGATTTTGAGGACAATATTGGAGTTTTTACCTCGAAACATCCACCACGTCTGACAAAAGGCATCGAGCAGAGTGTCATCACGACGAGAATAATTAGAAGAGCAACACCGGTAGGGTTGGCTCCACCTCCGACAAGCCCAAAGAGACCAGGTCGACTCGTCAGCAACCATTCTGACATTGTGTAATTCGCGTGGTTCAAAACTTGATCGTTTACGACAATCATGCCTAAATTTCAAAAGAGGAAATGCGTGTTAAAAGATACTCAAAAATATTGTCGATTTATGCATTGATTTTTTTTCTTTTTTTTTTTTTTAAATAGTAATATTTCGTCTTTAACTTAGAATTGTACGTAAGAAGTTATAAAAATATGCTGAAAATATATTTTTTCATGGATTTTAGTAACATTACATTTTTTTTAATTTTCAGAGATTTCTTTTTTTTTTAGAAAGTTTTTTTTATTGCAGCTGAAAAATCGTATGTGGAATATGGAAAAAATTTGGAATTTGTAAAGACGTTAAAATTTATCAAAGTTTTCAAAAATATGAATATTTAGGGGATTGTTTTTAAAGATAAAATACACTGTTTTGGAAAGGAAAAAATGGAAAATCTGTAAATTGTGAAAAATCACGATATTTTACAATTGCTATTTTTAGTAATTTATTTCCAACAATACCCCAAATAATTCCTATAATCAGCTAGATTCAAGTACCATTTGAGAGTACTTTCTGGGAATTTTTTTCGAACTTTTAATTCCAACATTTTTAAAAATGCTGAATTTTTCTTATGTCGACGTATTTCGATTCTGAGTCACAAAAAAATCTCACAATAAAAATGTTATATCAAGTTTTCAATGAATTTCTTCAATAAATCTCACCGATCTGATCACATTGATTGTTCATCAAAATATGTAGAAAAAAAAGAACAAAAATCATAAAAGCTATTTTTTAAATGATTTTTGTCTTCTCTAAAACCTTGATCGGTTCCATTCAGTTAATTAAAAAAAAATGAAATCCTCACACACGTCTAAAAATTCTGTCATTTATGCAGGAAATTAAAAAATTCCTATAAAAAAAAAAAAAAATTTGTGAAATATCGATGTTAACAGTTCGCTAAAATGATTCAATAAATTTCAATAAAAAGCTGACATAGACAACGTTTGTAGCAATTTTTTTTTTACTGATTTAAAAACAAGTAGTTCAAGTCTGGCTCGTTGTGAGAAAATGATTATATAATTTTTTGATATAAAATAAAAATCAAGCAATCATACAAAAAAGAACTTGAAAGTGCATTCTATTTTCTATGCTTTAAAAGATGTATCTAATATAATTTTTTTTTTTTTGTAAATTTCAGTGCAAATCTCACCGAAATTAAGGAGATGCATTACAGTATGTACCACGCTGAACACACCAATAAGAACGCCAACCATTTTATGAAGATAAATATGCTGATCGAGTGGAAGTAGCGAGCTGCATCCGTGAGTTCTCAAGAAAGTGATGCATTGACGTAACATGAGTACGAGGGTGAAGGTGCAGTCGAAATTGAGACATTGGCCTAAGGGAAATGTTAAAAATGCATTATTATTTTTTTTCTTCTTTTTTTTTTCTTACACACCTTCGATTTATACATGTAAATTGAGAGCAATTTCTTCCTGAAGGAAATATAACTGTACCGCATGCTCGTGCTAGCATTACGTAACCACCAGCCTCCCTGTATTCGTAAAGCCTCGACACGAAGAGCGCAACATTCGTCAGTATAAAAAGGGAAAGGAAGACGATGTAAACGTAGTTGTTCTTCATGTAAGGTTTCGTGAGCTGGTAAGGTCTGAGTGATCGCAGTAACGCCGATGCTGATCTATCCGACTTCTTCGGCTTCGGTGGAACCATCCATCGATCTATACTGCGAATGTTCATTAAATCCATTAGTCACTCATAAAACATTTTTTAAGTCATTAATAAGTCAACGTCCTGGTTGCATAATTGGAGCAACTATAATTATTAATAAGTTTCCTTTCGCGTTGTTATGATAATAATTATGTTTTTATAGTATTTTTACATTTTCGATTATTTTTATTTTTATGTAAAAAAAAGAAAATGTAATTAAATTATGGATTAAAAGAAATGTGTATTATTTCGTCTGTAGTTAATGGAATTCAAGGATTTCAGGAAAATAGAAAAAGGCACGAAAATTTAGATCTGAATGTAAAAAATTGTTGGAGTATAATAGCCAAAAAAAAAATGTAATTAAAAAAATTGGATCATCTACAATTTTTATATGATTTTTTTTTTATAGAATAAATTGTACAGATTTTTTTGCCTAAAATGAGACGAGGTCATTAATCTTATCTAGAAATCATTCATTGATCTATACTGCGAATGTTCATTAAATCCATTAATCACTCACAGCATTATTTTGTCATGTTACAACGAATCCTTTTTGATCGACCCAGTTAGCTCGTTAATAACTCAACATCCTAGTTGCATAATTGGAGCAACCATAATTATAATACATTTACTTTCGCCTGTTATAATAATAATAATAATAATAATATTTTTCTTCAGTTGAATTTGAACGTCGAGAACATTTTTTTATTCACACAGATTCGTTGTACTTTATTGTAAAAAAAATGTAATCAAGTTATTAGTTACAAAAAAAATGTAATTCGTACGTCTACTTAATGAACAAATTGTAGGAGTATAATAAACATCCATTTATAAAAATTAATCGCCTATATTTTTTTTTATACTTGGAACTGAATTTTTTAATATTATCTAATCAGAATTACGAGCAATTAATAGAATGCAATTTTTATATACGATTTTTTTTGTAAAAAAAATTCTGCAGGCTTTTATTGCATGAAATGGGTCGAGCCCATTAATCTTATCTAGATCTTATCCATCGATCAATACTACGAATGGTCATTGATCCATATTAAACACTCTCACAACATTCTTTAAATGTTACAATGAATGCTTTTATCGAGCATTCAGCTCGTTAAGACAAATCCCTCGCTGCACGATTTCAGAGCAGCCTGTAATTATAATAATAATAATAATAATAATGATAATAATAATAATAATAATGGGTGGATTTTCTACGAGGCACAACCATTACTTTAAAATTTATTTTATATGTCAATTTATTACTTGTAAAAAAAAGTATTTAAAAAATAAAAATTACAAGTTCGGTTGAAAAATCGTAAAATCATTCTCACTCTATATAATTGCCAAAGATCGAATGACTCTGCAAAACGAATCGGAAATTACGTGTAAAATTGTTAATTAAAAATAAAAAGAATTTAATTCGTGTCTTGAATTTGCCCCTGAGGCTCTCTCAGAATGTTCATTACTATGCTTGACTCTTTACGAGTCCTTTGATCGACCACTTAGCTCATAAAGACAAGATCCTTGTTGCACAATTGGAGCGCGGTCTTTCGTCTATATAATAACAATAATAAATTTCCGACGCTGCTTTTAGTCACTGACGACATTTTTTAATGCATTACCATTTTTTTAAAACTGTTGTATAAGAGGTACCGAAATTGAATTAATAAAACATTAATTATTGATTAATTGAATATTAAATTTTAAACGTTGCTTTTAGTCGCTGAAGAAATTTTTCTTTAATTTATTTTTTATTTTTTTTAAAGTGCTATAAAAATGTACCAAAATTGAATTAATAAAACATTAATTATTGATTAATTGAATATTAAATTTTAAACGTTGCTTTTAGTCACTGAAGAATTTTTTTTTTTAATTCATTTTTAATTTTTTTAAAAGAGCTATAAAAATGTACCAAAATTGAATTAATGGGACACTAATTATTGATTGATTGAAGAATAAATTCAAATTTTACAAAATTTCAAACCTGCTTTTAGTCATTAAAGACATTTTTTTCAAAATCATTTTTTTTTTTTAAAGTGCTATAAAAATGTACCAAAATTGAATTAATGAGACATTATAATTATTGATTAATAGAACATTAAATTCAAATTTTACAAATTTTCAACCCTGCTTTTAGTCACAAAAAACGTTTTTTTTTTTCAAAATAATTTTTTCTTTTTTTTAAAGTGCTATAAAAATGTGCCAAAATTGAATTAATAAGACATTAATTATTGATTGATTGATTGAACATTAAATTCAAATTTTACAAATTTTCAAGCCTGCTTTTAGTCACTAAAAACGTTTTTTTTTTCAAAATAATTTTTTCTTTTTTTTAAAGTGCTATAAAAATGTACCAAAATTGAATAAATAAGACATTAATTATTGATTAATTGAATATTAATCCCCGAGATTAGTTGCATTTCATCGAATGTTTATCGATTATTTATCTCCGGACTTTTTCCAGATACATATATGCTTCGTTTATATATAGTATTTTTGCACGTTGCTCGACTGAACTACTTTTAAGACCATGAAAGATAATGAAGACATTGATTGCTCGGTCACGTATCGATTCTCATCTACTCTCGGTTTTTTTTCCACACACGTCAGGCACACAGTTATACCTTATCGAAAGATTCTCCAGAAGACCCTCGTGCTTCTCCAACTGTTTCTTCAGCGCCTCGAACGTGATAGCACCACGACTGCCCTGATCGGCGTCCTCGAACAAGGCCAGTGTGAGATCCTCGATCTGCTCGTCGCTAAATTTCATTCCATTTTCTTCCATGCACGCTCGCATCACGTGCTCGAGCTCGCGATGTTGGATCAGTCCGTCACCTTCGATTCAACGAAAGAACATATTTTTTTTTTTTTTTTAATTTTCTACACAGCTTAACATTTTTTTTTAACAATAAAAATTCATTTCAAGTTTTTTGTAAGTAAATTTGAATTAAAAATCTCTGAATTTGTCAAATTTGTGTTGTTGTTGTTGTTATCGCTTTTTAGTTTAAGAAAAAGATTATAAATCACAAAATTACATCTTCTTAAATTAACAGTCATTTAAAAAAATTAATTTTATAGATTCCAATTTTGCAAAATTTATTTTTACTTTCTAGAGTTACAATTAGAGATGAGTCTTCAAATAAAAATACATTTAAGACCCATTTAAAGGAGAGTAAATTAAGATAATAAATTTTCAATAATCTTATTATTACTCTTTTTTCAAAGTATTATTATTATTGTACAGTTATTTAATTTGAAAATAATTTGCAATAATTTGCAAAAAATTATTTTTATAGATTTCGATTTTACAAAATTTATTTTTACTTTCTAGAGTTGCAATTAGAAATGAGTCTTCCAATAAAAATACATTTAAGGCCCATTTAAAGGAGAGTAAATTAAGATAATAAATTTTCAAAAATCTTATTATTACTCTTTTTTCAAAGTATTATTATTATTATACAGTTATTTAATTTGAAAATAATTTGCAATAATTTGCAAAAGATTATTTTTACAGATTTCGATTTTGCAAAATTTATTTTTACTTTCTAGAGTTGCAATTAGAAATGAGTCTTCCAATAAAAATACATTTAAGGCCCATTTAAAGGAGAGTAAATTAAGATAATAAATTTTCAAAAATCTTATTATTACTCTTTTTTCAAAGTATTATTATTATTAGACAGTTATTTAATTTGAAAATAATTTGCAATAATTTGCAAAAAATTATTTTTATAGATTTCGATTTTACAAAAATTATTTTTACTTTCTAGAGTTGCAATTAGAAATGAGACTTTCAATAAAAATACATTTGAGACCAATTTAAAGGAGAATAAATTAAGATAATTAATCTTCAAAAATCTTATTTCTGCACTTTTTTAAAAGTACTATTATACATTTATTTAATTTGAAAGTAATTTGAAAAGATTTTTTAATTGAATACTACTCAACCCTGAAGAGGTTCTATTATGGAATTTTTTTGATTGATACACAAATTAATGGTAGAATTATAATTTATGTAATTAATTCTTCAAAGAGCAGCTGATTATTAAAATCAGTCGTTCTTTCTCACCATCGATATCGTAAACCTTGAAGAGAAACCTAATTTTGTCGTCGGGCGTTTTGCCGGCGAATTGGTGCATAGCATCGAGAAATTCCTGAAGCGATATTGAGCCCGAGTTATCTTTGTCGAATATTTGAAAGACTCTTTCTGTAAAAAATGGCTGAAAAAAAAATGAATAAACAATTTTTTTCCCCACAAATTATTACATTATTCATAATATCATAAATTATATAATCTATTATGTCAAAAGTGCAGATCTTTTTTTAATATTCAATTTTACCAAAATCGTTAGAGTAAAATTTTACGAGGTTTTGCATTTTTTTTACAAGATTTTTATAAACCTTTGTAAATTAATTTTTATATTCTTTCTATTCAATCCATTTTCATTTCTAAATAATAAAAAAAAATTGCCTACATTTTTGGAAATTACGATTTTCTTGAATTCCTCACGTCGTATCTCTCGTTCGTTTCCCACCGTCTGTTTGAAAATCTTTTCCAGCCACTCGAGATTCCGCTCGTCGAAACCCGCTGGAGTCCTTCGCGCGACCACGAAGATCGTACGAAAGTAAAAAAAAAAAAAAAAAAGAAAAAGAAAAGAATGATAAGAGAGTCATTAATCGTGGATTGTCATCACGTCGTCACTTTTTATTTATTTATTAGAGGTGAATTAAAAAATAAAATAAAAATTATATATATATATATATATATACGATAATATCAAATTGATTTTTCCACCTGGTGTTGCTGATGCCGGCGATAAATTCCATGATTTGTGCGGGAGCCACGTAACCGGTATTCTCCTGTTCGATCAGACGAAACAGCTTGTCGACCACCTGAAAAACCACCCACGTGGGCCCGTGGCGAGTCAATGCCCGCCGGCAAAAAGCGAGATATATAGAGTGATTGTATACACCTCGTTTAAACACGATATATACCAACATGCTATGTATATATGGGGCATTCCACCTGGTTCCGATTTTACTCTTGAGCCTTCCGAATGGGTCTGCAATTTTTTATACGATTGAGATATTTCCAAAAAGCACTAATTTTTGAAAAATATTTTTTTACACATTTTTGATTATTCACGGCGTTTTTTTTAAACAAATTATCGAACGACACATTTTATAAATCTGACAAATACTGGAAGACTTTTTTTTTTGGGAAAATAAAAAATACTCCCCATTTATTTACACCAGGCAGATTAAATAAAAAAGAAATGGGAAAAATGAGAAAAATGGCCATTTTTTTGGTAGAAAATTGTTGTATGCAATACACGATTTTTTTTAATTTTTTTTTTTATTTTTCGAGATGTTGAGATTTGTGAAATAAAATATTGGAAAAATGTGAAAAAAATGCTGAAAATCATGTTTTGCGTAGGAAAAATTTCTGGATACTACCCATGGTATTATTTTTTCTCATTTTTTTGGTTGAAAAGAGGCCGAAAAAATAGAAGGAATCGCCGGCCCACTTCGGCTCTGTTATCAAAAATGTTTATTTTCGAAAAAAAGGATTTTCCCGAATTTTGTCAGATTTAAAAAATATTTCGTTCGATAATTTGTTTAAAAAATTGTAGGTAATAAAAAATATGTTTTTTTTTAAATTAGTGCTTTTTAGAGTTATGTTAATGATATAAAAATTTGTGAACCCAATTGGAAGGGTCAAGGATCAGACCCAGGTCGAAACCAGGTGGAATGACCCGTATACTATATATATTTTATATAGGATATTCTATATAAACCGAACCCCCTTTAATTCTAACTTACATTATTTAATTCTCGTGAAACTCAAGGTTTATTATAGTATCACTCAAAATAACAATTCACTTGAATTTGCAGAAAATGAAACTACCTTAATACCGATTAAAAATATGTCGAAATCAATATTCTCCCTTTTTTGCTTCCTCCTAAAGCAAAGCTTTTGTAATTTTTGTAATTTTTGTAATTTTTGTAATTTTTGTAATTTTCCATATGTTGGATCAAAATTATGAAAATGTTGTGATTCTATATCCAATTTCCAAAATTTGTCACCGTCCTGATTTGCTCATTTTGGAAGTTCAGAAACAAAAAGTTCCAATTTAAAAATATATATAATTTTATATATAAATATATACATATTTTTTAATTTAAAAAAAAAATATTTTTAACGAATAACGAAATTAAATCAATGCTTACTTTCTTTAAAAAAATCGAATTTTAAAATCGACCTAATTTTAAAATATATATATATATTTTTTTTTTAATTGTAATTAAATTACAAAAACGACCTAATTTAATGTCTTAAATAATAAAAACGTTTTAATTTTAAGGCACTGTCATATTTTTTAAATGAAAGTAAGCATTGATTTAATTTCGTTATTTCCAATAAATAAACGTAACCACATCTGAGAATATTAAAAGAAGGAAAAATATTGATTTCAACATTAGTTAATATGCATTAAAATGAAAAGTCCGAAAGATTGGAGTGAACATCTATTTAATATAATATAAGATAATATAAATATATAATATATAGAATATTAAATAATGTCGACTGAAAATGAGTTTCGGTTCTTATAATAGAATATCTTTATGTCTACTCGTATGAAGCGTGGATAATAAATAATAAATCCATCGTGAAATATGCGATGACTGTGTAAAATTAAGACTCACCCCCTTCGCTCGAAATATCTGGCGAAAGGAATTTAGGTCCACCGGCTTGTCGCCGCATAATACGTAGGCCACACTCTCGATTTGATCTATGAAGTCCGTTTGCTTGTCATTTCTACGATAGTGAAGAAAGAAAAAATTATGTTGAAACACTGTCGAGTCTACAACTGCGATGAATTAATTTAAAAAAAATATTCTGTTTAATATTAATTCGGAGCAATTATGAGAGTATTTATTAAAAATATATCACATTAATTCTCGACTAAAAATGTTGTTCAATTAAATTTTTTGTATTTCTCTGCGAGCGGAAAATCTCAAAACAAAAATTACGCTAAAAAAATGTTAGAAAATTATTTTAAAGAAATCATGTGTATCCGAAAAATCAGCAAAATCATTTCATGGGAAAAAGATTCTCAAAGATTTAATAAACAATTATTGCTCCCTTTTTATTTTTATATTATTTACACTTTTTTGTCATAAAAATTAATATCCTAATAATCTTCAATAAAATTGATTATTAAAACAAAAAATTGGTGTGAAATTGTTAATCGAACAAATAACACATAAAGTATAGATTCGAATGCAAAATGTGTGGTTTACTACTCTGATTGGTTCAAGCTACATTTTTTAAATAGTGATACTAACCAATAAACAATTACATCTGATTAAAATTAAAAATTAGATTAAAATTAGGTATGGAATAATTAATGTAACTACAAAAATAATTGCATGGATTAAAAATAAATAATTGTCAATCAATAGCTATCATAGCAATCCTTTTTTTTCAGTTCACTGTAATAATTATTATTAATACAGTAATTATTATTGTTATTATAATTTTAAAAAAATATATGACATTGATTAGAAATTAATTGTAATAAATAATTAATGATGAACACAAGAAAAATAAAAAGAAAATTCAACCAACGACGATGAAAAAAAAAAAAAAAAATTAATTCAATTAAAAGTTGGAATGCACTCACGTGAGTCTTGCCTTAAGGAATTCAATCCAGTCGTCTTGTTTCAGCAGCTCGTCTCTGTCCTGATCGAAGAGTATGAAAAGTTTCTCCAGTAGCACCTGAAAAATTGCACCTGCTATATACCCACAATCACGTTACTACATAATTCGATGGGATATCTGAGAATCGATTTACAGAGACCCATTGGATTTATATGAATCATTCGCGTTTCTAGATCACGCGCGTAAACGATCACGTAGGCTTTACCAGTTCGATCTACACGACGTATGTGTGTGTGATTAAACTTTGTGAGAAGAGATTTCTTAGAAAAATCTCGTTCGATTACGTCTACGACATTCGATTCGAAGCCTCGAAATATATACGACTTTCTCAGTTCTGGTATATCTGTTTACATGATCGCATTTATGGTAGTCAATTTCATTGATGCGAGGGATTTTTTTTTTTTTTTTTTTTTTTTTTTTTTCGTACTGTGTTAGTGTTTTATTTAGGATTTGGTGGTTCCAGGGCATTAAAATTTGTTTTTTACATGACTGTAAAGATTTTTATCTGTTTGGAAATTATCCAATGATCGACAAATTAAGGAGGCTTGAATGCCTCACACTATAATTCAAGAAAATTTTGTATTTTTAATACACATTCGTAAATAATCTGTGGATCAAAAAAAATAATAATAATAATGAGTAAACTTATTGTGGGGAATATATTGAAAATATTTTTTAAACTTTTTTTTACAGGCGTGATTTTGCTCCAATGATAATTTTGGCCATTTTCGTCATTTTTTATAAATTTTTTTAAAAAGCAGTCTTTTTAATGACATTTTTAGTCATGTCAATAATTTTCCAGAAGAGTCGTTTAGGGCTTTCATTGAGGACACTTTTTTGACCATTTTTATAAATTTACAAAACACTTTGATAGAAAACTTTTGTTCATTTTTTTATCCATTTTTTTTAAGTTACACTTTTTGAGGATCCTTTTTTTGATTTTACCAAATTTACAGAAGGGTTATTGTGTTTTTTTTTTGGGGTCATTTTTGGTCATTTAAATAAATTTTGTTTCATGCCTTGTTTTGAATTTTTAAAACACGTTTCACGAATTCCACGACGATGTGATTGCTAATAAATAGACTCGATAATATTTATAGCATAAAAGGGTTATTATTGTTATTATTCTAAATTAGGGAAATTCTAATTCAGTGCATTCGTCCTAAAAATGGCATTAAAAATCTATCGCTATTTTGACTCGAATTTTTTCCAATTTATGGTAGTAAATTTTATTGATGAGAGGGCTGGGCTTGAGGAACAATTTATTCATCTGAGCTTTATGTCTTTTTTTACCTGCAAGCAGGACCAGTGCATTGAAGATTGCTTTTTTTACGTGCTCTTAAAATTTGATGTGATTGTACATTTTTTCTCTAATTACTAATTAAACCAAATATTCGTCGGATACTAATAAATGTATATCAAAAAGTTTAAAAAATGTTTTTTTTTTTTTCATTAACAGCCTATCGTAAATATTGAAGAAAAAAATCACAAGTTTTTCTTTATGAAGAACTTTATATCATATTTGAATTAATGCTAAATTATTGTAATTTTTTTCTATAGATTTTCCTTTTCTTAATCTGGAAAAAAATAAACAGTGAAATTTAAAAAAAAAAAAAAATGAATCAACATTAATTTTCACGTTTTCAATAATATTAATTATTAATACTCATTTTACTCGATTATTCGTAACAGTATTTCGATCCTCTAAAAAAATACCTAAAACGAAATATAAAAAATTGTTTCATTTTTTTATTAAATAGAAAAATCTTACAGAATTGCTATAAAAAAAATTGTACTTCTAAAAATGTTTATATTTTTATGTGAAGATTTTTTGAATATAATAAATTGTTTAATTTTTTATTAAATACAAAAATCTTATAGAATTGCTATTAAAAAAATTGTACTTCTAAAATTTTTTGATATTTTGATGTGAAGATTTTTTTTAATAAAACAAATTGTTTCATTTTTCATAAAATAGAAAAATATTTAAAAATTGATATGAAAAAAAATTAAACTTCTACAATTTTTTATATTTCGATGTGAAAACTTTTGTACAAAAAAGGTCACAAAAAATCACTGACATGCGTTTTCAGATACGACATTTTTTACCGATAAAAAAAAACGTTGATTTTAGACTGAAATCTGCAGAGTTAATGAGAAAAGCACGCAATTGTTCGAAGCTATTGATTCCCTTCGCTTAAATGCCCCTCAAAGTATATACAGCCCGTATAAATACTACCATAAAGCGTTACACACTCGAGGCCCATTCAACCATAAATAGCATCGATACTAAAGAGTCCTCATTCTTTCCTGAATTCACTTTCATTCAGCTTTCACTCAACATGTTTATACAGTAAAAACTAAATTTAAAATTATGGAGTTTTAACAGAAAGATCGTATCGTAAAAAGCTGACACAAAAAATTTGGGTTTGTTTGGTACTCATTTTTCTGTCAGTAACTTGTTGTACAGAAAAAAAAAATAAATAATGTTTTTGTTATTTTTGCATATTTTTTTGTATCATTTCCAATTTAACATATTAAAAAATAGTGTCATGTTTTACACAAAAAAAAATTCAATGCAATTATTTTTTCACTTCTGATTTAACAGAATTTTTTTCTGTTAATTTGACATATTTTTTTGTGTCACTTCCAATTAAAAAATATTAAAGTATTAATTCACACATAAAAAAATTGGTAAATTCGACACATTTTTTGTGCAATGTATAATATTACACAAAAATATTTGTAAAATCGTCAAATTGACACAATTTTTTGTGTCACTTTTCAAATTTAACACAAGAATAATGTTTCTGTTAGTTTTACATATTTTTTTGTATCATTTCCAATTTAAAATAGCAAAAAATGGTGTCATTCCTTTTTATAGAAAAAAAAATGTAAAAAAATTCATGCAATTATTTTTTCACTTCTGATTTAACAGAATTTTTGTCTGTTAATTTGACATCTGTTTCTGTCACTCCAAATTGAACACATTTTTTTTTGTGTCACTTCCAATTAAAAAATATTAAAGTATTAATTCACACATAAAAAAATTCGTAAATTCGACAAATTTTTTGTGTGTAATTTATTACACAAAAATATTTGTAAAATCGTAAAATTGGCACAATCTCTTGTGTAACTTTTCAAAATTAACACAAAAATCCAACATTTCTGTGAAATTAACAAATCGGTCCAACTTTAAAACACTAATTATTTACTAAAGAAAAAAAAAAAAAAAAAGGTGAAGGTATTAAAATGTACAACTTGACAGACACTTGTCTCCCATAATGAGTTGGTGATTTTATCTCCTCGTGAAAATTCGTATAATTGACCAGCCTCTCCTTTTGGTAGCATATACGAATTGTTTAGCCCGTCGATGACGCACGTAATTAACATTATACAACCGCTGTAAATGCGCATTTCACTCTCGTACTGCAAAGTACCTATGGTGTAATGATAAAGCATTGAAAAGAAAATATATGTGTTTGGGGTGTAAATCTTGTTACTGTCGGCTACGTCGTAACGAGGAGGTACTTTGGAGAGAGAGAGAGAGAGAGAGAGAGAGGGAGAGCTATATACCTATATATAGGTAGTAATATAATTGTATGGCTCGACAATGGGCCGTTCGATCTCAGAACGAAAAAAAAACCTTCGAAAAATCGGGTCCTGGGATTACAGACGCAACTCCTCGCACTCTCTCACGTCCTCATGCTGACTTTTACGCCTTATTGCCATACATCTAGACCGAGTAATAACCCTCTCGTGCGTGTCGCATTTACGAGATCATTGAGAAACGGGTCAATGCCATGGATCACACATCTATACTTTAATATATAGGGAGCATTTCACGGCAAATTGACAGAGTTGTGACACTCGTATTTTTTTTCTTTTTTAATTTCACCTTTTAGTATATTATAGAGTAGTATTGAAAAAAAAAATACACGAATTTGCTTCCTAGATGAGTTTTCGGTTTTTTTTTTTAGGTTTTTATGTATTCTTTAAATTTTGTGAAACGTTGAGAAAAATGGTATACAAAAATGTGTGTGTGAAGAAAAATATTGAAAATAAAAAATTGGTAAATTTCGTAATTAAAATAAATGACTTTCCTTTTTATTTTATAATCCAATTCTAATCTCACCCTTTTTCTCAAAATAGTAGGAAAAATATTATTTATTAACAAAGAACATATATTAGAATTAATTAAGAAATACAAATTTCGACGTAGTTTTAGTTAATAACAGTTTTGGTTATTTTCTATATAATCTATACTTTAATATATAGGGAGCAATTTTTTTTTTTTAAATTTCACCTTTTAGTATATTATAGTGCAGTATCGAAAAAAAGACACATGAATTTGCTTCCTAGATGAGTTTTCGGGGGGTTTTTTTTTTTTAGGTTTTTATGTATACTTTAAATTTTGTGAAACGTTGAGAAAAATGGTATACAAAAATGTGTGTGTGTGAAGAAAAATATTGAAAATAAAAAATTGGTAAGTTTCGTAATTAAAATAAATTACTTTCCTTTTTATTTTATAATCCAATTCTAATCTCACACTTTTTCTCAAAATAGTAGGAAAAATATTATTTATCAACAAAGAACATATATTAACATTAATTAAAAAATACAAATTTCGACGTAGTTTTAGTTAATAACAGTTTTGGTTATTTTCTATATAATCTATACTTTAATATATAGGGAGCAATTTTGTTTTTAAATTTCACCTTTTAGTATATTATAGTGTAGTATTGAAAAAAAGACACATGAATTTGCTTCCTAGATGAGTTTTCGTTTTTTTTTTTTTAGGTTTTTATGTATACTGTAAATTTTGTGAAACGTTGAGAAAAATGGTATACAAAAATGTGTGTATGTGAAGAAAAATATTGAAAATAAAAAATTGGTAAATTTCGTAATTAAAATAAATTACTTTCCTTTTTATTTCATAATGCAATCCTAATCTCACACTTTTTCTCAAAATAGTAGGAAAAATATTATTTATCAACAAAGAACATATATTAGAATTAATTAAAAAATACAAATTTCGATGTAGATTTAGTTAATAACAGGTTTGGTTATTTTCTATATAATCTATACTTTAATATATAAAATAAAAATTAATTATTAAATTATTAAAAAAACAAAAATTGAAATTATTTAATAAATAAAAATTTCGACGTAATTTTAGTAAATAACAGTTTTGATTATTGTGACCAAATAAATTTTCGAGAAAATTGGTGTCTTACGGTGTAAAAGAAAGCAGTCTTTTTTTTTTTTAGTATGAGAGGCTCACGAGTCTATCGATTGTCTGTCCTGGAATGCCCCATAAATAGTTTGTGCTGTATATATACATGTGTATATATGCGTTAATACATAGAATCAATGTCGGCCCTTTCTCAAACACGTACAGAGCCATTGAGCCCAACCGTCCTGGACGTCTGTTCTGTATTGGCACGTATCTACTAGGCCCGCAGGTTATGTCTGTTCGATACAGTCTGTATCTACTAGCTGTAACCATTCTTCGAAGTGTAACGCGCACGCCTCCTCTCAATTATATGCTCTCGATTTCTGCCTGCCACCGGCAATTATCATCCGATTATCCTGAATTCTGTCTGGTGGTAATATTAATCAAGCTGATGTGAAGATATTGATGTGGGTAATTGTAGGGAAACGTGATTTATAGCGATATGTGTTTGGTATAACGATCGTCGCGAGGTAATTGACAGGTGCAATTGCAGTCGCAGTTGATGCTATTATTATTGAATTAGGCTCGTTTACGAAGCGTCTAATTTTCCTTTTTTTTTTTTCATACAACATTTTTTTTCTCCACTTTGTAAAGTTTATACGACTTTTTTTTGTTCATATTATCAATTACGGAAAAATAAGGAATTGACTTATTTGTGAGCATCCCTGATGAATAAGGAAGAGAGGAGCTTTCGTGTGTCATTTGACCCCGGACCGAAGTACCGGGCAGGGAATTCTGGGTAATCAGGGAATTCAGAATATTTAGGGAATTCTGAATATTTAGGGAATCCTGGATAATCAGGGAATTCTGAGTAATCCGGGAATTTGAGGTAATCCGGGAATTTTAGGTAATCTGGAAATTCTGGGTAATTCGGGAATTTTGGGTAATTCGGGAATTTTGGGTAATCCGGGAATTTTAGGTAATCGGGAAATTGTGGGTAATCCGGGAATTTTGGGTAATCCGAAAATACTGAGTAATCTGGAAATTCTGAGTAATCCGGGAATTCTGGGTAATCCGGGAATTCTGGATAATCCGGGAATTCTGGATAATCCGGGAATTCTGGATAATCCGGGAATCCTGGGTAATCCGGGAATTTTGGGTAATCCGGGAATTCTGGGCAATCCGGGAATTCTGGATAATCCGGGAATTCTGCATAATCCGGGAATCCTGGGTAATCCGGGAATTCTGGGTAATCCGGGAATTCTGGGCAATCCGGGAATTCTGGATAATCCGGGAATTCTGGATAATCCGGGAATCCTGGGTAATCCGGGAATTCTCGATAATCCAGGAATCCTGGGTAATCCGGGAAGTTTAGGTAATCTGTAAATTCTGGGTAATCCGGGAGTTTTGGGTAATCCGAAAATACTGAGTAATCTGGAAATTCTGAGTAATCCGGGAATTCTGCGTAATCCGGGAATTCTGGATGATCCGGGAATTCTGGATAATCCGGGAATTCTGGATAATCCGGGAATTCTGGATAATCCGGGAATTCTGGATAATCCGGAAATTCTGGTTATTCCGGAAATGTTTGGTAATCTAGGAATACTGAATAATCTGGAAATTCTGGGAAATCAGAGAATTCTGGATAATCAGGGAATTCTAGGTAATCCTCGATTATCCTACACCGGTTAAAGAACCGGTCATCGCAAGATATATTAATCATTTTGGATATAATCACTATGACGTTAATCCCCGAAACTAGGAATCTGTTTCCGTATAAAAATTCTCTCGAATTTAAATAACGTCGTTGTATAATATAGTGGTTGTAAAAGAAGAAAAAAATCGTCTATAAAAATCGGGGAGACACGTAGATCTCCCTTCCATTGACGCAAAATATCTCGCCATCCGCTTCTGTGGCAAGCCTGAACGCGGAGACGCTCGAGGCACCAAGGTCTTGGGTGCCCAAGGCGATCGTCCACCTTGATTGAGCACAGGGAGCCTGAATAGATCGGCTCCTCGATCTACCGGCGGCTACTGATGATCGTATACATATATACCCGAGTTCGCCCGTTCGTTCGCTCTCGCCCGATCGGCAAACAATTATTTATCGAGGCTCCACTAATTGTCGAGGGAAGTCCACGAGAAATCCATACCCTGCTCGAAGCCCCAACAACCATTCCATACTAATGCAATCCTGTATACGTAACCCTCAAAATTATCGTTCCATTCAACAGTTGCAAAAAAATCTCTGTCAATTTAGATGTAGATTTTATATACTTAACATTTTTGTTTTTTAATCAGACACATTAATTACGCAGTAAAAAGTACCAAACTAAAATTTTGTACTTTAGACACAAAAATATTCTTCAAAAAATGCATTTTATTAAATTTACAAAAAAAGGAAAAAGCTTGTGTATTTCTAGTTTTGCATAAAAAGTACAAAAATATTTTTTCTTCGAAATTCGTATATTGGAAAATATTTTGTTGGCTGTTTTTACAAATAAAGAAAACATTTATTTTGAGATATAATTTTTTTTCATTTTTTTGTTCCATTTCAACAAAAAATAAGTGTCATTTCACATAATCCAGTAAACATGCGATAAATTTCACAATATTTTAATCAGTATACGTAATTATTCTAAAAAGTTAAAAATATACGAAATCCACTTAGAACCACACGGTACATTATAATTTTTATCTAAATGCGTCTACTCTGCTAGAAATTCCATTAATTTATTTCCTTCGTGCTAATTAAGAAAAAAAACCCACATATTTATCTTTCGACTTCCCAATACTAGAAAGTGAATATACGAAATTCATTTATTTTCAAACTCATAATTTTATTATTTGCCTATTCGTTTTCGTCGGCAGCAAATTCTTTCGAACCAGACAAATAGCTGATTACACAAAATTCACTTTGAAATGTAGATTTTTGCACACATTTTCCATATAAAAAAACACAAAATTCAAAGTGAACTTAAAAATCTGAAAATATTCATACGTATTCAGAAAGATGAACGAATCAATTTCATTTAAAAAAAACAATAATAACATTTTAGAATTATTATTATGCAAAATTAATTTTTTCAGTACCTTTAAGATTTTCATACCGTCAAGAAGTGTTTGCAATTCTCTCATTTTTCTCGAATTTATACGAAACGAATTCTATACGAGAGGACCTCCTTAATAGTTTGCCAATTAAAAGGGAAATCTGAATTACAGGAACCAGGAAATTTTTTTTTAAATTATCTTAATCGATATTAATGCTATTCAAGAATATAATCCTAGATGGAACATCGCAAAAAATTTTCAAAATCTATTACAGCAATCGACTTGATCCAAGATTTTTTAGTTACATAATTACATTCTCTTCTATGTAGACCTGGGAGATTTATTTTAAAAATAGAGTTCAACAACTTTTTTGGAAAATTTTAATTTTTTTTTTCGATAATCGTAAAACATTTTGGCTCTTTTTGTCACCAACAAAAATGCTCTCATTAGATCTTACAAGAACGACCAATTTCGACGTCGCAGCATTGTAAACATTGCTAAATCAGTGCTCAATATTCTTGTGTAAATTTTTTTTTTAATATCAAAATGTGACATTGAAGCCAAATAAAAAAAAAGCAAAAAATACACTTTTCTTTGGTCTTCTAATTAATATTGCCCCCTTAATAATGATGAGAATTACCACCATTTCCCTGATAGCAGTCTCAAAAAAAAATTACGACTGCAGATCTTCGTTGAGAAAGTAAATTCAAAGCCCCCATTCATTAGAAATCAAATTCCAAACAGAAAGAAAAAAATCCACGACTTCATCGTTCGTTTTCTCCAAACTAGAAAGTGTATATATATCTACACGAAAAAAAAAATCCATTTTATTTCGAGATTATCATTTCGTTCAGCGATTATTCGTGTCTGCGCAGCAGGGTCAATTCCATTTTTTCTTAACATGACGTTAATACTATGTAAAACCGGTGTTTAATCGGATTCCGGAACCTCTCAACACTCGCGGAGCTCCCGTCTCGTTCAAGACTTTCACTCATCATCTTCGAATAAAATGTGTATATCAAGCCCGCGTATCTCGGCGTATTTTCAGATCCGACGTATCGTTAAATTAGCAAATGTGATTTTCGTCGACACTTTGAGCTAATTACCTCGTCCTGGAATAATCTTCTGAAGCTTTCACGGCTGTGCTTGATTATACCGTCAATTCTGAGCAATTCCGAGCATTCCTTCAACGCAGCAGTTCTTCGTCTTTCAATGAGACATTCCTCTTCCATCGAGCTCATGCATCTCGGCGATGTTTCGTAATTCGTAGCCATTGTCATTTAAAAAGAGAAGAGAATGCACTTTATATTCTTGCAAATAAAATTGCAAAACACTGAGTCTCCGAACTCACAAGCGACCAACACTGTTGAAATCAACAGACACTGTATATTTTTAAAAAGCCACATTCGGGGGCGATCACAAAAAAAACCGCTGAGTCTCAGAGCTCAGAATGAACAGCGGCTACTGTTTAAAAAAAAAGAAAAGAAAAGAAGCGAAAGAAAAAAAGAATCACTGTATATTTTTCCAAAGCGACAATAAGTCACGATCACCAAACCACTGCGCTGAGTCCCTCGGATCTCAGAATCAACGGTGGTCACAATGCGAGACAAAACAAAAGTCCATAATAAACTCGTCACTAATGTCCAACACCGCACGAATCATTCGTCAAAGGAATGTGAAAACAGCAAACAAACGAACAAACAAACAAAAATGAAACCAAAAAGAAAGAAGAGAAAAAAGCAAATCACACGTCACGAATTAACGGACGCGGCCATCGCGCGTCCGCGCGTAGCCACTTTCGTCTCCGATCCGACGTTTTCTGATGTAATTGACAAACTCGAGGCTTCTGAAGAAGCGTTTTCGTGGCGTTTGATTCGACGGTACCATTTATCGAAGGGGTTGTCTTCAACCCCCTTCTCAAGGTTCTTTGAGTTCTGAGTCGAAACTCAGAGGCTCCTTTTTCTTTTGCTTTTTTTTTTTTCTGAGCCACCTTGGGTACCGGTTGGCAATAACCGATGTTTGTGGATGTGCGAGAAAAGTCTGAATGAAAATTCCGTTCCGGCAGCTCGTGCTCTTGGTGTTACTCGTAGTTTGTTCGTTCGGTGAAGCCTGATGTCGATGATGCTGTTGGTGGAAGGTTCGTTGGGTTGCGGGGGGAGAAAAAGAGAGAGAGAGAGAGAGAGAGAGAGACCATCACTTCTCGCGTTTGGTCCATCGAGAATTCAGATTGCGTGGGGATATGTATGTTACGTTCTCTGAGTTTCATGAGTGTAGTAGTGTATTTTGTATTTGTGCTTGTATAAGAGAGACAACCTTTCACTTTTTGACAGGATCGGCAGCCTCCTCCACCTCTCGGTTAACGTTCCAGCGCGTGTCTCCTTCTTATCGCATCGTCAAGTCGCCAGATGGATTAGATTGATTTCAGTCTTTTGGATATCAAGGCCGAGGGATTCCGTTTGAATGGACTCGTTCAAGAAGCTTGTGGGTCATTTTTTTAAATGGTCATTTTGATTTTTCATGGGGTGTTGATTGTTGGGCTTTTTGGAGACGTTTTGGTGGGTCTGGTTTTGAAGATGGTAATGAAAATGATGATCGATGATCAATTGGTCGTTTTTTTAATTTGGATCAATTGGTGATGTTTTTTTTTTTTTTTGTAACTTGGGACATTCGCGACGTTGAGGTCAGAGTTCGAATGGTTCAATCGTTTATCTTTTGGGTGTAATTGTATATCTTGTTTAAATCATTGGAAAATGTGTTCAGTGATAGCTTAATATGATACATTTTTTTGATCTGCTCTGCTGGAAATGCCACTCATTTATTTTCATCGTCTTCATTTTGAGCAATCAGCTGAAAATATTAATTCATTTTTTTTAATGAGGGTTCTTTCAAAATCAGAGTTGGTCTATTAAACATTTTGGAAATTTATCGCAGGAAGTTTCAATAGGAAAATGTTCACTTGCAATTTGAACAATGTTGGAAATCCTCACAATTATATACCAGAGACTGAAAAAAAAAAAAATCTTTCTTTTGTTAGGAATCTCAACTCTTAAAAACCCACGAATTTTTCTCGATCCCTTTTCCACTCCAAAAAATTGGCAATCGATATCAATTATTTTTCCCTTTTTTCCTGGACTCATTGAAGGATCTTGTAGATTTTTTCTGACTCTTCAAGATCATTTTCCATCGGATCTTGATTTCTTATGTTCCTGGAGTCATCAAGCCAATAAGTTGATGACTGTAAAGGGGAGATGATGGATGATGAATGGATTCAATGAGTTTCGTGACTTGTGACACCTACAAACATGCAGGTCAGAGTTCAAACGGTCAAACACATTCGATTAGCTTGTGTGTAATTGTATATCTTGTTTAATTAATTGAGAATTGTGTGTTGGTCGAAGGAGATACATACAGCAGACATTTCGAAGAGGAGATTGGGCTGGAGATATTGTGGAAAGTAATTATGGAGACAGGTACATGGAGGTGTGTTTGATGGAGGCATTTATCGCTTCGTATACTGCACTATAATTTACTCATAAGTACAACTTTAGTATTGTATTACATGTTCAAAACACTTTGCATAGCCTTTGAACAGTTTTCAACACAAAATCTCTGTCATTTGACAGAGAAAATTTGTCATGGTACGAAAAATAAAAAAATACTTAGAAATAGTCAGGATTAATAATTATTTTTGTGTAAAAGTGACAACAGAAATAAATATAAATAAATATAAATAAATATAAATAAATATAAATAAATATAAATAAATATAAATAAATATAAATAAATATAAATAAATATAAATAAATATAAATAAATATAAATAAATATAAATAAATATAAATACTTAAATTTCCGTTTTTTGTGTTATCACTAATTTTTCAACCCATTTTTTTTTTGTAAAACTATAAATTATAAATATTAAAACTACAACAAACAATAAAAATTATGGATATTTGTGGATACACATTTTTTTTGCTAAGTTTGTAAAAAAAATTTATCTTCCTTTTTATCGTGTTCAATTATTTCTTGTTTAAATGGCTTGAAAAATATAAGTGGCTATAATTCAATGATTCAGCAGCTGAAGCTTTGAGCTTGTAATTCAATGCTGATTATCATCTGAAGACTTGGCGAAGATACATCCGTGAGTCTCCGGTTACTAATTATCAGGATTTAAAGGATATATTGAATTTTAATACAACGATGTCAAGGGAATTTTCTGCTGTTTGATCGTTCAGCAACAAATGTCCGGATGATGAGGAATGGTGATTAATCATCTAAATGGGCTTTAGCAGTGCGTTCAAGCAAAACTGACTTCATCAATGGAAATATCGTTACCACCTGACATCTATTACACATTGATGGTGTTCAGCACCCAACGACTATTAATTAAAGTTACAGGTACTCATAAATTCTGGCATTTCCATTCGTAATCAAAGCCTGTCATTTACGGGATTTTCTTGAGATGGGATTTTTTTTTTTTTACAATGGGATAAAATCTTGGGATATTTCGACGTTCTATCGTGTTGTCAGAAATATTTTAAATAATATAATTTTTTTGAACATTTATTGCCAAAAAATCGCTATTGTTTTATTTTAAGCAAAGGAGTAGAAAAAAAAAATTATGAATTAAGGACAATTTTGGTATTTCTTCATGGCTGGAAAATCTAATTCATCGCTTAAGAGGTTTTTTTTTTTTTAAATTGAGTTGTGGGTCTGAAATAAAAAATAAAAAAATGTATTGAAAAGACTTAGAATGTGATTAATTAATCAGAAGGGACTTTCGATCATTTTTCGTGGTACAAAGTTAAAATTCACCAAGAGGTAATGAATACTTTTTTTTTTTAAATCTAGCTGTGAATCTGAAAGTAAAAAAAAAGCAAATTAAAAAGTCTGGAAGTGTAATAAACAAATTGTAGAATATTCATCGACCAAGAGATAAAACATTTATTTATTTTTTGTTATTTTTTTTTAAATAAAAAACGAGCTGTGGATCTGAAATAAAAATTAAATAACCAGAAGTTAAAAAGACTTAAAATGTAATAAACTATTTCATGGAAAATTTCGGTAATTTTCCATGGCATAAAGACAAAACTCGTCATTCACCAAGAGATTCTTTTTTAGACAAAAAATGAACTGTGGTTTGAAATTAAAAAAAAAACAGAAATCAAAAAGACTTAAAACGTCATAAACTAATTGAAGGAAAATTTCAATAATTTTTCACGCAGGTGAAATTCATTGACCAAGAGATTCTACTTTTTTTGTTAAATAAAAAATGAGCTGTGGAACAAAATTTAAAAAAAAATCAAAAGCTTTAAAAATTAATAAACTCATTCATAAAAAATTCCGGTAATTTTCCATTATATAAATTCAAAACTCATTGACCAAGAGGTCGTTTTTCTTCTCTTTTTTAAATAAAAAAACTGTCATTTCAAACTTAAAAAAAAAAAAAAAAAGACTTGAAATTTCATAAACAAATTGAAGCAAAATTCGATAATTTTCCACAGCACTTGGAAATTCGACCAACTGGAAATACCTCCCATTCCTCTCTCTTTTTTTTTAAATTAAAAAAAAAAAAAAAATCAGTGGATCTGTTATACCCGATAAGCCGAGACAATAATTACAAAACATGTGAAACTTCTCCGCTCTGATACGTCACACTGAACATAAGCACGCTCGTTACACGGGTGGCATTGATGTATACGTGCAGAACACGTGCATATCTATAGTACTCTCGATTTCTATAGCGAACGCGTGCGTGCTCGATCCTTTATGTATACCCTGGGGCAGACAGCAAGAGCGCGCGTACGGTTAGCAAAGGCTGTCGGCGAGTTATTTCATCGAAGCTCTCTGTTGGAATACAGAAGACAACGTCGAAGATCGAATCGAGAGAGAAATATAGAGAGAGAGAGAGAGAGAGTACAGAGGCTCGATGCCCGTGAGCCGCTTTGCCGGATATATTAGCCTCGGGGGAGCGTTTCGTTCATCGATCCGTCGAGCAAAAGATCGTGATCCACGCGCTCTGCTGCGCGCCGATTCCTCTAATATATCTTTTAACGCTCGCCACTCTCTGTGAGCTCTCTGCGATTCGCGAGAGGAAAAATGCTCTCGTGATCTCAAACGTGGAGGACAACTTGGAGAGCATAACGCTTTGCACCGCCAATCCGCTCTATTAAAACTCTATGCCGCTTGATTCAGAATTCGCAATGCACATCATTATGCACGGTATTTTGGCGTTGCGCAATAATTACCGCGAGGGTAAAAGGCATGAACTGGATAGAGACGTTTCTGAAGTGGAGTTTGATGTTTTGATTGGCCCTGTCAATCTTGTGATTGATGGAAGAGTTGCTGCTGTGGTGTTGCCACAACAAAATTACGATGATGATGATGATGATGATGATGATGATGATGGTCATCGTCGTTGTGGTCGACGGACTGTCCATCTCGATTATTTTTAATACTTGTATTTTGCGTAATGTGGGGTGAATCAGATTGCAATCCACATGCATCATAAATGTGAGCTTGTAAATTACCATTTGATGGATATTGGAATTTATTTCATAATTATTTTTGTCTTGGGGAAGAGAATGTATATATTTTTTTTAAATATACTTCTGAAGTAGATGATGTTACGAATTTTTTATTCTATGCTACTTGTTACTCCTCAAGTTCGATTTTCTTAAATTGTGTTTGGATGATTTTTAATTTTTTTTTCTCATTTTTAAAATATGTTTTAACAATATATATTTTATTGTAGATGCATTTTTTTGTAGAATTAAGTGCTCTGATTCTTTTTTAATACATTTAACTTTTGTATAGAATTTTTTTTACTGATTAGACTGTACATCTCGAATATTTTTAATACTTGTATTTTACGTAATGTGGGGTGAATCAGATTGCAATCCACATGCATCATAAATGTGAGCTTGTAAATTACCATTTGATGGATATTGGAATTTATTTCATAATTATTTTTGTCTTGGGGAAGAGAATGTATATATTTTTTTTAAATATGTTTCTGAAGTAGATGATGTTACGAATTTTTTATTCTATGCTACTTGTTACTCCTCAAGTTCGATTTTCTTAAATTGTGTTTGGATGATTTTTAATTTTTTTTTTTCTCATTTTTAAAATATGTTTTAACAATATATATTTTATTGTAGATGCATTTTTTTGTAGAATTAAATGCTCTGATTCTTTTTTAATACATTTAACTTTTGTATAGAATTTTTTTTACTGATTAGACTGTACATCTCGAATATTTTTAATACTTGTATTTTACGTAATGTGGGGTGAATCAGATTGCAATCCACATGCATCATAAATGTGAGCTTGTAAATTACCATTTGATGGATATTGGAATTTATTTCATAATTATTTTTGTCTTGGGGAAGAGAATGTATATATTTTTTTTAAATATGTTTCTGAAGTAGATGATGTTACGAATTTTTTATTCTATGCTACTTGTTACTCCTCAAGTTCGATTTTCTTAAATTGTGTTTGGATGATTTTTAATTTTTTTTTTTCTCATTTTTAAAATATGTTTTAACAATATATATTTTATTGTAGATGCATTTTTTTGTAGAATTAAATGCTCTGATTCTTTTTTAATACATTTAACTTTTGTATAGAATTTTTTTTACTGATTAGACTGTCCATCTCGATTATTTTTAATACTTGTATTTTACGTAATGTGGGGTGAATCAGATTGCAATCCACATGCATCATAAATGTGAGCTTGTAAATTACCATTTGATGGATATTGGAATTTATTTCATAATTATTTTTGTCTTGGGGAAGAGAATGTATATATTTTTTTAAAATATATTTCTGAAGTAAATGAGGTTACGAATTTTTTTTATATGTTACTTGTTACTCCTTAAGTTCGATTTTCTTAAATTGTATTTAGCTGATTTTTAATTTTTTAAATATGTTTTATCAATATATATTTTAACTTTTTCAAGTCATTACAAATGCAGTCCTAAATGACGACGCTATTTTTATTTCCAAATTTTCTACAAAAATATTCCTAAATGAAAAAACTTAAAAAAAAAAACCCCAAACATTTTATTTTCTCCAAAGTGTGTTAATTATTTCAAAAACTTATTCTGAATTTCGTTCACAAAAAAATTATTTCTATTATACAAGAAATCTAATAAATTTCCTATACAACAACAACAATAATAATAATAATAATAATAATAAAAATACATAAATTAAAATCAACTAAACATATTTCCTATTACAAAACTCAAAAATAAAAAAAAACCTGATGTATGTTAAAAAATCCAACAATGTCAAAAAAAATTTCAATTCATTATTAAAAAAAAAGTGCAACGCAAAAAAATGATTCGTTATATTTTTTTTAAAACGTTAAAATCGAAAAAAAAAAATTCTGCGTAATTAGAAAAATTGTATCAGCAATCGCGTTGGGATTTGTGAAATTTCGCGAAGGACTTCGGTAAAGTAAAGAGATTTTCTTCGTCGACACATTCCCCCACCGCGTTCTTCGATCCATAATACGTGAGGGATTGTTGGATTGCGCGTGCGTTTAAGCTGTGCACCTGCGCCGAGTTCGATCAACCCTCTGCAACCCCCACTATACACGGTCAGTCACACCACCGAGCTTTATAGTACGCATCCCGGTACTCTCCCACGCACTCGCTCTGTCTCCTTTCCATTCCCGTTATCACGGCACGCGGCTGTCATCCGTTCCCACTCGTGTGGACGCGCTATCGAGTCCCGCCGAAAAATAAAAATCCTCCTTGTCTCTCGAAATGGACAACCCCGATAATTTGGTGCAGGACAATTTTCCGGAGTTACGGCGATTACGATATAAATATAACGAGGACAATTAATTTGAGTAATTATTATACAACGAAAAATTATCACAGCAAGGTAACGCTAAATATTGTATATATATATATATATATGTGTGTGTGTGTGTGTGTGTGTATATAGATATTGCGATCAGAGATTTTCAAGTGGCATGAATTTTGTGAATGAACGGGTTGAGAATATGCATGCATTGACTTATGAATGAATGTTATAAATATCGGATAATCGTCGAAGGCGATTTCGAAATAAATGATTGTAAATGTTTCTGTAGTGAAATTGTTGTTACAGATAATTTATAAATTTAAGCGATTGACTGATTTGATTGATTATTGATAAGGGATGAAATGAGATCTTTTTTTGTCTTGTTAATTGATTGGAATTGATTTTAGTCTAGTTAATAGAAATAAAAGATTGGCATGGATTGTATACAAATTTGTGTGTAGTTGAGAAAAAAAAATAGTAGTGTAGTAAAAAATTAATATTTTCACCGTGTTTTGAGTATTTCGTCAGGTTTAGTCAAGAAACCACGATTTAAAATGATTACTTTTTTATTTTTGCGAGTGTTTAATTTAATAACAATTAATAAATCTTAAAATATGATGTTTTTTTTTGTTATTAATTGATCGGAATTGATTTTAGTCTATTTATTAGAAATAAAAGATTGCTATGTATTGTATAAAAATTTGTGTGTAGTTGAGAGAAAAAAATAGTAGTGTAGTAAAAAATTAATATTTTCACCGAGTTTTGAGTGTTTCGTCACGTTTAATCAAGAAACTATAATTTGAAATGATTGCTTTTTTGATTGCGAGTGTTATACTCGACTATAGATTTTTGATAAATTTAATAAAAATTAATAAATCATAAAATATGATCTTTTTTTTCGTCTAATATTTTAATTTATATTTATTTTCGTCAAGATAATCGAGATAAAAGATTATCGTGTATATTGTGAAGATTTGTATGTAGTCAACAAAAATTAGTGTCTTTTTTTATAATATTTAATCGATGGATTATAATTTTAAATGATTAGTAAATTAGAAAATATTTTTTTTTAAAACTTGTTTATTAATTCATATTAATTTTCGTCAAATTAATCTATGCAAAAGGTGACCATGTATTGTACAAAAATTGGTTTGCAATTGAAAAAAAAAAATAGTACGATAAAAAAGTGAACACTTACAACGCTTTTTAGGTGTTTCATCATATTTAATCAATGTACATTAGAAAATCAGTAACGAGTCTGATAGCAATAATATTGTCGGTTGCGACTGCAATTCGACATTTATTGAAATTTATTTTTAATGACGCATGACGTGAACCTTCGTTTCCACCTGATATCGACATTATTTGAATTATTAATTAATTCTTATTCGCTTTAATAATTTAGCAATTCGTAATAGTAGATTTTCAGATTCAAATCCACTTTTTCTTCGATTTTAATGCGAAAAATTGTGAATTAATCGGGGTGAAATTTTTTTTTATCACACTCCGAGAAATTATTAGATTTACATTGGCATTTAGAAACGATGCATTATTGTAATTAAAAACAGTACGAGATGTAAAAATGTTTTTGTACAACAAAAAATATGTATTCATTTTCTTGTATAAAATCGGATTGAGGAAATAAAATAATGAAAGAGGCAAAGCAAGAAAAATCAAAATTATCAAAAATAATAAAATAATTTTTTCGTACAATTCGACCAGATACGAAAAGCGAGTATAAATATGAATAAAAATGTAATTCTTATGTTCTCTTTCAGATGAACGGAAAAAACATTTTTTACTACGTTTTGGTGCTAACGAACTGGCGACTTGCAATAACCCAGATTCGCAATACGGCATGTGCCTTCAATACTATGTGCCTGTGTTGGGTCCAGGACGACAAGGACTTCACCCAGATGGATATAAGTTGCTTAGGGGTTCCGTTCGCAAGATTTCCTGGTCAGTAAACACCAAATTAATTGGTATGCGAGAAAAAAAAAAAGCCCGGAGACGAAAAAATCGTCGTTGGAGGCAATCGAACTGTTTGGTATCTTTAGGTTCTTTATTTTCTTCACAGGTTCTTTATTTTTTTTAACAACTGCTTCAGGTTCTTTACACATTTATTTACTCTCAAGAAATTATACAATTCCTTGCAAACCGAGGTACTTTTATCTCTGGGCTTTGTTTTTTTAACGATCTTTATTTTTCCACGATTCAAATTAATTACTTCTTCCTTAGTACTTTCTCAACAGGCCAATTACAAGATCCTCAAAATTACAGATGTATCGGTGAATTACGTCGCTCAGCTGGACATCGCAAGTTCCGGGATGCAGGTTCTGGAGAACGATGCTCTGGCGAGTTCCTCCGGGGTTGAGGGTCTCGGCTTGATGAGCAACCGATTAGCCAGTATCGGCGAAAAGTCACTCATGTAATTAATCCCAAATTTAATTTCAATCTTCATTTTACACTTCGTATACTCGCCGTGTATTTTTCTTTAAATTTCAATTTTTCAAATTATTCTCACTTATATATTGCACAAAGTTAAATGTCAATTATATCATGTAGAAAAAAAAAAAATTCTTAACATTATTTTAACGCAATAATACCTTGAATATAAAAATTAATTTCATTCAACAAATCTCTGATTAGTGGATGATGAACCGTCGGGTTTATCGAAAATAAAAATAAGGAAAGATGCGTCGTGGAGATTGACAAATCCTTCCAGACATAATGATTCTGTTGCAGTGGTGTATCCGACAGTCTCCGTTCCCTCGATCTCAGCTACAACGCACTCGAAGAAGTGCCCTTCAAGGCGTTTCGTGGTTTGAGAAAGTTGAACTGGCTCAATATGCACAGGTAAGGAAAATCTTCATCTCTCTTAGCGGTCGAGCTATTCTGTATAAGGTACGTCATATAAGAACGAGGCTGTTATACTCCATGTCGCGTGCAATACTGTCGCATAGCTCGAGACATTAGATTAGCTTTCTTATACGCACTAGTCCCCGAGATTACACAATGCAACCATTAACAGCAACCAAGTGTGTAAAGCCCCTGTTGTCCGTTGCCATGTGTTACAACTACTTCGTACCTGCTATCGCGTATCACTCGAGATAGAATGATCTATAGCGTGTGCTTTTACACCGGTACGAAACGTTTGATCTTAGTATACATAAACGTGTTACAGTAATTCGCAGCCTCGTTAGATACCAGTTATGAAGGTTTAAAACTTATTAACAAGTCATTTACGCTCGTTAAACACTCGCACGTGCGTGAATTACAAGTGAAAGCTAATGTTTAAATAATTTGGCACACACCGGTGTCAAATTAACGCTCTAAGAGCTAAATATCTGAATTTGTAAATTTCTCATTTTTCTTATCTTTTTAATTTATGAAATTCTGGTGAAAGCAGTTTTCTGAAATGATCGGTATTTTTATTTATGAATATTTTAGTAATTTTGTTTTGAGATTTTTCTGATGTCTTCAGGGTTTTTTTAGTTTTTGGGAAAGTTACATTTTTCTCTAGATATGTAGATTTCTAAATTTTTTAGTCTTTTTCTCGGCTGATGCACACGCAATGCCACTTTTTTCTAGTCATTTTATACTTCTATTTTGTTAAATGATTTTTTTTTCTTTTTTTGAGGAATTTTTGAATTATCAGATTCTTGAATTATCAGATTTTTAATTTCATGAATTTCTGAATTTCTGGATTTCTGAATTTCTGAATTTCTGAATTTCTGAACTTCTGAACTTCTGAACTTCTGAACTTCTGAACTTCTGACCTTCTGAATTTCTGAATTTCTGAATTTCTGAATTTCTGAATTTCTGAATTTCTGAATTTCTGAATTTCTGAATTTCTGAATTTCTGAATTTCTGAATTTCTGAATTTCTGAATTTCTGAATTTCTGAATTTCTGAATTTCTGAATTTCTGAATTTCTGAATTTCTGAATTTCTGAATTTCTGAATTTCTGAATTTCTGAATTTCTGAATTTCTGAATTTCTGAATTTCTGAATTTCTGAATTTCTGAATTTCTGAATTTCTGAATTTCTGAATTTCTGAATTTCTGAATTTCTGAATTTCTGAACTTCTGAATTTCTGAATTTCTGTGTTTCTGAATGTCTGAATTTCTGAATTTCTGAATTTCTGAATTTCTGAATTTCTGAATTTCTGAATTTCTGAATTTCTGAATTTCTGAATTTCTGAATTTCTGAATTTCTGAATTTCTGAATTTCTGAATTTCTGAATTTCTGAATTTCCGAATTTCTAAATTTTAAATTTTAAATTTTAAATTCTAGCAATCATCTGACGTCGTTAGACGGTGACTGGGGCTACGTGAGTGACACACTGGCGAGCGCGTTCTTCGGTGACAATTCGATAACCGAGATACCGCGAATATTCGGTGACTTTGATGCCCTAGTGTGGTTGAATCTCGACGGCAACAACATCGACGTGATACCAGAATCGAGTCTGAGTCCAAGCATCGAGACACTAAGCTTAAACAGCAATCTCCTGAAGACATTTCCTCAAAGCATCGGAAAACTGAAATCCCTGACCTGGCTAAATCTTCGTGGCAATCAGATGAGCGTACTCGAATTTCCGGACTTTCAGAGTCAAAATCTCGAGCTGATAGACGTGAGTGATAATGCAATTCAGACGATAATCTTTTCTCACACCGGTAATCGCACACTGCGCGTCCGTGATTTAAATCTCGACGGCAATAAAATGTCGAACATCGGTCCCGACGCTTTTGCCTATTTGGACATAAGAAGAATGCATCTGTCTTCAAACGGAATCGAGAATATGGATGAGAATGCATTCAGAGGTCTGGAGGATAGTCTGGAGTACTTGAATCTTGAGGACAATGACTTGGAGTCCGTTCCCGAAGCTATAAGTCATTTAAATCACATATCGTATCTCTACTTGGCCGACAATAATATTCACGAGCTTTCGAACGACAGTTTTCAAGGTTCAGCTGAAAACCTCCGAGCTCTTTCATTAGCAACGAATAGCCTGACCTCTTTGCCAGTAGCAGCATTGTCCAAATGTCAAAGACTCCTTCATCTCAATCTGGGCTACAATAAAATATCCCACGTCGAACCAGGTGATTTTGAATGGGCTGAAAGCCTAGAAATACTCTTGCTGAGGAACAATGTCCTAACGAAATTGAGGCCCGGCACATTTGAGGGTGCCAAGAGCCTCAAAGAGCTCAGTCTGTCCTTCAATCATCTGACTGAACTGGACGACGATGCCTTCCTCGGCACAGAGGACAGCCTTGAGATTCTGGAATTGAGTTTCGCCTTCGCGACAGATGTATTTCCTCAGGAGGCACTTCGACCCCTCACAAATCTCCTTTGGCTGGTGCTCGACAACAACAACTTTCACAGCATCAATTCTGACGCACTGCACTCATTTCAGCAGCTTCGTTACATCAACCTCGAGTCCAATAGATTGCACTATCTGCCAGAGAGACTTTTCGTCGCTGATATTCATCAAGAGCTGAGAGACGTCAAAGTTGGATACAACTTTCTCGAGGCAATACCTGAGAATACATTTCAGAATTTAACGGAATTGAGATCATTGGATTTGACGGGAAACAGGATTCGATATTTGGCCTCTGGAGCGATTGAGGATTGTCCAAATCTTGTGACACTGTCGTTGGCCTACAACAGAATATCGAAAATGGATAAGAATGCTTTTCGATGTTTGAGTAATTTGAAATTCTTGCATCTTGAATTCAATCGGCTCACTGTATTGGATTTGGACGCGATTGTCGACAGTGGAGGACCGGAATTGGCACTCAATGTTTCGTTCAATGCAATTGCTACGATAAACATCAAGACTGCTATTAATAATCTCACGAGTCTCGATCTTGGTTACAATAATCTTACGCACCTGCCAGCAAATGCTTTTGAAGGCATGCCGAATCTTCGGTCTCTCGATCTTCGCAACAACGAGCTCACCGCTATCGAACCGGGTGAGTTCTATAGCCAATTAAGTAAAACAGATATAAAAAAACGTACATGAAGCTGTAAAAATGTTATACGGGTTTCAGTTTTATTAACTTCGATGATATAAACCAGCTTTCTCAATTTTTACTCCACTGACTTCAGGCTAAAGAGTGAACTTTATTTTTTTTTTTTGTAAGAAAAGTCCCATTTGATTGATAGTTCGTAACGGTGTTATCGTCAAGTAAAACAGGCTCCAGAAAATGTCGTGTATCCGAAAATATGAGGCATTCCACACGAATTGCGCCATCCTTGTTTCAAATTTCTCTAAAAAAGAAGATCATAATTTTTTCGAGAGTGTTTTAGATCTTAACAAAATCTAAAATACATGCTTAAAATTCATGCTTGTAATTAATGTAAATTAAGATGAAAAAACATTTAAGAATAAAATCTAAAAAAAATGTTAAAAAGCTATTAAAATATTTTTAAAAAAATTTAAACCTACAAATTTAAATATTTGGACCTGGCGATTTTTGTACCTTATCAGAACACTATTTTCAACAATCGCTTGGAAAGAAAGAAAGGAATTTATACAAATTTTCTAGTTTTAAATCTTTTGGTACATGGAAATACGTACCATTTATTTTTAAATCTTAATGAATAATTTTTCTGATCCTAAATATGTCGAATCTTGGAGGTGTATTTATATTTTACAATACAATTTTTTCAGGTACCTTCGCTCTGGCGCACTTGGAAACGTTGAATCTGTGTGAAAATCGTTTGGATTCATTGAGAAAGCAGTCGTTTCACGGTGGTCAATCTCTTCAGCAACTGGATCTCAGCAACAACGAGATTGGTCAACTGTCAACGGAGCAATTTCGCAATTTAAAACTCCTGCGAATTCTGAATCTCTCGAGAAATCGTATAAGATCATTACCACGAGACGTGTTCGAGGGTACAAGAATCGAGATTCTTGATCTCAGTGAAAATAAGATAAACATAATGCCGTCGTCGTCCTTCGTCGAGCTCGGTTATACATTGAGGGATCTCAACATGGCTGAGAATTTCGTGGACCACGTAGATTCGACAGCATTTCCAACGTCTCAGTTGACAGCTCTCAATTTAGCGCGAAATCGACTGACGATTCTTCCGGACAATTCATTTGTGTCGTTGGGAAAATTGCTCAGTCTCAATATATCCCACAATTATCTTCAGGCTAATTTCAAAGAACTGTTTCACTATCTTCCTGATTTGAGACAATTGTACATAGCGAATTGTGGCTTGAAAAAAGTCCCGGCTCTTCCACTACCAAATCTCAATGTGTTGGATTTGTCGATGAACACTATCGTCGCAATGACAGACAATAACGTTCAGTATCTTAAGTCACTCAAGATTCTTCTGCTTGTCAATAATTCTCTTACTTTGATGCCAGCCATCAGACTTGCACTTCTTCGAGAATTGGACGTTTCTGGAAATCCTATTGAGGTGAGATTTTTTATTTAAAAATGAAAATTAAAGCTGGCTTTCGTGGACCACCTAAATGCAAACTTTAGATTAGATTATGGTCTAACTTTAGGTTTGATCAAGTTG
The DNA here is from genome assembly GCA_964016905.1 of Perithous albicinctus. Classification (NCBI taxonomy): domain Eukaryota; kingdom Metazoa; phylum Arthropoda; class Insecta; order Hymenoptera; family Ichneumonidae; genus Perithous; species Perithous albicinctus. The sequence goes on along the minus strand of OZ024688.1, from coordinate 34,514,864 downwards.
CAAAGATTCACAGATTTGATCCAGAGTTGATTCGAATTTGTTGAAACCCAACCGAAATCTACTAAATCCTTATTGATCTAAAGTTTGAAATAGGGTTTCAACGAATCCTAACATACTCACTATTAATTGGAACCAATCTGTGGGATGAATGGTCCAGATAATAATAACATATCAATTAGTATCTAAATACACATGAACATATTTCTCACATGATTAGCTTTTCCCTCATTAACCAGCCAATAAAAAAACTACTTCCCAGCATAGGTAGCCTTGTCAGTAACTGGCGTACTTTTACATCCCTGTTTATCCTTATGAATGTATCTGGTTAGAGTGAAAGGTTTTTCGTAAAATGTGATTAACTGGACCATTCACCTTCTCTCAATCTCTTGTTTCCATCGGGGGAAAAAAAAAAAAAAAAACATTTTTTTGTTTTGTTTTACTTTAAAGCACTGTATTTAAAGGTTCTGACGAAAGAGAACTTCACCGGTTATCCGCGGCTCGAGAAACTCAACCTCCGTAACCTGAACAGAACGAGGTCGGTGGACAATGATTCCCTCCGGCTGCTTCGGTATCTGAAGCACCTGAGGATTCAGACGTGGCCACAGGCCGACGGTCTCGAGTTACGGAACCTTCTGAGCGGTTTGTCCCTGCGCACCGTCGAGATCGAGGTCACCGAACGTGTCCTCAAGCATCAGATACAAAACGCATTCACGAAGCAATTGCGCGAGTTAACTATAACCGGCAACAACCTCGAAGTCATTTCCTCTGAGGCTTTTTCCACGATCGAAGGCGGCGAACTTATACTCAGGATCAAGGACACACATGTGAGACGTCTCCAGTCTGATATATTTCTTACGTTGACCAAACGGATGTCACAACTCACCCTCGATCTTCGAAACAATCATATCAACGAACTCAGCCCCTCGGTCATCTATGGCAATCTTTCTTGGGAGGCTGTTGGAACCAACATGGTGGCTGGTGAGTGTCTACACTTGATGGAACTTTATTCATTCTTTTGCTCTGTATGACGTATATAGATGCGGAAATAAATCGTGCTGCCAGTGTGGAAAATGGGATTTTTGTGATAATTGGAATCCTGAAGTCGCTCAATTCGAAAGTGACATCAGAATTTTCAAATTTAATATGGCGGATTTCGAAAATCAAAATGGCCGATCGAAGTTTGTATAAATGGTCGAGTTTTTGACATTGCTGAATACGTTGACATCAGAATTTCGAAAATCAAAATGGCGGATACAAATTTGTAGATATGGTCGGATCCTTATGAAAATCGGTACCTTTAAGTTTTTCATATGACTAAATAGGAATATGACGTCAGAATTTGAAAAATCAAAATGGCGGATAAAAATTTGGAAATATTGTCAAATTTTTAAGAAAATGAGTACCTTTAAGTTTTTGACGTGACTAAATACGAATTTGTCATCAGAATTTCAAAAATCAAAATGGTGGATAAAAATTTGGAAAAATGGTCGAATCCTTATGAAAATCGGTACCTTCAAGTTTTTGACATGGCTGAATACGAATTGGTCATCAGGATTTCGAAAATCAAAATGGCGGATAAAAATTTGGAAAAATTGTCAAATTCTTATGAAAATGAGTACCTTTAAGTTTTTGACGTGACTAAATACGAATTTGTCATCAGAATTTCAAAAATCAAAATGGCGGATAAAAATTTGGAAAAATGGCCGAATCCTTATGAAAATCGGTACCTTCAAGTTTTTGACATGGCTGAATACAAATTTGTCATCAGAATTTCGAAAATCAAAATGGCGGATAAAAATTTGGAAAAATTGTTAAATTCTTATGAAAATGAGTACCTTTAAGTTTTTGACGTGATTAAATACGAATTTGTCATCAGTATTTCAAAAATCAAAATGGCGGATAAAAAATTGTAAAAATGGTCGAATCCTTATGAAAATCGGTACCATCAAGTTTTTGACATAGCTGAATATGAATTTGTCATCAGAATTTCAAAAATCAAAATGGCGGATAAAAATTTGGAAAAATGGCCGAATCCTTATGAAAATCGGTACCTTCAAGTGTTTGACATGGCTGAATACGAATTTGACATTATAATTTCAAAAATAAAAATGGCAAAATTAATATGGCGGATTAAAATTTCTAAAAATGCTATAATGCTTAAGAAAATGGGTACCTTCAAGTATTTCACATGGCTGAATACGAATTTGTCATCAGAAGACAAAATCTCGAACTCTAAATTTCTTCGTTAGAAATCCAATTCGGATTCCTCAGGTACAAAGAACTGGAATCTATTTTGACTTTAATTACTTTGTATCATCTGTAGTATTGATTATTCCGGATGTAAAATATCAATATTTTTCGTATTGTCCAGGTGGTCTTCAGGTGTCTGGAAATCCACTGGAGTGCGACTGCGAGATAGCCTGGTTAAGCTTGTGGCTCCGCCGTTGGCTCCGTGAATCCCGTCAGATACACACAGCGTCGCAATCGGATGCAAGACAATTGCGGACATTAGCAGGAAGGGCAGTTTGCACTGAGACAACGCCTTCCTACAGCTCGGACAAAGTCCTTCTAACCCTGGGAACGCCTCACACTGCCTGTCAGGCTTCGGCATTGAGTTCCGGAAATTACGAGAGGCTACCAAAAGCCTGGTTATCTTTCATCGTCTTTCTTACCCTAACGATCGAATGCACGACCTATTAAAAAAATTCACATCGAAATCCAGTTCCACAATTTTTTGTCAATAAAAAGTCTAAAAAAAGAAAGAAAGAAAAAAAACAAACAACAACAAAAAAACCAGATGTTTTTCTAAGATAATAATCAACAAACTTAGCCACAATTTTTCGAAAGCTTTTAATCACAGTGTATCGAAAGGAGACAATCAAAATCATTTATTTCTACTGTACATTCGTTTATTTTGATAACCGGCAATTTACATATTCCATAACAATATCTTAATACTTATAAAAAAAAAAAAAAAAAAAATGGTGGGAAAGGAGAAAAAGAATGAAACCTTCCAGTCCAAAATTTTGAGGGGAACTCATTCGAAGATTTATCGATTTGGGTGATTGAACAAAAAAAAAATAGAAACATACATATATTATTTTTTATATATATAATACATATATAAAAAAAAAAACTCGCGATGCACCAGCGCATTTTTGGACTGAGAAGGTTCGAAAAAAAAGAAAGAAAGAAAAAAGAAAAATTTTGTGAAACGTCTTATGTTATTTACACATGTTTAATACCGATTACGACCATATTGCGACTTCGGATTAGGTCAGAACTGGTTATTCCGGTTCGCAATGGTGTGTTTTTTTTTTTTTATATCCCCTGGATTGTTTGCCTGGTCTCCAGGTATCCGGCATAATGTCTGGAAGGCGATGAGCATGGTTTTCATAATTCGCGAAATACGAGGGATTCACCGGCAAATCGAATGACTACCAGAGGCTTATTTTAATTTTTTTTTTTTGTATCAACTTTTTGACCCTCACCCATCGTGTTCACAATTAAACATCACATGAAAATCCAGCTTCACGATTTGGCATCGAAAGATATACGAAGGAAAAGAGAAAAATTACGGATTTAAAAAGAATATTTTTTAATATCACTACCGCTGACGACAATTGTGACCGACAAAATACCGAATTTTTTCTTGCCGTTCGATTTTTTTCGCAATTTTTTTTTTTTTTTTTTTTTTAGCTATGTTGCGTTTCTTTTTTGTTCACAGCTGCTGGGCTAAAGAGGCATAGATTTTTTTTTTCTGGGAGGTGAGGAGGGAGGGAAGGAGGATTTAAATTATACAGGGGGTGCTTGCGTGTGCTGGAGACATCCCTCAACGTTCTCTGGCCAATCGCACACGTTTTCGTTGGGGTTGAATACCAGATTCACCGGACAAGGCATGTGATGCTTTCGTTCGCCCTCGCACATGTAGTACATTGTGCAATCGTTCTTATCTGCGTGGTAGGAAATGTGATTGTCTTCCTCGTCGCAGGTTACTTCGTTTGCTGAAGAAAAAAAAAATTAGTAACAATAAATAATTTGTATCTATAATTTTACTTACGTGGCATTTTTTAGTTTGTTACGACTCAAATTTTGTTACCACTCAAATTTTGTTACCACTCAAATTTTGTTACCACTCAAATTTTATAGCCACTCAAATTTTGTTACCACTCAAATTTTATAGCCACTTAAATTTTGTTACGACTCAAATTTTGTTACCACTTCAAATATGTTTCCTCCAAACAGTCAATTTTTCTACAGACTCTTTAAATACCAGATTATCCAAAATTGAGCGTAAATTATATTTGTGAGAAATTAGGTATAGGTTGATCAGAAGACAAACACTTACGATCTTTCGTTGTGTATTTTCCATTTCGATTGCCGCTCTCATAAGGACCATCGTATTCGAGCTTCACCGAGTAGCTCAGGAGCTCTTTCTTCATGGCCTTGATCAGAGGATATTTTCCAGCGCCACAAGAACCCCGGAAGTCATCCATATCCACGGACCAAATCATTATTCCTCCGAAACCCTCTTCCTTCAACCACTCCATCTGCGAGAATTCAACAAGTTTTCATTTTAATAAGAGAACAATTCAACCTAAATGGATTCTAAAAAAATCGTCGAATACAAAATATTTCATGAAACAATAAAATTCCCATGCTCGAAACTAGGATTTTTAGGTTCTTTTGGGTTTATAAAAAATAGCGAATTTTTTTTTATCGATTCGATGAAAATCAAATAAAATATATAGAAGAACTTTTTAAGTCTTGTATTTCATGTTTTGGAAAATAAATTCAAAGTTTGCACGAATTCAATTTTATCAGTACTTTGGATATTTTAGCAACTGCATTCTGTTGGTAAAATGGTAGATTTGTACTTTTTCTTATCTTATTTTTTTTCCAAATAGAAATTCGGTAATTTGATTACGAAAATTAAAAAGAAAAATGACTATGAAAAAAAAAAAATCAAAAAGCAAGAGCTAAAGATCAGCCACAATTAGTACATCAACGTTACTTAGAGTATTAAACGTTTACCTTGTTCACCAAACTCCTCTCATCATCAAATCCTACCCACTGATCGTCCCTGTAGGCGAAAGGCACTTGTTGTTCACTGTCCCAGACGAGGGTTGTGTTGTCTTCATTGAGGAAAGTGCACACCTACAATATAGAATTAAAAAAAAAAATCAACAAATCAATGAACCAATCAATCAATTCAGTCAATTAACGACTGTTTTTCGAGTAGAATATTTTAAATCGTACCTCATAGTACGAAAGAAAACCGGATTCATTGGTGAAGTTTCCAGCAATTCCACCACCGGAGGCAGGTGCTCCGATGTCAAATTTGTCCTTGTCGACGAGCGTGAAGGATCTACCGTAAGTCGGCATACCGATCATCAACTTCTCTTTAGGAGCTCCCTGTTTCACCCATTCACGAGCGCTGAAGTCCTAAGAGACAAAAATTGACAGAGATGAGAAAAAAAAAAAAATGTTCAGAAGTAATCGAAGTAAAGCAATCGAATTAATTGAATATATTTACCACTGTGAGTTTCTTCTGATAACTCGTCGCACTCTCCAAGGGATAGAGCGGACTGTTGTGTCCCACTTGTCTCTCCCATTGTCCGTGGAAGTCGTAAGTCATCACGTTTATAAAGTCCAGATACTTTGATATCTCGGGAACGTCGTAGCTGTTGCGAAAATTAAGGTATTAATTCAATCATTAACACAAAACACTCTGATCTTCGGAAGAAGAAATGAAGAAAATGAGGAAATAAAAAAAGAAAATGAAGAGATGAAGAAATGAAGAAAATAAAGAAATAAAAAAAGAAAATGAAGAGGTGAAGAAAATGAAGAAATAAAAAAAGAAAATGAAGAGATGAAGAAATGAAGAAAATAAAGAAATAAAAAAAGAAAATGAAGAGGTGAAGAAAATGAAGAAATAAAAAAAGAAAATGAAGAGATGAAGAAATGAAGAAAATGAAGAGATGAAGAGATGAAGAAAATGAAGAGATGAAGAAAATGAAGAAAATGAAGAGATGAAGAAAATGAAGACATAAAAAAAGAAAAGGAAGAAATGAAGAAACGAAGAGACGAAGACATGAAGAAATGAAGAAACGAAGAGACGAAGACATGAAGAAATGAAGAGATGAAGAAGATGAAGAAAATGAAGAAAATGAAGAAAATGAAGAAAATGAAGAAAATGAAGAAAATGAAGAAAATGAAGAAAATGAGTTAATTACCCAGCGGCAATAGCTTCAAAACTTGCGGGTACCGCAGCCGACAGTATCAGCTTCGGTTGACCAGAACTCTTTGCCTCACCTTCAAAAGCCAATCGCAGTTCTTTAAGGAGACTCACGTATGCTGCGCGGTCATCGGCACCTCTGTAAAATACGAAAATTTAGTGTCTCAATCAATAAACTGTTATCGGTAATAGTAAAATCCTAAAACAGAAAAATCGTAAAACAGAAGATCGACATTTCTTCAACTTGCCTTGGATATTCCCAGTCGACGTCAAGACCATTGAATTTGTATTCCCTGAGGAATTCGATCGCCTCGTAGACGAATTGATTCATGCGGAATGTGTTGCTGGTGAGTTCTTTGAACGGAGTTGAACCGAATGCCCAACCACCGATCGCCAACAATATCTAACAAAAACATAATATTGATATTAATTACCAAGGTCTGTAACTTTCATCAAGGAGAGTAGAATCATGTTAGTCAAAAAACGCTAATTTTTTCTACATTAAGATCATAATAGAAGTATCCGATCTCTCAATTAAATCATGATGACGTAGATAGGAGCGGAACAAGAAATTTTTTGGTACTTACTTTGATATCAGGATTCTTTTCACGAAGTCCAATGAGACGTTCGTACATTTCACCGTCTTTGTCGTTGCCCTCAGTGAGAAGATGATCCTTCAGTGTTGCAAAAGCGTAGACAACATGAGTGCAAAGAGTAGGATCGATATCTTCAGGCATGAAACGTCCAGTTCCGGGCCTTTTGTGTGACCAGTTGGTCAAGTAACAAATAGTCTGTGGTTCCCTCTCTGCAAAACAATGACAAAAAAAGCGTTTCAGGAAAAAGCATGATAATAACAGAAGAAAAAAAAAGAAGAAAAAAAGGAAGACAAATTGAAGAATGGTTTAACCGCAAATTTGCCAAATCGATAAGGAAAGCACCTCGAGTCGATGAACTGATGACGAATTGCGTGGACTTTGTGGCTTTCTTCGCTTTACTGAGCACCTCAGAAACCGCTATTTTATAGGGTTCCGGTTTCTTCACCACCTCAGTGATCTTCTCAGCTACCTGACTCCAATCCACGTCTTTGGCGTTACTTCCACGTGAAACACCTCTGAGCTCTTCTCTCATAGCACCGATCAACGGATATTTCACATTTCCCACGCAGGACGTGCCGTTGAAGTCGTCCATGTCGACTGTCCAAACCATTGCTCCACCGTAGCCCTTCGTTTTCAACCATCCCATTTTGTGTCTGATCGATCGCTCGTCATCAAAACCGACCCATTGGTCATCCCTTATCAAATAGGGCACCTTCATCTCGTCGTCCCATACGTATGCCGCACCGTTTTGCAACATATCGCAGATCTGCACGTAAAGACATAAAAAAAATTCTCGACGTTAAGAACCACATTACTTGGAAATTATATGGCAAAGCCGCGAAACCACAAATCATTTTTAAATGACCAAGCACAATTTTCTCTTCTACTTCCGCGTAAGAAGAATTGGGAACGTGAAATTTTGTGAAATTTATATAACATCGAGGAAGATATTTATTTTTCTAACGAATTTTTTGCATTAAATTTTGAGGTAATGCAAGATATTTGAATGAAACGACTATGAAATTTTATAAATCTTTGTTACCTTGAAACTGACCATCTGATTTAAGCTAAAAAATATTTGGATGGCTGTTTAAACATTGCAGAATATCCAAGGAATTTCAAAATTCGCATGGAATAATTTGTGGAAAAAATATTTTGAAGTTTCTTACAAAAGAAAAATTCTATAGAAGTATTTTAGAAATGTACTCATTATTTCTTCACACCTGAAGTATTTTTCAAGAATTGTGTAAAATATATGGAAACCTTTGATAACACCAAAACAGATTAAACAAAATTCGCCAGAAACATAATTGATATTCTCTAAAATTGAAATTATTTCCAAATGAATTTCATGTAGTTTTTAAGAATGTCCGATAGATGGCGAAAGGCCAGAAATTCTCTCGCAAGCGATTCGTCGCCTCGGATCGCCGACGACGAATTCTTTTTATGACCATCCATTCGCATTAGTAATTTTCACAACCATCTCCACATGGTACATACAAAATTTTTCTAAAAGTTCCAAAAATATTATTCGACATATTGAAAAAAACGACATAAAAATATTTTTTAAATGACGTCTCAATAATATTTCACTTCTGAAACATGACAATTAATTAAAATGCCAATTAATGGGCATCTCAAGCCCTGATTTTTCTAAGTCCCCAAAGGGCATCCCAAACTCCGATTTTTCTAAGTCCCCAAAGAGCCTCTCAAGCCCGGATTTTTCTAAGTCCCCAAAGGGCCTCTCGCCCCCGGATTTTTATAATATAGAGATAAGAACAACGGGGGGTTTGGCGGATAAAAAGTATTTCCGGAAGACTTGCCTCGTAGTAAGCGAGGAAACCGGATTCCTTGGTGTATTCTCCAGCTTTGCCACCGCCGCTTGCAGCCGAATGAACCCGGAAATTGTCAGTATTGGATAGCGTGAAGGATCTTCCGTAAGTTGGCATTCCTATAATCAACTTTTCCTTTGGTGCACCGAGCTTCACCCACAATGTCGCGGCATAGTCGACACTCAGTTGTTTCTGATACTCGGAGTCCAACGAGGAAGAGTACAGTGGAGCATTGTGACCGGTTTCGCGTTCCCACTTGCCATGGAAATCGTACGCCATTAGGTTTATGAAGTCCAGATAACTGTTTAACCACGTATCGATTAATTTTCATTTATTACGACGTACGATATAAACGACCGTGTACCGTTTTAATTTATTGCTAATTCTCGCTGCTGATTAATAATTATGCATTTTGCTTGCTCATATATCCTCGTGAAAATAACACAAGGAAAATATTTCTTCTTCTAACGAATTCTTATTTCACCAGATTTTTAAGTCAATGCAAAATATTTGCAATAAACAACTGTGCAATTTTATAAATCTTTGTAATCTTGAAATTGGCTGTTTCATTCAAACAAACAAAAAATTCAGGACACTCGGAATGATCGAAAACGTCGAGAAAAGCGGTTTAAAATTGAAAAATTGTCTGTATGTCTGTGTACATATTTCTTGTTAGCACGATAACTGGCGTAATTTTTCATGTAACTTCTTCAAATTTGGTACGCAAGTGGACCATCTTATAATAACGTTTGGGATTTAATTTGGTGCAAATCGCTTGAGAGGTTCAAATTTTATAGCATATTTTGAAAATTTTGAAAAATAATCCTTTTACGCTATAACTTTTATGAATTGCGAGATATCAGGCTGAAATTTTGTACACACATAGTTAAACAATGAGGAAACAATTTGCAAGATTCCACGTTTTTTATTTATCTTCTTATGTTATAAATAAAATTAATTGAATTTTTTTCATATTCACCTGGCTACTGCTGGAACGTCGTATCCACTCTTTATGTTGTCAGGTCCAACCGGAACGGCAGCCGTGAGCAAAAGTCTTGGTTTCTTTCTCTCTTGCGCCTCAGCTTCGAATGCCTCGCGAAGTTCTTTTTTTACAAGACAAAAAATATTACGTTAACTCATTGAAAGGCAGATTTACAATCAGCAGACAATTTTTTTAATATCAATTACTGTTTATTTGAGGATTAATTTTGCCAGTTTACTAACTTTGTCATTTTAATGAAAATTCTTTTTGTCTCTGTTTGAAAATGGATTCATGCTTAATATTTACAAAAAAAAATGTACAACAATCTATTTATAGAAAAATAACTCTGTTTACCTTAGACATTTTTACGCCGTTTTTTGGAAGTCATATTTATCATGTTAATTAGATCTTGATAAATGATAGCTAATTTTTTTTTCGTTAATTGATTTTTTAACGAATTCGCCGAGTAATTTGCTTCATTAAACTTGTTAATTAGGCGAAGAGTTTAGTTATTTTAATAGCGTCAGATTAAAAAAAAAAAAAAGAAACATGTGGCTGTCATTTTTAAACGATGAATGTTGTTAAAAATATTTTTCGGTGAATTTATAGCGCATCTTTGATAAAATAAAAACAGCTCTCGTTGCACAAGGTTTAATGAAAATTAGAAATTTAACGCGTGTATGTGATAGGATTTATTAAATTGTGAAAAATGTCTGTTATCACTCTAACTCGAATAAATGCAATTCAAATTTTATAGAAATTCACATTTTCGTAATTTAAAAAAATGTTAACACGAGAATGTCAGATTTAAAATTTTGCATAAAACTTGTTCATACTAAATTTAGTTAAATAATTTAATTATATTTATTATTTTATTTTTAAAGAATCTTATTATTATTTTTATTAAAATAAATTGTTTAATACTAAATTTAAGCGAATTCCATAAAGTTGATAAATATTTAATAGAAATTTGCACTTTCAATTTTTTTTTAAATGCTGTAACTCCAAAACCGTTCAAGCAATTCATCTAAATTTCTGCATAAAACTTGTACAAAACAAAAAAAATTATAGAATCTTTTTGCAAATCTTCCTCTATGAGAAAGTCAAAATTGATAAAAAAAACATTACTTCCTCAAATTTTCTTGATCAAAAGAGCTTGAAAAGTACCTTTCAAGGTACTTAAATTGTGAAAAATCTCTGTTATCACTCTAACTCGAATAAATGTCCAGCCATCGAGCTGCAGTTTCACATAAAACTTTATCGGAATGTCATCGGACCATTGGTATTAAATTTAATCGACAAAGCAATTCAAATTTTATAGAAATCCACATTTTCGTAATTTAAAAAAATGTTAACACGAGAATGTCAGATTAAAAATTTTGCATAAAACTTGTTTGTACTAAATTTAGTAAAATAAATTTATTTAAATTTTATTATTTTATTTTTAAAGAATCTTATTATTATTATTTTTATTAAAATAAAATGTTTAATACTAAATTTAAGCTAATTCCATAAAGTTCATAAATATTTAATACAAATTTGCACTTTCAATTTTTTTTTAAATGCTGTAACTCCAAAACCGTTCAAGCAATTCATCTAAATTTCTGCACAAAACTTGTACAAAACAAAAAAAATTATAGAATCTTTTTGCAAATCTTCCTCTATGAAAAAGTCAAAATTGATAAAAAAAAACATTACTTCCTCAAATTTTCTTGATCAAAAGAGCTTGAAAAGTACCTTTCAAGAGCAAAACATAATTCTTCTTATCGTCACTGCCCTTTGGATACTCCCAATCGATGTCCAAGCCATCAAAGTCTCGATCCCGGAGATAAGGTATCGCGCTGTAGATAAAAGTCTGCCTGGCGTATCTCGAGGATGACATTTCCTTGAACTTCTGGGTACCGAAGGACCATCCGCCTGTGTGACACACGTTTGCGTTAAGGTTCAACGAACAATGGGCCATTAATCTTATTCCAACTTCGTGAAGACACTCGGATTTTACAGGGTAATAATAATAACAATAAATAATGATAATAGCAAGCAGTTGAATAGAATGCAAATGCACGATGACGTTGTCTTCGACAAGAGTAAAAGCGGAAAGTGCATATTCTGCGTTGATCGTAGGACTCACCGATAGCGAGAAGTATCTTCAAGGACGGATTGGCCTTCTTCAGGTTCGTTATCCTCTCGTAGAAACCAACCTTGCCGTCTTTCGTCTCGTCGTTAGCTTCGAAACTTGTCAATTTGTTCTTCTTCAACCATCCAAACGCAAATATAATGTGGGTGCACAAATCTGGATGGATATCTTCAGGCATAAATTTGCCGACTTTGGTTCGATACTGCGACCAATTTGTGTAGTAACAGACGACCTGTTTGAAATTGAAAAAAAAAAAAAAAAAATTGAATGAGCAAGTGTGAATTCAGTGGAATAAGCTAAATTGTTTCCTGAGGGAATCCAATTTACTCTTCTTCTTTTACCCTCAAATTTGTTTTTACTGACAATGAGATTGAAATACGAATTCGAGAAAATGGATTTTTTTGTTTGTTTTTTTTTGTTTAAAGTGACGATTTGTTAATTTATTTTTTAAATTGAAATAAAAAACTAGAGTAAAGCATGAAGTTTTGTTGATTTTTTTTTTAAGCAAATTTCCTTTATTGCTCAGTTACAGTTTTTTTGTTCATTTTTTCTTTCAATGATAAATCGATAATAAAAAGTCATAAAAGTGACATTCACATTTTGCGGTAATTAGAAATTAGATTTATGAAAAAATGTTAATTGTAGAAATATGATAAATTAAATGAGAACATTTTGAACATTATTTATTCGTAATTATTAAAAGGAATAAAAAAATTGCATTCAACGAAAAAATGAGAACAAAACATAATTTAAAAAATATATTAAAAAATTAGTAATAATCAGAAAATATATTTGTGGAGAAAAATAATTTCCTCCAGTAATTTTTGTTCAAAACTTCTTATCAATTAATATATTAATCGCTTGAAATAGATTAAAATCTCAAATGTGAGCTAAAAATATAAAAAATCTATCTGATTTTTTTTAAGTGTTAAAAGTATTTTCCGCACAAGTTTCTGAAATTTCTAAAATAGCCTCCAATGGCATTTTATGGAAATAAAGGATATTCTTGAGCAAAAGGACAAATATTTTAATTTGACCATTGTCTTTAGAATAACACTGGCATTTGTCGGTTTACCGGACACCTTGGCACGAAGCTATAATTCTGTTAGGTACACGCGACGTGTTCCCATTATTATTGAAAAGATCAAATCGGTGCACATTCGCAAGCGAAGCTTAACGATCTCTAAGAATTACATTCACCGGTATATCCCTGCGAGATCGTTACAGCTATGTAATTATGATTATTCTTATTGCAGAAAAAAATGCATGACTCCTCTATATATATATATATATATATATACATATGTATACGAATTTACACTGTAACGATTTTTCTTTGCACCTCTTTGAGGAAGAAAATTACCTTCGCTTTTTTACGAGGTATTTTTTATGACTCAGTAGACGACTAGGAATGTTATGATCGATACCAATAAGCGTAGTTGGAATTCCTTTTGTATCCATACTGTGTTAAAGGGGCGGACAGGTAATTTTTTTTTTTTTTTTTTTAAATATTTTATATAGTTTAATTACCTTGTAATTGTTCGTCTTATCAGTCTGCACTTCGTTCTTGGTATTTTTGTTCGAAACCCTGTTGCGAGAGACTTTGAACCTATTTACACTTGCTGACACTTCCTGATCGCTGCTGAGAGATGGAGTTCTCGATGTAGGTCTGCGTATCCTTTTCCTTGCACCTGAAATAATTTTTTTTTTATCATTAACATTTTTGTAGACTTTGGGGCTCGAACGATTTTTTTTTTAAATCATAATTGTAATTTTGGGTTTTTTATGCTGAAATTGTGAAAATCCAAAGATTGCCAATATTTTTGGAGCAGTTGTTGCTTTTGTTGTGAAATTTCGAATTTTGCGAACATTTAAAGTAGCATTTGGATTTTTTTTTTGTAGACTTCGCTGTTGGGATAATTATTAAAAAATTAAATTGTAATTATTCTGATTGTTTTATGAATTTTTTGTGGCAATTGTTGCTTTCGTGGCTAAAATTCAAACGTGCTCTTTAAGAATGCACATTTTAAGTATTATTTCTGGGTATTTGGATATAAATAACAGTCATAATAAATAATTATGAATTTTTTGTTATGTTTTATGATTCGTTTGAATTTTGTTACCATTAAAAAAAAAATTATTTCAGTTGAGAAAAAAATTTAATTGTTGATAATGTATATTTGTCTAATTTGAATTTACTCCACTTTCAGATGATTTTATAATGTAATTAAAATTTTAATCATAAGACATTTATCGCTCAAACGCATAAAAGGTGTTGTTTGCACTTCTGCAATGGCTCACATTTAATCAATGTTTTCTGTATCATTAAAACTGACATTACGTGAAAATCTATAAAGTCCTTTAAATTTTATGACTTTATTTTTACGAGCTCAGCGGTTGAATTTGTAATAATTATTCCGTCAACGCCCTAAAATACCTCAATTGCAGTCCTAATCAATTTTTTCTCCACATTGAAATCAGGAAATTTGTTTATTTAATACCAAATTCTGTGGTATTAAATTAAATTTAGATTTTATGATATTTTTTATGTATTTTTTAATCGCTATCAATTATTATAAATATAAAATTGGTTAACGAGTAGTTAAACGTTTTTCTTTAATTAATATTTGAAAAAACGAACACATTCTCTCAGAGAGTCACCTAAAATTTTTTTTTTCGAGTTTCGAAAAAATCCTTACACATTATTTGACCAAATTACTGTTTTTTTTAATAATATTTTCCCAAATTATTTTTAAAACTACAAATATTTCTAACAATATAAAAAATTTGATGATCATTTATCAACAAAAAAATCCTGCATTCCGATATTTAGACTAAAATACAATTAAAAATATACATAAATATAATTCTCAAGCAAAATAGTGAATCTTCTCCAATTATTAATTTTTTTACTCGCCCAAAATATATATATACAAGCCTAAAAACACAAATTAAAAATATATCTATCAACATAAAAAAATTGTACACTCGTTTAGCAGCAAAAAACCCTAAATTCCAATTCATATTTCAGTCTCTTAGGGTCTTAGAACACAATTAAAAAAGAAAAATCTGACAAAAATTCTTACGTTTTTTCTTCAACCAGACAAACATTCTGAATAAATTTCAGGATGTTTTGTAGACATTAAAAATTGGGGTGGCCAACTTGGCGTGTTTTCCCTCATATAAATATATTTCACAAGCAAAATATTGAATCTTCCCCAATTTTTAATTTTTTTACTCACCCAAAATATATATATACAAGCCTAAAAACACAAATTAAAAGTATATCTATCAACATAAAAAAATGATATTTTTTATGATCGTTTATCAGCAAAAAAACTCTAAATTCCAATTCATATTTCAGCCTCTCAGGGTCTTAAAACACCATTAAAAAAAAAAAAATCTCCCAGAGGAATTTCAATATACCTTCCGCATTGTGTAGGAATCCAACGAGTAGAAAAGCCAAGCAGATAAGCGTCGTAGCCCTCGTCACTGTGGCGAGAGACACCTGAAAGAAAGCCAAGAAAGGTATGGATGAGTGATTGCGGTAATTCGACGTCTTTGAGCGACGGAAGAGATATTCGCTACGCAGTGTTTATATATATATATATATGTACAAAATGTCGCGAAACGAAAGATTCCTTCGACATTTTTCCACTTCAAGTGACGTTGATGGACGGAAAGCGCGTAGAATTTAGTCCCGTGAAATCCGCAACGACAACGACGACAAATATATACCGAAGAGACGACTATGATGGAGAAAGTTTTCTCTCTTCGGTGTCACAAACGACCGAGACTTATCGATTCGTGCGGGTCTTTCATAGATCACAGGGCACATGAAACTCGCAATCGGCGGAAATTGGTACATTAAATGTTGTGAGCCTCTAAATTATGCAATCGCTGCAATGATATTTCCGACCGGGTATTACAAGATCAAGTTGAGTTATCGTTCAAAACTTGTCGATTTATGGAAATTGCATGGAAATTTCCATGGATTCAAATTTTTTTTTTTTTCCTTTCAGACTTTTCAGTGTTCACGTAAATTCTATACAGGAAGTGAAATCTTTTGATCAATGATTCTCGAAAATTAGTGGAGATAAAAAATTGTTAAAAATTGTTAAGTTACAATTTGCTGAGTTAAATTTAGGAACGAGGCATAATCAATGAAAATTTATAATCATTTCAGTGAGCATGAATTTTTATTTTTTATTTCTGAACGTCGATCAGTAGCAATTTAACAATTTTAAAAAAAAATTGAATCTGTGTGCAGCTGTAATTATTCTGTCAATTTTTGCAGAAAAATAAAAGTGGCTTTTCTTGAAGGAATAAAAATGTTCACGAAAAATGAAGATTATCAGGTCGATTACATTTTTTGAAAACAGTCGTTTAAAAGAAGACATAAAATTATAGCTTTCATGATTTTTCTAAACTCAATTTTTTATTATTCGTATATTGTATAACTGTCAATATATTTTTATAAAAAATTTGTATGGTGCAGTAGTTTGTTGGCTGAGACTGTTAGAATGTAACTTTTATGGAGAGATTTTTTTTTTTTTTGTAAGTTATAGTCTTTACAATTATTTAATCCTTTTATACTAGAAGTTAAGCTTATTTTTGTGTACTTATAATTAGAAAATTGATATATTAAATCTTGACTTTTTCTGCCAATTTCAGCATCCTTTTTTCTCTCTCAGATATTTTTCATAATGAGCCAAATTAAAGTACCTATTTTTGTGATTTTTTTCAAGATTTTAAAATCCATCATTTCGGAAAATGCAATTTTTTTTTTTCAAGTGTCTTAAAAACTGTAAAGCACTGAAAAACAATAAATATAAAAATTGTAGTTTCGCATTAGCTTTGCAATGAAACTTATCAGTCTTATCAGCCTGATAGAATTCATTTTTTTAGCCAGAAAATGTAAAGT
Source organism: Perithous albicinctus (assembly GCA_964016905.1). Taxonomy (NCBI): domain Eukaryota; kingdom Metazoa; phylum Arthropoda; class Insecta; order Hymenoptera; family Ichneumonidae; genus Perithous; species Perithous albicinctus. Next base: position 34,498,155 of record OZ024688.1, on the reverse strand, counting down.
TTATTTTTTTTTTTAAATCAGAAAATCCACTTTTATTTTCCAAAGTTTTTCCTTCTGCTACTTCTTCGTCACTTTTATTTTCTTTTATTTCGCATGATAATTATTTTACAAATCTACAGAAAACTAAAAGTGACTTTTCTTAAAGAAATATATTAATCTCTACATTTTTTTCAAACTTTATCAGCCCATTGAAATTACTTGAAAAAAAAATACAAATAAAAATCAAATAAAATAAACCACAATTTCTTATAAAAAGTTGTAACTTTAAAAATCTGATTGAAATCACAAAAACTATCCTTAAATAATTATTAAAAATATCTGAGAGGTTTAAAAAAAAATTGCCAATGGTACATTTTTTAAAAAAGTAGACCTGTCTGATATTCCGACACATTTTTAATTATCGAATTCGTTCTGACCTTGAATAAAAACGACATGGCGATGCTGTCATTCTCGACGTAAAATCGCACATCGTTTTAAAATAAGACACCAAGTTGAAATATTATAAATTGACAAAATTAATGAAAAAAAAAAAAAAAAAATGTGCACGAGCCAAGAACTTCTCGTGATATCTTTTGCTCGATTATTTTCCTGCGTCTGTGTCGTCGCAAACGTGGGAGTCAAGAATTTTTATAAGAGAGCCGCTAAATGTCTCGCGTTAAAATCGAAGGTACGATGAAAAATTAAATAAAAAAAAATATGTATATAAAAAAATGAAACGAGTCGTCGCATTATAAAGTCGAGGCCAGCAATGCGATTACGAGAGACTGTAAACCAAGCGACTCACGTTGCTTTGGCGCTGGACACGATTCTGTGTGGCTCACTGCGGAAAGAGGACAGTGTTGACGAACGTGTCATTGATATTCCGCAGCTACGATCCAAACAACTTCGTAACATCGGTCTCGAAAGTTCGAGAAAACATATATTGGAAAAATTGTCGAGCTACTGAAAATGATGACCGTATCGATATTAATTTATGGCGGTTTAAATCAACGCTATTTTTTGGATTTTTAATCAAGGAAAAAATAAGTTTACCTAAAAAAAATCAGCTTATAAAAAAAAGTATTGCTGATGCACACGATTTTTTAAAATTTTACATAGAATTAAAAAAAAAAAAAGAAAAATTTCTAAAAGAAAAAATAAAAGTATTTTCGATTTCGGTAAAATTTCGAATTTTTATAATCTAAAAAATCGTTTAATTATTTTGGGGGCAACCCCCAAATTTAAAAAACCGTTGCACAGTCTTTCTCTCCATTTAAAGACATTTTTTTGTCGTTCTTTTACATAGATTTGTGTTTTTTTTTTACTAGGAACAAATTTTTAAAAATTCATCTTTTTTTACTAACTGTTATAAAATTCAGTGTTATAATAGTAATTTTTTTTTTTAAGTATCGTTAAAAGAAAAAAAATTATCGACGTACCCAAAAAAAAAAAGATTTTTTGTTTTACATACATCTGTGTTTTTTTTTTACTAGGAACAAATAAAAAAACTTATCTTTTTTTATTATCTGTTATAAAATTCAGTCTTATAATAGTAATTTTTTTTTTTTAATATCATTAAAAAAAAAAATTCTCGAAGTACTCAAAAAAAAAAATTAAACGGTAATATAAGTGGTGGTGTTAAGGATATTTGCGCCAAAACTGTAATTTCTATTTCATTGGATTGAAAGTAAGCAAGTTTGTAGAAAAAAAAGATTACTGAATTTTTTACACTGTTTTTCATATTACCAATTAAACAAAAAAAAAAAGTGTTAATAAATTTCTTGTGTGAATATTTATAAAAAATATAGGAACTAGGACATTTCCACTTCGAGTAATATCCTGTTAGATGCTTCAAGAAACATCCTTTGAGTAAGAGGATACACATTGGACGTGGATGTTGCGTTAGAATTGAGGAGCGTGCTATGAAAGGTATACAAAACACCGAACATAGCATTATAAGAAGCCTAAACGAGCTCTATGTACAATTGATTGCATTACACCGCGTACATTCTTCAGCACTGAGAACAACAAACGGAAGACTAGGCTGTAAGACATGTACAAGGCTCTTAAAGAGGGTATTGTGTGTCTGGGCTGTGCGAAGTGGCTCACGATCTGCAGTAGATACAGCTCAAGTAGTAGTGGCAGTCAAGCATCAGACTGGCATGTCTCCCACCATGCACACATCTTCCACTGTGAATTGCTTTGAGAGTGTAAATCGTGAGACTCTCAGCAATATATATTAAATCACATATTAGAAATATGTATTTTATAGTAAACCGAAAAAATCTATTAAGACAAGAAAATTATTAATTTTGGACTGAAAAAAAAAATTCCGACAATTTTAAAGACTCTTCTGTTTAAGAAATACTTTAGCTTTGTAGAAATTTATTTATACGAAAATCGTTCATTATGGTAATAAATAAAATATTTCTGGATTAAATATCGAAACGTTCGTCGATGGAAAATGTACATTGAGGCTGAAATAGTTCAGAAATTTTTAGTTTATGCTTTTTTCGATTTTCGTATTTCAATATTATTTATTTTATCATAACACTGTGAATATAACATTATTTATAAGATAAATAAATAAATAAAAGTGATTTTAAAAATAAAATCAGATGGTTTATATTAAGTATTGTAAAAATGTAACTGGGTAACTATTTGTTAGAATGAGGATAAAATTCTGAACAATTGGAACACGTAAACATTTTGTTAAACAAAAAAAAAGCCATAGAAATTAATTTAAAGAATGTCACGAGAATGAAAGTAATCAGTAATTGTTACACAAATTATTTACAAAATAAATTGAAAAAAGAAAGATTTTAAAATAAAAATGAGATGAATTAAAACTCTGCACCTGTAAATAATTTTCAAATAAAATCATGAAACCCTCAGCACTGGTATAAAAATACGTATTGTAAAAAATGCAACTGGGCTACTAATTATAAGAATGAGAATAAATTTCTGGAAAATAAGGAGGCTGATTATAATTGATCTAAATTGATAATAATTCATTCATGGCAAAGATAGTTCGTTTTATATTATATATAAGGTTCACTAGTTTTCCACGATGAATTTCCATATATGGAGCAAGCATTTTCCACCATTTAGTCCAAGACTGTACTAATAGAGAAACTTGGGTTGTTAGTGACAGGCACCAAGAATCCATCCCACTGACCTTGTACTCGTCTCCAATCAGAGCATACTGATTACAGAGCAGACAATCGTGTTTCTCATCCGTATTATAATAGTATTTAAAAGTCACTCCGTGTACAGTTGAAGTACACATAGTGACGAGGACGAACAATTAAGGGGGTTCAAGGGGCTGTGACGAAAGTGAAAGTGGCTTTAAGCAATGGTAAAGCAACTGAGGTATTCGACATGGAGACAATAAAATTAGCATCGTTATTAACCACTAATCATTATCATATTAAATATATATATATATGTGCTTGCTTTTGCATCCCACATTGAGGTGAGATGTATATTGCTTAAGGTATATAAATTGCAACGAATCTCAGGGTCTTTATATCGTCTGAATTTATAGGCGAGGCTTCATAATTCGTTTTGATTTATTAAAGTTTTACTAATTTATTTATTAAATAAATTAGTAAAAGCAGTTAATACTTTGACAAATTTTTATTTATCGAAATGCAATTCAGGAGGAATTTTCTGGAGTTTGTTTTTTGGTTGATATTTTTTTAATATTTTTTTTTGTAATGTGGAATTTATGTTTAGAAAAAATTCGGTTTCGTTCATTCTTGTTAATATTGGGCTTGACTTTGACATGTTTTTTTAAAGCAATGTATCGATGAGGAATTTGATGGAGGTATTTTAAATAAAAAATATGTGTTTGTTTTTAGAGATCGAAACCACGAAATCGGTTTAAAAGTCTTAATAATCAACAAGTAAAACTAGTTAATACTTTGACAAATTTTTATTTATTGAAATGCAATTCAGGAGGAATTTTCTGGAGTTTGCTTTTTGGTTGATATTTTCTTAATATTTTTTTTTTGTAATGTGGAATTTATGTGTAGAAAATAATTCGGTTTTGTTAATTCTTGTTAATATTGGGCTTGACTTTGACATATTTTTTTAAAGCAATGTATCGATGAGGAATTTGATGGAGGTATTTTAAATAAAAAATATGTGTTTGTTTTTAGAGATCGAACCTGGAAACAGGTTTTGCCAAGGAAAAAAGTGTTGATGTTAATTCACATTTTTTAAATTAAAAGTACAATATTGATAAGAAACGTGCTAAATTTTTTTTAAGTGTTTAAAATTATTTCTATTTATAACTCGGATCTCGGATTTCTGAACTCGGATCTTGTCATATTTTTGTAGATTTAAAAACTATTTTTCCATAAAAATCAAATCCAAAAATGATTTTTGCCAGAGTACCAAAAAAATAATGATCTGTACAATTTATCTTAATAATGAGTTAATTTTTTGATATTCAGATCAAAGTATATAACATTTATGAAACAATTTCTGGAGATTATCTTCAAGCTTCAAAAAATTATTACTCATAAATAAAATCATTTTTAACAAAAAATTATTACTCACAAATAAAATAATTTTTAACAAAAAATTATTACTCATAAATAAAATAATTTTCAACAAAAAATTATTACTCATAAATAAAATAATTTTTAACAAGAAATTATTACTCATAAATAAAATAATTTCTAACAAAAAATTATTACTCATAAATAAAATAATTTTTAACAAAAAATTATTACTCACAAATAAAATAATTTTTAACAAAAAATGATTACTCATAAATAAAATAATTTTTAACAAACAATTATTACTCATAAATAAAATAATTTTTAACAAAATATTATTACTCATAAATAAAATAATTTTTAACAAAAAATTATTACTCATAAATAAAATAATTTCTAACAAAAAATTATTACTCACAAATAAAATAATTTTTAACAAAAAATGATTACTCATAAATACAATAATTTTTAACAAAAAATTATTACTCACAAATAAAATAATTTTCAACAAAAACTGATTACTCATAAATAAAATAATTTCTAACAAAAAATTATTTTCCTGAGAAAAAAAAGTTGTGAATTCAACATTTTTTTTTAAACAAGCCATAATCCTTCCACGTCCTTTATACAGTCAAAATAACAATATTCATGTGAAACACACTAACATGAAAAAAAAATATTATATTCCATAAAAATCTAGTCTGAAAATATTTCTTGACATTTTTTATTTGTTTTTTAATAAAACGACGGAATGTTTCCTAACGTGTATTACGATGACGTAGAACCGTAATAGGTTAAAGATTTATTCGATAAGAAAATAAGCGAAGAAACGAGCGCGTGCAAGAATTGCATACTTTGCTTTACGCGACGATTTCTTCTCGCAACGTTCTATTCACGAGAAACGTGCAGAGTTGTCTGAGCTGAGAGAGATATTGCTACTCGCCGCTTGTATATATACACTCGATACTTATGGAATGATAAAAGTCTTTACTATTACATATACCTATATATTTATACAGTTAACTTAAGCAAGAAAACTGCAAGAACTGAGAGCTTAAACGACGCATCTCCAACGTCAGAATAAGCCTCACGAGAAGAGACCTCTCACGATTTGCATGCAAGTCGCAAATACTAATAGAAAAAATAAAATAAAATCTCTGGAGTAGTGTTGCATTTTCGCGTGTGCACTGCGAGTGGATGCACGTGCCGCTGCAGGCTGAGCAGCTTCATCGCGAGAGTGCATTCAAGCGTCATTATAGAGAGTCTCTATAGGCGCCGACGTGATTTCTCGCATTTTTCTTAAGTTACACATATGGGGCATTTCGTGCCAAATCGACTCCGGACTCTCGAACTTTTGTATTTAATTTTATTTTATTCAAAATTTATATTCGATTTTTCTTTCGCTGTTTAATTATTTTTTTATTCAAATCTATATCAATCGAACTTATTTCAAAAATCTAAAGAAAATAAAAAAAAATTATGTATTAGATATCAATATTTTTTTACTAGGATTTTTTTTTTTAATTTTTTTCAAAAATAAAATTGTATACAATTTCTGTATATAAGTCAGGAGTTAGAGAATATTTTCAGATTTTTGAAAAATAATTTTTTTTTTTACTTATAAACATGATTTTGCGGTCGCAAAAAAATGTCTGATTTTTTGTAGTGGCAGAAAAAAATGTGAAAAAATTTTTCGAAAATTTTGATTTATGTACAAAAATGTTTAATTTTATTTTAAAGAAACCTGATAATAATTCGGAATGCCTCTTAGAGCTGGAGTTATAATATGAAAAAAAATTGTGGATGAAATTCTAGTCGAGGCTCAGACCCAGAATTGACATGAAATGCCCCATATTACACTTCTACATTTATATTACTGTCTGGTTGCCTAGGCTTGTGAACGTATCTCGCGTGCATTTCGCCATAAGACAAAATAGCCCCGGCATTAAAGTAGAATTATTTCCAGAGCAAGTTTTGCAACCATTTGATTGATTAGTTATTCATTTCTGATTCAGCCGATCTAAACTATAAGATTATAATTTTAAAGAAGGAAATGCATTCACAAAGAACAAAGGGGAGAGCTAAAATTCTAAGACGGTTGAGAATTGGTTATTTCATTTCATTATGTAAAGTAATATAAAGTTTTTTTTTTACTTTTCAATAAAAATGACATTGCAGTAGAATTATCTGTGTTATTTTGTTTAAAAAAAACACTATTTTTTTTAATTTTCAAAAATTATTTATAGATCCTTGAAATATGAATCTTTATATTCAATATTTTTTTTCAAACATTTGATTGTCTTCAATAGAAAATAAATAATTTTTATTCATTTCAATGTCACATCTTCCATAATAGCCTTATACTATTATTATTATTGGAATGGCATTACTCACTTCTTTTTCGAAAATTGTGTCATTTTTATTTGAAAGGAAATATTTTGAACTTTAAAACATCAATAAGAAAATTAAAATTCATGAATTTATGGTCCAAATAAAATATATAATCGAATTGTTCTTTTAACATCAAAAATGCATTTTATTTTAATTTTGATATTTATATTTAATCAATAAATTGATTTTGATTCGAAGTCTTACCGAGGATCTGGAAATTATTTTTCTGGCTAAAATATTTATGAACGAGGAAGATTTATGACAATTCTTAAAACATGATTTCAATTAAAAAAAAAAATCAATGCATATTACATGATGAGTAATTATAATGGCATTACTCACTTTTTTTTCGAAAATTGTGTCATTTTTATTTGAAAGGAAATATTTTGAACTTTAAAACATCAATAAGAAAATTAAAATTCATGAATTTATGGTCCAAATAAAATATATAATCGAATTGTTCTTTTAACATCAAAAATGCATTTTATTTTAATTTTGATATTTATATTTACACAATAAATTAGTTTTGATTCGAAGTCTTACCGAGAATCTGGAAATTATTTTTCTAGATAAAATATTTATGAACGAGGAAGATTTATTACAATTCTTAAAACAAGATTTCAATTTTTAAAAAAATCAATGCATATTATATGACGAGTAATTATAATGGCATTACTTACTTTTTTTTTCGAAAATTGTGTCATTTTTATTTGAAAGGAAATATTTTGAACTTTAAAACATCAGCAACAAAATTAAAATTCATGAATTTATGGTCCAAATAAAATATATAATCGAATTGTTCTTTTAACATCAAAAATACATTTTATTTTAATTTTGATATTTATATTTAATCAATAAATTAGTCTTGATTCGAAGTCTTACCGAGAATCTGGAAATTATTTTTCTAGATAAAATATTTATGAACGAGGAAGATTTATTACAATTCTTAAAACAAGATTTCAATTTAAAAAAAAAAATCAATGAATGGTAAACCGCACTATGGAATGATATTTCTAAGATTATTTGGCTTATTATTATTACTTAGCGCAAAAAGCTGATTATCTCGATGCTCTGTCATCTCGGCAAATAACCCGGAAGCCGATATTCTCGCGTGGCGAATGACGATAATAATGCAGCGAGAGATAGTGATTTTACTCGCACAATACTGACAGAAGTGTCTTTGGATATAATATATCAGAGAGTTCACGAAGGAAACAAAACCGAGGAAGCCCGTTAAAAGATTATTACTCCGTTAACGAGGGAAGAGGCTAAACGACAGAAAGAGCCTTTTTTGCAGTATTTTGTGTGGCATTAAAAGCTTCATGGCTTATTAATAAATTATAATAAACAATGGCAAAGATTCTCACAGTTTCTTGCTTACCACACATTTTTTTTTTTCTGATTATGAAAGATCTCCCTGGTTGGATAATTCCCAAAGCAATCACGCGTATATATTTATTATCAAGTACTCGGTATTGCACTTAAATTTGAGCTACGGAAAAAGCAAGTCGATGCACCCATAAAAATAATTATGGTTTACGGGTGGAATTCAAGAATCGTTCTGGTGATAATTTCGACCAAAAAATTTGACTATTTTTGGGATTTTTTTTTAAATCATGATATGAATTTCTATTAATTTTATTATAGCACACTTCAATTGGACATTTTTTTAAAAAGTGACGAGTGTAAAAAATATTAATATTGATGTGTGCCTTTTTCCATTTTTTGCATTATAACTTGAATTTATTTTTATTTTATTTATTATTTATTTATTATTTTCAATTATAATTTCAATTTTATTCTTGAAAGCAAAATCATCTACACGAAAAAAGTATACATTTTTAAACATGCTGTCTTCGTTAATAACAAATTGAAAATAATTTTTCAAAAATTTAATATGTTTTGTACAGAGCTACAATGAATTTTGAAAGATAGAGGAAATTTTTTTAAATGTCGTGTATAAAAAAATTAATTTTGATATGAGTCGTTTTTTCCATTTTTCACATATAATTTTTTTGGTTTTTTATTTCAATGTTATGCTTGAAGCCAAGATCGTCTACATTAGCAAAGTATTCATTTTTTTAAACATGCTGTCTTCATTAATAATAAAATGAAAATAATTTGTCAAAAATGTAATGTTTTGTACAGTGTAACAATAAATTTCAAAAAATGATGGAAATTTAAAAAAAAAATGGCGTGTATAAAAAAAATTAATTTAGATGTGAGCCTTTTTTTCCATTTTTCACATATAATTTTTTTGGTTTTTTTTTCAATGCTATTCTTGAAGCCAAAATCATCTATATTATCAAAGTATTCATTTTTTTTAAACATGCTGTCTTCATTAATAACAAATTAAAAATAATTGTTAAAAAATTTAATATATTTTGTACAGTGCTACAATAATTAAAAAAAAAAGGAAGTTGATAATTGATTGTATTTTGCGAAAAAAAAAAATCAGATCATAAATTTCTTTTAAGAAATTTAAAAGAAAGAATAAAAAATAAATAAAATGACACGATAAAGATTTTTATAACATTTTTATAGAAACAAAAGATCTTATAGAAATTCACATTTTCACAATTTTTCTGCAAAGCTCTACTTTGCATCTTTCTTTTCTATAAAAAATAAAAAATTTCTATGACAATTAAAAAAAAAAAAAGAATTTCTACATAAATTTTCTTCATACTACTTTTTTATTTGTAAATACGATTTTCCTAAAAAGTGCAGTGTTCGAACATTGTAAAATTATTGTATGGCTCGCGTGTGCACATACAATATAATTCGCGTTCGTTTCGTTGTGTTATACTCGCGAGGACCACGCCTACGGCAAGAAAGACTTTACGCTCGGTTCGAAAGTACCGTAAACCGCGAGCTCGGGGAGCTATACTTCAGCTATACGTTTGGTATTGCCCGGACGCTCGCTCGTGTTCGCTCACTTCGGCGGCTACTTCAACGCCCGCGTTCCCACCGTTCGAGTTTAGCTTTCCTTTTGATCGTCCAAGACGGCGACGACGACGACGACGACGACGACGACGTTACGTTTACCTCGTTTGCCCGAGCGGTAGCCGCGGAGTGAGCCAAAGGATCGGCCAAACCAACGACCAAACGAGAGAGGCCTCTTTTACTCTTGTCTGCACGCATACTGTCTGTTACCACTGGCGCGCTCTTACTCAGCTACAGCTGCTTTTGCTACCAACAATGTCGGTGATTTTCTGCACAATTACTTCCGACAGGACAAGTATTTCAATTTTGTAAGATTATGTTTTAGAAATTCATAAAGTGGGTTGGAGCAACTATATGAATTACTGAAATTTAAAGAATTTTTTTTTTTAATAATAAAAATAATAATTGGAGCCCGTAAGACAAGAATAGCTAATAAAAATGTATGGTTTGGCTGTTTAGGTTTTGCAATCTTATATATAAGGGGCATTCCGTCACATCTTGAGCAAATTCTGGCGATGACATCTCAGATCGACTCCGTAATTTTTTATACAAAAGTACTTGTCGAAAAACACGTACTGAATTTTTTTTAGATTTTTTTAACACTTTTTATCTGAGATATCATTTTTTTGCATTTTTTTTTTAAATCTACGTCTTTAAAAATGTGAAAAAATTCTGAAAAATCTTATGAAATATAATCAAAATTTTGAGCCCTATGCAAAGATGGGGATTTCATACCAAATTTTTTTCAGATTTTTTCAACACTTTTTGCCTCAGACAAAAAATTTTCGAAAAATTAAATCTCATGTGAAAAGTGTTAAAAAAATCGAAAAAAAAATTGGCACGTGTTTTTCGACAAGTACTTTCGTATAAAAAATGATGGAGTCGCTCTGAGATGTCGTCGTTGGAGCTTGATCAAGATGTCATGAAATGCCCCATAAATATGTATAAATCATGGTAAAAATGTTTATTTTTTTTTTAAATGCAATTTATGTATTTTAATTTTTAAACTAATTAATTATATTTAGTTGCTAATAATATTACTTAATTTCGAGTATTTTTAATTTTTATAGTTTTTCTGAAATGTATACATTCTATTTATAGAAATTTATAATTCTATTGCAATTGATGTTTAATAATTAAAAAAAAAATCTCAGGAAGAAGAAACGTCGAGGAGAAAAAAAAAGAAAACCGGAAATAAACGCCTGAAAGCTCTTTTATTAGACATCAGGTCGACGAGAAAATCATTGTCGTGATTTTACCTTCCCACAGATCTCACAACTATCTCATTATCTATTGTGAAGAATATTCTTCTTCTTCTTCGCTTAGAAATCTCTGCTTAATCGAGCTTATCGAAGAATTTTCATCGCCTCGCTCATTCAGGGACGTTGTGAGTTTAACTCGGTGAATGTAGAGCATTCTGATTCGCAGTTTCGCAGTCGAGAAATTAATTTTAACGAGAGAAGTGAGCTCTCAGGTATAATCATAGCATATATATGGGGCGTTCCAGGACAACTTGATCAAGTTCTGGTGGCGATGTCCTACATTTTTTTTTTTATTATTTATTATTATTTTTTTATTATTATTTTTTTCATATAGAAGTACATTTTGAAACATATTTTGAAAAACGAAAAAAAACAAAAAAAAAATGTTGTAAGGATCGACTGTAATGTTTGTGAACATCTCAAATTTGTAGAATTATTGAACTGTAAATTATTGAATTTGTAAATTATTGTTGTAGAACAATTAAAAAAAAAAAACATAATTTTTTTTCGTTTTTCGATCTTATTTCCTCTCAGAATTTTGAAATCTCCATTTTTTTCGAAAACGTACAAAATTTTGCTACATTTTAAAAGTTCAAAAAAAAAATTCATATTTAAGAAAATGGTAGTTTTTTTTTAATTTCTAAAAATTATATTTCAGAAACGAAGCGCTTAAAAAATCGAAAAAAAATTTGGAAGGAATTTTTTAACATCTATATAAAACAAATACGATAAATATGTGAGACATCGCCGCCAGACCTTGATCGAGATGTCATGGAATGGCCCATATATGTGTAAGGGTACACCCGGAATAAAACGTGGGAGGGATATTAAATTCCCTGAGCTGACTTCTCCGGACGATTTGAGCGAAGGTGCTTTACCTTGATGATGAAAAGAAAAGAAAAAGAAAAAAAAAAAGCAACAGAATAAGGAACCGAATAAGCCTACAAGGTTGACCGTGGTCGGAGGTCGCGAAGAGACGGGTTAATATCGTTTCCCTTTCTTTTTTTTTTTTTTTTCGTACAACGTGCTTCCAGAAGGTCTCTTGAACGCTGATCGAGATAATAAATTTAAGGCACGTACTGCCTTTGTAGGAGAGACAAAAATATAATCGAGTACGAGAGAACAATTTTTTTGAAATTCAAATTTCGGAACTTTAAAGAAATAATTTTTTTATTGTACAGAAGTGCAAGATTCATAAAATACATATCAGAAATATTTAAATAAAAATGTCAATATTATCGAATATATTTTAGGATATGAAGAATTCCAGACCGAATCGACAGGATCGTAATCCTCGTTTTTAAAAATATTTCGAAGTTAATCATTTTTTTATACACATCTTTAGGTAAGACTTATTTTTTAAATATCCAACTTTTCAATATTTTTCTTCGCTGAATGCTGTTTTTCCAATTTTCAAGCTTACTAAAAAAAAATTGGATAAAAAATAAAATATTAAAAAATATAATTGCATTATTTTCTTCAGTGTCCCATTTATGTTATACCAAAAAAAAAAAAAAAAAAAACAATCAATGAAATTTGAGAATTAAAAAAGAATTTTAAAAACCAGAAATTATCAGAATTAAAGAAATTATTACTGAGAAATTAGTTTCGATATTAATTTAAATTATAATCGCAGATTATATTTTATATATTTTTTATCTTTTTTTAAATTTAAATCGCAAATTTAATCGCAGAAATATTTGACTAGAAAAAAATTACTGAACCTTGAAAATATCCTTTATTCTAAATATTTTCTGTCGATTTGACATAAAATGTCCAATATAGTTGACGAAATATATTTTTTATGGCATATATATAAACCAACGAAAATTTCTATACGTTTAATATATTTTTTAATGTATTTCTTCTTTATGAGGGTAGCAACAAGATTTGATATAAAAATAAAAACATAAAAATAAATGAAAATTAAGGTCATTCAAAAATAATATTTTTAAAAAGTAAAAAACAAATTATATTTTATGACGAGTGCTAAGAAAAATTTGTGGTCGTCCAGGTTTCTTATTATATAGTGTTGTATAAAATAAAATATTCCACAATTTTGCTAGGAATCTCGATAACCTACTGTAGTCGTGTCAACCTCCGACCATAAATCCAGTATGGCGTCACCCTGCTGTGTACTTTTATCTCTTGATGTCCCCGTTGAGTTATAAGAGATGGATATATTATAGCGCGAAATGTGTTAGCGAGATCGACTAATTAGTGTGAAGGTTTTCTGAGAAATGTGGATTTAAATTAATAATTTCGTCGGAAATTACAGAATGTTGGTTTTTTTTTTTTTTTAAATATATTTTTCATATTCTACGTATATCTTTTATTAGTTCATTGACGATAATTTAAAGCGACGACAACAAATTTTTCTCAGCACTCGTCATAAAATATCATTTGATTTTTATTTTATTTAAAAATATTATTGTGGAATGACCTTAATTTTCATTTATATCGATGTTTTTTTTTAAATGGATTTACCAATGAGCAAACTAGGCACTGTAGCCAATTAGAAATGGACCTTCTTCGAGATATTTCGATACATTTTTATTTATGCCAATATAATTCAATAGACTTCGATTTATGACGATATATTCCAAGCAATTTCGATACATTTCGATTTATGTCGATATATTCCGAGAAATTTCGATTCATTTCGATTTATATCGATTCATTTCGATTTATATCGATACATTTCGATTTGTATCGATACATTTCGATTTATATCGATACATTTCGATTTATATCGATGCATTTCGAGAAATTTCGATTTATTTCGATTGATATCGATACATTCCGAGATATTTCGATACATTTCGATGTAAATCGATAAATAGCGATATATTTCGATATATCTCGATTGATGTCGATATATTCTCCGATGTTTCGATACATTTCGATACATTCCAAGAACATTTGAATTCTTTACGTCTTTGCGTCTCATACGAAGGGTTTTCCCTGCGGGAGGTCTAATCCATCATTCTATGTAAAGCATGTATACTTTATTCCAGAAGTTCCCACACGAGATTCCTTTCACTTTAAAGCATGTCACACACACACACACGTTGAGATCGCTGCATGAGTTATCAATATCCTATACAAATATGATAATTTGAATATTTGATCCTAAGACGACAAGTATAACCACCGCACTCGTTAAAGCACTCCTGACCCAGGAAGCTAGCCTGATTTATAAGATAACATCTTTGAGCCACCGTCTGCCGACAAGAAGGCCTTCTAACACCTTAGCACGATTTAAAGGTACCAATCGTGACCAGGAAGCTTTTAAGCCCTGTTGCAACCCAAATCCAACCAGCATCTCTAAAATATTCGTGCTGCACGAATGAGCCACAAACTCAACCTTCTATAAACACACAATGTTCAGCACCTGCATAAATCTAAATCAGAAAAAAAAAAAAAAAAAAAAAAAAAAATAGATACATAAATCCAAGTTCCCCGTTTTCTTGGTCGAGTCTGCTTGACTGTGGTCAACCATGAACATACCGCACCCATCACAAGCCAGTGCAGTGCGGCAGAGATAAAAACATACGCAGTGGAAGAAAGAGAAAATGAGATGGGGCAGAGTGAATATGAGGAGTGGACAAGGCAAGTCCCACAGACGCTTTCTAATATACATTAACGATCTAGCCGCGTACGTAACTGGTGGCCGCTCTCTGACATTGAATAAAACAGAGCCTGGCGAAGTGCGACGGCATAGCAGAGCGTATATGCGCTTTCCTATCTCCATTCCATCTTGGAACTCGTGTGACGGAAAGTCTCATAAATCTCGAGAGTTTTACTCGACCATTGGCTTCCTACCTCTGCGAGGATGATTACAGGCATTAAATATCATCAATCTAGATGGCCCTTCCAATCCTACGTATATTTTGTTGAATGAACTCGTTCGAGCGAAGGGCGTTTTTCTTGACCTAGCTACCTGTTCCTCATTTTTTTGTATACTTATTGACCTTCTTCGCCAGTTGGGCTTGTTCAAAGTTTATTGGGACAGCCAAAAACTGTTCTATGGTCTCATTTGATCGCAGCCCAGATTGCTGGATGAGGAATTGGAGTTCAATGCGGGTTTATATGGAAATTTGGAATGGGATTGACTTCAAGGTTAGTCGATGGAAAATGTTGTGTTTTGGGTGGGACAGGTTTGAGGACATTCCATTTTGAGGCTCATCTGATGGAAACCTTCCCATCTATTGATAGTTTTAGTCACTTATTGGCTTACTACAATTTTGGAGATGATTCTGATCATCGATTATCATCAATCTGGATGGCCCTTCGGATCCTACATATTTTATGGAATGAACTCGTTTGAGGGAAGGGCGTTTTTCTTGACCTAGCTACCTGTTCCTCATTTTTTGTATACTTATTGACCTTCTTCGCCAGTTGGGCTTGTTCAAAATTTATTGGGACAGCCAAAAACTGTTCTATGGTCTCATTTGATCGCAGCCCAGATTGCTGGATGAGGAATTGGAGTTCACTGCGGGTTTATATGGAAATTTGGAATGGGATTGACTTCAAGGTTAGTGGATGGAAAATGTTGTGTTTTGGGTGGGACAGGTTTGAGGACATTCCATTTTGAGGCTCATTTGATGGGAACCTTCCCATCTATTGAAAGTTTTAGTCACTTATTGGCTTACTACAATTTTGGAGATGATTCTAATCATCGATTCTCATTAATCTGGATGGCCCTTCGGATCCTACATATTTTATGGAATGAACTCGTTTGAGGGAAGGGCGTTTTTCTTGACCTAGCTACCTGTTCCTCATTTTTTGTATACTTATTGACCTTCTTCGCCAGTTGGGCTTGTTCAAAGTTTATTGGGACAGCCAAAAACTGTTTTATGGTCACATTTGATCACAACTGGAATTACTGGATGCTGAAGTGGAGGCTTCTGCGGAAATCTATGTGAATTTGGAATATAATCGGCTTCCTGTTTTGCAATGGCTGTTGAATCTAACACTTGATGAGTTTCTAAATAGGAAATAATTTGAAGTGCAATCAACTTCAAGACTAATGGACAGAAAATAACGCAATATTCGTGTGTTTTAAATGTGACATGCTCGAAGACATCCCATTTTGGGAGTCATGTGACGGAAACCGTTACGTCTCTCGAAAGTTTTTGTCACTTTTTGGTTTCCTACCACTTCAGAGATGTGATTATAGTCATCATCAACCGGGATTACTGGATGACAAAGTGGAGGCTTCTGTAGGATTCCATGTGAATTTGGAATAGAATTGGCTTCCTGCTTTGCTACAGTATGAAGTGTGTTTCTTGAACTGTGTTTCTGTCTAGAAAATAATTTCAAGTCGAATCAACTTCAGCATTCATAGATAAAAAATAACACGAGGTTCGTGTGTTTTAGGACAAAAATATGAAGACTTCATTGTCATTCCATCCGCTACTTAAATGTATTCACAAATTGTACAGACAAATGTCTACCAAATAGCCAACATCTATTCAAACATCTGATCTGTGGATGTTGAAGTTCAGGCAATTGTGGGATTCTATCAAGATTTGGAATCTAATAAGATTTCTCTTTTACAATGGCTTTTCAATAAAACTAAACCCTTCATGAGTTTCCGAATTGGAAATCATTTCAACTGTAATGATTCCAGTTGAAATTCACTTTCAGGGTTAGTGGATAAAAAATATCACAAGCTTCGTGTCTTCATAAAAAATGAATTCTTTTGAAACTTCATAATCATTCCATCCACTACTTAAATACATTAACAAATTATATACACTAAATAAAATAAAAAATGAATACAATAAAAATATTGCGAAATCGGATCCCCTTCAAATCCCTTAACATTAAAAAAAAAAATTATTGTCACCAGTGAAAGTAACATCTGTACATTACATCAAATTTTTATTTCCATCGTTCTTAATGTATAAAAAAAATATTCTACTTTTCGTTTTTAATACGATTTCGACATAAATATGATGTTTATCCATTTTTTTACGTTTCTGATATTAAAATTTAATACCATTATCACTCCAACCACTACTTAAATACATTAACAAATTATATACTCTAATGTCTACCAACTCCTACCACATTCTACCCTACTCAATCTTTTCATCTCTCTCTCTCTCTCTCTCTCTCTCTCTCTCTTTGAAACTTGTTAAAGATCACACGTTTAGCCACCTTGTCCGGGAAGCAACATGAAACACGTTGCCCTGCTGTGGCTGCTGTCGACTGGCCAGACACCGGTGTCCATTCGGAGTGTCGTGATATTTTCTACTTATATAAGTCCCCTTGGTAGGTAGCTGGATATACAGGTAGGTAGGTAGGTTGTCAGCAGGTGACTATGTGTATTATGTCCTACCGTAAAAGTATTTACAATACTCTCTCACATCTCTTTCATTGATGTATACATGTGCATATGACGTTCTCACCAGACAAGCCAAGCAACCTGTTCTCTCAACTCGAGTCAGCGAAAATCAACTCACCAATAGTACCTGTATTTCTCGATACATTCGCAACACCCGGCATTCGATTTTACGTCTCTCTTTCTCCCTTCATCTCTTTCGTTCTTTCTGTCCAGCACGACATAGCCGCGTGCTATATCCCATCGATCGATCGCTCGATCGAAATCGCTCGATCGTTTACTCCTTATAATTCCGTTTCTACAATCTCCACCTGGTGTCTGGCAATGACGATATTTTCTCGATCGATTTCAGTCCACCCAACGTGTCTCGTTTTATATATACTCTGTAAATTGCACTATATATATATATATATATATATATATATATATATATATGTAATGCGCATTGACTTTCGATCTCGATGCGGAACCAGCGTTTTTCCGTAGGTCTAAAATCCTAATCGAGAAAACGTCGAAGGAGCTGAGTATAAATTCCAGTTCTTCTTGATCCACTTCCTACTAAATTGGGATTACAAAATCGTGAAACGATTGTCCAGGCTATACACCCGACTGGCTTTTTACTACGACTTATTCGTTAAAAAAAAAAAAGCGTTTCGACGGATTGAATTTCCGGCTCTGCGGCTTACCGCCCGATTCACCTTTCTTCTACGATACACTCAATGATATCGGTTCTGTGGCTTATTTTTTTTTTTCGTTTTTTTTTTTTTTTTTCTTTTCGTTAAACAGCGCTAGTCAGCATTTTTGAGCTTTCCTGGTACGACGTAAGATAAGTATTGCTTTTTTGATACAATCGTTGTATTCAGAGTTCTATTGAGCATCTTATTATTATTTACATTTATTTGTTTATACGATTAATAATTTGGAGAAAAATGTACAGATTTCATATCGTAGTTTTAAAAATAGAGTTTTCTATCGAATTTATTAAACGATTTTTTTTAGTTAATTTAGGATCTTTTTTTTTAGATTATTATTTTTTTTTTATTATTATGATTATTATTAAAAATGCTCTTGGGTTTTTAAATCGCGTTCTAAGTTACATTTTGAATTTTTTATCTTCATAAAGTATTTTCCACAAAAGTGTGAGATTGAGTTTTTTTTTAATTTCCTACAATATTTCTGTAAATGTTATAAAATATTTTAAATCAAGCATTTCTTTATTTGAAATTTTTTTTTTTTTTTCTTACACAACGAATCTTGCTTTACTGATCTGTAATTTGTATCTACAATTTGTATTACCAGATTTTTTATATTCCATTCAGGAACATTATTTTTTCATAGCAAAATGAGTTTCGATAAAGTTTCGATAAAACTTTCGTAATTTTCAAATAAAAATATGTATCACTTAATGTAATTTATAATATTTTCAGAAATATTAAGGAAAAACAGTTAAAAAAATATGTTAAGGTTTGGATGGAAAAATTCCTTACGAAGACAGAAAATTCCAAATTTAATATAATTCCCCCCTTAAGAATACGATTTAAAATATAAAGTGCATTGATTTTGTATAATAATAATAATAATAATAATAACATAAAAAAAATTATAAAGTAAGTTTAAAACAATAGTTTAATAAATTCGATAGAAAACTTTTCTTTTTTTAATATGAAATTAAATCCGTGATTTTTATGAGCTGCTGTCATAAAACTTTTTTTTTCATGTACTTCAAATTTTGTATGTTCTAACAAAAGCATATGACTTATCATAAAAATCTAAAATAGGTACATTCGAGCCCTTTTCAAGGGCAACAGATCAACAGATGTGAACTTGGCAATAATAGATGCGGAAACACTTCCTTATTTACATCTTGAACCCGAATGTGAACTTAGCTATAAATTGTGGCCCGAGGGAAGATTTTCTAATTAACTATCAAATCGTCAGACCATCAATCATCGATCGGGTAACAGGTGGACAATATACAGATAGAATATCTCGAGGATAATTCACAAGCGAGTCACGTTTGCGAGCCTCTCGTTTTCTCCACTTCCGGTGTGTGTAAGCCGGCCTCTTCGACGGGCTACCAGTATAACGCTATACGTTTATGTATATATGCTTCTTTATATATGGGACGTTTCATGGTAATTCACTCGGCCTGAAATCGGACCCACTTGAATTTCCTTCATATTTTTTTTTCAATATTATTGTTATCAGAGAAAGTATAACATCTGTAAAATTGATTAAATTTCTATTTTGATCGATTTTGATTTATAAAAAGAAAAATTTGCAATAAAAAAAAGTTCTAACTATCGTTTTCAATATGATTTCGATATAAATATGTTTATCAATTTTTGTGTGTGTTTTTGTATTAAGATATTACTTTTATATTATACGAGGTAAAAAATGACCATCATAGGTTGTAATAATTATTTTTTTTTTTGTAAATCATCACTTTTGTAAATTGATAAAGTCTCAAAATAAAAATCTAGTAAATCAGAGGTGCTCTTATCAGTGCCAAAAAGAACAATTAAATTAATTAAAAATTGAAAATGAAAGAAAAAATTAATACAATAAAAATATTGTGAAATCGGATCCTCCTCAAATCTCTCAATATTTTAAAAAATTTGTATTGTTACCAGTGAAAGTAACATCTGTAAATTTTATTCAATTTTTATTTGGATCGTTCTTAAAGTATTAAAAAAAATTGCAATAAAAAAATATTCTAGCTTTCGTTTTTAATGTGATTTCGACATAAATATGATGTTTATCAATTTTTCTACGTTTTTTATATCAAAATAATTAAATATTTTACGATGTAAAAAATGACCATCATTTTATTTACGTTGTAATCGTTAATTTTTTTTCTTTTGGAAATACCATTTTTTTTAAATTATTATTTTTGTAAATTGACAAAGTGCGAAAATAAAAATCTGATAAATCACGGATGTTATTATAAGTGTCAAAAGGAATAATTAAGTTGATAAAAAATTTAAAAAAGTAAAATATTACGAATCTCTTCAATTTCCTTAATATTAAAAAAAAAATTATTGTTACCCGTGAAAGTAACATCTGTAAATTTCATTAAATTTTTATTTTTATCTTTCTTAAAGTATAAAAAAAATTGCAATAAAAAGATATTCTAATTTTCGTTTTTAATATGATTTCGACCTAAATATGATGTCTATCAATTTTTTGACGTTTTTTATATCAAAATAATTTAATATTTTACGATGTAAAAAATGACCATCATTTTATTAATGTTGTAATCAATTTTTGTAAATTGCACTTTTTTGCAAATGATTATTTTCGTAATTTGACAAAAAAAGAAATAATTAAATTAATTAAGAAAAAAATTTAAATATCATTTCTAATTTTTTTTCATCATTCAAGAACAGACTGAAATAAAAATTTGGTAAAATTTCCATGGAATGTCCCATATATTATTATATACGCACGTATAGCGATCGACAGTCCGAGCTCGCAACAATCACCGGCTGAGTCTCGTCGTCGAGCACTTTCTTCGCGAGTCCGAGCGTTTCTTTCCGATCAAAATATTACCCGCTTCTAAATACCGGTACTTGGCAGCGACTCGTATATAACTAATACAGAGTTCCAACCCTCGATCTCCCTTCTTTTTTTTTGTTCCTCCATTCGTCTCACTCGCGCCGTTCTGCTGGTTTCGTCTAACTCCACTGTTCGTGTAATATACGCGCGATTATTGAAGCGAACCTACATAATTACATCGCCACAATTCCTTTCTCTACGGACTCTCTGTTATAATACTCCGTGCGTTACACCCGCCGAGGTACTTTGGAAATTTAGCTCGAGGCTGCGTTACGAATTTTTCGTCGAAAGTAACTTTGTTTTTATACAAAGTATATTTATTATGCAATTAAAATTCTCTTTATTTTGGATCTGTTGTTATTTTCTTTGGATTGAGCAAGAAATCTCTGCAGACATATTTTTTTTTTATCGATTATTATGAGAGTTTTATTGCTATTTAAAGGCTTGGCTGAATCACGAATTTTCGATGAAAGAAATATCGTTCTTTAGAGCTTTCATGATTTAATTGTAATTCTGCTTTTTTGTCGTGGAACTGTTTTTTTTTTTTTAATTTCATTTTTTAGTAGATTTTTACGACCATATTTTTTGAACTAATTTTTAATTTTCGTTACTAAAATTCGTGTGAAATTGAATTTTTTTGTATTAAAGGAAAATTGTTCTCCAGAGTTGAAGAAAATTGTTCTTCGTCTTTCACAGCATTTTTTTTTATATACGACGAAGTTTTTTTGTTTTTATTCCTCTTTGCCTCTTCCTGTGTAATTAAATTTCATTTTTGAATAGAATTTTGCGACCATATTTCTTGGTGCAATTTTTTTTCTTTTTTGTATTAAAATTCAAGTGAATTTGAATTTTTTTTCATTAAAGAAAAATTGTTCTTCATCTTTCACAGAATTTATTTTGACATACATTGAAGTCTAAATAAAGTATTTTTGTTTTAATTCTGCTTTGCCTCTTCCCATGTAGTCAAACTTCAAGTTTTACGATTTACTTGATGGTACCTCATGTTATTTTTCGACGATTATTTAAATCCTTATCTTATCCACGAATCACCACTTTCGAAATTGAGCTGTATTTAAGAAATTCCAGTAGAATACCAAAAAAAAAAAAAACAAAAATGTTATACCTCCAAAAAAGAAAAAAATAACTTCATAAATATCTATGAGGAGGCAAAAGCAATTTTCAAAAATCGTTTACATTTCAATATTTGTTTCTTTCTACACGATACTTTCCTTCATTTCATAATTGGCAAAGCACACTGTCTTCAATCGCACACAATGCTTATTACGAAATTGTCCAAAGTTGTACTGATGCAATAATCCGATCCCAAGTGCACTTTATCTAGATGATCTCTGACAGTAATTTTATATTTTTTCACTCATCATTAGACGTTTCGTAACAGCCCAAAGTCTCCACAATCTTTAGAAAGGTAATTATCGAGACTTTAGGATCTACATTGAGATGTTGTCTAATGTTGCCACGTGTCTAATAAAAAATGTCCATTTCAATCAAAGGCTCTCCACAGTGTTTGAACGAGTTTCCAGAATCTTAAACCATCATGTAACATAATTCCAAACTCATTCTCACTGTGCTTTACTTCCAGCTACATTGCTAGATCACCATGTTTGTCCCATAGACCTATTTTCTTCATCGTTTGGGTTCTTCAAGTCCCTTTTTTCCTCTCTCTCTCTGCTCTCTTTTCCAAACGATATACAGCAGGCTTAAAAGATAATCATCGTGAATGACTTGGAAAATTAAGGAGTCCGATGCGTTCGTTTTATCCAGAGCGATACGTCTCGTCTCCGAAACGATTTAATAATTCAAAAACGAAAGGGACACACACACACACGTGAATTAATCACTCGAGAGATAATTTCTAAAATTTCATCGACGTTAACGAAGCTGCGAGGCGAGAGCGTCCTGTGTCTTACTGGGTCACTGGAACACCTTTTATTTTTTGTATGTCGTTATTCTCAGCTTCTTTTCTTTTTCTTCAATGTTTTTTTTTTCATTTTTTTTTTTTTTTCTTCTTCTTCTTCTTTCATTCGACTTCTGCTGTAACGCAGTGTGTTGTATTCGAGAGAGTCGAAGCAGTCCCAGCAGCGAGAGTGTCTTTCGGTATAACATCACGTACGATTGCTCTCGGGTGAACGAGACAAGTTTCGGAAAATTTCACCGGCAAAGGAGAGATTACGTACATAGAATATATACACTTGAAAAAAAAAAAAAAAAAGGTGCATGTTGCCCAACGAAAGGGAGATCGTGGTACGAGTGTCGTTTCTGAGCAGCATAATTTATCTCTAATGTTGTGTCAAATATTCGATCAATAATTTTGAGGATAAAATATGTGAGGCATTCAGGGCCAAAGTGGAGTTTTCAGATGTCACAAAAAAAGGTTTATAATTTGTTTGTGCGTTGTGTAGAATATCTGGAAGATGCACGAATTATTTAAGATTTTTTGAATCTCATGTTTCACTCAAAATTAAATATTGATTTTTGGTTGTAATTTTTTTTTTCGATTCTCTGTATGCAAAAAACGATGCGCTGTACAAACAAAATGTTCAAACATAGAATGCAGATATTTCAATGCAGTTTTCACTCAAAAATATTTGCAGATGGGCAGAATAAGTTTCAGGCATTTTTTTTTAGAAGAATAGACTTTTAAAAAAATGTTGTTGAGTGGGTTCGTCTTGATTTTGCTCGAAATTTTATCAAAATTGTGTTCTTATGTATGCAAACTATAAGAAAAAATTGGCATGATATGATGGATTTATTTCTTCGACAGATTTTATGGGGTTTATTGAAAAAAAAATGTAATTGGTTCAATAATAATGGTTATAAAAATAGCTCTCTGCATTTCACGTTGTTGAGACTGTCAAAATATCCTATCCAAAGAATTCTTTTTTTTTCCAAAGCCTCAATGCCTTTATTTACTTTCACTTTTATTTTTGAATTCTACTTTTTAGGTTCTTCAGGTTCTTCAGGATCTTCAGGTTCTTCAGGTTCTTCAGGTTCTTCAGGTTCTTCAGGTTCTTCAGGTTCTTCAGGTTCTTCAGGTTCCTCAGATTCTTCAGGTTCTTCAGGTTCTTCAGGTTCTTCAGGTTCTTCAGGTTCTTCAGGTTCTTCAGGTTCTTTAGATTCTTTAGGTCCAATTTTTTTTGTATAGCTCCAAATTTGATCAAAATAATGTTCTTATGTATAAAAACTAATAAAAGAAATTGGCACGATATAGTAAATTCATATCTTCGACAGTTTTTTTTTCTTTGGCTTCATCAGGAAGAAAAATGTAATCGATCTAATAATAATGGTTATAAAAATAGCTCCCTGCATTTTACGTTGTTGAGACTGTCAGAAAATCCTATCCAAAGAATTCTTTTTTTTTTTTTTCCAAAGCCTCAATGCCTTTATTTACTTTTACTTTTATTTTTGCATTCGACTTTTTAGATCCTTCAGATTCTTTAGGTTCTTCAGGTTCAAACACATACATTTTTTCGAAACCACTTTACTCGACATTTAACACCATTTGCAGTACATTGACATGAAAATCTTGAAAAAAAAAAATTCACGAAACCAAAGCTTGGTTCTCAATTCGATGAGGGATCAAAATGTTGCGAAATTTAATTAATTAATTAATTAATTAATTAATTAATGCTCTATGACAATAGTCGAAAAATCTACCAAATAAGAATTGTCACTTTAATCATTACAAAGCCAACAATAAATTCTCTAAGTACATATATCGTCTTCGCTCCGAATCAAAATAGAGTTCCTAGGACCTTCGTCCTAGCAACTTTTATTTTTTTTATCTCATTTCTACAATATTTTATCGTTCGAGCTCTCGAGTGGATTCCACTCGATCGGGCATTCGCCCACCCACGCATCTTCGAAGCGCGAGGTAAAAGGAAGAGGGTCCTCCTAGGCTCTTGTTGGCTCAGAATATAAGGCACTCGCTAAAAATTACGTATTATGTGGGTACCGCAGTATATTTATATATAATATAGTGGGGTTATTGCACGATGAAAGTGAGAGGACAAACTCGGCTGCAAAACGATATACGTAATCGTGTGAGTGGTCACTCGCCAGTTCTCTGGAACACCGGCAAACTATGACGATCGATTATCAAACTCCTTTTCGTTTATACGTGAAGATATCGATAGGATTGCTCTTTTTTTTTTCTTTTTAGAAAACGCTGGAAACGAACTTTGCCCTTTTCTCTACGAAAAACTATACTTTTAGTCGCTTATGAGAATTTTTAAAAAAAGTCCCCTTGTATTGTTTCATGTAGCAGAATTTTTAATCAACATTCTGCTATTCTGTTATCGAAACAATTTTTTATTTCATTATTTTGTTAGTACATTTAAAATAAAATGTCTCGTTACATTAAATTTAGCTTGAAGATATTGTTACATTTTTTTTTTTTAGGATTTCTCGATTTTTTTTCCTTTTTTTTCAATATGCAATGACTTACTTAAAGAAAAATATTTTTGTTATTTTTGTTTCTTTATGCTGCATTATATAGCAACACAATTGTGGCAAATTTTTGTTCAAAAATCTTCTGATTGATATTGTTTCTATTGCTCCGAAACAATATTTAATTTAATAATAATTAAATTTAAAAAAGAACAAACTTAAAAAAAAAAAGGCTGTCACGAACTTTGCTCTTTTCTCTACGAGAAACTATACTTTTACTCGCTTTTATGAAAATTAAAAAAAAACGTTCCCTTGTATTGTTTTATGTAGCAAATAATATGTGGTAGATTTTTTAATCAACATCTTGCTATTCTGTTATCGAAACAATTTTTTATTTAAATGTTTTGTTAGTGCATTTTTGAAAATTTTTTTCTCTCGTTAAATTAAATTTAGCTTAAATATATTGTTACATTTTTTTTTCAGGATGTCTCAATTTTTTTCCTTTTTTTCAATAAGCAATAACTTACTTAAACAAAAATATTTTTGTTTCTTTATGCTCTATTATATAGCAACACAATTATTGTAAATTTTTGTTTAAAAATCTTCTGATTGCTATTGTTCCTATTGCTCCAAAACAATATTTTATTTAACAATAAAAAATAAAATATTTTTTAGATGACCTTCTGACGAAGAGAACGTCTTAAGATTTTTCTGTTGCTAGCATATATATATATATATAGTCAACACTCTGCAGGTCTGGGAAAAAAAAAATTCAATAAGCGAATGAGATCAACACTTCAAGGCTGTTCCAATTACGAAATTTGTCATTTCTTTTCATCCTAAACACGTGATTTGTCATTGTAATTGTAAAATTTGATTCAAGTACTCAGATTCTCATATTCCTGATTATTACAATAATTTAAGATAATTATTGTAAATAAAGGGTTTTGATCAATATTTGAATTTGTAATTTTTACGTAAGTAAAATAACTTACAAAATTGAAATTTATATTTTTAAAATTGAAATTTGCATATGCAATTTTGCATAAAAAATCCTCTGTTTCAAAATTATGCAAAATGTCCAATACAACATTTTCTATTAATTTAATTTCAAATAACTAAATTCGAAGTTTAATAAAAATTAAGTTACAAGTTAAAAAAAATATTTCATTAGGCAATTAAGAAATTCGTAATTTCTCAGTGTAATCATCGTAATTAAAAATTGATAAAAGGGCTCAAAATTCTCATATTCCAGATTATTACAATAATTTTGAATAATTATTGTAAATAAATCATTCTGCCTAACATTTGTATTTCAAATGTTTAGGTAATCAAAATACCTAAGAAAATTGAAATTCATATTTCCAGTCCTTGGAATTTTTTAACAAAATTTCCATATCAAAATTACAACACTCAAAAGCTCATCAATTTCAATTCAAACTCAATAACTAAAAAAAAAAAAATCCTGTATATCAAAATAATGCAACAAAAAAAAATCAGTGCAACGTCAAAGAATATCCAAAGCCAAAATTTCCACCAGTTCCCCTAAATCTTTAATAACAAAATAATTTAAATTTCAACTTTAATAAAAAAAAAAACGTGTATTGCTTACCATTTTGGCTATTTCCAAGACACACTATCTGAAATACAGTCTTTCCTCGTTGACAAAAATAAAAGCCAGAACAATACACTCGAAATGTTAAAAAAAAAAAAAGAACTGTCCAATTTTCGCACACAGTCAATAAAGAGTATTTAAAAAAAATTAAAAAAAAAAAAAGAAGAACAGACTAATACAGAAACGTTTGTAATAAGATAATAGTAAAGTTCATCGCCTCATGATAATCTCATGAGGAGCTTCGCCCGCGCGTTTGTCTATCACTGACAGCTGGTCAGGAAATACTGAAACTATCATTCTTAAATTTAGTACATGCTGGTTGGAGTGCTGTTGGGTCTTACCGCCACCGCTACGACTCATTCTCTCTCTCTCTCTCTCTCTCTCTCTCTCTCTCTCTCTCTCTCTCTCTCTCTTTCTCTCTCTTTCTCTCCCATCTCTCTCCCTCCCTCCCTCCTTCTTCCTCTCTCATTGCTGGAGCAAAAGCACCAGCAACAAATATTATAGACAACAATTAAAGCGCCTTTCATTTTAACTATAGTAGCGACACCGTTATGTCCCCCCGTTCGTAGCCGCATATATATCCAATCCCGATGAAGGTAAAATGGGAACGCGAGAGTGAAACGCCAATCCTGTGAGCGCGAATGCGAGAGAGCCGGCTCGAGAGAGCTGAAATGCTGTAGCTGTTGTGTGTGCGTGCGGTGAGCGCGAGCGGGCGCGCGGCTAGAATTCACCACGAGGCGCGCTCGAGATGGTTGGGGCCTGAGGCCCCGAGCGTGAAACGACGCCGAAGAGCGAAGTATATGGCAGGGGACCGGGACCGGCTTGTAGGCCGCGCGCGCCGTAGCACACTCTCGGAGCTCAGCGGCAGCACCCGAGATACACCGGCGAGCGCTGCACACCGCACTCACGCATTTACTATACACATTCTTCTGCATTTTGCCCGAGCGGTCTTAACGCTCTAATGTTCCGCACCTACTTACGTCGTGGCTTTAACGCAATGCAACACTTTTTTAGTCATAAATGTGTATCGGGTCTTACTGAAATGCTCGAAAACACAAATTACAATAATGGGTCAGTGGTTTTGTACTGAAAATCACATATTTTGGGACAATGAACCCATTAAGGCTTCGAGTTCTGGCCATTGACACCTTTCACTTTTTTTAGAACGGTTCAGTCGGTTCATGGGGCTTCGTTATTGAATCAGTTGGTTTGTTTTTGGGTAATTGGGTCAGTTGGTTTTTTATTTTTTGTGATTGTATCAGCTGGTGTATGATTTTTGGTAATTGGGTCAGTTGGTGTATGATTTTTGGTAATTGCAGCAGTTGGTTTATGATTTTTCGGCAATTGGGTCAGTTGGTTTATGATTTTTCGGTAATTGGGTCAGTTGGTTCATTATTTTTTGTGATAGTATCAGCTGGTCGACGATCTATGGTAATTGGGTCAGTTGGTGCATGATTTTTGGTAATTGCAGCAGTTGGTTTATGATTTTTCGGAAATTGGGTCAATTGGTTTATGATTGTTCGTAATTTATGGGTTATCGAAAATTGCATCAGTTGTTTTGTGGGTTTTCGAAAATTGGATCGGTTGGTTTATGGGTTTTCGAAAATTGGATCAGTTGGTTTATAGTTTTCAGTTATTGTATCAGTTGGTCTATGATTTCTGATAATTGGGTCAGTTGGTGTATGATTTTTCGGAAATTGGATCAGTTGATTCATGATTTTTCGGAAATTGGATGAGCTGGCTTATTAGTTTTCGTAACTGGATCAGTTAATTTATTATTTTTCATAATCGGATCAATTGGTTTTTGGGTTTTCGAAAATTGGATCAGTTGGCTTATGGGTTTTCGAAAATTGGATCAGTTGGCTTATGGGTTTTCGAAGATTGGATCAGTTGGTTTATGATTTTTCGAAAATTGGCTTATTATTTTTCGCAATTAGATCAGTTGGTTTTATGATTTCTGATGACTGGATCAATTGGTTTATGATTTTTCGTAATTGCATGCGTAATTTGTGTGATGAGATCACACCGGACTGTCAATATACAAGAAAAGAAAGGTTCGACGTTCCTATATTCGGCATCTACTTACGCTGTTGTTGTGTCGAGGCAGGAAAATGTTCAGTCAGAACGGTGTCCCAATTAGTTTGACCTCCTCGAACGCTCAAAAATGATACAGCATTCAACGAAAAATTACATTTCATTCTATCATTCGTGTCTCATATAGAAAAACCAAAAACTGACCTTTTTCAGAATTGCATTTGCATCAGTTGATTTAATTTCATGCTTTTTTAAATTATTTTGCATTGATATGAAAATGTTTATTTTCGAAAAAGTATTTTTTAATTCACTTGAACTACCAATTTAAAAAAAAAAATAATTTTACATTTCAAAAATCATATTTTGCGACATTCACCAATTTTTCTTCTTTTATAAACATTCGAATACTGAATTTTTCAAAACTGTCTTCTAATCGTTTGAATCATAATTTAAACTGACTCAATTTAAATTCGCTACAATTCAATTTTCTTTTTCAAAATCCCAATTTTA
The DNA here is from genome assembly GCA_964016905.1 of Perithous albicinctus. Lineage (NCBI taxonomy): Eukaryota > Metazoa > Arthropoda > Insecta > Hymenoptera > Ichneumonidae > Perithous > Perithous albicinctus. The sequence goes on along the minus strand of OZ024688.1, from coordinate 34,468,596 downwards.
GAGCTCGCTCGTCAGCTCCGAAATTTCGAAAGGAAGGAAAGGTTGTTTTCCGTCGATAAAAAAAAATACACACGGTGACGATACGTTGAATATGTATATGTTTTTTTTTTTGTTTTTCGTAAGAAATCGCTCAAATATAATATTATCGTCTTATACATCCCTCACGTTATGCATACCATTACGTACAATATATACGCGTATATATAGTTAAGTTATTAGTACATATCCGTACGATACAATCGCATCGACGCGCACATAACGGAGAAAAAAAATGATTGGTTTTTTTGTTATTATATATTATCAAGGAAGAGAGTTTATCATGGTCGTTGGGATGGGGTAAGTGTCTTTTTTGTTGTTGTTATTTGTTGTCACGCATGTCCAACAGGACACAATTCTCGCTCAGTTCGACATACAGACAGGAATCTGTGATTTTCTTTTTTTTTTTTTAGTGTTTCAATCGTAAACGTACATGTACATTATTACATAGAGGTCGTAAATTGTGTTATATACCTTGAAATACTGGATTGTGATCGTCGTCGAATTTTCGGTGTGTATCAACGATATATATATATATTTTTTTTTAAATTCGTATATTGATTCCATATGATTTATTGGCGCGATGACATTGGTTCTATGTAGTATAATAATGAATAAATAAATAAATAAATAAATAATAGTAATAATTAGAATAACATTTTTCTATTTCTTCAACCTCTTTTTTCTTTTTTTCTTTAATTCTGCTTTTGGTGTCGTTTATTTATTTGTTTTTTTCTTTTTTAGAGTAGAAAATATCAGATAAGGCCCTAAGCCACACACAGCGTCAACTGGAAACTATCTCGTCGTCTTTTAACATTTTGTTTTGTTTGTCTTTTTTTGTTTTTTTTTTTTTTTTGGTTTTTTCTTTTTTTAACACGCATCCTTAACATTACGCATTTGTAAATTTAACGGAAGCCTCGAATGGTCAGGCAGTTTTCAGTGCTGTCGAATTAGCCAATTTTTGTTGCTCGATTAGGTAACGAACAATTTTTTTTTCTTCTTTTTTTCTTTGGCAATCGACTCGATTTTCCACACTTCTCGTAACGAGAACATTTCAATTCTCGTTGACGAGACAGCGTAATGTTCTCTTTTTTTTCGTTTTGGTTTTTTTTTTTCTTTTTTGTTTCTTCTTTCTCGTCCACCTTAGTATTCGCGTTGTTACGATCCACGACAAGACCGGACGGAGATGCTCTGTGTGACTCCACGACCGAGTATAATAGAGATGTAACATTTTTTTTTTTTTTTTTTTTTTCTTCTTTTATTTCGTCACTTCTCTTGCCCCACCCCTTCGTCGCGACGATAATCATGATTTTTCCTTTTCGTTCATTCTCTCTCTTTCTCTCTCGCGCTTAATTCGTTCTTTTTTTTTTTTTCTTTTCTTTCTTCTTTCTTTCATTTCTTCTTCTCTTCGATAATCTCGATCTTTTCTTTTTTCAGTTGTTGGTGTTGATGGGTTAATTCGTTTTTTTTTTTTTTTTTTTCTTTTTTTTCGTTATTCTCTCCCAACATGAAGATCGTTCCCTCAGAGCAACGCAGCACGGTTTACATGATTATGCACTTCCCCTTCTCCGCCCACGGGTTGTTCTTCTTGTCGGGCGCGTGAATCAGCGGGTCGTTCTTCTCGTTCTCCTCCACGTATTCTCGCATCCTGCAACAAAGGGACATTTACACGTACAGTATATATAGATATATATATATATGTTTATATGCACATAAGGTTGAATAAAAAATATAATGGTGAAAATTCGTTCAAAGGAACACGTGTGATTCCTTGCTACAAACGAGTCAGAGATTAAGGATGCATTACATGTATATTCTCAACTAAAAATTTTGATTTTATTACAATTTTTGTAATCGAGACGAGAGGAAATTATGAAAAAAAATAAATAAAATCTGGTAATTAATTAGGTTTAAAAAAGTGTTCAACAAATTGTATTAAAACTTTACTTTTTTAAAATGTGAAATGAATTTTTAAATTTTTTTCCATGACACATCATTTTTTTCTAATTTCTTGTGGACGTGATTTTGTTTAATCTTGCTGATTTAAAATCTGTTTATCGGTCAGATTTTAAAAACTATTCAACGAAGTCTATTGAATTTTTTTTAATGTATAATTAATTCTTTGATTTTTTTTCAAAACAGGATTTTTAAAAATTTTCTTTTAAGCGTCATTTTTTAAATTTCAGATATGTTATCGTAAAAAGGTTCTACATTGCACATATGAATCTTCAAAATTTTTTTATCTGATAGTTTGATAAAAACAGCCCCCAAAAATTTTCTTCTAAATCTTGAAAAAAAAAAAACTAATGTCAAACATTTATTTAAAAACTAAGTTAAAAAACAGTTCAACAAATTCCATTCAACACTTGATTTTTTTTATGTGAAATTAATTCTTTGATTTTTTTCAAAACATACGATTTTGATTAATTTTCTTGGCACCCAATTTTTAAAAAATTATTGAAACCTCATAAAATCAGCCTTCAAAAATTAAAAAAAAAAAATGAAAATTTCGCAGTTGTGAAAAAATTCCAAGTCGAACTTTTACTTAAAAATATATCTGTGATCCACAATTTTGAAAGTTTCGACAAGATTTAGAAAATATAATCACGATAACTGGTTCAAAGAAGCACGTGCAACTCCTTGGTACAAATGTGTCAAATATTAAGGATGCATTACACGTACATTCCCAGCCAAAATTTAAATATTGTTACAATTTTAGCAATTGAGCCAATAGGAAATTCTAAAAAAAAAAAAATCTATGAATAAATTAGTTTTTCAAAAACTGTTGAACAAATTCCATTGAAAAATTTGTTTATTTATATCAAATAATTTCTGACTTTTTCCAACACATATATATATTTATTAATTTGCTTGGAACCGTATTTTTTCTTTTTTTTTTATAGAAATATTTGAAAAGTAATTATTTAAAATTAAGTGTCATCAATAACGTCTGATTTTTTTTCAAATTTCTTTTGAACCTTGAAGCCCTAAATTTCAAATAAAATTCAACTTTTAATTGAGAATATACGTGTAATTTTGAAAGTTTCGTCAAGATTTATATACATTCTACGTCGCTTTCATGAATTCATCTGGTAAGTTCGCACCTCTTGTTTCGTATGGCAGCTCATTAATTAAGGCTTCGTTGGCCGTAAAAGAGTATCTCTTAAAAAAAAAAAAAAATAAAATAAAATAATTAACGAGAGCTCTACGAGAGGTTTAATGATATTGCGGTAACTAGACACCTGGTGCTACAACGGATCCTTCACGTGTAAAAGAATAAATTACAGTGGAATTACATGAGGACAAATGACACTTAAAATTTGCAAAAAAAAAAAAAAAAAGGTGTCAGAAAGTATTTAGAAAGGCAAGGTTGCAAAGCTTAACTCTAATTTAGATTCTATCTATTATCTCTGAGAAATATGGTGTTTATTTATTTTCCCCTGACATAAATAATTCGAAATTGTTTTACTAATGAATTTCTCAAAAATAGAAAAAATTGTTGTGTCAAACTATACATTTTCTACAATTATTTCACTTATTCAAGTAAATTGGTATTAATCAAGTATGACTCAAAGAATTTTACGGAATTCCATTCGCGTAACGAGCTGCAATTGTAATGTAATTTTATTTTTTTATAATAATAGTCCAAAAGAGTCCAAAAGTATATTAAAAAAAAAAATTACAAAGGAATTTAGTTTTTTTTAGTTCATTCAAATCATTTTTGTATCCAAGTGTAGGTTCAGTTATTAATTCGGTATTATTTCGGTTATATTAGTAAATTGATATTAAGTAACTTGAAATTTGACAGCCCTTTAAGTCAACTAGAACTGCAATTGTAATGCAATTTGAAGCAAATATCAGAAAAATAATTTCAGTCCAATTCTTAAGCTATGAAGTATCTTTAAGATTCATAAATCTGCTGATTATCCTCTGATATAAATAATTACAAATTCTCTCAGTGGTTTTGCATTTCTTGAAAAGAACAAAAATTATTTTTATCGAAATGTAAGATTTCTTCAAAAGTTACTTCATTTATTTTAGGGATCAAGTGATGAAGTGATGAAAAATCTTCTCACCACTTAAATTCGCGAATTATAAGAAAAATAGATTGTTTAATTTTTTTATGGTAAAAATAAATCGTTTAAAAAAATGCTACGTTCGCGTATAGAAAAATGCTTAGATCCCAATTCCGTAAGAACTTTAATATTGAAAATAAGAATTTTATTAAAAAGGGAAAATTAGTCGCAATAAAATTTAGCCGCAAATATCACAAAATAATCTTAAAGGAATTCTGTAATTAACCCTCTTTTTACGTCCTTTTTCGCTCTAATCTCAAAGTTCTATATCAGTAACCGGAATTAGCTTTCCCTCTCGAAATTTCTAAGATGCACACTGCATTTCTCTTCATATCTACAAAACCTCATCTAAAAGTATATCGAAAAATGTATAAACTGCGTCGCAAGTCGTCACAGACGTTTTTTTTTTTTTTTTAATCGGCATGTGACATTTCGTTGAGAATGATATTAAAACAGCTTTCTATTAAAAAGACGATACGACATCATTTCGCCGACATCCCTCGATAGAGTTCGCCGATCGTGCATTTTACACTCGAACGCCCGCGCCAAGCTATTGCTGCAAATCCTTCTAACATACATATACATATATATGGGATATTCCATGCCGATTCGCCTTGGATCTGACACTCGAGATGATAGACATGATCAACAATTTTTTTATTTTATTGCTCCAACTCCAAAATTTAATTAGTTTTTTTATTAATCATTTATTATACTTATGATTATTTAAAACCAACATGTCGATCGCTGTTACTTAAAAAATCGGCAAAAAAATCGTCAATTTTTTTTTTCAGATTCTTCCTGAAACTATAAAAAATCCAAAAGTTCTTTTATGACGACCATGACGTCATCGTCATATTTTAATGTAAAAAGAAAAATCGCTTTCGAAAAATCTGTAAAAATTCTCTAAGATTCAACAAAAAATTTTAATTAGTTTTTTATGAATCATTTGTTATAATTATGATTATTTAAAACCAACATGTCGATCGCTGTTACTTAAAAAATCGGCAAAAAATCGTCAAATTTTTTTTCAGTTTCTTCCTGAAACTATAAGAAAAGTTCTTTTATGACATTTTGATGATATTTTAATGTAAAAAGAAAAATCGCTATCGAAAAATCTGTAAAAATTCTCAAGACTCCTGACTTATATAAAAAAATGTTCGAACAGCAGCCCGCAGTGGTCTGACTTACTCAATTTACTTTTCGAAAAAAATAAAAGCCATTATCGTTCGACTTTGGATCCAAACTTAAAAATATTGGTATTTGATACAGTATTTTTGCAATTTTTTTCAGATGCTTCAAACGACATCGAACGATAATCAGACAATCAATCAGTATATCAAACGTTTGAAAATATAAATGTAATAAACATTTTGTGTGCATCTCAGAGTTGAAGCAATAGGGTAAAAAAATGTGGATGAAATCAAAGAGGTCGAGGCTCAGATCCAGGTCAAATCGGTATGAAATACCCCATACATATATGTATATATCTATATACATATATATAGCTACTGTATATACAGCACGATATTCTATACATCAGAGCCTAGTATTAAAGGAGCTCAACGCATTGCTACTCGCCGTTATAATGCATACAAATATACAAGCTGCACATGCACGAAGCCGCAGTGGAAACTCGACGGTGAAAGGGAACTCTACAGCCTCTGCTGCTGTTAGTGTAGATTCGCGTTCAAGGAGAATATACACTTCGACTATTCAACAGCTTTGCACTCTGACAGATATACATATGAACGAATGGCGAGGGAAGCCATCTATATATTGGATTAGTAGTGGATGCAGGATCAGCCTGTCCAAGTGTAAATGCATGGAACTGCTAAGTAGGTACCTTTAAAATAACTGGTACAGTCATTGGCCGGACCGCAGTGGCTGACAGCCTCTACAGTGAATGATTGAGGAGAGAAAGAGAATCGGGTATGCCAATGACTGAGCTTTGTCGTTTCTTAGGATGCCAATCACTGTGCCAAATATTTTATTTAGCTTTTATTATGTGGATACAGCATCGTTCGCAATACCGAGCACGGAAATAAGGACGTTCGAAGTATATATATGCAATATATAAGGCATTCTATGATTTCTATGCCAATTCTACGATTTATTTGTCGAAAATTTAGGAGTGCAAATTTTTTAAAGATGAAGACGTGTTGTATATCTTTTTTTTTAGAGCAATAGTAATTACATTTTTAGCTTTATTTTGAACTGAGGGATCTGATTCTTTTCTCTCAATGCGACACCTTTGATTTTAGTTTTAAAAAAATGTCAATATTTTTGCGTGTAAAAGATGTTAAAAATAGACATTTTTTTACTTTGATTTTTTTCTTATATTTGTTGGGGAAAAGAATTGGAGAATATGCACAGAAAATACTTTCAAGTAATTGTGAAATCGAGCTTATTATAGGAAATATTTGAAAGGATTAGACAGAAAAGGTGATTTTTGAAAATTGGCCAATGCCAATGACTGTCACACAAAAAAATGAAACTATTATTTTTCTACTTTTAGCAAAAACGTTTTTGTCCAGAAACGTAAATTTTTTTGTGTTGTCTTCATAATAGGAATAAATTTGTAAATCTCAAATTTTATAAAAAAAAAAATTGCAACAAACTTGTATTTTCATTATACAAAAAAAATTTGCAATTTGGCAAAGTTACAATTTTCTTTTATCGTCTCACTAATTTAACAATAAATCGTAACACTCAATTGATTGTCTTTTAAGGTAAAAATCGAGTTTATTTATTAATTGATTATTATTTTATTGACCCTGCAGTGAAAAGTGTAAAATACCGAAGAATAGTCAAATATGCCAATAACTGAACTTCTACGTTAGGTGAAAATCGAGTTTGGTATTTATTAAGTAAAATTATTTTTTTACCAAACGGAGCACTAAGATTTTACAAAATTACATTTTATAATGCAATCTGCAGTGAAAAGTGTAAAAGAGAGAAGGAGAGTCAAATATGCCAATAACTGGTCTCTTCACGTGAGATGAAAATCAAGTTTGATATTTCTTAAGTAAAATTATATTTTTACCAAACGAAGCACTAAGATTTTACAAAATTACATTTTATAATGCAATCTACAGTGAAAATTGTAAAAGAGAGAAGGAGAGTCAAATATGCCAATAACTGGTCTCTTCACGTGAGATGAAAATCAAGTCTGGTGGTTTATTAAGTAAAATTATTTTTTTACCAAACGGAGCACTAAGATTTTACAAAATTACATTTTATAATGCAGTCTGCAGTGAAAAGTGTAAAAGAGAGAAGGAGAGTCAAATATGCCAATAACTGGTCTCTTCACGTGAGATGAAAATCAAGTTTGATATTTATTAAGTAAAATTATTTTTTTTACCAAACGGAGCACTAAGATTTTACAAAATTACATTTTATAATGCAGTCTGCAGTGAAAAGTGTAAAAGAGGGAAGGAGAGTCAAATATGCCAATAACTGGTCTCTTCACGTGAGATGAAAATCAAGTTTGATATTTATTAAGTAAAATTATTTTTTTACCAAACGGAGCACTAAGATTTTACAAAATTACATTTTATAATGCAGTCTGCAGTGAAAAGTATAAAATACAGAAGACTAGTGAAATATGTCAATAACTGGACCTGTTAAGTTCTTAAATGGCCAATCACTGTCGATAGCAGCTAGAATCTAGCTGAGTACGGAAATAAGAACGTGTGAAGGAAAATGTACGGCGATATTATACCGCCATCGTAGTATCTCGTAGGCCTCAGACGTTTCGATTTTTCGTTCTCATTATACAGTTGGCCTTCTGTGAGATTCACTTCTCCATAAGCAATAAGACAGCAGGGAAAGTATCTTAATATAGAAGCTATCGAAGGAAAGGAAAAGAGAATGATAAGAGACGCGATGAGATATAAAATCGCGTGATAGGGCAACGTCATGGACTAATAAATGTCTCGAATGCTATCGAGACAACTCGATTCGAAAAATGAGAGGAAGAAAAGAAGAAACGAAGAGGAAACGTGAGTTGGATTGAACGGACAACGCTAAAAGCGTTTCCATAGTTTTTGTTACTTTCAACCTAAACACAACTATCCGGGGGGGGATCTGTATATATATATATCTTGTGGCTTTAAAACTCGCACCTTTCACTCCCGGTATAAACTACGGCGGACTCTCACGATATGACCGCAAAACTTTTTGCAATCGAAATTGCAGTAGGACAGGATTTAGGGACGTCCGGCAGTAAATCGAAAATCAACATTATAACCATTTGAATTTTTTTTTTTTTTTTGATGAATTAAAATAATAACTTTGAAAAATTCAAAATAGAATATGTTAATACAATTTTTTTAAAATGGAGTAAAAAAATTTCAGTTGAGGATTTTTACTCTGATTTGATCTGAATCTGAACTCTCGATTTTTGTGATATTCTCCCAAAACTCTACGCATCAAAAAAATTTCTATCTTTTTTTTTAAATTTTTAACAAAAATTAATTACGACTTTTTAATACGAAAATATTGTTAATCAAAATTGAAAAATCCGAAAAAAATTCTCAAGAATCTCGTATCAGATATGAATCTTTTTAAGCTTAGACCCACAATGGGCTGATATTTGCTTCTATTTTTTTTCGGAGTTTTTCTAGAAAAAAAAATGAACATTTCTTTTTTCAGTTGTTATTAAAATCTTGCATGTGGAATTGTAACAATTAGGAGTATAATTGAAAATATATCATATTTTAGTAGCAGCTGGTGATACATTTTTTATAGGATTTATGACATTTTTTTCGAGAATTAAAAAAAATAACTAAAAAAAAATCAAAGGAAAATGTCGCTGTTAAAATCTCGCACACACGGAATTGTAAAAATGATAACTATAGTTGGAAATATAGCAAACTTTGTCGCAGCTCGTGATACAATTTTTATTGAATTACATTGTGAAAAAAAAAAATTAAATAGAAAGAAAGCAAAAAATTCTAAGATCCTAATTTAATATTTGTTCCTAGGATAAATTAATAGAAATATTGAATTTAATATTTAACCCTAGCACGAGTATTAAATCTCGATTATTCCTATCTTTTTGTGGTATTAAAACGTGAGAAAAAAAAATCATAAAATATCGAGTCACTTCTCGTTGAACCCGGCAGTTTCTGTGTTAAAAAAGCGATCGCGTTCGTGTTCCGACCTCACCGAGCTATGCGAAAGAAATGTTCGTTGAATCGTGTTGGTATACGTATATATACCACTTTATATATATCTATGGGGCAAAACACGTCAAGTGATCCACCCCAATTTTTCATGTCAACAAAACGTCCTCACATTGCTTCAGGCTGTTGGTTTAGCTGAGGAAAAAACGTAGGATTTTTTTCAGATTTTTTTATTGCATATTCCTGCCATTAAAAATCACTGAAAATAATCATTGTTTATTTTTTAACGCCTATACTGCGGCCCGCAAAAAAAAAATGATAACAACATCAAATTTTGGATTTTCAACGTACTTTCCAAAAACATTTTTTGCAAAATTCTCCGATTTTATTTTATGCTATTTTTCGATTAAATAAAGTTGCCACTTTTTTGCCTCAGAAACGGCATTTCCGATTCTGCTGAAATCTTCACATTTTGAAGAAAAAGAAAAAAAGTGGCAACTTTATTTAATTGAAAAAATAGCATAAAATAAAATCGTAGAATTTTGCAAAAAATGTTGTTGTAAAGTACGCTGAAAATCCAAAATTTGATGTTCTTATAATTTTTTTTGTGCGAGTCTTAGTATTGGCGTTAAAAATTAAACAATGATTATTTTCAGAAATTTTTAATAGCTGGAATATGCAATAAAAAATTGGAAAAAATTCCTACGTGTTTTCTTCAACGAGACCAACATCCTAAATAAATTTGAGGACGTTTTGTCGACATGAAAAATTGGGCTGGCCGACTTGAAGTGTTTTGCCTCATATATATATATATATATATATTTACTAGGATATACACAATACACAATACGAGTTGTATCTACCAGTAAAACTTTCCCTGTTTCAAAGTATAAAACCGAGCAGCAGCTCACGCAGAGAGTGTTGTATACACGCAATAAAACATGCAGTATACAAAATCAGTACTGTTGGCTATTAGCTAAATTTCCATTGTACAGATAATGTTAGATGTATCTACGAACTGACCATGAGTCAACGTGTGCAGCCTACGGTGAATCATAGAGATCAGAATGTTGTATATTATTTTACAGTGATAAATTGATAAATACTGGAGATAGACATCTCTATTAGTGTATGCATAGCATTCTGGAAGCTGCACTGAGAAAAATGTGCATAGCTAATAAATAAGTCTAGTAAACTAGAACAGCTTAGTATATTCGTGAAAAAGAACTACTTTTTTGTTATTTTATTCCTGAAGGTTTTTTTTTTTTGCATTCTCTGTTTTTGTGAAACAATTTCTTTTTCGAGACATTGATTTCAGAACACTCCAAATGTTCTAAAAACTCGAGAAAAGTGGTTTAGAAAAAAATGTCTGAAGGGATGTGCGTGTTCAAAAAAAGAAAAAGTGATTATTTTATTTTTAAATGAAATTCTAATAAGATGTAATGGATGCCTGAAAAATATTCTATTTGTCAAATAATCAAATAAAAGATATTCTCATTTGAATGTATTATTTTATTGGCGACAGATAGAAATGAAAAAATTTTGTCGAGTCCCAGATTTCAATTGAATTTCATTAATTCAATTCAAGATTTTTAGTCTCGATGAACCATTTCTCAAAATAAAACATATAAATTTCATAATTAGAAAAAAACGAGAGAATACATTTCATTAAAAAAAAAAGTATTCTATAGAATATGTTTCAAGCAATTCGTTTCACTAGTTTATTGATAATTCTGTGGTATTTTTATTATTGAAAATCAATGTTCTTGATATGATTAATGATTTTTAAAAAGATTTTTCACTCGTCTCGAGTTCAACAAATTCTGATGAAATTAAATTTTTATTTAAAGTTTTCTGAAATCCATATATATATATATATATATACTTTTAATAGCTTTATGTTTACTGTCATCATGAAAACTCTCTGCACGTGTGTGTATTTTTTTTCTGTCCTTCCTCAAGTCGACATGGAAAATTTGATCACGGATTATAACGGTACTCTGCGTCAGAAATCTTTAATTTCCATATCTCGAGATGTAGTTTATTCATATTATTTCTCCTTCCTTTTTTTTCCACTCTCTCTCTCACTCTCCTGATTTCTTCTCCTTTCCGTGGACTCTGCACGAGATCGTGGCTTACGGCTAAGATCACTGCGTCATCGAGTTCACGATGCATCACCGGGGTAGAATCAATGACTCCTGTTTCTCCTGTGTGTTTTGTCATCAAGAGCGATCGTGATAATTGCCGATTGTTCTTACCGCTCCACTCGGCCGTTCACTCGCGCCACGATTCGTGACGATCGACGAGTTTACCAGACCGGCTTGTTGAGTCAACGAGCCGAGAGAAGAGGAATTAGAATGTGTCATTAATATACACAACTATTATAAAAAGGGACAAAAATCGTGACAAGTACAAAACAAAAAATTAAGGCATATATTCATCTTCATACAGGTGGGTCAGTTTTCATATGAAATTCTCTTTTTTCTCGAGATTTTCACGTCGGTATACTCAGAATGGTCTGAAACTTCGAGTCGAAAATCTTGTTTAGAAAAAGAATCCGGATTAGTGTAGAGTTTTGTCGTTGCGAACTTGGCCCGGTCGGTGTGGAAATGGAATTGTACTCAATTTGTGACTGTGTATAGAAATGGGATTGTGTAGAGTCTTGGTGTAGAGTTTTGGTGTAGAGTCATGGTGTAGAGTCTTGGTGTAGAGTTTTGGTGTAGAGTCTTGGTGTAGAGTTTTGGTGTAGAGTTTTGGTGTAGAGTTTTGGTGTAGAGTTTTGGTGTAGAGTCTTAGTGTAGAGTTTTGTTGTAGAGACTTGGTGTAGAGTCTAGGTGTAGAGTTTTGGTGTAGAGTCTTGGTGTAGAGTTTTGGCGTAGAGTTTAGGTGTAGAGTCCTGGCATACAGTCCTGGTGTAGAGTCTTGGTGTAGAGGCTTAATGTACAATCTTGGTGTGGAGGGTTAATGTAGAGTTTTGATGTAGAGTCGATGATGTATAAAGTCGGCTTCTGTAGAACCGTTCTATCGGCCCTGAACGGTTGAAATCAAAGCAAATTGCTTACACGACAAAGAGTCGATCGGATTGTTTCGTATCCCCCCGACTTTGTTGCAATTGCGTGGATATACACGGACAGACAAGAGTGGAAGCAGTAAAATCGTCAAGGAGATCTACTTATTCAGCAGAGTCCGCGTGGCTCTCTCCGGCGCACATGAACAATCTTGTGGCAACGCATAATTTTGCGGCACACGCGACGCGGTAGATCTTTCACAGCCTTGACTGTGTCATGAGATCGAGAGGAAAGACATGATAATATCTATATATTCTCGGCCAACGCCCGTTCACTATATAATCACCATTTCACAGTTAAATCGACATGCCAAATCGTGGATCGTTCTTATCATCCACGCGGATGCATCACTAATCGATCACGAGAGCTATTTTGGCGACAAATAATTAGTACAATAATTTTGTTCAACTCATTTGTTTTAAACTCTGTAATTCACGTTCTACCCTTAAAATCGGTAAGTAATTACGGACTCTTGGAAAAAATAAAAAAATAAAAAATTTCTCATCAGAAGTTGGCGACGTTTGGTTAATGTATTTAAAAAAATTCATCTTAATGCCATTAACTATACATAAATACGTTTTTGTTCACGTTTTTCTCGAATTATTAAAATACACTTTTCAGCTGTAAAGTTAGAAAGCTCTATAAAGCATTTTTTTTTTTTTTTTAATTAGAGAAAATATTTATTGCTTTGCATATATAAATTTAGTTCACAAGTATTATGTGAGAAAGTGAGATAATTTTATTGTCAATTGCAAGTATGATGAATGATGTGTCCCTGATATGCCAGCTCGCCCCAACTTTAATGTATCAATGCAAAGTGCAGTAACAGTAGGCAGACACAAGGTCTCGCTTCGGTGCGGATATACACTTGAATTTAGATATTGGAAAGTCGTGGCTGTGAGCCTCGAGGAGAATCGAGGATATTTTATGCCAATGTTTCTCCGCGGTTCTTTTAGTACCAAAGTATACATATATATATATATATATATATATATATATGGGTGCCATTACTATGGAATGAATCTATGTATGTGTCGATTAGGTATATAAGAACGAGAGGGGAAAGACCCCGAGCACGAATGAGAAAGTATTGGGTGTACAAGCCAACATGTACTGGCAATAAAAGGCTCAGATTTTAGCACAAATTAAGTTTTACACCCGGAAATAATTATTAATGAGGTTGAAACGCGCGATACCTTGCAAAAAAAAGATTCTTTTTTTTTTTTTGGTTTAAATATTGGACACCGAACTATCATGAAATAGCAAAAGTATTACTTTGCAAAGAAATTTCATAATTAAGCACCAGTGTTTTAAAATTTGTAATGCATAAATTCATAATATTTTAACATTAAGAAGGCTACGAATGAAAATTGCACATTGCTTTCTAATTTTTGTTTCTATTTTTCACATTCTTTATACTTTGACATTGGTCGAGTGAATTTGAAAAAAAAAAAAATAAGACAGTGTCATGAAACTCGAGAAATTTGACAAAAAAAAAGTTAAATCACGTACATGTAAAACTGTAAAAATGATTTTAAAGAGTTTTTACATAATCAATCTTGTAAAATTGATAATTATTCTCTAAAGCAATTTGATAAGTAAAACGCAGCATTTTCCAAAACTTTATATAAAAACTCACAAAATAATTTTTTGTTTTCGTTTACGAATGTCTTTCGCTCGTTCTAATTTTTTTATTTCTATTTTTACGCACCCGAGTTTCCTTGGAAATTCGGTAACTGAATTACGAAAAAATGATAAGAAGCCCAAAGTTATCAGTTTTGATAACAAAAAGTGGTTTAATAATGAAGATTTAGAATCTACCAGAAAACGAAGACACAAGAAATTATTTTAAAGTGTTTTAACAAAATCAGTTGCGTGGAATTAAACAATTATTTTTTAATCCAAAACAGTCATCATATTTGTTAAAAATTCGAACAAAATTTGCACGTTGCCTTCTAATTAAAATTTCTTTTCTTCATATTCGAGAACTTCAAAATTCAATAAATGAAATACGAAAAATAAAATTCAGCTAAAATGAGATTGAATTTCTTTCACAGCAAATGAGAAAATGACAAAAATGCCTTTAAGGAAACAGAGTCACTTAAAAGTCATGAATATTATAACTTTTACTTTGACAAAAATTACTACTTCACAAACACAACAAAAAAATTAAACATTTTTGTAAGAGCAAATTTGTCAAGATTTTCTTGAAAAAGTTAAAAAAAAAATGTAGCAAAAAAAATGACATTACAGGGAAAATTCCACAAAAGTGGATATTATTTCTGCGAAAGATCTTGAAGTAAAAATTCCTGAAAACGAAACCAGGCAACTTCATCCTACAAATAAGAAAAAATTTCCTTGCAAGCCAAATTTATAGTTCATCGGTGCAACCTGAACTCTACAATTGTAAAATATGAAAAATTATTTGCGTCAATAAGCTTAGCTACATAAAAAAAAACCCTCTTTTTTCCACAACATTTCTTTTTTCTTTTTTTGAAAAAATTTGTTGTACATACAATTGCAGACACATTTTATTTTCATGATTTTTAGATGACTCAGTCACACCTTGAGAAGTTTTTACAATCGTCATTTAGCAAAATAAAAAAATGTCGGACTCGTCCATTGACTAGTTTAGCGCACTCTCATAATTTCAAGTAGGTATCTCGAAACAAAAAAAATGGATGAACTGGGCGAGAGTAAATGCTGATGGCGTGCAGGACGCTTTATCGATTAGCTCCTTGAGCTCATTCAGACCAATTAAGATGCGCATTCTCGAACGTCTACGAACACTAGTTGCTTTTGCGACTAAAATCTAACACATTTTAATTTTTTTACTAAAACCCTAAACTCTAGTTTCGACTAATAAAATACCCAAAAACCAGGATAAAATAAAAACAAAAAAAATATAGGTCATATATCAGTCGTTAAATCGGTAATTACACAATGATAATTATTTTAATTAAAACCAATGAGATTAAAACTACAAATAAGAAGTCATGAGTAAATTTAATTTTGTTTCGAGCATTCGATGAAAAAAAAATCCAAAGGCAAATGTTGAGACTCCAAATAGAGGCCATTGACCGGAAGCCATTTTAATGAAAAAAAAATATACATATTTGTACCCAAATAGAAACTATTCGAGAATATGTAAATTTACTTTTCTATTTTCAATCAAATATACCTATTTGCCAATCTACAGATGCTATCAAATACATTTTTTAAAAAATCCATAATAGTTCAAACCCACAAACAAATATTTGACTAAGATATATTAATTAATAAAAATATATATATTTTTTAAAATATAAAACATGTTTTCCTTGTTTATTATGATCAAAAAATTAGTCGATTGGCTCCAATTGGTAATTCCATTTGCAAGTAAGAGAATTCGTTTCTGAAATGTTTTCCATTTATTTATTTATTTACTCTCTTTTAATCAACACGAAAATTTGCGAGAATCTGAAAAACAAATGGTTGAAAATTCATAATTTTCATTTCAGGGAGAAATTGGGATTTAAGGCAGCAATTTTGCCGACTAAATTCAAGCAAAATTACAGTAATAATAATTAAAAAGAAAAAAAAAGAAAGTAGGAATTATACATTGGTCGAATTTGTTTTGTATTTCAACTTACGCGGTAATACTTTTTGACAGTGGCCACCGTTCCATGGTGGCTTGATACTTCATGTTCTCAATCTGCTTCTTCAGTGCGTCCTTATCCATGTTCGCGAGTACACTGGGATCCATGGTAACAACCGCACCCCCCTGACGCAAGTGGAAACCTCGTAGCGCTTGCGCCTACAACAAGGAAAATCAATATCACCACCAGGTTTTACACGGCATAGGGAATATATAGCTATATATAGGTATACGTGCGTATAAAAATATAGATATAATATGTAACATATAGATTTTGTTGTATAGGAGAGACTCAACCGCAACTCGTGTCTGTGCGCTCGGTAATCCGTCAGGTGAAAAGTTGATAAGGAGAAAAAAAAATGCATCCATGCATGATTTTATTATAAAGAGAGCATGTTAAACGAAGTGTCATGTTGGAGGGTAGTTTTTGCTTGAATTCATAAAACTGTATATTCATCAAAATCTTAGTTTTTATATATTTGTATTTATTATATTGAGAGAAAAAAATATTTGCAAAGTAGAAATTAGCACGTTGCTTCATCATTATTTTCCTTTTGTTTTTTATACATTTTATCAATCATTAAATATTTCATTGCAAGTCTGATTAGTAAAAAAAAATTATAACATAAAATTGATAATTTACTGTGATCGGTATAAATAATTTTGTTACATACAGAACGAATTCTTTTGTTACATAATAATGAAGGATTATAGAAATCATGATTTTTTAAATCTGAAAAAATTCACCTACATGCCTTTAGGTTCTGTAAATTGTACACATTTACCTAATGTCCATTAACTTAACTGCACTTTAGAGAAAAGATCCAAATGAAAAACTCTAAAAATTAAAATAGAAAATATCGATTCGAAAAAAATGTATATTCTCCTACAAATTTTAATATTCCGATCTGTGAATTTTTTTTTTTTTCATGCTTTGCATACTATTCTTAACAATGAATCGTATCAGATTTTTTGTATAATTTCTTTTGTCGAATTTAAAAAATCGACGGAGCTAAAAAACCTTTGTTTTTTTCCAGTCCAAAATATGTTATTTACAAAACCCAAAGGAATATAGGTGAATTTTTTAAGATTTTTTGAACCATTATTTTCAATAGCTAACTACCCCCCCCCCCCCATCCAATAGAAAACATTATTTTTATGATCTGAAAAGAATTCTACGATTTTTTCAAAAGAATTTTCTTAGAACCGTGAAATTGCAATTTTTCAGAGTCTTCTTAAGGCTATTTTTAGGAAAGCATTTAATTAATTACCAAATTCCTATATAATGTAGAAACTTTTCTACAGAAAACATATCCGAAATTCGTGTTTTTTCAACTATTTATTGAAAAAAAAAAAATTACTTGTACTCGGAAAACCAGTGAATTAAGTTCATATTTGAAATTTTCAATTTTCTGTCGAATTTTTTAGGCAAAATCAGTATTCTTGGAATTTTTCGTGACGTTGATTTGTATTACTCTTTTTTTCTCTCGTCTCAAAACACTAGAGTTGTAATGAAACTGAATTTTTAAAATATATAGTTACGTCTCCAAAATATTTTGTACGCCTGAACTCATGCAACACTCCAGACACCGCTGTATATGACCCTATATAGGGGCCTCTGCAGCCCGCAGAGATTTTTATTTCTCTAAGGCAAAAAAAATGGAGATCAGAGTTGCCGGTCAATTAGATGATACGAAACTTTAACCCTCTTCAACTCTTGCGTAATACTAGAGATTAATTTCGTTGGCACTGAAGAGAGTAGTTTTTGTATTTTCATGTACACTCCAAAAAAAAAAAAAAAAAGAACAAGCGTGTTTCATCATAAAAATAATTCAAGAAGCAACTTTCATTTATAAGAACAGTTGCTTTATTTTTACAATAATATTTAGCAAAAAAAAAGTTGCAGTCCCAAAAAACGACGAGTGAGAATATAATTTCTGAAAATGTTCTTTTGGACATAATTCCTTAATTCTTAACTTAATTACTTCACCGTCTATACTTAATTCAATGTACACAGTGAAGATGACTTAAAAAATAATATTAATACTATAATTTTAAAGAAAAGAAAAATTGACGTGCAATAAAATTGACGCTTTTTATTTATTCTTGCAACAGATTACGGCTAGCTCAATACGAAAATGTTGGCAATCTGATATTGGGGACATTAGAGTGAGGCAGGGAGTTCTCCCTGTAAATAAATATTCGTTACGTAGGGAAGAAATTATATTCTGCTTTTCGTTACAAAAATACAACAGTGGTAATAAATTGATATAACTCATAATAAAAAAAAGAGAATTCTTTTTTTGTACTATATTGAAATCTTGCAAACGAATGGTCTCGTCGAACTGCAACTGCCGTCAGTTATACCGAAATCCGCCGAAAGTATGGCACACTTTTCAGGTCCAAGATTGATCTTCCTTCGAGGCCATCCTATTTGTTCCAGAGGCTCGTCCAACACGGAATACCATACATTATTTTCGAATCTAGCGTGAAATCCTATCGACACGTTACGCTCTTGATACATTTTCTGTACGAACTTTGCCTCTTCCTCCGATCTCACTACGACCAAGTGAGCTAAAAAATGAAAAGCAGTCAGTTAAAAAAACGAAAACAAAAATACATTAAATGATTATTAAAGCGTGATAGAAATAATTTGCAATCCCTGATGAAAGTATTTTCCAGAATTTCTCAGCATTTTACTCATAATTTCTCATTCCTGAAATTTATCAGCCGTACTCGGAAGAAATTCTGCAATTTTTTGCAAAAAAAAAAGCACGCAGATTTTCTCCAATTTGTCGCCGTTTCTTTTGATACACTTTACAAAATGAGAAAATGAATATTCCGAGAAAATCGGAAGTCGTAAAAATATAAGAAATCCTGAAGTAAATATCATATTTAATATCAAGCATTGATTTTATACTTTATACTTATAACAAATGTCGACTTGCAGCATAAAAAAAAAAAAAAAAAGCGAATTTCTACAAAATTTGTAATAGTTTATCGAATTTTCTCATATTTAATACCAAAAGTCGCATCACTGGGAAAAAGTTGTGTGCCAAGATTTAGATCAGTTTTACTTGAACCATTTTGGAGTTGTAGAATTTAAAAAAAAATCGAAAATGCAAATTCCTATAAAACTTTAACTAATTTATCGATTTGAAATTCAATACCAAAGTATGCATTATTCCAGTAAAATTTTATCGCGTGTTTTGGACCGATAGCTGGACAATTCTATTTTTTGGATGCGGCAATTAAATTGATGTATTTATTCAATTTAAATGAAAAGATTTCCTAAATGCCGGCCCAATAAGATTTATTTGATTCAACTATATTTTAATTGATCCAAATAAATTTTCATATTTGATTAAAATAAAAACAGATCATAAAGCCCCGTTTTTTCTGATCGATAAACGCCCAACGAATCGATCATGGTATAATTTTTCGCGGAAGTTCAAGAAAATTATTGTTTAGGAAAAAATTGTAGTTTCTCATCGATCTCAAAAAATCCATTCCAATATTTTTTCCAAATTTTTCAGAAAATGTCGGAAAAAATAGGAGCATGAATTCTAAACAAATTTTAGGAAATATCTTCACCAGGGATTTATTGTCAAGTATTCACCTCCCTCGCTGATACAAATTTTTCTGGCGTCATCCCAATTCTTCTGTTTGGGATGAAACTTGTAAGCGCCAATATCATTCATGAACGTGTAGTCCGCTCTGATTTTCTTCGTGACGTTTTTCCAGCTTACAATGAATTTCAAATCTGCCGGATTGTTCACGTAGAAAATTTGGTGTGCTGCATGAAAACTGTAATTTCCATTGAACACAGGACCTGCCGAAAAAATAGGCGAAAATTAGAACTTGTAACATATATGAGGCATTCCACCTACCCCTGTTTCGAATTGTCTAAAAAAAGTTCATAATTCTTTTCGTGAGAGTAATTTACAGTGCCTAGAATAAGTACAAATTATTTCAGATTTTTTAATTCTATATTTTATGTATGTTTTTTTTTCGTTTCGCTGTACATAAAAATCGGTCCATTGTACAAACAAAATGTTACAACATAAAATTTAAGTCTAAAATGTAGGACGTTCAACAAACTGGTAAAAAAATGTACTGTTGTTCAACAGAAAAAAAATCTGACTTAATAAATGGATAAAAAACGACTGAATTATGTTTTCTCATGTTTATGTTAATTTAAAAGGCATAAATTAAAATTATTCTTTTAAAAAATATGCAGAAACTACAATTTCAAAATGGACAGGGAATCTTAAAAAAAAAATGAAAGTGCTCGAAAATCTTGTTACTTCAATAAAAAAAAAAAAGTATGTAGGGCTTTATTTTTGGCTGTGAAATTTAATCTTGCTTTTTCTATGAGGAAGAAAAATTTGAAAACTTAACGATTAAATATTTGAATTTTTATATTCACCATCTTTATCAACACTGGAAGATTGCGTATCCGGCAAATTGCTCGGCATAGCCAAAATTTCACACATGGACTGCCACAGAAGTACACCAAGTACCAAAGACTTCAACATATTCGACAAAGTAAATGAGACGAAATTATATGGCCAAGACAGTCCTCGTAGTACTAATAGTCAAATTGAGCTTCCTCGTGAATTTATATGCTGTACAAATACCAAGATTTTACTGTTGAATTCAATATTGCTGTCAGGAGCAACAGTGGTTTCGTTGTTCGGTTATATTGATCAGTTTATATATATCCATATATTGCATTTAGTGATAAAAGTCGAGACGTTGCCGCGTCTCTTGAATAAATATATCTTAAAATATATGATATCAAACATTTCTTGTCAATTCAGCAATCCGTATACTCAAAGTGCTAAAAAAATCCTGTGATGTGATATTGAACTGTTACATATTCACAAAAAAAAAGCTCCTCTATTAAAAATCCCCATCTTACGGCTAAGCAATCAAATTTTCATTTCTGGTTTACTTGACAAATTCAAAATTAGCAAATCATTTAGATTTGTTACTTATTTTCCTTGTTGGAATTATTATCAGGAACTGAATATAAAATGTAATACGAATTCGATTTTATTCCACATGTTAATCACACGGATATAATAAAGCCTCGTTGAGCGACCTCTAAAAAAAAAATTACGACGCTGAAAATTGAACCTATGTATTTTTCGATCGATCAAGGAGTGTTATCAAAAATGTTCCAATCGTACCAGGTTCCCACATGTTTTCTAATATTCTGTAGTAAATAGAAAAATGGGTTATCGTGTCACCAAAGTATCTATAAATAAAAAAAAAACGACGCAGATTAGGTATATTTAAACATATCGATTCCGAACAATGAAATCACTGTGCTCCAAAATATTCAACAGTAAAACCTTAGACTTCGGTCGTTATAAAAACCTCACCGTAAACTTGAATTTCCTATTAGAACGTTGTAGACTGTCATGACTGTCGTTTTGACTCACTCACTGCCAAATATGTTGAAATTTTTGGTACTCGATGCAATACTGTGCCAATTAATCTGTGCAATTACTGCGGCTCCTGCAATAGTAAACAATTCGTCGAATATAGAAATCACGAATTTTTATGGTGAGAATAAAAATTTATTTATTTGTCATAAGCTTGTCAATTTTTATTTTTTTTTCGTGAACTCTATTTTGTAGCAAATTTAAACTAATATTGCTTCCTCATAGACAAAAATCTTTGTTTCCATTGTCATAATCGGGATCTTTATGTCAAATACTTTTAAAAAAAACCATAAGTATGTACAAAGAATATGTTTAATAAGAAAAATAATTATTAATCATTACAGATGTTTTTTATAATAATTTTTCGAACAAAAAAACACGACGAGAACCAAATACTATTTTTTTTAATTAACATTAAAACTGGATTTTGTTGTTTATCTCAGAAACAAGAATAATAAAACAATATAATAATTTTCCGTTATTGTCATAATTCAAGTGAAAAAATTATACAAAAAATATGAATCGAGAGCAGTTTTTGATCGGCAAAAAAAATCAGTGAGAACCAAATAATTTTAGCATTTTATTCCCAAGAAAGTAACTGCTAAGAATTTTTTTTTTTTCATGATACAAAGCTTCCTCTATAAGGAAGCAAAATATGAACATCTGTACCTCAAGAATTACACGACCAATCGAATTGAAATTTGTCAATTAATTAAAACAGAAATATCCCTATTTTATGAATAACTTTTGTGAAATGTGATTTCATTTTGTGTTGAAAATAGTTTAAAATACCATTGAGGCAAATAAAATTTTCCATTACAGCGACGAATGGAACGGTAATTCACAATTTGCATCTTCAGCATGTTTCATGGCCGCAAGCGAGAAAAATGTGCCAGGAGGAAGGAGGTAAATTGAAAAGCACAATTTATACATATGGGGCAAAGCACGTCAAGTCGGCCACCCCAATTTTTCATTTCAACAAAACGTCCTCACATTTCTTCAGGATGTTGGTCTAGTTGAAGAAAAAACGTAGGAATTTTTTTCAGATTTTTTAATTGCATATTCCAGCCATTAAAAATCGCTGAAAATAATTATTGTTTATTTTTTTTAACAATCTCGCCAATTTTTTCTAAGTTTCTAGACATTTCAAAGAACAAAATGTGAAAATTTCAGCTAAATCGGAAATGCCGTTTCGGAGGGAAAAAAGTTGCAACTTTATTTAATTGAAAAATAGAATGAAATAAAATTGGAGAATTTGACAAAAAAATATTGTTGGAAAGTACGCTAAAATCCAAAATTTCATGTTGTTACAATTTTTTGTGTGATCCGTAGTATCGGCGTTAAAAAATAAACAATGATTATTTTCAGAAATTTTTAATGACTGGAATATGCAATTAAAAAATCTGATAAAATTCCTACGTTTTTTCTTCAACTAGACCAACATCCTGAATAAATTTCGAGGACGATTTGTTGACATGAAAAATTGGGGTGGCCGACTTGACGGGTTTTGCCTCATACATTGTTTACGTAAACTGCAAAAATTTCTTCCTGTTTGTTATAGGCGATTTGGCAGTAATTAGATCAAACGCCGAAGAGAATATCATGCTAAAAATGATGGCTCAATATTCGATTGATTACGCGTGGCTCGGTGTGATAGGATATAACGATAACTGGGTTACCGTGTTTGGTGAATCTCTCAATGAAACTGGATGGGCTCGATGGGGTCAAACCTCCGAGGAAGCACGCTGCGGTTTGCTCGACGGTTCTGGCAGAGGAATGTTTACCAATAGCTGTGAAACTACTAGCAGAAGATATAAATTTATTTGCAAAATATTGACATTCTAACGATGTATTTGCACGGTTATTTTTCAAATCTGTATTTTATATCCATTACCCAATAACATACAATTACTATAATCAAGATTTTCATTTATGATATAATTATGTAGTATTTTGTATTTTGTGAAAAATAAAATGAAAATTTGTTTGAGTATTAGTAGCGCACTTCTCCTTCATTATCGCAATAATCCTAAAATATTGTTTTCCACCAACATAATTCTAGCAATCTGAGTAAAAGTCATTGTCGAATACATTAAATTGATATCCTTCGATTATCGATACTAGGATTCCAATTCCAGTGACCATAAATATTTTCCAATGTCTCTGAAAGCAATGCGTATCGGACAATTTTTTCATTTTCAAGTTTCTTGCGATGGGATTTGAATAAAGGGACACAAACCCATTTTTTCGTACGAAAAGGAAATGTTACAGAATTCGTCTAATATTTTGCAAATTTTTTTTTCGTAACTTCTTAAGCACTGCAAAAATTGTTGAAAATATTGACACTCTTTGTGATTCTGTGGCAGGACACGTTGGATATGTGTGGAATTGATAGCGCATTTTTTAAACAGACAATTTTTAAAATCTGAAAATATTCACAGAGTGTCGAAAAAGAAAGTGGCTTAATTGATGAATCGAAAAAGTACATTTGCCGCCGGAAAAGGCATTACAATAGCATTAAAGATTATCAACAGCTTCTAACTGGGTGAGAAGTGATTTTACTCATATTTTTTTTTGTTGAAAAAAATTCTCATTTTTAACTTGACTTCAATCTAATAACTAAGTGTTTTCGAAAGTGTTCCTTTTTACATTGTAGTGACTTTTAACACAGTTAGCAACACGTTTCCTTTTTAGAGTGAAGTCAAGTGGACATTATAAATGAGAATTTTTCAGAAAAGTAGATAATGCAAAATCATTACGAGGCGCTGTTGCAATTATTTAATTTTTTAATAGAAAAAACATGACTACAAAACACACTTTATTTTTTTAATGCTAAATATGAGCCTTGCCAATGATAGTGAAAATCTCGATTGTGACAATGAGACTAAAGTAGAAGCTTGCAAATTGTTTTCTCATTATTTTCCATCTTTCGAAAAACTTCCTCGACGAGGCAAAAGTTGATCGACACATTTCTTCATGGAGCCTTTGGATGTTCAATAATGAGGAAGCAATAAGCTGCGAGGTTCTTTTTTAATTCAAGACTACATTTATCATCTCTACTACTCAATAATCACTAAGTTATAATTCAATTAAAAAAATCTTCTTCGTTCGCATTAGTATTTTTTTTTTAAATCTTATTGTCTTTCAGTTCCATGGAATATACAGTTCAGTAAACGAACAATAAGACTTTCACTTCAGTGCAGTTATCTTGCAGACGAATGCAAATTCCTTGCTGCACTTGTCATCGTTCATGCCTCCATCTTCCCTCATCAAGGCAGCGCAATTCTCCTCTCCGTCAGTATTATCAGGATTGGGCAAACGTTTTTTCCACCAACGATCCCACCCTGATGTGCCAAGTGGTTTGCCAAGAACGGAAACCCAATCGCCCTCCTCAAACATGTCATGATAACCTATCCAAGCGGTATCCACTGAATCCTCAACCAGCATTCGCAGTACGATTTTTTCTTCTGAGTCCGATCTGATGTCTGCCAATTGACCTAACAAAGAAAGTCAAATTTTGAGTTTATACTGAGTACGTTCGACTGATCGTCCTGCCAATTGTAAAGAATTGTTGACTGTTTTAAGAGTTAACGACGACCACGTACCTCCCTCATCGATGCAAACTTTTCTGGCCTTGTTCCATGGAAGCTTTCGAAGATGCAACTTGTGAGCGCCGATTCCCTTCGTCACAAGATATTCAGAGCTGAGTTGCTTACCGACGATATTAACACTGCTGCTCAATTCCGTTGGGTTGTTCTGAGCAGGAACACTGATAGACTCAATGAAACCTTTAGCAAGATTTTTCAAATTGCTCTTGGAATCCACTTGGTTATCCTGAGCAGAATGCTTGATCACGTCGTTGAGTTCATTAACGAGGCTGTTGATGCTTCTGATATCTTTCTGACTATCCTGAGCAGTGTGGCTGGTAGAGCCATGCATGAGTCTTGGATCAAGCAATTGCACAAACAAAGGCAATTCACGTGCTGTTAAAAATGAAGAACAAAGTTATCAATTGTATTGTATTAAGCTGCGTCTATGGGAAACCTTTTTTTGTATTAAGATGGAGTTTTGGCAAGTCACAGAACTCAGTTCTGAGTCAGTGTCGTCAAAATATTTCTACGTTAACAATTTCCATACAGGAGAAAATCAGACAAATTGGAATTCCTAATTTTGTTCACTCTGATTGCTTTACCAATTCATAAAGAATTAAAGAAGCAATCAGAATGGACGATTTAGTACAATTAAAATGTTCGTGAAAAAATAACGTCCAGGATCGGACCAGGAAACCCAGAATTCTAGCCTGGTTATTAATATCAAACCTATTCTAGCCAAAATTATTAAATATTGTTCGTTTAAAAGGAAACAGCAGTACAATATGGGTCAATCCTTGTAACGAATGATTTATGAAAAGTTATGCGATTTAAATTTAAAAAATTAAGATTTGTGTAAATTTTTCCATAAAACAATAATTGCCATATAACATAATAAACCAAAAAATATACTCACTGTCCGTGTCTGGTCGATCTCGTAAAAGAGTCATCCCCAAAAGTTCGCCTAATTGCAGCGACAATACTACTCCGAGCAACAAATACTTATACATTTTTTATAATAATTGTATTGTCTATGAAAACGTAAAGTTTCTTTCGAGAACTCCGAAAAGACTGACTACCGAAACTGTTGTAATTAGCTATTCAAATTCCAGTCGTACTTATATGATTCTCGTGTTGACCTGTGGACTCTGTATATGTAGTCGGGATTTCCTGCGTCCAGTTGAAAGCTCATGCGTGAGATACGAATGTATTTTCTTCGTTCAATAAGTTATCTGTTCGAATTCGCTAAAATTCTGCGTTAACGTCACGGAGGGTTTTCCTGTTTTTATTTAATTGTTATTTATCACGTTAAGGAGGAGGCTGTAATGACTTATGTCAGAAATATTAATTTTTTTTTTTGCTGCTTGATGTTTCTCACAATATTCTTAATCTGCAAGTTCCGAAAAACCCACCTTTTTCGTATCTGAAAAAATATATTTTTCTTTTCGATTTCTGATCGTTTTTTTTTTTAGTCATCTAGTTAAATATTCCTAGCAAAATTATATGTGTCGAGAAACCTACGTTTTTTCAGAAATGAAAAAATATTCATATTTTATAAAAATATATTTTTGTTTTCGATTTCTTTTTTAGTAATTTAGCTAAATATTCCTAATAAAATTCACGAGATGTCTGCAAAGTGTCGAGAGATCCACATTTTTTTTTTTTTAAATAAGCCTCTAAAAAAATATTTTTGTTTTATACAAATATATTTTTCTTTCCAATTTTTTTTTTAGCAATTTAGCTAAATGGTCCCAGCAAAATATCTTTGTGTACAAAGTTCCAAGAACCCCAATTTTTTTCGAATGTAAAAAAAAGTTTCCTGTTTTAAGGAACTAAATCTTTTGAACAACATGGGACCTCGAGAAAAAAAATCCATTGACCGATTTGATCTGAAAACTACAAGTCAAAAAAATTGCATTTCATCTCACATCCTATTGCAATATATGACGAAAAAATTGTAAAATTATAGGGCTTGATATACATTTCGTCAGGCTCAAATGTCAGTTTCTATTAAATCAACAGTTTTACAAAAAAAAAATGATTTGTCATGCCTTCTTGAAAATTGCATTTTCTTCATCTTCCACCTTCGACAAAGCTTTCTCTATAAGCAATTATAAAAATGATCACCATACTTTTTCATCGAAAGGATTTTGCTTTACGTGTAATAGAAAATAATGACGAAAATCAGTGAGTAAATTACTCCATTGGAAATAGTTTCAATTTAACAAAAATTAAATTTTTCTTTAAAGACTCGACTTCAAGACGCCACCGCATATTTTGATAATTCTCCACTGATATCATTAATACGCCGTATTGTCAGCAAATAATCAAACTCGATTATGAAAATAAATAAATAACAACAGAATAAAACCCATCGTTATACTCGCGTGAGACGATCTCCTCGTGCGTCCGAACTGATAAATGATTAAACGAAGAGAGCCTCCATATCGCGTTTTTAAGAAATTCACGTGGAAGCTAAAAAATTCCCAACTAAACAGAAGTCAACACGGCAATCATATAAATACGAGGAGTGTTTTAATTGCTCATTACAACAGTTTCGACTGGCGATTTAACGCTTTCGAAGCAAAAATTTTCATTTTCTTCTACAATATTATTTTCAAACATGCTTAAGTTTTTGGTCCTCGGTGCTGTATTGTCGCTGCAATTGGACGGAATTCTCGGTGGGACAGTTGAATCAATTCCTGTTGTGTTGTATCGAGTTGGTCGTGACATTCGCACTGAAATAGAAGACAGTAAGTAGACATCAATTCAGTAATCAGTCAATTATTGATTTTAGAAAAAAAAATTAGAATGAATTATAATTTAGATTTATTTGAATTATTATGAGCATATTTTGTGACCTTAATCTATGATAAAAGTTGGTCATTTTTTTCTGTGTCAGAAAAGTGCAAGATAGTGCATTTTGGATCATCGAAAACACAATTCAATTCCATCGGTCAATTAAAACAGTCTGTAAAGACGATTTTAAAGAATTGAAAATAAATTTAAAAACACGAATTTTTTTTTGGAAATGCAATTAAATCGAAAAAAATGTAATGCGGGCTTTCACGTTTTAAAGAAATGTACTCATCACGCCAATTTTTTTTTATGGATTTTTAACATGTAACGGAAAAAATTATAAAAATTTTTAGACACATAAATGACGAAGTTTCCGAGAAAAAAAATTATTTTATTTACTGAAAAAATAGCATTGAATGATATTGGCAAAATAATTTTTTGTTGTCGTTAAAATCATTGAAAATCTTATATTTTATGTTTCTATGATCAATTTTTATAAAAGTGGCAGCTTCAAAAAAACAAATTGTTTTTTAATGGCTGACGTATGACTCTAAAAAAATCTGAAAATAATTTCTAAATTTTTCGGTCAGTCAGAACATTGAAAAAAAAATCAACATTTTTTGGTAACGTGAAAAATCTGGGTGGCTGACTTGACGTGTTTTGCCTCATATATATAATATCGAAAATAATATTGTTAACAAAAATATCTGATTTACAAAAAAATGTGTAATTTTTCCTTTCGCTGTACCAAATTTGAATTTTTCCACTAGGCCTGTTACTTTAGATTCTAATTTGCAATTAGTGTCATAGATGCAATTTTCTCAAAGTTTGCCAAAGAGATTTATGAAATTTACGAGCTAAAGAAAGAAATTTATTTTCAGGAATATAAAAAAATCTGTGAGTTGTTAATCTGCCAATTTTTGTTGCCAATAGAATTAAAAGAATAGTGGATATATTGTAAAAAATGTGAATATGAATTTCTTGTTCATATGGAATGCCTCATTATTATAAATCAATTTTTATTATTACTCTAAATCAATTTCTTTCTTATTGGTCACGAAAAAAACGCACGTTTTCGTTTTTTAGTGATTTCGATCAAATTAATCGTTTTCAAGATATTACAGATTAAATGAAAAATGGAAAAATTGGCAAACTCCGTCAAATTTCTTTTTTTTTTAATTTTTAAAATTTGCTGCATCTATTGAAACTAAATCTGAATTTTAGAAAATGTTTTAGATTTTTTTTGTGTCGAAATTCGCCATAAAAAAAATTAGCTATTATATGTTAGAAAAAATACTAATATTGCCCACGTTGTAAACAGGCAAGAAAAAGGATTCGGATCTTCCTGAAGAACCACAGCCAATAATTAACAGCATCAGTCCCGCTGATCAGGATAGCTTGAATAATCTCGCTAGGACAATCAGGAATATAATCGATGTCCCCGCGTCAGGCAGCCACACGGAATTGAGCAGCAGTGTTAATGTCGTCGGCAAGGAACTCAGCTCCGAATATCTCGTGACGAGAGGAATCGGCGCTCACAAGTTGCATCTTCGGAAAGAGCCGTGGAACAAGGCTAGAGAAATTTGCATCGAAGAGGGAGGCAAGTGATCGAATATCATTCAGATCCAACGTGGATTCTATATCATAATAACAGAAAGTAAAAATAACACATTAACAATCTGAAGTTGATAAAAAAATGCAATTAACGTAAAATTGATTGAAAAATTTTATTCAATTGCTATTAATGCATGAAATGCATATGGGGCAAAACACTGAAAAATTAGGTTGGCCGAATTTACATGTTTTGCCTCATATAACTATAATTTAGCATATCAATATACAAAGTCATACAATATGCTATAGAAAAGGCAATTAAATTGTAACAATTGCTTCTAAAATACACTTGCAATGAATATTCAATGCAAATCTTATTTTGAAATGCGCACCGCACTCAATGACTTTTAAATCGACAGGAATCAGGAAAGGAAAAAAAAATGTTGTGCCTCTAAAATTGTACAATTTTACAACTTACAATTTACAACCTTTTTTACAAAATTTTGAAAAAAAAAAAAAACAATTTCTCAACTTACAATTTACAACTTTTTTACAAAATTTTGAAAAAAAAAAAAAAAAATTCACAACTTTTTAGTTATGCCTCTAAAATTGTACAATTTTAGAGGCATTGAAAAAAAAGGCACAACTTTTAAAAAAATTATAAACTGATAAAATATGCTATAGTAAAGGAAATTAAATTGTTACAATTTAATATGCAATTAAATTGTAATAATTAAATTGCACAATTAAATTGTAAAAATTAAATTGCACAATTAAATTGTAAAAATTAAATTGCACAATTAAATTGTAAAAATTAAATTACACGATTAAATTGCACAATTAAATTGTAAAAATTAAATTGCACAATTAAATTGTAACAATTATATTGCACAATTAAATTGTAACAATTAAATTGCACGATTAAATTGCACAATTAAATTGTAAAAATTAAATTGCACAATTAAATTGTAAAAATTAAATTGCACAATTAAATTGTAACAATTAAATTGCACAATTAAATTGTAACAATTAAATTGCACAATTAAATTGCACAATTAAATTGTAACAATTAAATTGTAAAAATTGAATTGCACAATTAAATTGCACAATTAAATTGTAACAATTAAATTGTGCTTCTAAAATACACTTACAATGAATATTCAATGCAAATCTTATTTTGTAATATTTTAGGAAGTACGAACGAAATCCGCACCGCCCTCAATCAGTTTTAAATCTGATAGAAATCAGTAAAGAAAAAAAAATGTTGAAAAAAAAAAAATTTGCACCTTTTTAGTCATGCCTCTAAAATTGTACAATTTTAGAGGCATTAAAAAAAAGGCACAACTTTTTTTTTTAATTATAATATCTTTTTAATATCAGTTAAATAAAAATATTCCTGTGCTTATATATTTTACATCTGTGTAACAATTCTGAAGGTGTTATTTTTATTGCCACTCTAACTCACTCGAATATACATATAACTGGAACCCTGTTGTTGTTATCAGGTAATTTGGCAGACATAAAATCGGATTCGGAAGAAAAAATCGTGCTGCGAATGTTGGTCGAGGGTTCCGAGGATACAGCATGGATTGGTTATCACGATATGTTCGAGGAGGGTGATTGGGTTTCGGTGCTTGGCGAGCCACTCGGCAAATCAGGATGGGATCGTTGGTGGAAAAAACGTTTGCCCAATCCCGATAATCAAGATGGTAATGAGGATTGCGCAACCCTCATGAAAGACGACGGAGGCATGAATGACAACAATTGCAGCCGAAAATTGCCATTCGTTTGCAAGATAACTGCTTTGTAAAGATTCACTTATATTACTTTGACGACGACGACTCTTGTAAATACTTTAGAACTAATAATGTGTCACGAAAATGTTGTAAAATAAAAAGCAAACAAAATAAACAAGACTCTTATTTAATTACGCACATATTGTGATAATCGTGTTTTTTTTTTTTTTGAGACAGTTTAATATCTATAATATATAAATATATTAACTTTACTTACCTTGTTTAAGTAAAATACCTTCTAAGACAGATGAGATCAACTGGGATAATCGTAACACTTGGAGTAGCCATGATTTCTCTAAATCCCAGCAAATTTTTTCAAACTTGTTTTTTTTTATGATCTCAATTTGTGAAAAACAATTTTTAAAAATTATTTGTTTTTCGTAAAGAAAATATCACTATCACACTGTAATTTTGAAGCAAAACCGTCCAGGTACGGAATGCTTACTCAAACATTTAAAAAAAAATAAAGTGTAACTTTGTAAATTTTTACAATAAAAAGAAAAATTAAAATCTACACTCACGTCGTAAGAATTAATCTCAAACTTAACCGAGAATTATTTGGGAATATTTGGCTTACTCTTTGAAAAGTGTGCAGTGTAAAAAAAAAAAGTGACCCGAATTGCCCGCATGGTTTTTTTCCACCTGGTGAAAAAATTCTTTATTCGATAGAGATCATATCGTAAATGTTTTTTAAGAATAATATTTCATTTTTTTTTCTTTATTACACCCATTTACTTTAATTTATATATGAAATCTAATAAAATGTAATTAAAAAAAAGCATTTCATCACAAAATTTGCATTTCTAACAGTGTTGGCGACGAGTCTTCCTGTAACATCTTGATTTATTATTATTTGCTTCACCAGGTTAATAACTGATGAATTTTCGCAGCTTCGCAAAAATCTACCGGCTGTGAACAAAGGATCAACCACTTAAAACTAAACGTATAAAAGCTACACGCTATTTCGCTTAAGAAACACTATTTTCATTTAACAAACATATACAATTGATGTTTCAGACAAGAATTGAAGAACTTATACGAAATAACATGTTTTCCTTGTTCTCTACGTATGATGGCTAAAAAAATAAAGTTACAATTTTAAAGCTATCCCATTTTGCCCCCCAAACAATGTTTTATTTACGCTCATACGCTCCTGTACAAACATTAGAAATAGCATTTTCGTTCGTTTTTATCTCTTTTGTTTACTAATCGACTCACCGATGTTGACCTTCAAAATCTCAGAGCTACGTCGATGTTAATCAGCACGTACAGTCCACGCTGATTTATCGTCGAAGAGTTTAACAGGAGCAGCTTTTGGTAGATTAAACTTAAAGAAAAAAAAATCACTCGTACAATCACGCAAATCGCGATGTTATATTGTAACAAAAAAAAAGATCGACACACACCGAGGGCAATATTAAACCGGTGGGATATGCCGCTTGCAGGTCGGAGGAATTCTGAGGCGACGTGACTCTTAGTGGTCTTCGCGATTCGTTTATAGAAGCCCGGCGAAGCTTGCTAATCCAATTAAACGTTCAGGTCGTCCACTCTATAATACTACATGAGGATATGCTAGAGTTGCTCTACGATATGAGCAAGGAGACAACGCTGCCCTCCACTTTCAACCCCGAAACCCAATACACATGTATATAATTGCCTCTCGACTCGTATATATCGCCAAAATAGAGACAGGTGTCCATCATCAAAGATTACGTTAAGAGAACCGAGACACCTGAAATATTATGAAAATGGTGCAGAAAATGCACATATAACAATTTTTTAAAAAGATTCAAAGCAGAACTTTGCAGATTGCTTCATTAGTTTTTGAATTTTTACGAGGGTAACGAGGATCAATTTTGGTTTCCTCGTAGAGGAAAAGGTTTGAAAATAAATTTTAAAAATTAAAAAATTCTCTGAGATATTTAAATTTTATGCAAAATTTTGGATTCGTTGCTTTTGAAACTGATCTCGAATTTTTATTAAGAAAAATATAAAATTTAGGTAAACGCTATATATAAACTAAATTAATATTATGCAATTAAATATTGTATAAATGGATTATAAATAATATTTTTTAATCTCAATAAAAGAATAAATTTTAAAAAATCTCTGAAATATTCAAATTTTATACAAAATTTTGGATTTGTTGCTTTTTGAACTGTTCTCGAGTTTTTATTGAGAAAAAAAAAAGAAACTTTAGCTAAACGCTATATAAACTAAATTAATATTATGCAATTAAATATTGTATAAATGGATTATAAATAATATTTTTTAATCTCAATAAAAGAATAAAATTTTTAAAAATCTCTGAAATATTTCAATTTTATGCAAAATTTTCGATTTTTTGCTTTTGGAACTGTTCTTGAGTTTTTATTGAGAAAAAAAGAAAATTTAGCTAAACGCTATAG
The DNA here is from genome assembly GCA_964016905.1 of Perithous albicinctus. Taxonomy (NCBI): domain Eukaryota; kingdom Metazoa; phylum Arthropoda; class Insecta; order Hymenoptera; family Ichneumonidae; genus Perithous; species Perithous albicinctus. The sequence continues at coordinate 34,435,050 of OZ024688.1, read as the reverse complement.
AAACTAAATTAATATTATGCAACTAAGTATTGTATAAATGGATTATAAATAATGTTTGTTAATCTCAATAAAATAATAAAATTAAAAAATTGCTCTAATTTGGATCCTGGAGGTATCTACATTTAAAAAAAAAATCTTGAACGCAACAAATATTTTAAGCGCAGAACTGATTTATGCTATTTTCGTGCCACCACTAAATAATTATGTTATTTTCACTCTTTAGAGATAAAAAAATATATAGATATTCTCAAAATGTGGCTGTAATATTGATACAAATATTGTTTTTATGCAGCATCGAGACGCCACAACGTCTCTTGATAAAAGCGATTGCGATATCGCAATTTCGCCGCTATCTCTTCTCAAATCGTAGTCATTAAAGATTTGAACATTTTTATCGATTCTTGGCTAAACGAAATGCCAAGCAATCTCTCCGTTGTTACTTCACTTCTAGTGAAAGTTTCTAGTTCAATAGTTTGAAATTTGTTCGTGTTTTTACATTATGTATTTTCTAAAAGAAATTCGTTCATAAAATACTACATTAAATGAAACGCGATGAAGTTGAATTAAATCTTAATCCGATACTTAAATCTGTTAACTAGAGATTAATTTTACTTTCGCACAGAGAAAGCATTGTCAGTGAAAAAAAATGTAAATTTAGAAAAAAGAACGTCCGGATCTATATGTTGTTTAAATATATTAAATCAATTTTTTAGAGCGATTTTAGAACTGTGAATGTATAATTTTACGACTATCAAAATTTCGTTCCTGTAATTATTTTGAAACAAGGATTTTTAGTAGCAACATTACACATTGCTTTCTTATTATTATCCATTTCCATAATGCAAATGTTACAACGTTAACTGTTTCGATACATATTTCCAGAGATATGATTTTTCGAAAATTTATTTTACTCCTATTTTCAGTCTATAGGCATTCTGAATAAACCCTGGTTCGCAATAATTAATTTTCTAGAAATCATATCTCTGAAAATATGCATCGAATCGATTAACATTAATAGGACCTAATTTCCATGAAATTAACTGCACTTTACGGAAAAAAAATAGTGGTTCTCAAAAATAAAAAATATTGCCCTCAATTTAAAAAAAAAATGTATTTCCTCCTACAATTTTTAATATTCCGATCTATCAATTTTTTTCGTGCTTTGTATATACTATTCTTATCAATCAATCGCATAAGATTTTTTATATAATTTTTTTTGCCCAATCTAAAAAATCGACGATGCTGAAAAATCTTTGATTTTTTTTTCGTTCCAAAATATGTTATTTACAGAACCCAAAGACATATAGGTGAATATTCTCGGATTTTGAAAATTATTCTCTAAAAAAAATCCAGCGATTTATTTCTAAAATACGAAATGGCAGCTTTTTAGTATTGCATAATGTTAACTAATTATTTGCTTTTAAGTACAGTCATGTTGTTTGCTTTGTCTTCCGGTACACGGATTGTCTTTATAGCGCTGGTCGAAGGTAAAAAGGCGTACCAAAATTTGTGTAAAAACGAATGATACGCCCTTCCGGTATTAACTAATCGATATATTTATATCGAATAAAGTACAATTATCGCGGGAGTGAAACATTCACGGGTTTGATGAACGCTATCATCGATATGAGATATCAGACCAGCCAGACATTCGGTGGGGTATACCCGTATTTCCCACCGCCTTGCGCATTCCTGATATTCACGAAGCTTCACAAACACCTTTGTATTCGTATCTGTAAAAAAAAAAAGATTGAAATCAACAATTACAGTAAATAATGCAACCGGGTAATCTCAGATTTATTATTTATTTATCGAATACTTCAAATGGGCGGAAATAAAAATTCATTCCTCACCATACATTGTCTGTAAAAAAAAAAATTAATTAAAAAATATTTTTGCAAAATTTAATTTCCATCAGTATTACGGTAATTAATGAGTTAATGTTGTAAAATTCCATTATTTACTAAGGAATTTCTATTATTAAGGAGGAAATACTCCGGAGGCCAAAAATTATTTTTATTCGTTTATTTTTAAGACTTCATTTTTACATACTCGAAATGTCTATTAAACTTTAATTCATTAGCTGGGAATTGATGGGCGAAAATTTTGAATAAGTTGAAAATTGAGTGAATTATAGAAATCTAAAAAAAAATTAATTTTCGATAGATAAATAATTCTATACATTTTAATGAAATTAATTTATGTCTAGACTTTTTTATTTCTGTGGCCTATAATTTTCGGAATACATTGTCTTAAACAAATAATACGATATTTAAAAAAAGTATAAAAGTAAAATTGAAATTTTAGACCATTTAATTATCCTGACATGAAAAATTCGAAAAAAGAACTTTAATTACGTTGTCTATTAATTTTAAAGAATACTACTATTAAATATTATATACATCAGTTTATAAATAATTTTAAAAAAATTAATTATATAATAAATGCGTTTTTAATAATTACGCGGGAAATCGCCTATTCAAACGCGCCGAAAAACTAAAATAAAAAAAAATTATTAACAATTTCAATTGTTATCAATCTGTAATATGAGAATCAAATGTTTCATTTTAAAAATGTATTAGATAATTAAAACAAAGCTTCCACTCTTCGACAAAACAATATAAATCAGAAAATCATGAATTTCATGAATTTCGTTAATTTATCTATAAATAATATTTCCTACGCACAATCATACAGAAATCACATTCAAACTTGACATGAACGCGACGACGAATCAATATGCGTTTCGCGCGATAAGATATACAAAGCACACACACCGTCTAATCTGCTATCGTCCGTCATACAAATATATACACACATATATGCGCACATATAAATGCATATATATATATCTCGTATCAATTGAACAATTGTAAAACTGGTGACTTCCTAGTTGCGTGGAATCAGTCAGTGTGCGCGGTTGCCTCCCACAATAATCGACAGTGCCGTTCTAAAAGCGGTATAGTAAAACCATCAGCGCGTGAAAAACAGCAGCAGCAGCAGCAGCAGTATCAAAAAAGATCCAGAGGCGAATCAGTCTCAAGTCAGATGGCGAGCAGTGACACAAGGTTGGCCTACCAGCTGTTCGTTGCGCATGTGACACATGCATGCGAAATCCCAGGCGTAAATAGGCCGCGTGGTGATCCCTAAAAAGAAAAAAAGGAAAAAAAGAAAAAAAAAAGGGAAAAAACAAAGCATCGTCTAAAACGTACATAATATACGTGTAATTAACCAATCTTCATACACATCACTTTAACCGAAATCGTCGCGTTTAATTCGCGTTACAAAGATGTGATCAAATGGTTTGTATAACGCTTTGTGCGCAGAGGGAATCGTCTAAACCCCTTTAATCAATCACAACGACGACGACGACGAAGACGACGATCTGAAATCACTACGACTGCACAACCAACCACACGGGATAACTTTGTTCTAAGGAGATTACTCGGTAATACCTCGTCGTCTACTGATACAAATCACGCGATTCCGTTCGATAGCAAAATGGCGGACAACGAAAACAGCAACAAGAGCAATTTCGATGTCGACGCGGAAATTGGAACAACGAGAACCGGTAATGTTCTCAGAGGACATTCGTGGAGTCAGGGACCTGAGGATGCTGGGGATTATGAGAACAGCCCGCTTAATGTTGATTCCGGAGAATCCAGGTTAGCTTTCTTATGATTTTATTATATGTCTGGCTTTATGTGTGTGTGTGGGCGAGTTTTAAATCACTGCTTTATGTGCGTGCGTGTGTGTGTGAATATAGCTATAGGGATAAGTAAACACATGACGCACAAACGTCAAAGTTTAAGAATATGGAACGACGTTTTTTTTTTTTCAGATTTTGCTTCCTTGTAGCAAAAAGCTTTGTTTTCATGAATTTTTTTTTTTTTTTTCGAGACTGTCAGTTTAGTCACTCAAAATGGTCCAAAAGGCTGAGTCGTTTAGAAAAAAATTTATGTGTGTGTGTGCAAAGATAAAGGAGCTACAATTCATACTGCCATACTCTGAAACTACTCAATTGAATTGTCTCAAATGTTTGTAACGTATGTAATAGAGTCGAATATTTCTTTGGTACAAATTTCACAAAAATCGCTTAAAGCATTTTCTTTTTACCTGATTTTTACGATTTTGAAAAATGTCTGTGATCAATCTAACTCTAAAAAACTTCTAAGCTATCAGGCAGAAACCTGGCAGAAATCTTTATCAGCGTGGTATGACCTTTGGTATCGATATGGCAAGGTGGTCATTCTTTGAAACTACTCAATTCAATTGTCTCAAATTTTTGTACCGCATATACAATACAATTGAATATTTTTTTTGTATAAATTTTACAAAAATCGCTGGAAGCATTTTCTTTTTATACGATTTTTACGATTTTGAAAAATGTCTGTTATCAGTCCAAAAACTTCTAAGCTATCAAGCAGGAACCCGGGACAAATCTTTATCAGCGTGGTGTGAACTTTGGTATTGATTTTTGAATAGAATCAATAAAGTAGTTCAGATTTTGTGGAAATTCAGATTTTTGTAAAAAAAATATACATAATATTTACAAGTTTTACATAATTGAGGAAAATACTAAGTTTGTTCATACTGAAACATTAAAAATATCATTGAGCATTAACACAATATTCTCTGTCTAAATTCCGAAAATTATTATCATTACCCCTAAAACCCTGAACATGGGTCATTTGTGTCTGCACTTTTTAGTGTAAATCAACAATTTTATCGTATCGTTAAGAGTCCAAAGAAGACCTAATTAATTTTTAAAGATTTTTCCTTACACATAGTCAAATAAACAACCAATACTAATTTAAATTTAAATTATATAGAGAATATTATTTATCTGTTATCAGGGCGAAACGCCCAAAATTATTATTTTTTATATCTTTAATTAATTCTATCAAATGCCAAGTAATCAACATATAAAATTGTAAAAGGGATTTGCCGTCAATATAAATAAATAAAATAAATAAACACGAACAACCCATGTTCAGGGTTCACAGGTGCTGAAAACAACAACAGGGTTCTAGGTTTAAAATAATGATTTTCAAGCTAATCTGTTTATCTTCCCCAAACCTAAGAAATGTGATTTCAATCATTTTCTGTTATACAAAAATACCTTAAAAATGATAGAATCATGAAAATCAGTTTATTCTTTGTGTTCTTTATTTGAAGTATTTGACTGTGAGACTCAAGAGTATGAAAATGCATGCAATTGATTAATCAAGATATACTTTTGTAGACCAAAAAAAAAGTTCAAATTCAGTTGCAAGTTGCAAGGATCCGAAGGCAGAATATTAGTATGCATTGTTTAATAAAAAAGTTTTTCTTTGTTAGTAAACCTTAAATAACAAAGACTGTAAAGTATAGAAACTTGCAAAAAATTATAGTATAATTTCATTGAAACTCTTTTCTTGTGCAGATTACATCTACAAGTTTTTATACTGAAAAAAAAAGTAATATTAGCTACAATTAATTTTACGTAAGATACTTACCTTCAACGAAATTGATTATTTAATCCTCTAACAAAAAAAAAACAATATGACCTCCAGAAAGTTTACTCATCTTAAAAGAAACAAGACCTTGCAGACTCAGAGTTAGCTTCCTTGATTCTCCCTCAATCATACAGAAAAGTTAAAAACTAACAATGCTTTTCAGAAGCTATTTAGTGTAGCACCTCTGAGACAGGAAATCATTTCTCGCTGTAGCTCTCAGCGAGATAGTATTACTTATGATGCAGAGAATCATAGCAAAAGCTAAGATATTCACAGTGTAAAGATCTTGATATTGACCTAGTTTTAACTTCCCCGAGAAAAAAATCGAAATATTTTCTTTCCTTGATTACAATTTTCTATATTTTCTTCTGTTTTATTACAGCAGCTCCAATGCCACCGTTCCGGTTGGCGATAACACTTACACCGCTACTTCCTATGCCGAGGACAAAATGCGCAGGAGGCTCCGATTTTTCTTTATGAATCCGATCGAGAAGTGGCAAGCCAAACGCCGATTTCCGTACAAATTTGTGGTACAAGTCATCAAGATAATGCTCGTTACCGTGCAGCTCTGTTTGTTCGCGCACAACAATTATATTCACGTTAATTACACTTGGGACAACCGAATTACATTTTCGCATCTCTTTCTGCGAGGATGGGACGCCATGCAAGAGGTAAAGATATATCCGAGAATGAATTGTTACCGGAGATTGAAAAGCGTTTCACCCTATTCAAATAAATGCTAAATATATATATTTAAAAAAAATTTTTTTTACAAATATTTACAAATCTACCGAAATGAAAATTAATTTGTATGAAAAAATGGGTTCAGAATTTAAAAATATTAACTGATTAATGCAGTTTTCAAAAGAAGCGTCGTACTTTTCTTTAGTTCTTACAAGGAATAATCCCGAATTTTTAAAAATCAATTTTATTGTGACTTGGCATAATAAAATTGATTTCTTAAAAGATAATCTATGAATTTGATCACCAATTTTTTTTAACATGGATGATGACTCATTTGTAGAGATTATTATCTTTAAAAACTGATTGAAACTGGACTTCCTTACAAATAAATGATAGTCAGGTTTGGCAAATCCAATACTGATAATCTTTGCTTAATCGAAACTGCTTGAAACGCCCCTAATTCCTAAAAAAAATCATTATAAGCGCGTGTAAAATGTGATTTTAGTACAATATTCGACAATATCGCTGCTTAGTATTGTATAGAAATCGTGTGACTCGGAACGCGTGATTATGCGCTCATCAGCATATGATTTGTATGTGTATGAATGATTCATCCCATCGAGAGATTACAGCAGACTCGTATTGCTTGCGCCTTTAAAAAACTACACGCTAATTTCCGAATGAGAATTTATCAAACTTGTGTTTTACAAAGTCAAATCGTTTCGTTAAAACCTTCATTTCTTTTTTCAGTCGTTAAAGATTTAGTAATATAATTTTGTCGAATTTTCAAGCCGGACTTCTTTGTTCCCTGTTTTTTTTGTTCGATTCCATGTGGAATCAATATATTTTCGATAGAAATTAAGTTTATTTATCGCATTATGGGTGCTTTTATACCACTAGCGATATTACAACTTTTCGCAAGACTTCTCTAGCCCTATTATAATAATAAATAAAAAATTGAAAAATGATTTCAAGATATCTTTAATAGTAAATAAAAAGAATTCATCATCTCTATTCGTATTGTTGAATAGAAAAATCGAGCATTTTCGATTCCAGCACAAAGTCTTAGGTACTTGAGCGACAATTCGTAATCAGCAGGAAATGTTCGATTAGATACAATCTCAATAGCATATTAAAGTCGATTCATATCAAAAGCAATCTATTCTATATTTAAAACTAGTTTCAACAACGTAACGTTGTCTAGACCATATTGATACGAATTTATGAGATTAAAAAAATATATAATTATTATACGAAGTCGAAATTTTTCAAGTCAATTGGTTACATTTTTTGGGCATGATTCAGCAAGATTGATCAGATTTGTAAAAAAAGTGCGCAGTTTTTGTTTAAATTGATTTTTGTACCAATTCATAAAACGACACAGGTTTCATGGCATTTAACATTTTTTAAAAAATATTCTTTTTAAATAAAGTCATTTTTAAGAATGTTTAATATTGAATTCACAACAGAGATCAAAATGTGGTTCCGATTTCCATGGGATTTTAAGATTGCAGAGAAATAAGTTCGACATGTCCAATTTTTGAGGAAGCAATGTTTCAGTTTTTACTTTTCATTAGTTTAAATACGTTAAATTTTTTTAAAAATTCCCCACTGTAGTTTTTTTAACTAAATGGGTTAACATGCTAATTTTTTCATTCAAGGTCCCAGCATATCCACCAGCGACAGGTCCACTTGCGCTCTACAAGCAAGACGAATTTTTCGAGACGATCGATTACGCTCTGGATGGCTATCACAATCTAAGCAGCGCGATTGGTTCTTACTCCTACACAGCAGAGAACAATACCGCAAGTCCTCTGCAGCTATGTCGCTGGCAGTACAAAAAAGTTCGCGTATTCGGTTTCAACGAGAGTTACATTTTCAACAACGAGAAGGAACACAAATGCATACCGATAATACACGATTTTGAGACTGAAAAATTCGCTTCACGCAAGTTTTTCGCTAAAAACAACATTGAAATTAACTTTTCCGCTCTGATAAGTGCCACTTTGAGTTTCGACATTAAGACGGTAAATCTAAAAGCCGCCGGTCCAATAACGCCACCCGATTGTTATTTATTTCGCGTTAAAATACTAATGGACAATACCGATTTTGACGGTCAAATGTTGTTGTCGCTGGACGCCGAACCCAAGCGATTAGAGTGCAAAGGAAATACTCAATATATAACCGACAATCAGCTAGATTCCGCTCTGAGAACTCTCCTCAATCTCTTTGTTATCGCGATCTGTGGAATCTCATTGGGTCTATGTTCGCGAGCGATTTATCGTGCTCAATTGTTGAAAATCGATACGATAAAATTTTTCAAAAAAACTTACGGCAATAATTTAAGCTTGGAGGGCAGACTCGAGTTTCTCAATCTCTGGTATATAACGATAATAATCAACGATCTTTTGATCATAATGGGATCCGCGATAAAGGAGCAAATCGAGCGTAAATACTTTGGCAGCGATCATTGGAACATATGCAGCATTTTTTTGGGTACCGGAAATCTTCTCGTTTGGTTTGGCGTATTGCGCTATCTCGGCTTTTTCAAAACGTATAACGTCGTTATTTTGACGCTTAAAAAAGCCGCGCCAAAAGTCGCGAGATTCTTGATTTGCGCTATTTTAATCTACGCCGGTTTTACTTTTTGCGGTTGGTTAATACTCGGTCCTTATCATATTAAATTTCGTTCACTCGCCACTACGTCCGAATGCCTATTCGCACTTATCAATGGCGATGATATGTTTGCCACTTTTTCAATAACTTCCTTCAAATCACCGATACTCTGGTGGTACTCGCGAATTTATTTGTATTCATTTATTTCGCTTTATATTTACGTAGTACTGAGCTTATTCATATCCGTTATAATGGACGCTTATGACACGATAAAAGTGTACTATCGTGACGGATTTCCGAAGAACGATTTGCAGGCTTTCATTGCCACTTGCACGGACGAAGCCTCGAGCGGTGTGTTCCGACAGGAAACTGGTAACAACAACGATCTCACAGAGCTTTTTGATAGGCTCTGTTGCTGTCGAAAAAGACCCTACGGGTCTCTCCTCGATTCACACAGCGACAGTACAGTCAGTACAAAATCCGATCAGACGTGCCCCGGTGCCATCTGTATATAGTAAATTGGTTCAACGCCGATACACGTACAAAAGATATGGATCTATCGCAGAACCTGTATAAAGTTTTAGAGACTCTTTAGAGACCTTTCGTCATTCCACGCCGATGATTTTTCCAACGATTTTTCTGAAAATTACGAGCTGCAGCGATTTGTCCTAAAAAAAAAGGGAATTGCCATAAATGATGTACCTATTATTGTCACTACAATTTTTCGCCAACCCCAGTTTGTTTACACCATTAGTAAAAAAAAATGCTTGGATTTTTTCATTGAGCTGGACATCAAGATTTTTTTTTCATCATAAAAAAAATAGATTCACGTCAAAAGCCGGTCTTTTAAAAAATGTACTACTGACGCGTCAATTCTAAAAATTCGAAAGAGGTACATTTACATTTTGGCAAACACTACGCTTTTTTCAAATTTGCTAAAATTCGATACAAATTCCATTTTTTGTCAGATACTCAATTTTTCGTTAGAAACCAATTTCTTATTTTTTTTCAATCTTGTTGCGACTCTCAACTTGTCACCGTTTTTTATATCACCGCGTTTGGGAAAGTAAATACGATGGTAATAAATAAATATTATTAGGCGAATAAAAATATGACGGATTGAAAGATATGATAAATTTGTTCAAAACTGTTTTTGACGATATTTTTCTATTTACTAACTATTTTTCATAGTTATTTAGCGAGCGAGACGCGGTAGAATCTCGAAGTCAAGTATTAAAAAAAGAAAATCATTAAAATGATCTTCTATTTTTTGAACGAGGTGCTACCGTTAATAAAATTTAAAAACGCTTTCTATAAAGTTACATATTTTACGTTAAAAAAAAATATATATATATAGAAATTTATAAAAAGCAGTCCGTATTTGTCGAAAATTTGAACTTCGTAATTTGTCCTGTATTGTCATTTGTCAGAGATAATCTAATTGCTCTAAATTTTTTAAAGCTCTTTAAAGAATTATTTACCTAATGGCAAACTTACTAAATCTATAAAAACCAAATGTTGGCCAAAATCGGTACATCGACCCTAAAAAAAATATAACGGCAAGAAAAATTGTGCTATTGTTCTATTTTAATGTGTCACTAAGCCATCAGGATTGAATATGTAAACTGCCATTAAGCTACAGTTTTTTACTCCCAAAAATTCACACAAAAAAAAACGATAAATTCTGTATAAAAAACGCTTTGCAACTAATTTTCATCGTGACAATAATTCGGCGTGTGAGATATGTTGATTCCGTTGAAGTTATTGCTCTCGCGGATAAACGCACAGCTATCGACGTAGAGTATAGACAGGATCGGCAGAGTCGTCGTGCGATAAGAGGTCTATCGTGTGAAGATTTCGTATCATAAATACAAATCTTCACGCAAATAAATACAATTACACAAGATAAATAACAATGTGATCGTTTAATCTTTAACTTTTGTACCGTTCGTGATCACGCGTTCGAGAATTCGTGAGTAAAAAAGAAAATAGCACACAATTCACGAACTTCGAAGTTCTAGCTAAGTTCAAAAGTAGTATATCGTAGATAGACAGACAGGCGTGGTCTTATCGTCAAGACAAAAATCGCCCTCAAATCCACTCGTTATCCAAAGTCTGAGGTGCTAAAATTTGTGTCTGTGATAAAATTGAAAAAAGATAAAAACTACGAAGACACACGCGTGCCCAAAACGAATGTAATCGCTGAACTTGCAAGTCACCGCACTCAAACGTGTACTCCAAAAGCATTTATTACTCACTCGCTACTATTCAGATAAAAAAGAAGAAATATATCGAACGATTCAGTAAAAATGTGTAATATAAACTATAAAAACGGCAATTAATGAATTCACGATGATTTTGTGTTTAAATGTGCATTCTAATAGTGGAAAAAGAATTTTAGCGAATTTGTTATTGCACCTATTTTGATATACCGATAATATCGTTTAGTCTAGAGTTTATTTATTTGAAACGAGGTACAAAGAGTGGTGCTTTGTACTCTGTATATGTACGTAAACGATCCTCATATATCGGCAGTCTCACGCGTTTGTTATCGGTTATTATTTGTAATATTATTTTACCGTTATACTGTATTGATGCATGTACATAATTTACTTTTGTATATACAGTTCACGTTTTGAAAAACAAAAAAATTGATAGCGTTCTGATTCTGTTTTTTTTTTTTTTTCTATGTAGAATGTATTTTAAGAAAAGGGGAAAATTCGCGTGTAATCAGAAAACAGGCCTTAGAAAAAAAATCGTTATTGATTTTTTTTTATAATGGCTATTCATTTTTATTGGACGATTATTTTTCGTAGGAAAATAACGCAAATTATATTCAGTCGGTTGAAGAAAAAAAAATAACCGTGTAATGTAAAAAAATAACCGAATCGCATTATCTGGAAAGTATTATGTGCCAAAGATGCAACTGTATACAGAAATAAATGAATTTAATAAAAACCACTCGAGACAAGAAAATTTGTTGATAATATGTGCATTCGAAATGTGAAATACCTCCCGACGATACTAGTTCTATGGATCTTATTTTAGAATACAATTATGAATTTCATTTGCTTTGATTTATTTCATTCATTTGAAGCTTAAAGGAATGTGAATTTCGATTACGGAGCTTTTACATTGTTTTTATATTCGCTATTGACGAAGCTTTTGCAAAATAAAAGACCTACAAGCTTGAATTGAGAAATTATTCTAAAATTTGTCTCATGAATTAACTCAGTAACTTCTCATTATTGGCCTTCTATTCCATCGATCATTTTTTCCGCGGCCTTTTTTTCCTAGATCCCTGAATGCGGACGCCAGGATCGATCAACATACTTTTTCATAGAGGTGGTTGTGTAAAAATGAAAAGTAATAAGGTAGCGCTCTGCAAGGTTCTAATTTGCATGCTTTTTTTGAATGATAGAAACTAATGATTAGTATTTTAATGCTTGAGAAATGTTTATTCAAGTTTCTAAAACCCCATTTTTTAAATTTACTTTGAGTAAGTATTATTAAAATTATTATTAAAATATTGAAATCTGGAAATCCTTACGAACTTGATGATAAAAACAACCATTTTTGAGGAGCAATAATACATTTTAGGAAGCAATACAACATTTTAGAAAAAGTTAATACATTTTGGAAAATTTCATATAGTAATTTTAGTAAACAATAAAATATTTTAGAAAACGATAATAAATTTTAGAAAATTTCATATTGTAATTTCAGTAAACAATAAAATATTTTAGAAATCGATAATAAATTTTCGGAAACTATAATGAATTTCAGCAAATTTCATATATTAATTTTAGTAAACAATAAAATATTTTAGAAAATGATAATAAATTTTAGAAAATTTCATATAATAATTTTAGTAAACAATAAAATATTTTAGAAAACGATAACAAATTTCAGAAAATGTCATATAGTAATTTTAGTAAACAATAAAATATTTTAGAAAACGATAACAAATTTCAGAAAATGTCATATAGTAATTTTAGAAAACAATAAAATATTTTAGAAAACGATAATAAATTTCAGAAAATTTCATATAGTAGTTTTAGTAAAAAAAACCAAATATTTTAGAAAACTATAACAAATATTAGAAAATTTCATATAGTAATTTACGTAATTACTATTAATATATTATATTGTATACATTACAGTAATTTAAGTAAATCATCAAATAATTTAGAGAACTATAATTAATTCTAGAAAATTTGATATAATAATTTAAGTAAGCCATACAATATTTTAGAAAAAAAAACATAATAAATTTTCGAACATTTCATGTGGCCACTTTTCGCGTAAAAAATCTTTTTATTAGTCATCAAATTAGCAAACAAAAAACTTTCTATCGTCAAAAAGCGCATGCGCTGATCCTTTCACGGCATAGTGTACCAGCTGGTTTTTACAATCGTGAGACAGCAGTAGTAGGGATAAAATGCCCGACAGAGCACGATAGTGAGCGTGCGTACGCGGTGTTCTCGAGGGTGACAAGTGCATTGTGTACACCAACTTCCGCGCCTGTCAAACCGTGCAAGAAAAAACGAAATACATCGTACAATGGAGAGCTCGTTCTCGCCGAAAGATTCATCGACGAGTGAGCATAGTATATCGAGTATTGGTTCGACTGTCTCGACAACAACGACGACGACCACTACGCAGGATGAAAACTTTAGCGTACCCAAACACGCGGAAAACAGTCTGCGAGTCATGGACGAGTATCTTCAGAGACAACAATTGACCGACGTCACGATTATAGCAGGTTCGCTCAGGTTGAATGTGATGCAAAAAAAAAAAGATCACACGGGGTCGTTGAACTCGAAAGGATTATTTTGTTTCAAGAACGGTTTTGCTATTTATTTTGTTTCATAATATTTTGATTTGTTTCTTTGTTTTTTTTTTATTAGGTGGTCGACGATTTCCGGCACACAGACTGGTTCTCAGTGCTGGATCTGAATATTTTGCAGCAATGTTCACAAGCTCACTGAGGGAAGCAACACAGAGCGAGATTGAACTGAAAGGAGTCAATCCTGATGCACTGTGGCTTCTTATTCGCTACTGCTACACTGGTGAATGAAATTTTTATTTGTGGATTTAAAAGATAAAGTCAAATTTGATTTTTATAAGTGTAAATTGAATTTTTTTATTATTTAAGGAAATTTTTATTTGTGGATTTAAAAGATAAAGTCAAATTTGATTTTTATAAGTGTAAATTGAATTTTTTTTATTATTTAAGGAAATAATACAGTCTTTAAATATTTTAACAATCATTCTCAATTGAAGATGAATTCTGGAAATTTTCTGTAATTTTTTTTTTTGAAAAATTTTGTGGATCTGCTATACTGGTAAAGAAATCTTTTCAGTGGATTTGAAAGACAAAGTCAGACTTTATTTTTTTTAAAGAAATTGGGTTTTCTTTTATTATTTGAGGAAATAATACAATCTTCAAATATTTTAACAATCATTCTCGATTGAAGATGAATTCTGGAAATGTTATTGTTTTGTTAATTGTGATAATAAAGCCTTGAGGGCTAAAGAATATAACAAATTTTAACTACAGTCAAGATCCTGTTTTCCAGGCCAATTTTTTAATTTTTGTGGATCTGCTATATCAGTAAAGAAATTTTTTTAGTGGATTTAAAAGAGCGGAAGTCAGATTTGACTTTTTGTACTAAATTGGAATTTTATTTGTATTGGTTAACGAAATAATAAATTTTTTGAATATTTTAATAATCATTCCCACCTGAAGATGAATTCTGAAAATGTTATTGTTTTTTTTTAACTGTAATAATAAAGTCTGAAAACTTAAGGTATTAAAATTTTGAACAAGAAACAAATTGTTGCTTTTATACAAAAGTTCATACCATTTATGCTACACTGGCAAATATATTTTATTGGTGGATTTAAAAGCCAGAAGTCAGTTAAAATTTTTGTAGTAAACTGGTATTTTATTTCAATTCCTCAACAAAAAAAAACATTTCAGTCTAGCATAAATCAATACTAAAAAATCAGAGAATTATAATCTGATAGCATTCTAATATAATACAGAATTTATTTAATATTAAATCAAGACAGTCTCGCTTGTTAGAGAAAATTTATCTTAGATATATAAATGCGAGTTCCAAATATTCAGCATTTAATTAGAACGAATTGCTTGATAATAAGACAAATTTACTGGCATTTTAGAACAAAATAACAACAACAAAAACTCAGAATAATCTCTCCTCTAAAAAATGATAAACAAATACTAGTCATAACCATCCATGACAATTTTTTCTAGGCTGCATAGAATTACGAGAGGACAGTGTGGAAACCCTTCTAGCCACAGCCTGTCTTCTTCATCTAAATCCCGTCATCAAAGCCTGTTGTCAATTCCTCATAAAGCAACTTCATCCCAGCAATTGCCTCGGAATACGAATGTTCGCCGACACTCAAGGCTGTTCTCATCTGCTGAACGTCGCTCACGCCTACACGACAAAGCACTTCATGGAAGTAATAAAGAATCAAGAATTTCTCTTGTTATCCGCTAATGAAGTGGAAAAATTGCTGGAATGCGACGATCTCAATGTGCCTTCGGAGGAAACAATTTTTCACGTAAGATTCTGATTTTCTTAACATTGACAAATATTTGAAGAAAAGTAAACGTGACTTTTGTTTTTTTTATATGTTAAAGGCTTTGATGAATTGGCTGGAACACGATCCGGAAAATAGATGCAAAGACGCAGGTAGACTATTGGGTTTGGTGAAATTGCCACTTTTAACACCGGCCTTTATTACCGATTACATCGAGGGTAACGAAATGTTTAAAGATCAACGCACCGCTCAAGAATTAGTGATTGAAGCACTGAAATATCATCTTCTGCCGGAACGACGATCACTGCTGCAATCCGGTCGAACAAGACCGAGAAAATCCACTGTCGGTCAATTGCTGCTTGTCGGAGGAATGGACTCTACCAAATGTATGCACTCATTTATTTATTTATTTTATTTTTGATGAGAAACTTTTTTCTTCCTGAACGAATAAAGAAATATTCATTTTTTATTTTTTCTCTATTTCTGAAATGCGGCAAAAAAAAATTGTCTAAAATGTGCGTAATACAAATTTTTAGACGTTACTGTGAAATTTTTAAGTAAAAAAATTTCCTGATAAATATATTTTTTATGATGTAAAATTCATCAATTGATTAATGTCAAATATATTCCACTTATAATCATAAAATTAATGAAATTTCAAAACACACAAATTTCATTATATATTTCGCGTACAAACGCGTGTTTATTACCAAATCAGGAATTTACAAATTTATTAATTCATCAATGACAAAAGCCGCATGTTACTGATTTCGAATTTCGTTCCTCCAGTTTTATTATTCCGTTATTATTTGTATTTGATGGTTATTAATGATTATATTTAAGTGAATCGTTGCACAGGTGCTGCATATATCGAGGCATTTTCATTGCGCGAAGATGCTTGGACGTGTTTAGGCCGTACGAGTGGCAAACGCGTGCAATTCGGTGCAGCACTTATAGACAAAAAATTGATAGTTGCCGGTGGCAGAGACGGCCTCAAAACTTTAAATACGATGGAGTATCTGGATCTTTCGTCAGGCATCGTCGCCATGTGGAGCACTTTACCACCTATGAGCGTAAATCGCAACGGACTCGGTAAGACCCAAAATCTATCGAGCTCAAATTGTTAATTACCGATTCTGCATAAAATAAGATATTCCACATGATCTGGGCCGTTTTATAGTCTTGGAAAATTTGGGACACCGCTTAATTTCATAGCGGATAAAAATGCATTCCAAAATGTATTTTTCGTAAGCCTTATTTTTTTATTTTATTTTATTTTTTGACTCCTTGTTTGGAAATTCATTCTTCACGGATACGTTCACAACCAAAAGATTCATTCGCAATTTGAGAATTTTGCGATAAGACAAAAATCTTTTTAAAAAAGCTGTATATACTAAGAAAATAAATTTTGAATAAAAAATTGTCTATTACTTTAAAAAGAAAATTGAAATTTTCAAAATACTTTTTTCGTGTTTAAAATAAATGCGTTGTTTGTTTCTAACGTAATTTTATTAAGAATTCACTTTCTCGCCACAATTTTCTGTTATTTTTAAAAAATATTTAAAAACCCGCTAATTTTGGTTGTTCAATATTTTTAAATTTAAAACTGAGATTTATTACATAGGAATGCGTTATTATTTTGTTAAATCGAGATTTCTTTATATCATCTATAAAATGATTTATAAAGATTTTCTTTGCCTCCACAATTTTATAGGCAAATAAAAAAAAATCTGGCATACAATAAATAATGTTTAAATTGATGTTGCCACTCTATGAGGAGCACATAACTACAACATAATTGGAGAGGTGAAATTACAATCGCTGATTAATATTTGGTGGAATAATTAATGCACAAAGTATATTTAAACACATAATTTCAAATTTCGTATCATCAAAAAACGGCCCAAATTGTGTTGAAACAGCCCATATTCGATTTTCATTTTTTACCCTTTTGAAATTACAGGCGTTGCTGCTCTGGGAGGAGCATTGTACGCGGTTGGTGGACACGACGGCTGGAGTTTTTTAAATACAGTAGAACGATGGGATCCGGGAACTCGACAATGGAGCTACGTATCGCCAATGTCGATACCAAGATCGACAGTCGGTGTCGCCGTTTTAAATAATAAGTAAATAAATAGATAGTGAATTTAATAAGAAAAAAAATTATAAACGCATAAGTTGCTCACAAACATGTCTTATGAGTATTATCCATTCGTCAGTCATATCATTCACAGCATCGATCTTTTAAATTACACTTTTTAACATCTTTTTTTTTTTTGCGAATAGCAGAATTTTTGAATTAACACCAATTAAATTACAGATTGTACGCTGTTGGAGGACGAGACATAAGTTCGTGTCTTGCGACGGTCGAATGTTACGATCCACATACGAATAAATGGACGGCCTGCGCGCCGATGTCGAAGCGACGAGGTGGAGTTGGTGTCGGTGTTCTAAATGGCTATCTCTATGCTCTTGGCGGTCATGACACTCCAAAAAGCAGTCCCGATGCCAGTAGATTCGATTGCGTCGAGAGGTAATCATTTTTTTTTTAATTATTTTTTCGCGAAACGCTCATTTTTAAAGGCAGAGTTGAAATCTTCCCATTCTTTTTTTTTTTTTAACTCACTCTATAACTGTTTTATATATTTTTTAATATATAAGAATTTAGTAAGTTTTGAAATATCTTTCCCGATTTGCAATTAAAAATATTCAAATATTTTATCAAAAATAAAAGAAAATATGTTGAGAATTCTTTTTTTAATGAAAAAAATGAAACGTAAATTAAATTAATGAAGACGGTAGTGAGCAACTAATTTTTTCATTAGTATGAATTTTTAGAGGGACTAATGTTTTTTCTGTTTTTTATTGAAATGGAATTTCTGTCTTTTCCGGCAGAAAATAGGTGATTATTTTCCGTCGAAAAAATAAAAGGAAATAAATATTTGCAAATTCTGAGAAAAACTTTAATTTGAAAATATTTAGTTATCTACCGATTTTCAGTATTAAAGATTTCAGTATTATGAAATAAATGATTTCAGGTCACTCTGTCTGTTTTCTCGGTATTTCATGATGTTTTTCAGGTCGCGTTAAACATCCTAATCGGGATTTTGAAAAAAAAAAAACTATCAATATTAAATAATTTACGGAATAAATATACAAATAGAGTGAGTTAAACGAGTCCTTCCAAGACAGTCAAGTCGTGCTAAGATTTCAAAAAATGTTTACACACGTTTTAATGGAGAATCTAATGTAAACTAAAGTGGTCGGCGATTAGAGTTCCTATTTAATCTAAAAAAAAATTATAACAAATTTACAGAAAAATAACTCAGTTTACGTTAATAAATCTATGAGCATATTTTTTACGCCGTTTTTTTTTAGTCAATTTGTATTCGAACTTGATTCGAGAGAGAGCTCATTTTTTCTTGTTCGTGTGAATTCACTGGAAAACATTTATGATATTCATAATTTTCAAATCATATATATTTGTTTATAAAAATATAAATAAAGCTACGAAATTAACCCAAATTTTCTCCTCATTCAGAAATAAAACGAAGTAAATAATTCGATGAATTCGTGAAGTATCTCTAAAAAAAAACAAATTCTGCTATCACTCGTCAAGATCGAAATGAATGTACAAATTCACCGTTCAAAAAACAGCGTAAAAATATGAGGTACTCTCCTTATTAGTACCCGGTTCGCTTGACTGTACCTTAAACCTTATTCACCTTAATTTATACCAGCTTTTCCTTTCAAACAGATGCAAACAATTTTGAAATCTTAACACTCAATTGTCTTGACTAAAAGTGCAAGGACCTCCTTAAAATTAAATGGAATACTGACAACTCTTTCCATATTTAGAGACAACGTTTAGCCTTTTTTTCATTTGAATTAAAAGTCACGTATCCGTGCAACGTAAAAAAAACGATCAATAATATTTAACCATCCACAATTTGTTTTTTCTTTCTTTTTTTTTTTTGTAATTTCTTTTTACAGATACGATCCAAAAACCGATACGTGGACAATGGTCGCGCCGATGAGTGTAGCGAGGGAGACTGTAGGTGTCTGCACTCTGGGTGATCGATTGATGGCCGTTGGAGGATACGACGGTCACCAATATCTCACACTCGTCGAGGCGTACGATCCTTATCTCAACGAATGGCAACGAGTACGTTAAATTTGTTTCAGCATTCGAAAAAAAAAAATGACCCTCAAAACCACCGACATCATCATTCACCTCGGTGTCTTACAAATATATGTGCTTCTCTGCAGGTCGCGCCTCTTAAAATCGGAAAGGCAGGTCCATGCGTCGTTGTTAAATGTCCGATCAGCTGAAACAGACCAATTTGACGAAGAATAAACGTCTCGAGTCTGCTGGAAATGAAAAACTTTTGCTACGACTTTCGAGGCGACAAATGAGAGCCTAAAGTGCTTTTTGAAAAGCTCGCACGGCTCACGGATGGCTCTCGGAAAAGCCGTTACATTCGATTAGATCGTAAGAAAATTCAATCACAAGCCAAATCAAAATCGCTCCATTTTAATTAATGAAATATTGAAGAAACAAAAAACGGATATGGTTATATTAAGGAGATTGGAGCGCGTCAAATCAAAAATACATATTTTTTCATATTTTTCAAACTGTATTAGAAAATAATAACGATCATTTATATTCAAAATAATTCGACAATTAATATATCTGTATAGGAAGCATTTAAACAAAAAACAAACAAAAAATCAGAACATAAAAATAAAGCAATATTCAAGTACTTTTATAGTAAACACGAATATTTTAGTCCTTTATACTTTTATATTAATTTTAATATACCAACGTGTAAATGCTTTCTATAAAAGTATATTCATTTTTAGAAGAAACATTTTTACAATGAAGCTTTAGGTATTAATTGCCACAGTGAAGCGTGATTTGTATAAAATATAAATCGTGGGTTCATAAATCTAATAAAAATTTATAGTCAAGGATTTACGAAAATATTAACTGGCAATTTTCGAAGATTTTTGGTTAGTGTAAAAAAAGAAGACGTCCTTTCCAGCTTGAAAAATAACGTCAATTAATTAATATTTTTGCAAATCCATCACGATTTATGTTTCCCTGGACATTTTATAATACGAATCACCCTCCACTAATGTTATTCCATGCAGAAAATTTTACAAAAAAATAATCCACAAATTTTGCACTATTTTTGCCAGTGTGAAGCTCTCCAACCTCTTTAGTCGATAAAGCATTGAAAAAATAAAATAAAAAACGAAAAAAAAAAAAATTTGAAACAGAAAAAAAGCGTTTGGCGTAAAAAGTATTGATCTTACTGATTTTGTTTAAAGACTGAAATTACTCTTGAAGAGAAAAACAATAATTGTGTTAGTTTAAATTATTATTTATTACTGTTTTATTTATAATTGGAAACAAACGCGGCTCGCCGATTTTATTATGATTGTATATTTGTTAAAATCGTGTTTCAATGTTGCGAAAGTCTGCATTTAGGCAATTGGCAGAAAGCGTGCGGAAAAAAAATATGAAGCATCAGTTGCACGTTGATTTTGCGTGGATTCGAAGCGTCTTGATGTGAATGTGTGTTTCATCGAGTTCAACAAAACTTAATGCGTTTTTGTTTGATCTTTTTTTGTACTAAACTCAAATAAATCTACTTTCCAAAAATACATAGCTCACACATCTTTATTTACACAGCAATCATTCTAGACGATATTCAGTTATGCATTTTTATTTGTCAAATCCGTTGTTATTGTTTTTTTTTTTCTACCTCGAAGCTCCGGTTGCCCCGAGCTAAATCAGTGTTGCGCGAATGTACGTTAATCCCGAATCCTCCTTCCTAGCAAGCCGGAAATGTTCTGAAATTAAAGGGAGAAACGATTTTGTAAAATGTTATTTAATCGGGTACGCAAATTAAAAAAAAAATTCTTATTTCACGCTTTAAAGGAAAAACTAGTGCGAATGTGGATTAAAAAGTTCCTATATAATGTAGAAAAAATATATAACAATAAATTTAGAGAAATTAATTCAATTTACGACAATAAATTCAAGGGCATGTTTTGCTATGCGGTTTTTGTGAAGTCAAAATTGTACTTTTAATTCTATCTTAACGATATTTCAGCGAATTACTCGGTGATTTTGAGAAACATGTCTCCAAAAAACGAAATGAGGTTTTTCTCGTCAAAATTCAATGCAAATTACTAATTTTACTTTACAAAAAATGCATGAAAATATGCTCGTGGATTTATTAGCGGAAACAGATATTTTTGTAAATTTTTGTCATACATCTTTTACACATCAAGTGGGAACTCTTCAAGTCAGATTTATCTTAATTGACACTAGTGTTTTTTTTCCTTTGAAACGTGTACAAACAATTTTTGAATCTTAGTACTTAAGGATAATAAAATATTATACAAAAGGTACATTGATGTACTTACCGTGGAAATTCTGAAGCAGGTTCCGCAAATTTATGTCTGACCATGAAAGTCGCAACCGCTTCGGCCACCTTATCCGGCACGTCTTCGTGTACAGCGTGACCGCATGCTGGCAGAACTTGCATTTGGAACTTTCCTGTGAGAAATGAAATAAAATAGATATACACAGAAAATTGATATCGGAAAAGTATGCAAATTCCTCGTAGTGAAGGCTGTGCAAAAAATTGAAAATAATAAGGAAGCAATATGCAAATTTGCAGCCTTGTTTTAAAAAAGTTCTAGGGTCTATAGTTTAACAAAGTTTTAATAGTCGACATATGAATAATTCTAAATCACACAATTTTATTGCATCAATATATTTTATCAACAATTGTAAATAATAATGCATTTTTTTAAGATCAATAGCAATCAATTTTTAAGATCAAGACCAATCAAATTCAAGAACCTCTGACATTTATTAATAGTTCGTCATTAATTGCGTCAAATTTGTACCTAAACCTTGTTCTTAGATAATCCATTTGAGCCAAATTTCAAATCTGCTGAAAAACACTGAATTTTTTTTCCGCCACATCAATGCTTCCGTTTTTCCAGAGGAAAATCAAAATTTGTTAATGCTCCGATCATTTGCAAAAAATTCAAAATTCCATCAACTTTGAAACCCCTTAACGGATTCATGTCAGATTCAATCCCGAACGTTGTTCAATGACAATCTACGTGTAGTCTAAATTTGAGATCCGAAAATACGCACATACATACATTTTCTTAAAAAAAAAAAAAAAAAATTTTCGTCGTTTTACAGCATTTTGAGTATCCTGAGATGAAAATCACAAAAAAAAAGGTTTCACGAAAACAAAGCTTCCTTTACGCTGACGCAAAAAGATGTTTAAAATACCTTGCATCTGTCCTACAGTCAATTCTCGGTCTAATCTATCGACACCAGCGAGAAGCAGCATTTTCGGTGCGGCAACGTTGAGAAAAGCGGCCGAAAGGCCTCTGAACCAGCCGGACCAATACTGCTCGGTCTTGGCAAGATCTATTCTCCACGTGTACTTCTTATTGTCGGGCATATTTGAGTGCAATGGCGGTGGCATGCTCGGTGTAGTTTCCTCTTCTTGGATAACATCGTCGCGCTGTACCATCGGCTCTTCGGCGTGCTCCTCATCGTGACTCGAATTGTTCAGCAATTCCTCTATTTCTTCGGTCGCCAGTTTACCGCTGATAATACTTCAAAGAAAACGTCCAACATTTTATTCAGTAATTCACTCAAATCTAAATAAGCGGCCCAAATGTAACATACTTTTTTATTTGCCCAGGAACTGAAACTTTAGCTGAAGTTACGTTTCGGATTTGTCCACTGCGTACACTGTAATTCGTAAGGTTCATTAATTTTCATTTTATTAAGAAGTGGCGCTTCGATGTTTTATAAAACAGTGCTGATTTGTTTAAAAAAAAACCGTTTCTACATTTATTTTTGATTGACTGTGTAAGATGTTTTTTTTTTGCCAAGTTTTATCAGACGACGTTGATAGAATTTTTTAAAATTATTCTAATGAATTCTTTAAAAAAAAAATTCGTTTAATGATGTTGAAACTTTATATGTGAAACATGAAACCTTTCAATAAATTTAAAAAAATCATGTTTTCTGAAAAATCGGAGAAATCATTTCAAATAAAGTAATAAGCTTTCCATCAAAATTGTATATATATTTTTTTTCTTTTAATGGATCGTTTAGATTATATGCAGATTAAAAAATTGGGTTTTGTTGCTTTCAAAAAAATGTCTTACCACCACTCTATGGCTTGTGGTATGGAACTGAAAGTAGTTGGCCGCGATCTGAGGAAACTTTGCATCGAAGCTAAAGCGTCCATCGCTGTTCCCTCGACTACGTCTATTACGGTCAATCCAGCTAAATTTTGAAGCAGAGGAGCTACCCTCACGGCCACTGCACCTCCCATGCTGTGGCCTACAATCACTATAGGCTCATCTTGCGCTGCAGCTCCTATTACTGCAGCAACGTCTCTAAATACGACAAATAATTTATTATTATTATTAATACATTTTTCATTTAATTAAATGTTTCATTTTTATCTAAAATTTTGGGAACTTCCATAAAAATCAAATACTTTTTTTAAATACTTATTTGACAAGTTTTTTCTCAAATAAATACAGGCAAACAAAATTATCCAAGTTCTTAAAAATTCAGCTCTGGCTGTGTACACGATTGAAATATTAAATTAATGAAACTATTATTATAATCATGAAGCGTAAGCCACTAAATTTTGCCGGTGGGTGTCAAAATAACAGACGACCAAAAAATAACACGGCTGAAATCTTCATTTTTCAGAATAACGAATTTTTTAAATGTAGAATGGCCAATATTTGTGTGCTTTTAAAGTGGAAAATAAAAAAAAAGAACACAAAAATGTCGAATGAAATTTATGTTGAAGACAAAATATCGAATAACGGAAATTTCATACTTAAGAAATTGAGGACTCGCATTCTAGAATTGCGAATATTTCTACACTTTTTAGAAACCCAATTTTGATCGTTCAAAGTACAGACTTTCTGAATGCGTAATTTTAGCACAAATGAGTATTTGTGTAGAGAATCTTTTGAAGAAACGGTATAAAAATGTCGTTTAACTCATTTTTCGTTATTCTAATATTCGTTATTTAAAAACTTTGAAATATTAGTCATACTGCTTTTCGATCATTCGAAATTTTGATCCCCCTACCAAATTTTTATTTCTCAATTTTAGTAATTCAGTAATTTATCTCACGCCGCCAAAGTCCCGACTTCCAGATCGTCGTCATTCGTAGTGTGCGAATCTCCGTGACCTCTCATATCGATAGCCATAACTTTGCAGACTACCATCGATGTAATTGATTTCTAAAAAAAAAAAAAAAAAAAATTTGTCAATGAAAATGAAAATGAAAAGAAATGAATAATTTGTGTTTCAGTTACCGTAAATTCAGCCCATGTTAGCGCTCCATATCCTCCACCGTGAAGAAGAACGAGCGTCGGTCCTTCCGATCCAGTGATATAAATGTGAAAGGTATTGTCACCCAGTTGCACATCCTTGGAGACATCGAAGTAAGAAACCCACGTTATAGGATCATAATCCCGTTTGCGTTGCTGAGCTCGACTTTTGTTCGTTCTACATGCGGTAAAAAAAAAACGACATTTCAATAAAAATATTTCCAAGGATTTTCAAGAATTTGTGAAACAGACGAATTTTACGAAATATCAACAACAAAGGTCTGCTGAAAACGAAAAATTTTTGTTACAGGATTTTTGTTGAAAGGAGTTCTATTGAAAAAAAAAATTAAAAAAAAAACAGAAAATATTTGAAGAAATGTAACTACCCGTAATTTGTTATATTCAAAATCTTATGAAGAATTTTCCACGTGATTAGATGAATTAATAGTACAGGCTTTTATATATGATTTCTATTTTCTAATAAAAAATATATAAACAGGCTTTCTCTCCTAAAATTCATGAAGAACTCTGTTAAACTTCTTTTTAGAAGGCTAAATTAGGTCTTTAAACAGTATATATAATAATAATAATTGATTAACTATGCTTTATTAATAAAAAAACTAAACATTTTTTTTACTAACATGAAATCATAATCTCATCATTAAATTGTTTTTTTTTTTTTTGATGAATCATTAAAAACTATTATCAATAATTTGTGAATTTACAGAAACTTAGAATTTTTTGAACAGTATTTTTTTTTTTCCATTTACTTATTAGCCATTTTTGCCCTATGGGCTTTAGAATTTTTACACGTGTTTTACATTTCCGCTGTCTCTTCACGCTTATCTTAACTATCTGTTTATTTTCCGGACAGTACTACAAATTTGAGCTTCAATGAAAATCAAATATTTTAATCAACTTATTACGTGGAAAATAACAAAAATTATCCATATTCTTAAATATTCAACTCGTGCAATGTACACAATTGAAATATCAAATTAATGAAACCGTTATTACAATCATGAATCTTAAGCCACTAAATGTTTTGTGTGTCAAAATAAGAAACGTTAAAAAAATAACATGGCTGCAATCTTGAATTTTCAGAATAACGAGTTTTCGAACGTGGAAAGGCCAATTGCTTGTGCGCATCTAAAATAGGAAATAAAAAATGAAAACACAAAAATATCGAATCAATGTCGTTTAACAAACAAACATGGACGACTAACAACATATAATTTTCTTGTCCGGTTACCGAAAATGAATTGTCAATAATTTTAGGTATCTACACAAAAGCTATTGGAAAGCTTACGCATATTAAACATTTCATTGTACACATAATAATAACAATAATAATAATAATAGTGTTCTACTCTGTGGAATTACTTACATATTGCCATAACTTTTTTTAATTTAAAATTAGAATCAAAACAATGATTTTTTTTTTTACTAACAAAATCATAATTTCATCGTTGAATTTTTTTTATTTTTTTTTTTTTTTCGAATCATTCAAAAACATTACCAAGAATTCGTTAACTTACGGAAACTTGAAATTTTCTGGACAGTATGATAAATTTGAGCTCATACTGCGACTAAAAATTCAGTCCGAAAAGTAAAATCGATGTTGTTTGAGAAAACTAACCTAGACGACGATACTGGTCCATTGATACCAGAAGGTGGAAGTCTCGACTTGAGGATCGTCTTTTGTAGGGAAGACATATTTTTCAATTGTCTTCTCAGCGATTGAATAGCTCTCGGTAATTCAATTTATTTTCTTTCGTTTTATGCGAAATATGAGTAAAACCGCGAAAAAAATAGCGCTTTATTTGTTTCGAACGCACTCTGTCATAAACAAAACTGTCGGAGTTTTGTTTTGGAACGCTCTCACTGGTTCATGGCAATATGATCAAATGTCAGAGGGGTACCACTCATGGCCGGTGTGTGCAAAAGCTCTCAAACCGAAAATGCAGTGAAATTGCTGATTTAGCTTGCCAGATGCGCAGATGTTGCTATCTGAATATACTGAAAACATCGACAATCTGAAAATCTTTTGCTATGCGCCCGCAAGTTGTTCGTTATGCTAATCAATTTGATACAGTTTATGCTATTATTTTGTATCGCATTCACTAACCAACGATTGTTAATTACTAAATTTGGTCAGTTTCATCGAAAAGCATTTTCAGTAATTCGTAATTTAATTTCTCCGATTTTTGGAAAAACCTGTAATTTTATTAACGCCGTAATAATTGTTAAATTGTAAAAATATTAGTTTTAAGATTATTATAAAAATAAATAAATCAATTAGAAAAATATTAAAAAAATGAAAATATAAAAATATTATCTACTGTTCTCAAATTATTAAAAATTTATTGAAACAATTTTGGACAAATTTTTCGGAATGACGAATTTGCTACAATTTACGCTGTATTTAGAGATCAGCAACGAATTGTAATCAATTTATTGAATTTCATCGAAAAGCTAATTCTCAATCCTTTAATTAATTAATTTTTCTATTATTCGAATTAATTAGAAAAAGAATTATTTTTTAATTATTGAGATTAATTAAAAATAATTCTGCAGTAAATTATTCAAAATGCTGATGAATTTGCTACAGTTTCTACCTTATAATATTGCCTAGCAACTGCTTTGAGAAATCGTTAACTTTTATTGTACAATCAATTTTATCTATGAATACATTTTTTCCGATCGAGAATAATAATTTGCCAACTTTTCCAAAAATCTCATAATTTTCAATGCAATTTTTCGTAATAAAAAAATCGAAAAAATGTAATTTTGAAGAAATTAAACAAAAAAATCACAAAACTTAAATTCAACGACAAAAAGCATATTTAGCCGAACAACATAAAGTTCGAGATAATCGAAAGATATTTTCAGTTGTTTATATCTTCATTTTTCAATTCCACCAAAATCTTGTAATTTCACGAATTGTCGCAATTATTCATAGATATAATGAAAAATAATTGTTATATAACTATTATTATAAATAAAGATTAAATAATTAGAAAAAGTATAACTATTATTCTTAAATTATGAAGAAGATTAACGAATTTCCTCTATCTAGTTCTTTTAAATATTGCCTGGCAACTATCAGCATCAAAACGTTAAATTTCATTATACAAGAAATTTTACTATCAAGCATATATTTTCTACGATCCACAATAATAATTTTTCCAATTTTTCCAAAAATCTCGTAATTTCACCGCAATCATTTCTAAAAAAAAAAAAAAGAAAAAAAGGTAAAAAAATCTAGTACTTAATTTTCCCTAAATCGCCTGTTTGCTTTAGCTTTAAACAAGCCAACAAACACAACCGCCTATTTTTAAAAAAATTAATAATAAAAAAACAGAATCATAAAACCTAAACTCCGCGATAAAAAGTAAAAAGTTTAGTCCAAGCAAAGCATATAAAGCTCGAGATAACCGAAAGATGATGACAAGCCAATCAGCGAAGATTTATCTCTAAGAAATGGCATCTGGTTCAATGAGGACGCGTCGTTTTCGAAGCTTTTGAAACGGGACGCTGCCCGCCGATGCGCCTATATCTTTTTCGTATCTACTACGCAACTTCCGCTGGCTCCGCTGCTGAGCAAAATGGACGCCTTTGTGTCTGTTTTCTTCGTATTCACACTATAAATACCAATTTAGCCTGTGAACAGCCGATAGTGTCGATTGGCGATGTTTATCCGTATCCGTGTAACATGCAAGTGAATAACGACAAGTGAGTGATAAACGATTGCCGAAACTAGCTTAAAGTGGGATTTATCGCGTCCAAACCAAGTAGGCCAACAGCCACGGATGACAATTCAGTGGATATCGGTAGCCCCCCGAAATCCTGCAAAACTTTTACCGAACATTCTTTCAACGTTACGACAAGATCGTCGATCTTAATTACAAAGAAAATTCACGTACATTCGACGTTTAACAAACCCAACTAAAGCGGAAAACGTGAAAAGCCTCCCGCCAAAAATTGCAACCCGCACCCAGCATTCCAAGGCATAAATAATATTCGTCGCTTGTCGGGTAAGCTTAATTACACAAATATCAATCCCTTCTTCTTTTTTCTTTCTTTTCTTTTAAAATCTATTTAAGATTCGTTCAGGCGAAAACAAAAATTCAACACTTTTTATTGAGGTTTTCATATTTCCTTGCGGATTTTTCGTATATATGTTACATCTGCAGTTGGAATTGTGTTTTCGTAACAAGCAAACTGAGAGAGTTTTGTTACAGCGAGTCTGATCTGCGATTGCATCGAAGATGGATATTATTGTTGTATGTTGCATCACGGTTGAGTCAAAAAGTGGATAAAGACTCTGGATCGGGAAAGGACTTCTTTTTTGTTGTTAAAAATTTGTGTCTGGATGTGAAAAAACTTTTTTGGTGATTTTTTTTTATACTGTGTTTCGTTGAATCTGATGAAAGCGCAACAAAATTTTGTGGAATTTTTATGTTTATGTGGAACAGAAAATGTTTATTGAAAGTTTATTAATTTTGTGTGACTTAATGTATGACAATTAATTACATTATGATTTCCATGTTTTTGCATTGTTTTGAAAATATTTGACAAATATTGCAATATTTTGATGTTGACTCAGAATAAACAAATGTTAAATGAACGTAAATAGTTATACAACACTTACAATAACAAATAAATTATCTGATTTTACGTTGTTTTCGTAATGTTGGGCAAATATTGCAACATTTTAACAAAATAGGAAGTAAATTAATTGAAAGTTAACTAACCTTACAAATTTTACTGCCATAAATAAGTTATGTCATGAATTATGTGCTTTTATATTATTTTAAGATTATTTGGCAAACATTACAAAAGTTTATCAGATTAAGAGACAAATTGAAAATTTATTAACCTTACAAATCTTATTGTAACAAATTATGTTTATAAATTATGTATTTTTACATAATTTTGAAAATATTTTTGGCAAATGTAGCAATATTTTGTTAGTTATGCAGAATAAAAGACATTAATTAAGAATTATTGATCTTACAAGTTTTACGCTAACGAATAAACTATATTATGAATTATTTGAGAATTTTTTGGAAGTAAAAGTTTTTTACTTACATGCATTGTTTTGATGATAACATTTTCTTGAATTCTCATATTTATGTGGAATTAGAAATTTTAATTAAAAAAAATTAATTACATTATGATTTATATGATTTTTCCAATATTTAAAAAAATATTTGGCCAATATTGCAACATATTAAGAGAACAGGAAGCAAATTAATTGAAATCTTACTAACCTTACAAATCTTACCGTAACAAATAAATTATGTGGTTTTACATAATTTAAAAAATATTTGGCAAATATTGCAACATTTTAAGAGAGTAGGAAACAAATTAATTGAAACGTTACCAACCTTACAAATTTTAACGAAACAAATAAATTATGTTACAAATTATGTGGTTCTACATAATTAAAAAAATGTTTGGTAAATATAGCAACATTTTATTGTTTATGAAAAATCAAAAAGCTTTAATTAAAAATTATTGATCTTAAAATATTTATGTAAATTAATGTTATGAATTTTTTGAGAAATCTATTGGAAGCTAAATTTTTTTTAACGATATATTGTTTTGAAGATAAAAATGGCAAATATTGATAGAATGTTTACAAATTTTGTGTGTCTTAATATAAAAATTTAATTACCTTATGACTTCTATGATTTTGCATTGTTTTTTAAGCATTTGGCTAATACTGCAATATTTTTGTCGATGCAGAGTTAAAAATTTTAAATGAATATTACATTAGTTGCAAATGTCTTACAGTAACAGATCAATTGTGCAGATTTGTGGACATGTTTTTTCAAAATTCATGAGAATTATCTCAAAATTTTAACAGAATAGGAAATGAATTGAAAGTTTACACATCTTAAAAGTGTTACATTAATAAATAAAATTTGTAATAAATTATGTGTTTTTATATTGTTTTCAATATATTTGGCAAATATCGCAAGAAATTTTTTTATATCTGCAAAATGTTAAACATTAATTAAATAATATAAAAATTAGAAGTCTTACAATAACTAATAAACTGTATTATGAATTGAATGATCTTCATTTGTTAAAAAAAAAAATTTGACAAACTTTACTATACTTTGACATTTGTGCAGAAAAAGAAATATTAATTGAAAAAAACTAACCTTGATTCTTATGGTAAGAAATATATTGAGAGACAAATTACACAATGTAATGTTGTTTTCAAAATATTTAGTGGACATTGAAACAGAGTTTTTTAAATTTGCAGGTGTGAGGACCTGAGCGAGGACTACGAGAGCCAAATTAGGGAAAACTTCTCGCCAAATTGCACCTGTATCCATAATTTACATGGCATAGATAATTGTTAGTTGGGTAAGCTTAATCATACAAATTTCTGGGTAATGTAAACATTGTTTTATCCCAAAGCTGATTTATTCAGCATTAAAACAGTTAATTTTCTGTTAAATGTACAATTTTTAAGATTTGTTACAACATTTAAATAGTAAATTATTTGTAGATTTAGAAGCTGGAATAGGATGATTTTATGTGATTTTAACATAAATTTATCAATTACTATACACTTAATTATAGACTATGAATAAGTGAATAATTTTAATTAATGTGAAATTCAATCTCTGGTTAAATATCCAAACATTTAATTATTTTTTTTTTTTTGCAGAGCTTAAGAATTTGGTGTTAAGAACATTATTCTCAAAAGTACCATCTTGAAATAATATTCTTTGAAAATTTAAATAATAATATTAATTAATAAAATTTTCATCATAATTCACTTTTTTTTTTTCATTTAATATTGGAAAGTACTTTTGATGCACAAACAACTTAGAGTGCAACATGGTGACAAGAGGCAAAAAGAGGACTAAAGAAAAACTGTGACTTAAAAATAAATATTACTCCATGAATTATATAATGTTTTTTAAATTGAAGCAATATTGTAGTAGTATTTATTTTAATTTGCAGGTAAAAGTTGTTTATTAAGTACGAGGAGAAGCCATAAAAGCCAAAATTGGATTCACACTTCTAATTCCACAGCGTAAATAATCATCGTTATTCGGGTAAGGTAAACCATGTACAAATCCATACAAAAAAAATTATGTATTTTCAGTCAAGATTTACATAGTCAAAAAATCTGGCTAAAGATTAAAGTGTCTGAATTTTTTTTTTTGCTGATACATTTTATGAAATTTAAAATAATTTACTATTATGTAAAAAAGTATTTCTAAAACAAAAGTATTAAACAGTAATTTTATTATATAAAATTATATTTGAAGAGGCACGATTTTATATATAAATATTGCAATTGTCAGGGAAAAAAAACTGTAATCAGAAATTTTTTAAAATACTTCAATTTAGCGTTTTTAAATATTCAGATTATATCAAATTTAAAATCAATATATTGTAATCAATATTCCATCATTAATGTAGTACAATGTGTATGAATTTTCCTTTCATAAATTTCATTAAACACATTTCACAAGATTTTCAACAATTGGGCCTTTCTATTACTCTCAAATACACAGTTTTTGTTTATTTATCCAATCACTTAATTATGGTTTTTTTCCTGAACTTAATAACAATTTATTTGTAAAACTTATTTTTTTCATGAAATTAATTGCAATAAAAATATACTTAAAAAACTTCATGTAAAGAAAAATCGTGCAATTATCGTTTATTAAAAATTTAACATTATTTAAATTCTAGTATAAATACATTTTTAAAATGCGTATTAGATAAAAAAAATGTATTTCCGAATATTACAAAACTAAATCAAATATATTTTCCATCCGCAGGTTCAAGGACCTACATAAGAAAAAACCATGGACCGTCTATTACAGGATCCAAGAGCATCGTCAAAATTCGGCTGAGAAAACCCGCGGCACAATGGGAACCTGAAAAAGACTTTGTCGATTAGACAGAGAAGCGAGCTTAGTGATAGTGTAAAAAAAAATATATATATATATATCCCCCACCACAAAACAATTCGAGTGCGTCGTTAACAAAGATTGAAAAACAAAACAAAACAAAAGTTGAACTAAAGGGATAAAGAACATTCTCCAAAAATGTATATCCCGCATCGCGGCGAAAGACCATTTGAAATGTCTCACTCTCTCGTTCTGTTAAAAGATCATCGTGTGTTGTGAGAACGAACCCCAAAAAAAAAGAAGAAAAAAAAAGAGAGAGAGGAAACCTTCCCCTTCGCTTAAACCACCGCGAGAGCTGCGTGAGGCGAGATATTGACAAAAAAAGATTCGCGATAAAAATCCCCCGCCAAAGGCTGTAATGCCAGAACAAATAAAGTTCAAAATGAACGGGATTATACCGAGTGTACCGATAACTACCCTCTCGGGTATCGCGAGTCTAACAGACTTGTTGCCCGAGATGCCATTGCCGACGCCACTACCACAGACTCTCACAAACAAATCCCTGTTGTTTCATCCGCGCGTTGCCGAGGAAGCTCAGATATTGTTAAGCGTGAGAGACGAGAATCTTGTGCCGCAATTGATTCAATCGCTCTCACAAACATCTTCGGATCATATAGAATTAAAAGATCATTACGCAAGTGCGGAACAGCCATTGGAGACCGAGCAAAATACGCCGGAATTGCTTAAAGCGATATTGCAAATAAATCCAGACGTGTTTAAAGGTCCGCAGTATAGCTCGCCGAGAAATTGGTCGCAAGGCACGCCGTTGATGCATTCGAATCAATCGCCAGCGAATTACGGCCGTTTTTCACCATCCTATTCAAGCTCATCGGGTTCACGACAAACGCCACAGGGCAGTCCAGCTCATCCGGCGGCCGCTAGAACAGTTTTACCACCACCGCAAACTGGTATATCACATGCGCAACATCCGCGTATGCCGATAACGCAAAATCACGCGGATCTCTCGCAGATGTCACCATTCGCTGTGCCTTCGCCGTCGCCACGGGCGACTGTTATAACGGAACAAACGAGAACCTCAACGACGCCTCAGCATATACAGGATGACGTTAATTGCATAAGTCAAACAATCACAAACATACCACAAGCGAATATTTATTCGCCGGCGCATTTAGGCTCGCCAAGTACGCCAATAATGAACGTTGGTAATATAACGCCTCAGCATCACAGCCTTCCAGGCACACCTCAGCATTCGATTACGTCGCAGCATTCAATGCACGTTACTTCGCCGTTGCACGCTATGCAATTGCAACAAGAGTTGCCTCAGCAGCAGCAGCAGCAGCAGCAGCAACAGCAGATGCAACCTCAACAACAGCTGCAACAGCAACAACATCAGTTGCCACAACAGCAGCATCACATCCCTCTTGTGCATCCAAACGCGCCGTTACATCAGCAACAAATATCACAGCCACAACAGCATTCGCAGCAATTGAATATCAATCAAATGCAGCCAAATATGTACGATCCAATGATGAATCAGCAGCATCATCATGCTTTGCCAAATGATCAGCCAATGGATTTAAACGCAGTTCAGGATCAACAATTTCTATTGGATCCTGTTACGGGACTTCCGGAAATAGATCTACCGATGGTCGATATTGCGACGAAAGAAGCGAAATTCATTCAGCCCGATGATAATTTTGCGTCTTTTAACGCTCAACCACCGTCTAATTGTGATATTGCGATGGATTATAAGATGCCAAATGCTGGTAATATGTTGGATACATTGGATGCTGCATTAGCGGCAGAAACGGCTGAACATCAGCACAATAATAGCGCGACAAAAGCACTTGTTAATCAAGCAACGACGGCGGTCGAGCCAAAGCTCAAAGAACCCGTTGTTATGCTTAAAAGGCTCTCGTTATCCGACCAGGCACTTATGCAAAAGAGCCTAAGCGCATTTGCCGAAAAATCACCGACGCGAGCCGCTAAAATGGGAATAACTTATCGTTCGGAGAATAAATCGGAATCCGAGAGCGAGGAGGAAGTTAGCGACAATAACAAGCATTTCAAAGCCCGCGCGAAGGAACGTCAGG
Organism: Perithous albicinctus; assembly: GCA_964016905.1. Lineage (NCBI taxonomy): Eukaryota > Metazoa > Arthropoda > Insecta > Hymenoptera > Ichneumonidae > Perithous > Perithous albicinctus. The sequence continues at coordinate 34,400,256 of OZ024688.1, read as the reverse complement.
TGCAACGTGAAAAGGATCGTGCCGAGAGAAAGAAGGACGATAAAACAAGAAGACGACGAAGGTTAATCGACGACGACGACGAGACGGTTGATGATAAAAAGGAGGGCTCGCTCTCGCCGCTTAAACCAAAAATACGAAAAATGGAGAAGAAACTTGTGCCGGTACTCGCGAAATTAAATGTCGACGAGCTCATGGAGACCAATACTTATCAGCGATTCAACACGACTATAGAGACGATTTTTGAGAATACCGAAGACGCTGGGAATTTTAATGAGATCGAGGAAGACGGCGATGTGCCTGGTGAACTTCTTATATCAAAGTATCATCTTCATGGTCTTTGCACAGAAGCCGCTAAGCTCAAAGCACTCGGAGCTATGGAATCAATTCCAGCTGAGAGACTCGTTAGGCTTCTTAATATATTGGAAAAGAATATAAGAGACGGCGCGAGAGTATCGCCACTTGCTGATCCTGACGACGATGTCGACGAGAGTCGTATGTGGATGCAAATGGCCATGGAACGCGTACAACGGGCTGTCGATGCTTCGCTCATTGCACTCAATATAATGACATCACAAAATATGCCTAAGACCGTTTATCTCGAGGACGTTATCGATCGAATAGTTTTGTTTATGAAGTTTCAATTGCAAAACACGATTTATCCGTCTTTCGATCCCGTTTACCGAATAGACTCGAAGAATAAGACTGAACATTATAATTCAAGTGGTCGTAAAAAGAGAGGCCACTTGAAGGAGGTGCGAGAGAAAAGTATACTCGAGGTTTATAACAAAATGCGCGAACTCGTGACTTTACTGGCTGAACTGTTGAATATTCAAATGCTAACGGACACGAGTGTGCTACACGCTTCGACACTCGGCGTTGCGCCGTTTTTCGTTGAAGGCGTGAGCGATTTACAGCTAAGCGCGCTCAAACTCGTAACCGTTATTTTCACCAAGTACGAGAAACATCGGAGATTATTGCTCGATGATATTTTAACGTCTATCGCGCGTTTACCAAGCAGCAAGAGAAGTCTACGAACTTACAGGCTTAATTCGGAGGATAACATACAAATGTTAACGGCTTTGGTGCTGCAATTGATACAGTGCGTTGTCGTGTTACCGGAAAATATTGGTCGACCGGAGAAACAGTCGCGTGTTACCGATGACGAGAAAAAGGAGGATTCGAAGAAGTCGATTAATCTCGATGCTGATGTTTTGATAATCAACAAATACGAGACAGCTACGAGAACAGCGGCAAATTTTTTGAACGTATTTCTCAATAAATGTGGCAGTAAAGCCGAGGACATTGATTACAGGCCACTTTTTGAGAATTTCGTTCAGGATTTATTGGCGACGGTTAATAAACCCGAGTGGCCCGCAGCTGAATTGCTTTTAAGCCTTTTAGGGACACTTTTGGTTGGACATTTTTCGAACAAAAGCTCCGATATGTCGCTCAGAGTCGCGTCGATCGATTATCTCGGTGTTGTCGCTGCGAGATTGAGAAAAGACGCTGTTAGCTCGCAATGCAAACTCGCGACAATCGATCAGATAATACACGATATTAAAGCCGAACAGCAAAAAGATTCGGATTATGAACACTCCAAGGACAAGCAAATTAACGGTCTCAGCGAGGACGAAGAGCGTACGCTGTTTCTTCAACGTGTTTTACTCGATTATCTCGCGGTAAACGGCACAAAAGACACGGCATTGGGTTACGCGCGTCACTTCTATCTCGCTCAATGGTACCGTGACTGTGCAATCGAGAAAACTCGTGTTGGACAAACGAAAATCTCGTCGCCGGTGAAGAAATCGCACAAGAAACGTGGCAAAAAGAGAAACAGTCGTCACATCGATAGTGAGCCCGAGAGCGAATCGGAAATCGAGGAAATTGATCCCGACGAGAATGACAACAATGAGCAAAAGAATTCGGACGCTTATCGCGTTATCGAGGAGAAAAAGAAATTTATCGTAAATCGAGTCCGTCCCAGCAGTTCGGCAACAAAACCGGATGTTCTACAGACATATATCGACTATAATTCGGCGGAATTGATATCGCAGTATTTGGCATCGAAGAGACCATTTTCACAGAGTTTTGACAAGTATCTCAAGCAGATACTTCATATACTAATGGAGCCATCGATCGCGATACGAACTAAAGCAATGAAGTGTCTCACGATGATAGTCGAGGCGGATTCGAGTGTTCTCGGACGTCTCGACATGCAAATGGGTGTTAATCACTCGTTTCTCGATCATTCGACATCTGTGCGCGAAGCCGCTGTCGATCTTGTCGGTAAATTTGTCCTGAGCCGACCGGAGCTTATTGACAAATATTACGATATGCTTTCCGCGAGAATTCTCGATACCGGTGTTAGCGTACGTAAAAGGGTCATCAAAATACTGAAAGACATATGTATGGAGTGTCCTGATTTTCCAAAAATACCGGAAATATGCGTTAAAATGATAAGACGAGTTAACGACGAGGAGGGTATACGAAAATTGGTGATGGAAGTCTTTCAGAATATGTGGTTCACGCCCGTTAGAGAAAAACCGACAATTGACTCGGAAGCATTGCTACGAAAAGTAATGAATATAACGGACGTTGTGGCAGCCAGCAAAGACATGGGTTTCGAGTGGTTCGAACAGCTGCTGGTTAGTTTGTTCAAGCCAAAAGAGGACAAAGACGATAGCACGAAAATGCTTATGGAACCACCGAAAGCATTGATAACAGCGTGCAAACAGATCGTCGATTGTCTCATACAAAATGTGTTGCGTTTGGAAGAAACGAATCCTGAAGAAGACGGTTTAGCGGAGAAGAAAGGAGCTTCGCAGAGGCTCGTTGCTTGTCTCACGACCCTCTATCTATTCGCAAAAATACGACCGCAATTGCTCGTTAATCACGCGATAACGTTGCAACCTTATCTGAGCTTAAAGTGCCAAACTAAAGGCGACTATCAGATAATAAGTAGCGTCGCGCATACTCTCGAGCTCGTTGTGCCTCTGATGGAACATCCTAGCGAAACTTTTCTCGCCCAACTCGAGGAAGATTCCGTGAAGCTTATTCTCCAACACGATCCATCGGTCGTAGCGAGCTGTCTCTCGTGTCTCGGTTCGATCGTCAACAATGTAACGCGTAATTTCAAACTGATACGCGATTGTTTCAAAAAATATTACGGTCATCTGACGGATTACAAAACATCGTACGAGCGCGATCCAACGAATCCAATGCTACTTAAATACCGACCGTTCTTCAGACGCGCTCTCTTCACCGTTGGTCTTTTATTGAGGCACTTCAATTTCACGGATCCCGAGGTCATCAAGGAATTGCCGGAAAATATCAAGGATCAGGTGTTCGAGACGCTGAATTACTTTCTTCATCAGGACAACGACGATATACGTCAGTACACGCTGTCGGCAATTGGCTCGCTTTGCATTCGTCATTACGAATTTATGATGCTTCCGGAACTCAAAGAGCTCTATCACTATCTTCTTACGTCGGAGCATTCGCTCGTTAACATGAGAATACAGGTGCTCAACAATATTGAGATTTATCTGCAGGAGGAGGAGAAGAGAATGATCAAGCAGGATCAGGAATGGGCAAAATTATCGAAGCAAGAGAATCTCAAGGAAATGGGTGACGTATCATCCGGCATGGCTAGCACTGTTATACAATTGTATCTAAAGGAAATTCTCGAGTCCTATATTCACAATACCGTGACCGTGCGACATGCGTCGCTAAAAGTCATACAATTGATATTGGCCCAGGGTCTCGTACATCCAGTGCAAATAGTTCCTTACTTAATTTGCATGAGCACCGATTGCGAGAAAATGGTGAGTCACAGTGCCGACAAACAGCTGCAAGATATCGAGAAAAAATATCCGGGTTTCATTCACATGAAGTCACAAGTTGGCATTAAGCTGAGTTATCGTTTGCAAAAGATTCTGCAGAATGAAGTTGCTGTTAGAGGAATGAGAACGAAAGAGGGCGAACTTCCAGGTGCTCTTAATGGATTTTTGTACACGATATTGCGTAACACGAAACAACAGAGGCGCGCTATTGTTTTATCGTTTTTGAAGCAATTCGACGAGACCGCTAAGACAAGCCTCTCGCAAATGCTTTATCTTGCGGATAATCTGGCCTATTTCACATATCAGGTTCAGGACGAGCCGCTCTTTATAATACATCATATTGACATTATTATTTCGGTATCGGGCACGAATCTTTTGCAATCATTTAAGGAAGCGCTTTTGCCAAAAGAAGGTATTACAATGGCGACGGGCAATCAACCGGAAGCCCAAACAACGATGATGTTCGGTCCTGATGGACAATCACATCCTGTGCCACTTTTGGCTGTACTCGAGGACGAGGAGGACGACGAGGAAGACGATGAAACTGTTCTCGCGAGGGTACCAACCGATACTACCCTATTACGACAATATCTCACGGCCAGTCAGGGTTTTATGCTTTTACTAACGCTACGACAACATCTGAAAGATCTTTATGGTTTTTCCGATGCTAAAATAAGCCAATATTCGCCATCGGAGGCTGCCAAAGTTTACGAGAAAGCTGTTACGCGTAAGAGCAATTTGTCATTTAAGCCAAAAGCAACGTTACAAAAGTTACACGAGGGCGTGAAGAACGACGAGCTCGATGACACCGGTCGCAGGAAACTCGTCAAGGATTATCTCGATTTTAAGCAACTTATGCTTAAATTCGATCCTGAAGATCCGGACGAGGATGCCAATCAAGCCGATGGCGATAATAAAAATACGTCTGAACCAACGGCACAACCCCCGAGAATAAACAATCCCGAAATTGTCAAATTACCGGATGGCGCGCATTCGACCGGTGATCCACAGCAAAATTCAACGATCGAGCTAACGAACAACACGGTAAACTCGATAGCAACACCGACGACACCCCGAGTACCAAAACTCACGATACACGCGCATCCCGAGAGCCGAGAACACCGGAAGCATCGTTCGCACAAAACTGAAAAAACGAGAAAACACAAAAAGAAGAAACGAAGAAGAATTTCCGATAGTAGTGATAGCGGCGACGACTGCAGTGACCCTGATTTTATGGTGTAAGTGCCGTGTAAATAATAGTTCGTCTGAGTGAGTTTAGATTTTTAACGATATTAAAAAAAGGGGGGGGGGGCAAAAGGATTCTTTTTTTTAGAGAGAATGTGAAGAGAGAGAGAGAGAGAGAGGAAGAGAGAAGAAAGAGCGAGAGAAATCTTTTTTTTTTTTGGATTTGTTTCACCAATATCAATCCCAGTGCCGGACGCTACGGACGCATTACGAGTGTACAGATAGCGATATTGGTGGTTCACGAACGAAAGCAAATCTTAACGCGTGTAAAAGTGATAAACGATAGAGAAGAGAGAAATAATAAAACTAAGAAAAAACAAAAAACAATTTTTAAGGACTATTTCTCGCGAAACTTTTCAGCGTTGTGAAGGATTACTTTTTTTTTCTTTCTTCTTGCTATTAGAGAGGGGGGGAAATTGATTATAATGGCAGAGAACGAATTACTACGATTTATAAATTCGAATAACGTGATTCTATGCACGATATAGACACTTTTATCGAAAGCTTTTGGTTTTCTAAATTCCACTTGACTGGAGAAGGAACTTGGTTTAGCCATGACAATCTTTTTTTTTTCTTTCTTTCATTTTTTTTTGTCCTATCGTCATCTTATATTTATGCAGGCTTTGTGCTGGTCTTTACAAGAATTCCAGACGCGACTTTGCTAGTGTCTCTCTTTTTTTTAAATTGGATTTTAATCGCCTATGTTCGATCCGTTTTTTTTTCTCCACTTTTTTTCTTTTTTAACTCGGATATCGAGCTCTACGCACCAAACCAAGTTCCCCCCCACAATCGAGAGGCCAAGTACAACAGCGTGTTCACAAAATGCTCGCGCTCGGATATTTTCATCCAAATCAATAAAAACAAACAAAAAAAAAAACAAAAAAAGAAGAAATCATCTGTAAATAATATTACTCGATAGTAACATTGCTGCAATGTTTATTTTGGTTTTTTTTCTTCTTCTAAGGACCAGCGCCCGATTAAAATACGGAGATTAACACGGAGAGCTTCTGTAGTGAATAGTTAAAAAAAAAAAAAAAGAAAACAAAATACTTACCACAAATAGGAGGTATGATAGTTTTTGTTTCGACTGAGTTCAAAAATTTGCAAAAAAAAACCGGACCGCGAGGTAGAGAAAAAAAATAATAAATAATAATCACAGATGAAGGAAATCGGTTTTAGCATGACCACTCTTTCTCTAACAAAAACATGTATAATAAAGAAAAATAAAAAAGAAAAAAGAAAGGAAAAACGATAAAGAAGCAAGCGCTTTAATTCGAAATAGCGCAAAATTTACACATTAGACAAAACGTTTGTAATATGTGTACATAAAAATTTCAAGTAAAGTATCTTATTTTCTTACAAACTATATAGCGGTGACACTACGAAGAATACTTAAAGTTTTGTTATAAATATTAAGTATTTATTCAACGAGTTCACATGTTATCCCGATATAGTTTGCTTTGTGCACTTTTGTCTGTGCAATACTTTTTTTTTTTTTTTTTTTTTTTTTAATTAAATATATAAATGCCTAGAAATTACGAATTACTCTTGCGACAGATAACTTTAACCTTCGAAACGATACAAACTCGCATACCTTCCGCCCTTACTCGACTTTTATAAAAAAAAAACAACAAAAAAGAAAAAAAATATTTTAAAAATGCCTTTTTACAATCTTTGGCCAAAAAGCATTTAATTGTTAATTTGGAGCAGTCCGAACACCTCTCGAATCCGAACCAGTCCAAGCAACTTACTAATCAGCAGCCAATAAATATGCGCCGGGTTCCACTCGCATAAAAAACTACAATAAAATGTTCTTTTTTTGGTTTTTCTTTTAAAAAACTTTTTGGCCCCCCAAAATGTGTAGCTTATTGATCTCGAAATCATCAATAAACCTGGCAAAAAGAGAGATATATATATATATATATGTACATAAATATATATATATATATATATATATACATACTTTTTAAAATTTTATTTAATTACTTTTTCGTTACCTCGCTTAGCTGGAATATATTCAATTGTACTGTATGAGAATGTATGGATCGAACCGAGCTAATAGCGAATTACGAATAATTATACGCATACATTATTCGTGCGTTAAAAACAATGTGTTGTTCGTTGATTCCCTTTATGAACTTCCATTCGCGAGTCTTGTTGTTACCTCGTTGACAAATTTTCTAGAAAATATCTCTCCCTTTTTTTTCTTTATTTTTTTTTTTTTTTTTTTTTTTTATTAAAATTTAGTTACCACCGGAAACTCCGTGAGGAGTTGATTAAAAATGTAGATATCGACCATTCGAACAAAATGAAAAATCTCGTTAGGCGCTTGTCGACACTGATTATTAATGAAAAAAAAAAAAAAAAAAAAGAACAAAACAAACGTAAAGAAATCTGTAAAATCGTTGAATCTCGTGCTCCAGCTCTGATTTTCAAGCATTCTTAAAAAGCTTTCAAAACGTTGCTCTCTTTCACACATTTTTCTTCGATTTCACGAATGCCAGGAATCTGAAAATCTTTTTGTTTTTTTTTTTTTTTTCTTTCTAAATAATTTTCTTTGGAGCTATCGGGGCGTGGTAGAAATTCAGTTCCTGCTAATTGTGCAACAAAAATAAATTAGAACAAAATGAAGAAACCCATCAATCGCAACAGGGAAAGATTAAAAAAAAAAAAAAAAAAAACAACAAAAACCTATACTGTATAAATTATCACGTTGTAAATATTTAAACGCCGAGAAATAATTAATGCTAGGAAAGAGAAGAGAAAAAAAAAGAAGAAAAGTTACAGCTGTATCGGGGAGAGAAAAAAAACGCGTGGCCTTGCTGATTCGTATTGGAGGCACGTTTTTAAAGTGGTTCACGCGTTTATTTTTTTTTTTTTTTCTTCTCATTTTACACACAATTTATGGTTCATTGCAATTGACTCATAGGAGGTACAGTAAATTCTAAATAAATATATTTCTACGTATTAATTAATTAAATTAAGAAGTCTATTCGTATAAATATTTGCATTAAGGTGCTTGATTATCGTGCGACGAAGAGTTTTCTCGTGTTGTTATATATATATATATATATTTATATATATACATACATACATATATATATATATCCGATAAATTCTACGCCGCACGATGATAAAACGAGAGAGCACGCTTGTATCATAACATTATTGTATCAGCTATGTTTTTGTATTTGGTAATCTAAAACGAAAGAATATCAATTAACGAGCAGATGGTTAATAGAAAGTATATTATATATTTGAGTAAAGCTGTCAAGTGTTAATGTTATCCATAACGCGATTAAAATTTGTGTGTAGCGGTGTACCTTGCGCGAAAAAGGAACGTTTGTAAAGCTAGCAAAGGATTGATAACGAAAAAAAAAAAAAACAAGAAACAGAAAAAAAAACAGGGCTGTTCTGGGTAAGATTTAACGCTCGTTTACTCATAACTTATTATGTACATCGTCTGAAAGATAAACACAAAACACGGTACGTTCGTAAAGAAAAATAAACATAAGCATATATCAATTGTACGTTCGTTCTTGTCGCCTTCATCGTTTCATCGATTCCCTGCGATCCATTTAAATTTCCCATATTTTCCACAATTTCGATATATCAGAACGCCACTTGAAATATATATTTATTTATTTAATTTACGGCATATAATGATAATTATGCAGATTAGTAATTATGAGAAAAATTGAAACCTGAAAATTTTACCGAACTGTGAATTAACACTTTATTTTTAATTGTCTCTTGAATTTTTAACTTGATAAGAAAATACAGGTCTGAGGGGGAAAAAATGGAAAATGCCAGTTTTTAAGTTTTTTTTTTTCTCTAAAAATATAATACACCTTCAATTTTTCACGATTTAGATATATTAGTACGAAGATTGTATTTATTTATTTTATTTCGACATGTAAAATATAATGACAATTATGGGATAATTAAGAGAATTAAGATTTTAGCATAAAAAATAAATTAATACAGGTGAGGAAAGTTGGAAATTGCCAATTTTTTCATCGAAAAAAAATACGGGAATTTGAAAGATGGGAAAAAACGTCACTAATCTACATAATTATCGCCTGGCACATTTCTATATTTCAATTGACTTCTGTAATGTGATATGGAAATTTTCCTTTCTTGAATTTCCTCACCTACAAAACCATCCCAACACTTTTTTCTCATTTTTCGACGTTTCAGAGAATTTCAAACAATTGCATGTGAAAGATTTTAAATAACCCGCTTTCTTATTGCCAAAAATTATTTCTGCACACAGTTAAGTATATTTTGGATGACGGAGCTGAAACAGCAATTAAAAAATTGTTCATCGAGGGTGGCGACGAAACTTTTTACGAAAAATTTGATGGACTAAATTTAAGTCCTCTGTGACTTCCTGTTCTTGGATAGCTTATAATATGTATTCTAAATTAATAATTTAACAAACATTTCCAACTAAAAGATTGATTTTATTTGAATTTGATTACTTTGAGACAAGCAAAGTCTGAAAAAAAAAATCAATGTGATTGAAAGTACAAAGTAGATTAATTTTGAGTAATACGCCAAAAATGTGATTAAGTAAAAAAAAAACGTTTTCAAGTTAAATGATCTTAAAATTTCTTCTGAAATAAATTTGCGACTTTCGAACAAATAAAAAAAAATAACTATAAAATAATTCTTTTTTTTTCAATGAATCTTTAAATATCAGCAAAACTTTGAAGATTGTTTCCCCCATATTTTGTCAATAGTTTTTCTATCTTCTAGTAATTGTAAGGGAAGTTTTCACAAAATGCTTATGAAATTTAAGTCATACTTTCAATTTAATATAGAATTTAGAGTAAAAAAACGAAGTGTCTTGCATAAAGTTTTTATTAGCTAAAAATTTCTTAAAGTAAATCCTCTCATAGGATCGATGAATATTTTATATCAAATAAACTAGTATTTTTGTACAAGTAAAAGAATAAAGCGTAGGTTTTTTTAGAGGCTTTTGCCGGTGAGCTGATTGATAGCAGTCATTTCTGCATGGGACATTGGTTTCAGCATGAGTCCGGGCACCGGTGGATTGTGCTCCAAACTTCGTAGTTCGTTCACTTTCACTTTGAGATTGCTTCGAATCTTGTTTACAGCTACGTCGCATTCTCTCTGATCTGTTAATTTCGAAATAAAACGTTTTAAGAATTTCGTTAACAAAAGGCGGTAAAATTTGTCATTTAAGTTGATTGGACTATTTATACCTTCTAACAGAAGTTCCTCGGCCTTTTTTGCATCCATCTTTAGCAAAAGTGGTCCAACGGTTATCCACGTTTTGTCGCTTTTATGCTTCTGCAGAGCTCGCATACCAACTCTGTCGTCGTTGCGACGCTTGTCAAGCGCTATCACCTCCTGCTTATCCGTGAGAATCTCCGCAGCTTTTGATTCAACCTGCTCCAGGTGATTCAACATTCGTAGCTGATCGTTCATCGTCTGCAAACACACAACTAGATATAAAGATTTTGTTGAGCACATTCAAACGTTAATTTTTAATATTTTTGCTTTTTTTCAGAATTTGCAATAAAAGTGAACGAAATATATTTTAAAAAATTTTTGTTAATGTAAATTTTGACTTTTAATTAATCCTGCAATGAGAATTTTTTTTTCTTACGTTAGTGATTAATCTTTAATTCTAACTACTAAATAAAAAAAATTCCGTTATATTAATAGTTATTTTATTATTGTTAAGAATCCAAATTTTCCCTACAAATAAAATATTTTTGGGGGTTTTTTTTTTAACTGATAGGCTATTGGAGTATTATCCAAAATAGTTCTTTAGAATTTTTAGTCTTTTCAGTTTAATTCTTATTAAAATTTGCTGAAGTAATTTTTTGCCTTTTATTTTGAGACATGGGAAGTTTCCATAACTAAATTAAATTAATGTTGTCACCAGAGTTTAGAAACGGAAATTTCCCGCACTTTCGAATAAAAGTTTGACTTCACTACAAATACTCCGGTTGTGTCATAGAATCTGAATGTTTTGAATTCCATCATAAAATGGTTTTAATAATATTGAAGAAAGGTGAGGATAAATGGGGATTTGTAAAATTCTTTTTTTTGGAACAGGTCAATTTTATTTGTCACAAATTGTAGAAAAACGTTTTTTAACGTTTTTCACACAGCCTTTAAAAAATATTAATAAACTATTGCTCAGCATTTTTGATAGTCATGAATAGGACAATTTCCTTTTTTGTTGTTTTTTGCTATTCAGAGAGCTAAGACCATTAATGTGCAAATCTCAATTTTCAGGTAATTTTTAATTAAATTACAATCAGACTATTAATTAGTTCTACACTTACAATTATTCTTTTAAATATTCTACAGATTGGAAATATATATTTTTGTAAATCATGAATGGGTAATTTTATTTTTGTTGCTTTATGCTATTTAGAAACCTAAATGTGCGAAATTCAATTTTTAAATCACTTTTGATCTGCATTAGAATTTTTAATCAGTTTTGCAGTTACAAATACTTTATTAATATTCTACAAATCTTCAATATACAAATAAATGAAAACTACTCAAAATATGTGCAATTTTCCATAGTCTGTTTAAAAAATACTTAAAGAAAAGGATTAATAACCCATTGATAAAGATCATTAATGAAAGTAAATGTACAAAGTGAAATTTCCAAGCAACTTTTACACCAAAAATAGGACTTTCAATCAACCTTGCAATTACATTTATTTTATTCTACTCAAACTTTTCATTAATTCCAAATTCAAACTACAAATTTAACAAAACATTTCATTACTCTATAAAAATAAATTCCACGGATTTGCAGTAAAAAAAAAAATATTTTAAAAAACAGTGTTCCAAAACTTTGTACAAAAAAATATCTGTACAAAAGAAAAAAACCTTTTCTGTATAAATAATTTAAAAAATTAAATCAAGCCTCTTTATCCAACTTACTACAGTGATTAAACTACAAATTCAAGTAGCAAATCTCTGACCCATGTCTTGTATTATCTCAGCCAATTTATTATCAAATATAAGTATCTTATGTTAGGACAATGCTCTTCGAATGGCTCTTTCTCTTCTAGCTTCTCTGCTCAATATTTTCTCCCTCTCGCACTTTCTCAGTGTCTTCTCTCTGGGTTGCCTCTGAATTCTCTCGACAGCTCTAGTGTCGTCTCTATTAAAATGTGTTACTCTCGGCGTGTCTTTTCTCTCCTGTCCCAAACCCTTTCTGTCTCTCTTTAAAACAGTCTTAACAGGATATTTGACACCGTTCCCTTCAGGACCCAATCCCTCTTCCCTCCATCCTCTGTTCAGCAGCATCTGATATCCCTTATTTTGTTTTGGAATTGTGTACATGGCGTTTGGCAATTTTGGCTTTGTATTAAAAATATGCAAAGTGGAAGCTTCGTGTTTTTCCACGGTAGTTTCTCTAAAGCTTTCCTTGCAAACAGTGCAATAAAATCGGTTTCTTCTCTGGCAAATTTCTGGATCTTTTCGGGGACTAGAATTTCTGATTAAAGGATAATCGGCTGTAGACTGTTTTTCTTTCAAGAGTGCCACGATACCGGAGTAATTTTTTTTCGATGCCAATCCAGCAGCCGTGAAGCCAGATTTGTCTCTGCATCTTGTATTGGCGCCGAGTTTAAGCAAAAAATCAATGATTTTGTAGTTACCGCAAAAAGCCGCGGACATCAAAGGCGTCCATCCGTAATCGTCGGATATATTAACATTTAGCGGCGTAACATTTTCCTCCAAATACTCGATATCGCCACCCTCGACGGCTTTTAAAATAGTATTAGCATTGATTTTCGTGTGTTTTCGTGACTCTCTTGTTTTCTCTTTGTCACGTAAACGCGTCGAGTTTCTCGATTTTTCCGTTGCGGATTTTCGATATGTACTTTTTTTCACGGTCTCTTGATTGACAATCTCCTCGTAAGCAATTTTGGCTTCGTCACCGTGAAAATTTAATTCACTCGTGGCAGGTTTTTCCTTCTCGGGTGTTGTTTTAGATTCGCGAATGAATTTTTTCAGATTTACCGTGGAAGCCAATAAAGACGTACTGTACGAGCTCACTGACATTTTGATTACTGCATGCAACGGTTTGTTTTTTTTATTTATTTTTTTGTTTTTTATTATAGAATATTGGACGTACGTTTTGATATCCTTTGACACGACGAATGCAATTCGTTGACTGTGACTGACTTTTGCTGACTATTTTTTTTGTACTTTTTTTTTTTTTTTTTTAGGTTTGGATACTTAAAGCGCCATCTCGGCACTTTGCTCTGTCGGTATTTTTTATGATCTTAATAAATTTAGCAAATTTGACTTTTCCATTTATTTTCATAATGAAAAATATGTTTTCAAACGAAAATTCAATTTTTTTCCTTATCCAGCAGATCAAACAATTTAAACTGGAATTCTAAAGTTTACGAAATTTACAGTAAATAAAAAAGCAAAGTTGATTTCTCAAAAAAAAAACAAAAAAAATGATATACAAATATCATTATTTGGGCACACGAACATTAGCAATTGGTAAAAAAAATCGATTGTGAAGGAATCAGTAAAAAAAGGAATTTCAATTGTTTTTATTTTTATTTATTTTTTAATTAATGAAAATACATAAATTCCGAGGGTTCGAGAAAACCGATTGCAGAAAAATTAAAGTGTACTCTGGTTTTTTTTTTGTAATTGGTTTCTTGGAGCTCGTGGAATATTCGGAGGACCTCTGAAAATGGACGTGGCACTCTTTTTCAACGTGTGTGACTTTTATATCTTACAAAACAGATGATGTTTATATTTCGGGCGACCATATTGGTTTTCGGAAAGTCCAAAAATCGATCTGCTTCTTCATTTCTCGTCCGTTTTCGAACCGAAATTCGAGTGCAGAACCATGCATTTGTATTAATTTTTAAATGTACGAAATTGCCTATTTTTATCGACCGCAGTCGATATTAAAGTCTACTCCAGCATCCACAAAAAGATGATGTGCTACTTCTCGGTCGGTAACAAAAACTGTAAAGCGTTGTTCCCATTCCCATTTGATCTTTTGAACAAAAGATAAGAACGATTCACTGCGTCTTAAGTTGATGTGACACATGTTCGAAAACAGCTGAGAAACTGCAATCGGTATCGAAAACTGTAATCAAATCTACTCAGGGATGATTAATATTCTAGACAAAAGCAAATTAGGTTTCACTCCGTCGTAGATAGACAAAGTGAAAGCTGATTTCCTTTTGTCTGAAATATAAACCGGCTCTGAGTAGATTTGATTACAGTTTTCTGATGAACATGTGTCACATCACCTTAAGATGATGTAAAACTACTCGATCGGTAACGAAAACTGTAATCCGATTTTCGCCACCGCGGTTAATCTTTTTTGGATAAGAGATGAGAAAATCGCCCTACATAATTACTACAGAGATGAGTAGATTACTAGACGAAGAACGACTTTTTCAAAAGATCAACCATGACAGAAAATTAGTTCTCATTGAGGTTTCAGAAATCCAGCTTAAAAAATGACGTTCATCGCCCATCACAGAATTTGAAATTGCAAAAATGACGGACATTTTTTGTTGTTAATTGACCCTCCCAAGAAGTTACTGTCACGGCTCATCTCTAGCCTCCGTAATCTACGGTTCGTTTCAGTATAAAATTGATAAGGGAAACTCTCGGCGAGACGAAAACTGTGCTCCCCTCCCCGCGGAGTTTCGTAGAAGAGCGTCGTTTAGCCACAGCAACAGCAGCGGCAGCTTTTAACGTACCGCTACCGCCATTCGCCATATTTCGCGGAACGAAAGCAGAAGCGAGAGAGCAGCAGCAGCAGCAGCAGCAGCCATAACCAGTAATCACGCCATTGTGCGAATCATTGAGTGAATCTCGTGTGTATCCATTTCAGCGTGCATTTACCGTGCAAAAATCAAGTGAAAAAATCCAAAGGATAGTATTTTTAACGCATATTCATCGCGACGTTCGTTCTACTCGACTCTCTTGTGAAAGCGTCCAAAAGCATTCCGTGATTATCGGATTCTCCACGAGGTAAGAGAAAAAAAACACACACACACACATACACACGCAAACCCTCAGTTTCGATTCTTTTCGCACTTTTGCGATGCTTTCATTCGCATTCGACATTTAACAGCCTTGATTTTTTTTTGCGGAATAATAGTGACTTAGTGAGTTTAAAAAGAAGAATCCTGAGGTTTTTCAGCGTTTACAAGCTTTCGTGGTTCGTGTCTCAGCGTCTTTTTTCTTTTCTTTTTTTTTTTTTTTTGAGAATCCCTTTTTTACCTATGTCGGATATTGCATGCATCTATTGTGTGTGTGTGTGTCTTGACTGACAGACGCGATAAGATCGAACAATATCGTCCATTATGGAGTCAACGGCGCATAGCGTAAAACAGTGACCCGATTTGCTATCATCTGTGTATTAATTAGTTGCAGTCGTTTCCTTTTTTGGAATATATTGGCCTCATTAGGGAAGGTATAAATTACAGCCTGGTTTTTTTTGTGGAAACTTAATGAAAGCTCTGAAGCAGTGGCTTTTTAACTAAAAGTATATAATCACCGATTTTGCAACTGAAATGTGCAATTGATGTAAAACACTTGAGGGCATTCTGGCACAAAGTGGGCTGATCCTGTTTTGAGATGTCACAAAAAAAGATCGAATTTTTTTTTGTCTTTTAGAGCAGTGTAGAATGTGTAAGAATATGTAAAAATTATTTCGGATTTTTTAATCTTATATTTCAAACAGGATTAAATATGAATGTAAAAAAAAAATTTGTGTCTTCAATTCGCTGTGTATAAAAAGGATGCAAAGTAGATCTTTGTGTGTTGCTTCCTCATTATTTTTGAATTTTTACAGAGCTACCTCTGTGAGGAAGTATGTTTATCTATATTGGCTTCCTTATAGAAGAAGTCTTTGTCTTTGAATATTATTTTTCATCCGTAAAAAAATTTGTTTCAATTGTCAGTCAACCTGAGTTAGAAAAGAAAATTAATTTTAAAAAAAATCAGTTTGTAAAAAAAAAAAGAAAAAATTTATTCAATAGCTGTTTTGACATTTCGTTTTGTAACTTATAATTTTCATGAAACGTTGGCTTTAAAGAACATTTTTATAAATGTTTGAATTTTAAATCTGAAAAAAAAATCCACCAAAAAGAGAAAACAAAATTATTAAGTTAAAAGAAAATGCCTCATTCATACAAGGAAACTTCCAGAAACATAAAATTAAAGTTTCAAACGACAACTCTTATATCACTTATATCAGTTCTCTATTTCCTTTGTACTAAGAATATTCTAGATTCTTAATTTTTTGAAAAATATTCTTAAGACATTGAGAATTTCATATGCCTTAAAAATTATTGAATTACCTAAAAAAAAATTTTTTTATTGGTATCAAAAAATTGTATAACTTGCTTGTATATCAATCATGTCAGCTTTCAGTTATCTTTGTATTAAAGGCACTGAGTCACCCAAATTTATAAAAATTAAATAGTGCAGCAATTGCATATATACAATCTGTAGGTGGGTACAAAAAAAAATTATTTTTATTTAAAAATGATGAGGCAAGCAATAAAATGAAAATTATTTTGTAAGTGGAATTTTAGTTTGTAGCTGAGTTTGCTGCTGCAAATACTTATTGTACAAAGAGAATTATCCTTGCAGAATCATTTTCATCCATGAGGCAACATGAACACACTATGATAAGTGCAAAATATAAAAAAATATTAGCATCAATGAACTAAGTTATAAAAAAATTCTACATTTACATTTTACATTTTTCTGCTTACTCAGTCGTACTTTTTATGAAGGTAAACGTTTTAATACATGCAATTGATGCACTATTTAATATTCATGATTTTTAGGTGACTAAGTCACCTTAAATAAACTCCAGGCTCTTAATTTTAACTTATATTCTAAAAACATTAACAACTTGTATTTGATGATTTTCAAAGATTGCTCAAGCGAGAAGTACCTTTGTTTTTTTTATAGGCATCCAAAAATCATATACTTTGCTCATTATTTCAAGTAAATTGTACCCTCTTTTTTTCTCTCTAATATTCTTAAGCAACCGATTTTTCGTCGTTGATGTTTCTAAACACTCACAAACTTTCACAAATTCATTTGGCCCTAATACATTGAACCTTTAAATTTCAGATACAATAGCAAATGCATGGATAACATGTACAGCAACAGCATAGATCCATGGGAGCCGGGTTACGGCCCGGAGCGGAGAACCGCCCACAATACCGATTACAGCGATTACAGAAGCAACGATTATCGTGTGAGCAGCAGATCACCGGATTATACGGAGCATCGTGACGTCGATCATCGTGACCGTGATCATCGCAGCAGTCCCGAGTACAGAAATCATCGTGGCCGTGATCGAGATCGCGAGCGTGATCGTTCGCGGGATCGTCGGGACAGATCGCGAGAGGATCGCGATCGTAGTTACCGCGATCGCGACGATCGTTACACCAGTCGTCGTGGCGATAGAGATTCACAGGAGCGTGAGCGCGATCGCGATCGTGAACGCGATCGCGACAGAGACAGAGATCGATCGCGTCGCGACAGAGATCGTGATCGCGACAGAGATCGACGTGGTGGTAAACGCGATGATCGCGATCGCGAGCGCGACGACGATCGCGACAGTCGCGAGAGTATGGAATTCGAGCACGAGCATTCACGCGCCTACGGCACTTCAATGGAAGGCGTCCACTACAAATCACAATCACCGAACAACACCATTATGATACGGGGACTCGCGCAACACATTACCGAGAACGACGTAGGTTGTCAACTTAGTGTGTTGTCGGCCCATAAAAAAAAAATGATATTTTAGGGGTGAAGGATAGTCGCAAGATTGGCACGAATTTACGACGCATTCCTATATAAAAAAAAAACACAAAGCAAAAATCCAATCGCTTCAGTCCTCGATATCATTGTCATTATGATGTGTGTGTGTCTGTGTATCACAGGTGCGGCAAGACATCCTCAACTGTGGTCTCATGCCCAAGGACATCAGGCTGATAAGAAAAAAAGACACAGGTAACTATCAGCTCAAAACAAGCAAAAAGAAAACACGAGAAAAATCGATTTTTCTTATGATTTTACGACTCTCTGTCCCCGCTGGTTATTAATTAGCTTTAATATCATCGATTTTCATGGATGGAAGATCTTTGTTTTTGTTGTGATGATTTAGACGAGTTGATTTCTCATGAACATGATTTTTTGGATTTTTTTCTTTTAATTTGCGATTTGGGCGACGAATGTCTGTCGCTTGAAGAGTGATCGCAATTTTTTTGGTATATGGTGTGTTATGGCTCAAAGGTAAGTGGGCAGGGACGAGCGTGGGACACGAGATGGTTTTGAGGATTTACACACGAGCAAACACTAAATTCAATTGGGATTGTTTTTTTAATTTTTTTATTGCGGGTTTGCAAATCATGAAAAGGGAAATTTTTGGGTTTGGGGCTTGTCGAGGGTGGTGTGAAAGACGCTTTATGATGGAATTCACTTGTTATGTACTGAAAGACATTTTTCAAAGGTTCGAACGTTTCAAACTTGTTCGAAGAAAATCAGTAAATTAATTTTGAAAGAAAAAAGGTTATTTACAAATTTGTTACACTATATTTTTTTTTAACTAATTAACTTTTTGGCATTTATATTTTAAATCAATGTAATATAATTTAAAGCATGATAAAAAGTTCCAGAAAGCGCTTTCACATGCCCTTAAAATCATAACAGCGGGTAAATTATTAAATAGCCCAATTTCATGATTGCAAGATACAGTTCAGAAGCTGTTGCTTAGGTAAAAAAAAAAGAGAAAGGAGGAAAAAAAGAGATAAAAAAGTGGAAGATGTCGAGAGAACGAAGGAAAAAGAGTGTCTTCGTTTGAGAGAAAAAACTCTGGTCTGTCAATGGTTGGGTGCTGTGATTGCCTGCCCTCTCAGAAGTAGAGAACCCCAGGCAATAAACGTGGATTAACTCTGGATCTGTGTGTATTTGCTCTGTATAGGTGCTTCGCGAGGTTTTGCATTCGTCGAGTTTAACGCGACTCAGGAGGCCGCACGGTGGATGGAGATGAAACAGGTAGAAAGAAGTTCAGTCCAGAATACCCAACCGATGCGTTGCTAAACGCGTGCTACCGACGCCCCGTGGCGGCGCAGGGCACGGTAACGCAGCCCCGGTGTGGCCTGCCCCCCCTGAATGGCCAAGGCACCTCTCTCTCTGATAAACGAAAAAAAAGGCTACTTTAATTAACACTACCATTATCTAATTATTTATTTATCTAGGAAATCCCCCAATCACACCTTACAGAATTTCTATATAAAAACAAAACAAACAAAAATAAAAAAAGAACAAAAAGTCGCTCGGAACTTTTGGATTTATCACTTAATTCGTCGAGCGATTAACACGCATCACGTTTCTTTGTATCCGTGTTCCGTTCACGCGGGAGGAAGCTTCGCGTGGATCGGTAACGTTTGCCTTGCGCCTCGATATGACGTTTTTTTGTTTTCTTAAATCGAACTTTATTTTTCTTCCACATTTCTTCTTTATTGTTTTATTCGTTGCTTATTTTTTACTTTATTTTTTTTGAATTTTTTTTTTTTTTAGTTTTTGTTTTTTTCATTAATACACTTGAAGAATGGCTTACGTTACAGATTCAAAGAAGCTTTCTTCGTCGATCGCTCGAGACAATGAACATTGAAGTAGAGATATATAATTTTCATCAGCAAGAAGCAGATTTTAAGGGACGTACCCGGAGGCCTTGGGAAGACACCGGACGGGATAACACTGAAATTCTCTGTTTCAGGGTGTACTCATGCTTCAGGATCAGTATCGCGCCCTTATGCAATACAGCATACCGAAAGATTGTCATGTCGATAAACCACCAGCGAAGAACACACAGGATTGGCACTGCGTCAAGGTTCGTATTAAAACGAAATATAGAAATCTATGGGAAATATTTCAAGTATATTGAAAATAAGATTATTACTCTTTTAGTAATTACCGGCTTTATTGTTGGCTTTCTAATTTTTTTGTTTAAATGCTAAATATTTTTTTATTGTTACTACAAATTTTTTACCCCTCATTAGTTTTCACAATAAAATCTGAACGGCAATTCATGTACTTAAAAAAAAAAGTTTTCGTCCACAGACGTCTGGAGAAACATTTTGTTAATTTTACAACAAAAAAGAAACTGTAATTTTTCTTTTACAAAATACCTTGGTTTTACCAAAAAAAAAGTATTAGTTACAATTTCGATTAATCTTGGTAACAGGCTAATCTCATTTGAATTAGGAATTCAGTTAATTTCAGTAATTTTTAAATTAAAATTTGACATAAATCACATTTTTCTTTCCTTTTGAATATATGTCTCATTTTTTTTTTCATTACGTATTGCAGTGTGGAGCTCACAATTTTAAGAGGCGCGAGACATGCTTCAAGTGTTCAGCCTCGAGAGCCGAGAGCGAAGAGGGTGGCGAGGGTAGCGACGAGATAAGTCCGCATCCGACAAATACGGTTTTACTACGTGGCTTGGATGTGCTAACAACCGAGGATTCTGTGTTACAAGCGATGAAGAATTCATCGTCAATGCCAATACGAAGTATCCGTATAGGTCGTGACACATTAACGAACACATCGCGTGGCGTGTGTTACTTGGAAATGGGTAACGTCGTCGACGCAATGTATCTTCATACAGCATTAACGAAGCAAGGTCTTTCGGTGGACGGAAGAAAGGTCGAGATAACGTATTGCAAATTACACCAAGTTAATAATTCCGGCTGTTGGAAGACAAACGACAGTCAACCCGAGCGTTACACACTCGATGACGTTGCCCAATTAGCCGAATACAGCGCCAACATGTACGCTAAAACACCGGCTCAAAAAGCTCATTATCTGCAATATTACACGCAGTACTATCAGAATCAAATAATGCAAGGTTCTGCGATAACTCTACCGGCACTCAATCAAACCGATAGAGTTAACGCCGCGGCTGCTGTTGCCCAATCGGCGATACAACAACTGCAAGCATCGCGAAAGCTCGGCGATGCCGAGGAAATGAAATGTAGACCAACGCCAACTGCACCGAGTAGCACATCACTCGCTAGCGGTAGAGTACCGGCACACGCCAGTGATGGCAAAGTTTACTGTAAGTCAGCACAGCAATTTTTACAATTTTTCTTTCATGGTTTAATTGTTTTTTTATTAGATCTTTTTTTATTTATTTTAATTGACATTGTTTCTGATATTTTGACTTTAGCTGTACCTGATGTCAGTACGTATCACTACGACGAATCGTCTGGTTATTATTACGATCCCAGCACTGGGCTCTATTATGATCCTAACTCACAGTACTACTACAACAGTCATACTCAACAGTTCCTTTACTGGGACGCCGAATCTCTATCCTATCAACCGGCAAAGGTGAGATATCGTAATTATTCAAAAATTACATTACTTCAGACTTTTTTGAAGGACTAAAATATGATGATTATCGAGCAAAAAATCACCTTATGCCAGACTGTGTAATGTAGCCATTACAAAAACAATCTGCTTTTCAAAGAAAGTTGCTTTCTAAAAAAATCGCAAACAAAAGAACGAAAGCATGTCTGAGAACAATTTCGACAAAACAACTTAAACCATTCAACAAATTTTTATATAAAAAAAAGATTTTAATATTTGGTGTTGAGGCGCTACCGGGAATTTTGATAAAATGTCTCATTTCAAACTCTATATGGAAATAAAAGAATGAGAGTAAGGAATAAACAATGAAAACCTTAATTTTTCTTTTAACTAAGCAAAAAAAAAATTAATGTATTTCAAAAGTTTCAACGATTTTTATTGTATAATTTTACGTAAAAATCTTAATACCTAGAAATTAATATTATCAATATCAAGAACGCAAACGGAACACTGGAACTTTGATTACTACATTAAGTTGCTTTAAAAAATCGAAAAAAATTTAGAAAAATATATTTCCTATACAAAGATTGATTTTATTACAATTTGAGTACTTTGAGATATTTGAAAAGTATGATAAAAAAAAAGAATCAATAAAATATTAGACTACCTTAAATTATATTATTTCTTGACTAATGAAATTGCTCTAAATTGCAGATTCTGAATTTTTTAAAACAAGGATGCAAATTAGAACCTTGGTCATTGCTTCCTTATTATTTTTCACTATTTTACAAATCTTTCTCAGTTAAGAAGCCAAAATCGATGAACATACTTCCTCATAGAAGTAACTTCGCAAAATAGTTGATCCTTTTTTGCAGGTACTTGAAGAGCGAACATTAAAATTTTGCATTAAAATTATCATCCAAAATCTTTTATGCTTAAACTTGAAGTCCGATATCAAGAAAACCAAACACAGTAGGAAAAAAAAGATTCCAGTGTTCCCAAGCCTTAATATCCAAATAATTAACAAACGACGCTTCTCATAAGATCCCCGAAATGTTCTATTATTCTCAGACGAACGTGGGTGCCCCTCACGTTACCGGTCCAGCGGTGAGCATATCCGGTGCAGCTGCAACGGCAACTATTGATCCTCAAAACTCCATGACACCTCAAAACGCTTCAACATCAAATTCAACCCTCGTACAAGACACCTCCAAAGACGACGAGAGTAAGAAAAAAGACACAAAACAGGATAAAGTTAAAGTCGCGAAAAAGATAGCCAAAGACATGGAGCGTTGGGCAAAGACATTGAATCAGAAGAAAGAGAACGCAAAGAGCAATTGGACTTCGGATTACACTGGTTCAGACGGTCATCAAGGCGCTGCAAGTGGTGCAGCTGACGCGGGTTACGCCATTCTCGAAAAGAAAACCCTGGCAACTCCTTATCACGATGAGGAAGATTTAGCGAGCAATAATGGTTTAGTGGCGGCTTACGGTGGCGGAAGCGACACCGAAGAGGAAATCGAAGACGTACAGCAAGAAGATCGTCAACATACCGATTGGAGCAAGCTCGCTTGTCTTCTCTGTAAACGACAATTTCCCAGCAAAGAAGCTCTTTTACGTCATCAACAGCTCTCGGATCTTCACAAGCAGAATCTCGATAATTGGTATCAGGTTCGTGGTCTCGACCCGAATGATCCGCAGCAGCGTAACAACAAATATCGCGATCGCGCAAAAGAACGTAGAGCAAAATACGGCGAGCCCGAACCACCGCAACCGAATAAATTAAAGGAAAAATATTTGAAAACACGCGTCGACGAAGTTTCCGTGAATTACGAGGAACCAACAAGAGCCGGCATTGGATCGGATAATGTTGGCAATAAATTATTGCAAAAAATGGGCTGGAGCGAAGGCATGGGACTCGGTAAAACGAATCAGGGAAGAACGAGCATTATCGAGGCTGAGAGAAGAATTCCGACAGCTGGATTAGGCGCCAAATCATCGTCGTACAATGCTTTGCCTGGCGACACTTACAAGGATTGCGTGAAAAAAATGATGTACGCACGGTATCAGGAACTCTCCGACACGTAATATCAAAACTTATAATTGTTAAGGAATACGTCGATTTAAGATTTTATATTATACATATTATGTATTCGTATTTTCCAATAGGTATATGGTATATATGTCATATATATACGGATATTTTTAATTGTACAGGTGCACGAAATACCTGAATTTCCAGGGATACGAAAGTAGCTCAAAATGTCCGATGATGAAGTAATACGAAGATTAAATTAATCACGGGTTTTTGAAGAAACAAAAAAAAGAAGCGAAAAGACGAGAAACATAATTGCAATCACCAAATTTTGAACTCTCTGTGATTGTTTATTTATTCCATGAATAATTTTATCATATTTTCCGAAAAAATCTTATCGCATTGGCAAAGGAAATGTATAAATATTTGTTAAAATTTATGGGAAGAGAATCGGATAAAAATCGCCGATATTTATTGAAAAATATCTCAGTTGACTGCTGGTATTATAAGAGAAAATATATATTGTTGACTCCTAAAACAAAGAATATTTTGGTCTTTGATAAATGCATCTAACTATTGTATTGCTCATCATAAATTTAACAGGGTTTTATGTTCGTCGCACTTTTTTGTCGCTTTCAATTATTGAAATCTCATAGATTTGAACATTGATTTAAAAAATTATGTTCATAAACCCATTACAACTTAAAAAAACGAAAAACGTGTACTTATGATGTAAGGATACATCTTACACAAATTTGAGCATTTTTTTCGGAATATTTTCATAGATCAAAATATTCATTATTTTAGGAGTCCAGAATATAATATACTTACAGCTCAAATCAACTTTAAAGCTTTTATTTAACTGCTCTAATGAATATTTGATTAAAAACAAACAAAAAATGTATTTTTCCACATAGATTTGATTAAAAGTACCGCAAGAAAAAAAATTATGGATAATTAATGAAAATACCAGCTCATTGCTTTGATTTCCGTGATATTTTTGATAAATTTTTATGAAAAAAACCTTTTTTTTTTATAGAATATATATTAACTTACCAATATCTTAAAGTATGGAAAAAGAATCTGTCATCAAATTATTTATGGAATAAATAACCAAATGGAGTGTTTTCAAAAGTAATCAGACGGGAAAGATATTCAAGTTTTTTAGAAAAAAAAATTCGAATAACCGTTTGTCGAAACAAGAATCAAATTTCGGATATTTTGTCGGTGGCGATTAGATCGCAAAGTTGGATATTTTCTCGATAAATAACAAATTTCCACGACTCAATTAAGGAGAATCAAGTTTTCTCGATTTCAAATAATTTTCGCTTAACTACGAATTTATTCTATTACGTTTTCTCTTTAGTTGCGAAAGAGAGAGAGAGAGAGATAGATTGAGATAGATAGAGGATTGCGAGTGCGTATTTAGAATCAACGATACAATCTATTTTTTTTATACAACGGAAACGGGTTCGACCGTCAATCTTTTGTGAAGCTTTCAAGAGCTTTGAGAGACAGAAAAACGGGCCGAAAAACGAGCTATTTCATGGTTTTTCTTTCTATCTCTTATCACTTGCATCGTATCGGCAAAACTTACGATTTTTATAGGTGTAATAAGTTTTCAGCACGAAAATCACTTCGTTGTGCTCTTTGTAACGACTAATGAAGCGACGAAATATCAACTTGTTTCGTTTTTTTTTTGTACAGACTAAATATTGCACACTCAAGCGAAGTAAGCTGCGTACATTAGGACATTTAAAAAAAAAAGGTTTTTATTTATTTAGCTGCTCATCGAGATTTTCTTTTCTTGTCGTAAAAAAAAAAAGGTTTATATAAAATAGCCAGGAGTTAAAAAAAAAATGATTACTGTTACCAATCGAATGTATGAAATTTGGTACTGATAAGATTTTCAACAAATTTTCAATACATCTTCCATTCTTTTTCTTCTATTTAAAACTTTTTAATCGATAAGAACAAAATTACGAATTTCGCTTTATTTCTAAAAGTAGAAAAAAGTTTCTGTTTTGTTAATAGATTTACTTTTTTTTTTATGGCGTGAAAATGTTTGATATTAAATTTGCATTATTCTAATGAAAATGACAGACTTTAAAAAAATAATTTCTCATAATTACAGCGACAATAATTTCTTCAAATTTCGAGAATTTGCCCAACTGTCGTAATTTTATATAAATCTGTTTTTTTTTTAATTCATTTTTTTTCAAGAAACAAAAATCTTGAACAGCAGCTAAAAAAGTCGTTTTTTTAAATGCTCTAATTTACATTTGGCATAATGCATCGCATCGGTGTTGGTCGTTAATCGGAAGAAAGAATAATTCGAATTCTTAATCATGATAAATAATTCTCCTCCCGCCCTCTGTCACGAATACTACAACACATCCGCCAAATAAATAAATAAACAACTCACTCTTGTAATATATAATACGCTGTCGCTTTAAATGCTGAGGCCTAAATTCGACGTGTCGATTTAGCAAAAACAAAAAAAAAACAACAATTTATCAAACTCTTAAGCAACGTTTCAGCATCGAATAGTTTGTAATCGCTGTAACTGATGATAACGAACCGATAATAGTGTATATAGTGTTCAATGCACTCACCGGACAACGCAAGTCACTATAAACGAAAAATAAAAAGAAAAAAAAAGAAGATGAGATTGAATATATTCGTCTCGATGTCCCCGCAATCAGAAGTCAACAGTTTCTTATCTGTCTTATTACAAAGATCACGTCTATAAATCTGACATTTATTGTATCTGATCACATTGAAATGTCTAGCGAAAATCGTATTTCCCTTTACATTGTAATTATACAAGATATCCTTAAATCTACAGATTGATATATATATATACACACACACACGCTACATTCACGTTTACATAATTAATTTTTTTTTTATTAGTATAATTTCCCTTTATTTGATCGAACTTTTACACGCGCTTCGTTATTAGAATGATTAAAAAACAAAAAAGGAAAATTCGTTTTTACGATCACTCTTACGAGTCGTTATTTTTTTAAATAACAGCAAAATATTGTGAGATTCATGTACTTGAGCGGTAGATGGAAACGATTAATAAATATACACGCTATGCATTGCTTATACATATTTTCGATTTTTTTGTCTTTTTCTACTGAGTATTAAACGATAATTCGCCCCGTTTTTTTATTATAAACTAAGTAGAAAATTACGAAGGTAACTGGTGTGATTAGTTTTGACTATTTTTATGGATTGGCCGTCAACGATTGGATTGATTTTTCTGTTCGCGTTTTGTGAGTATTTGGACAGTTAAACGTACTGTAAAGTCACTGCTTTTTTGCGTTTTGTTTATAATTTATTGTCTAGATAATATTTATTTCTAGCACGTGTATTTTTTGTAAAAAAAAAATAATTTTGCGTCTAAAAAAAAAATCAACTCAATTTCTGAAAATTCAACCAATTGACAATGAATTAATCTTGAGTCAGGAATGCTTGGCCTTTTGAGAGATTTCTCGTAATCAGCCAGATTTTAAAATGATTTAAAAGTATCTTTTATATTTTCTGGATTTATTTATTTAACACAAGAAAAATAGTAGGTAATAAATTTACATTTTTTTAGGAACTTTTTAATGAAAGTTTAATATTTACTTTTATTTTAAACAAACAAAAAAATCTTTTTATTAGTCAAATGAATTTTTTGTCACCCAAAGTGGCACCTTAAGGTTGACTTGAAATTCTAGAGAATTCACAGAAATGTGTGTAGAATACATAAGAAAAATTACTAGTATAAAAAATATTAAAAACAGTCCAAAAAAAAATGACACGATTTCGAATAAGAATGGTTTTTTCGAATCTTTTTTCACCATTTTCTACGATTTTTAGTATAATAATTTGAAGTAAAATCGAGGAAGCCCGCCGGACCAAAAAATCAATGTTTACTTTAAATAAGAAATCAAAAATATAAATATTTTACCGTGTGTGTTTTTCTTGATTTTTCCCTTTCAAGATATAAATAGGTAAAAAGAAATTATGTTCCTAAATTTTTAGAAAAAGAAATTGGCGAGAAAATTCATAAAAAAAAATACTCTTAGATAATAATAAAATTTGACTTATAAGAAATGCCTGAGTGAAAAAAATGTGGTTTAATTGACAGAGAAATCCCTGTCTTATACACTGAAAATAACTAGGGAAGGTGACGATCTTAGTTAAGAGGAGACTCGTAATTTTATTTTCTACACTTGTCAAGCATTTTCTACCAAATTAGCACATTCTTTTTAAACTGCCTTCTCCCAAAATCTCTGAAAATGTTAATACAATTTACGGATTATTTTCAGAGACGTTTAGGTATCAAGCAAAAAAAGGACATATATTAATATGAATCCCTTGAGTACAACGAATCTAAGGCTTTAGTTTGAATTCAAATCTACTATTTGTCTTACCGGATTTTTTAATAATTTTATCTACAAATATTTATTTCATGGCAAAAACTTGATATTTATTTCCTTCAGTTTTGTCAACTACTTCTGGATGCCATTTTATTGACTTATTGAGAATAAAAATATCCGATAATACAAATTGTAATTTATATATTCGTGAAGATCTGTGCCAAGATTCAACCCAATTCACAAAAAAAGAAAAGAAAATTCCAAGCCATTTTTTAAATACCAACGAATCAAACTTTAGAGGAAACACAATTTTGCTACTAAAACTTATGTGTAATTGTAATTACTGTATTTCACTATTATGAAACACGTATAACGCTACTCATTGCACTAAGAAAAAAAGCGCAGAATAAATTAAAAATGTGGAAAAAAATCGATTTCTGCCAGGTAAAAAGATTTTGTGAAAAATTCACTAAAATATTTATCAAAAAACATAATTAAAAAAAAAATGACAAATTTCTATAGTCTCCCTGTACCCGATCTAAAAATCACTTTTGATCCACATAGAAATATGCAATAATTAGTGCATTATCCCCTCGTTGAATTTCACAATTAAACTAATAAATTTCGATGATGATTGATGATATCTTTTTTCTTTCTCAAAGAAAAAAAAAACAATCTCGACTCACAGACTAGATAACACGTACAAAAGTGTTTTCGAGTGATTTTTCTTTCGGTAATCTTCGCAGTACGAAAAATCGAGCAAAGGAAGTTTTTCGCTTTAACTGCAGAAGTATTTGTAATCTTAGTGCGTTATTATCGCAACTACATACGTTATTAACTATATAATATCACAACCATTACTGCAGGCTGCCAATACCGTTTTGTCATCTTATAAATTCTTAATTACTAAATCTTATAACTTTAAAGTGGCGAAGAAAGGGCCGCCATCTAGAGAACTAAGAATAACGATAGCGCACTCGTCCCATTTTTTTTTTCATTCAAAAATGCATTAAATGCTTTTTTTTCATTTTGTAATTATTGGCGACGATACGCTATCGCGACTCTCAATTAGACGGTTTTAGTATCAAATTTCAGCGGCATAAATCTTACCGAGTTTCCGAAGTTGGTCGCAAACTGATATGCATGAATTTCAATATACTCAATGTACTAATTGCTTATACCGTTATAAATTAATATAAATACTGACTTAGTTATTTCAACTACACATCTATACAATTATACCTAGTTTTTTTCTTCTTTTTTTTTTGGTTATTGTTCGTTAATTAATTGATTATTAAACGTCCGCCAGTATCCAGGAATAAAGTGGACGCAACTGGTGATTCAATACTTTGTACTCCAAATTGTTTATTCCGTCGGTGTAATATCGTCGCGCTGCATTTTCCAACTTTGAGAAACGCGCGCTACTTGGTTTTTCTTTCTTGTGGGTGAGCATATAATACTGGGCAACATCAGGTCCGAAACGCGTTACCTGAAAATTAAAGGATTAATGTAAATTAATTGTAAAATGAGATATTTGAAAAAATAATATAAAATGTAAAATCGTTTGCTGCAACTTCAGAGACAAAACTATGCATTTTGTAAAGAAATGTAAATATTTATATTTTCTTTTTAAGTTTAGTGAATTTACTTTTTTTAAATAAATAATAAAACAATTTAATTACTTTGATATTTAAATGTTGTTTAATTCTACATTTAAACCACGTTTAAACACAATTAAAAATAACATATTAAAAAAAAAAACCCCAGAATTAATAAAATTGTGAAAAGCCACAGTACTGAATAAGTTAATAATAAACAATTTAATTACTTTGAGTCCTCGAGCCTGCAACCTGCTATAAAAATCATCGTCCTCTCCACCCCACCCATAGAAAACATTGGAAAATCCATTGGCAGTCTCAAACTGTTTCCTAGTCAGAGCTATAGCTCCGCCGAAGAGTCCAGTGTACGGTAAATTATACCTAAACGTATTGACACTGGAGCTCATGTGTCTTGGCATTTTGGTGCACGCGTAAATATTGTCAGGATTCTGTGGTATAAGATCGATGTCTTGAAATATGAAGCAATGAAAATCATTGACTTTGGTGGCTTCGGCGTATCCGACGTTGAATAATTTTGCTCTGTTAAATTCTCTCATGGGAGTCTGTTCGATGACGAATATCCTGTAGTCAAGATTTTGCGCTTGAAGAAAAGGATGAATATAATTCATGAATATCGACAATTGAGTCTGTCTGTTACGATAGGGCAAAATAATCGCTACGTTGAAAAGAGGATGGCAATTTAAGGGCTTCCATTGGCCGCCGGGAAGTATTCCCAATCTTCTGGCCATAGCGACGGGATCCTCTCGAGGATTTTCTTCGGGATACAAAAGATCCGTGGATCTACGACCGCTCACAGCGATGGAGCAAGAATTGTCCTTCGGTGCATAAGATTTCTCCAATTCTTCGTAGATATCTTCGGCTTTGATGAAACTGTAATGCGAGGCAAAACGCGCTGGATGTAAACAGTAAAAAAGCACGACACTCGCTGTAATAATATACGTTAAACCGCGTGCATAAGCGTAGAGAAATGCTAAGAACATTTTTAAAAAGTTTGCTGCGTTTCGCGACATAACCTCACTTTTCTTTTTTTTCCGCCTTTTTTATTAATAATATCACTGCGCGTGACACTGAATGTTTTTAATTATACGCTCGACTTGAGCCGGTGACAGTCCGATACATTTTACGATTATTTTGAGATTATTTTGGAGATTTTTTAAGTGAGAATTAAAGTCTTGTTTTGGTTTTGACAGACGCCACTCTAGACCGCAATGTGCTTCGATGTGACTTCCGATGAAGTCCAAAGACACGAGCAGACGAACCTTGGTTTGATTAATGCTGATGACGGGAATCAGCTGTGGACAGAAAAGATTTTACGCAGGCGCATTGATGACATTTATAAAATTGATGTTCTTTATATTTTTTCGTCGATTTTTTAAAATGCTTTATTCAATTAAAACGAGGATGCAGAATAAATCTTTGCACATTTCCTTTCTTAGAGTCGAATTTTCAGTCCTATAAGTCCGATCTTAAGATTGAATTTATGACTTAAAATCGGACTTAAGATTGAACTTATGACTAAAAATTGGAAACTTATTATTGATTTTTCAAAAAAATCGCGACTATGCGAATGTATATTGACTAATTTTATAGCTTACTCATAGAAGAAGCAGTGTGACAAATGGGAATTACCTAATGATGACGTAATATGCGAGGTCGTGCTTTGCACCATTTAATGGTCGAAAAAAATAGGCGATTTTCATTAATCTTTAAAATTATTTAATTCAATATTAATGTATAGAAGGAAAGGCATTTTATTGAGCATACTTCGAACTATGTTTACACCGATTCATATCGAAAAATATTTTTTTTTAAATTCCGTACCCATTTGATTTTTATTTAAAAATCAATATTTTCTATTTTAAAAAAGAAGAATAAAAAAATGATACAAATTATGAAAAGTAGTAAATAATAAAAACCGGCCAGGGACGTTTTTTTAAATACTAAAATTACTATTTTTTAAGGTCCCTTGAATGAGAAACAAAATTAAAAAATAGATTTTTTTATAGAGCCGCCAATATATTAAAAATCAATAAAAAAAAA
The DNA here is from genome assembly GCA_964016905.1 of Perithous albicinctus. Taxonomy (NCBI): domain Eukaryota; kingdom Metazoa; phylum Arthropoda; class Insecta; order Hymenoptera; family Ichneumonidae; genus Perithous; species Perithous albicinctus. The sequence continues at coordinate 34,368,701 of OZ024688.1, read as the reverse complement.
AACGACCACGCTTGTTAACGATAACTACAACCGATTAAGAAAATATATGATTGATTTTTTCAGATAAACCACCACCGAGATTTGACGCTTAAATTAATCGAAGTTTACCAAAATTAGGGGATCGTACTTTTGTACTTAAAAAAAAATGTTAATCTTATAAAACGTGAACCTAATTTTATTCATTTGGCTCAAATTCAAAACTAGCAAAAATCTGAAAATCTGCTCTACATTGTTTTCAAAAATATGTAAATATACCTACGTGATAATGCAGTTAAAAATGCTGCCACGGGTTCGAATTGAACGTACGGACTATTCCAAGGAAAATTACTCTTTCTATTTCCAAGCACATTCGTTAATTCCAAGCGATTGTTATCACAGTTTTATAATCCGTCGCCATTTTATGCTTATCAAATCGCGTTATCGGCAAAGTCCACGATAGACTTTTAAACAACTGGGATTTTATCGACGCCTATTCAGAAATTCAAATGTCTTACGACATTGAATGACTGTCGAATTTTCGATCTACGCGATTCCGGAGGCGTTGTAATCGCTCTCATTACTAAGCGTAGTCACGCGTAACCGTAATTAACTTTAGCCTCGACGCAGAAATATATAGTTTGTTCCGACTTATACGTACGATTGCCGAGAAAAATAAACAGACTTCAATTTGAATGAAATATAACTTTAATGTTACTCTTGCAACGTGTTTATATTGCACATCGTAAACATCGTAGAGTCGTGTGCCAGCATTTTTTTTTGAGGCACGGAATTTACTCTACGAATATATATATATATATATCTGTAGTACTTCTGCATGGTTGAACGTCGTTAATATTTTTATACAATATATAGAATTTTATTTTGTACTATTTTGCATTCATCAATGAACGGATATAGCGTGAAACAGTTCCTTCGGTTTAGGCACCGATTTTGGGATGTTCAGGCTGTGAAAGACCTCCAACGTGTCCTGCACGAGTTTGTCCATCATCGGTCGAGTGTGCTTCGGTGTTGGAGCTAGCCGAAGCTTTTCCTCGCCCTTCGCAACCGTTGGATAATTTATCGCTTGCACGTAATGACCCTTTTCACGTATCAGAGTGTCGGCTATTTCGCAGCAGAGCAAAGGGTCTCCTATCTGTAAAATAGAAAGAAAAAAAAAGATTATTATTGCTAATTATTAAAAAAAAAAGATATACATATATTTTAATTTAAATTGAAACGGGATATAAAAAAGATCCATGGAAGAAGTTGAGTAAAAAAGATTATGTTTGAAAAGCTTGAAGTATTTCAAATTTGTAAAAATAGTGCAGAATTTTTGGTATCGTTTTGGAAAGTTCCATGAATTAGTTGATTGCATTGAAGAGAAATTTACTTTTTGAAAATAGCCATTAATTCGTTAATATTTTTGTAAAAACGCTACGAATTTTTTCTGGGTTAGAAGGAAATTTGGTAATATCTAAATTTTATGGGTTTACAATAACATATATTTCTTTTAGTTCGCTCAACAAATTTTCCGTCTTTTTAAAACGATTTTAATGTAGCCCTGCAAAATTTGTTTTTTAAAAGATTCTCTATGGAATGGAATACCTAAATACTTGCCAGTGTTTGTAAAAAGAAACTTAGCACCAATTTTTGACTATTGTGAAGGGCTTCAATTTACGTAAAAAAAAAAAAAGAAATAGCTCAAGTAAAACGATTCTAGCATTTTACTGATTCTACAATTACACCAAAGTCAGATCAATCTGCAAGTACAAATTGAATGTAATTGAGACCTTTATCTCGAATAATTCTGACTGAATCTCCAGATTCTCATTGACATAAATAGACTTGATGATTGAAACTGTGTCACGATTAAGACATACGAGATTGCTACAACGCATTTTCTCGAAATTACATGAAAAATCACGCAGATGTTCAACTTTTGTTATTTTTAAATGTTAACTTTTTGTTTAGTTATCCTATAAATTATTCACTAATAAATATTTAATAGCAGTGACGTCCGAAGCATATAACTGCATGTTTTAACTTTGTACAAAGTCATTTAAACACATTTTATTGCAATGAATATTTCATGAAAAAAAGTAACAGCAAAAGTCGTTACTCATTAATAGCTGCATTTCATTTTCTTACTTTTTTATCATTCGACTCATAGTAACAAAATAACAATAATAATTATACTTCCGAAAAGTTATTTATAAATTAGTAAAAAAATAAAATAAATTCGATGCGAAACAAATTTTTTTTTTTAATATGAAATTAATTCTTTAATTTTTCCAAATACGTGATTTTTCAAATATTTTCCTTGTAATTGTAGGATTTCCGATTTAAAGATTTTTCAAATGATATTTTATGAAATTATTTATACACTAGTTTTAAAATTCGAGACTTAGAAAAAAAATTGTAAGTACAACAAAATTATGATATTTTTACGAACAAAAACAAAAATTTATAGTTTTACGGTGAAGAACGTTTCTTTTAGAAAAGAAACAAATTTTTAGTCGATATTATTTCCTAAAATTCGTATTTGATCAAAAGGAAAAGCCTTTTTTTCTTTTCATTTTAAATAAAAAAGTAATGATCTTTTGATCAAATTCGAATCCCATGAAATGGTTTCCACAAAAAATTTGTTCTTGTCATAATTTAAATAAAATAAGTCGGTGCTAATATACGACACATGGACTTCTTGCATAAATATCGTTAAAAAAATAACGTAATTAAATTAGAACTAAAGTTCTTCTTGAATGCCATAAAAACGCATATTTTCAGTTTTTTTTTCAATCTCAGATACCGTAAATCGTTTTCGATATATAAATGTTTCAGTAGAAAGTAATAAACAATTCAAAAGTCCATTCAAATTTTTTTTTTAGTATATCTGTGGCAATTATATCATTTGATTTTTGCTCATCTTTTGGGAATTTTAAAATTTTATTTTACGTAGCTAAACTAATATGGAATGCCTCATTCAAGATGCGTTCCTAAAAACAGAAACTTGATCCTGTTCTCACTCGAACAAAAGAAATGTTTTGTTTCCCAGATGCACTAATCATAAATCCCGAAAAAAAAAGAAATCGCCACCCAGAAAGAAATTCGTGAAATACCTTAATTGGAATGATATGTGAAGGCGATTCTTCAAGAGGCAGTCCAGCGGCAGAGAGAATAGATTTCATATAGGCCACATTATCCTGATGTTTTGCTCTGAGTTTTCGTCCCTCGTCAGAAGCAAGAATCTCGATAGCAGCAAGTGCACCATACAAAACGGTCGGTGGCAGTGACGTTGTGAAGATAAAACCAGCTGCATAGCTTCTAACCATATCAACGAGTTTCTCCGTTCCAACGATATAACCACCGACGTTACCAAAAGCTTTACCAAGAGTACCCGAGATTATATCCATTTTATGTAGTACCCAGTCTCTCTCGCCAATTCCAGCGCCGCTATGTCCATACAAGCCAACGGCGTGTACTTCGTCGATAAAAGTAAGAGCTCCATATTCATGAGCCAAGTCGCATAGTTCCTCAAGCGGACATATGCTACCATTCATGGAATGTACAGTCTCGAATGCGACGATTTTCGGTATATTTCTATCGACGCTTCGCAGCAGCTCTTCGAGATGCCCCACGTCGTTGTGACGAAATATATGCTTCGGTACACCGCTGTTTTTGATACCCTGTATCATTGACGCGTGATTACCAGCATCGGAAAATATATGACATCCCGGTAGACTTTTAGCGAGGGTAAATAGAGTCGAATCGTTAGCTACGAAACACGACGTGAATAGAAGACCCGCTTCCTTTTGATGCAATGAAGCTAAACGTTTCTCCAGTATCTCATGACCCATTGAATTGCCAGAAATATTTCTAGTCCCACCGGCACCAGCGCCAAATTTATCAAGAGCATCTCTGACAGAACCCGTGACTGCGGGATGACGTGACATGCCCAAATAATCATTGGAACACCAAACAGTGATTGGCTTTTCGCCCCAAGAATATTCCATAGCTGCTGGAAATTCTTTGGCCAAACGATTGACTTTTTTGAATACTCGATAGGAGTGATCCTCCTTTTTCTTCATTATTTGCTTGTGAAAGAAATCTTCGTATGGAAAGTTTGACGTGATTGCTGCAGGAGTCTCTGTGAGATTAATCACGTCCTCCTCGACCGCTGGACTTGCTTCCTTAACCGCGTCTTTCTCCTTGGAGAGAAATGGACACTTGTTCGTCGTGGCGGGTTCCTGAGTTTGGGAATCCGACGTGTCGGCCAGTGTACTAGACATTCGCGACATCACCGGACAATGCTGACGGTAATTCATTATCACCGAGGCGCCGTAGTTGCGAACATAGTTCGCCGATAAACGAGTCAAGAATGGGCACGGCATTGGATCCAATTTACCTGAAAATATGGAATTTTGTTAGATTTTTTTTTTTTTTTTTTTTTTCGTTTTGGGGATAATACTGGAAGTGTCTTAATTAAATTCTGGTTATAGAGGAAGCTTTATCAAAGGTATAAAATAATGAGGAAGCAATTTACAGGGTTTTACTTTGCACGACTGTTTGAATAATGCATTAACTAGTTTATCTGCAGGATATTTGTGCAAATCAGTGAATGAACAGTAAAAAAGAACACAAAAAAATGTAAACTCTGATAAAATTTTATCTTCTTTACCAATTTATCAATCATGATTCAATGTTACTCCAATTGTGTAGAAAATTTCAGCCAGATATATAATTTGTTGATTTAAAAAAATCTATTTATGGACAGTAGCGAATAGCTTGTAAAGTAGAACCTTGTAAATTGATTCCGCATTATTTAAAACCTTATCTTGTCTTATCAATGTGGTAACATTTTTTAAGGAAAAAAAATAACATTGCATAATTTATGGAATAAATTGAATATAAATAAGATGATTACAACTTTGCTGCTCTATAATATTACAGCACTATCAGATTTTAAAACCATACCGTAAGACTCTATTTTTTATTATGAGGCTTTACATTGTAATAGAGTTGAGATGTGAAAAATATATTAGAATTAAATGGTGGTAATATTGTTTCTTTTATGTTTTTTTTTAAATTCATGGTGGAGTTATAAATGTACCAAATTGGCTAAATTTGGTACATTTATAAAATTACATTTCATAAAATAAAATTACATTTTTCCCTTTTAAGAATTGAGGACATTTTAGAGAAGAATATTTGTATTGAATTCATCATCTAAATTGTATTTCTATTTTAAAAATGCCTTAATGTTAAAAATAACTGCTCTGTCAGTACAAAAGCAAGAAGTGCGAACCCTTCTACAAGCTGATAGTGCAGCTGATTCATGTAATTTATGACAACTTTTTAAAAACTTTTCATAACGTTTTAAGAAATTTGCCGGCATATTTCCAAACCAAAGAGCTCTGTATTAAGTGCAACGAAACAAGTAAAACTCAAATGCCTACATTTATAAAATACAATTTTACCACATTGTAAAAAAATGAATAAACATGCACCTTGAAAAATATTCATTAAAATAAAATAACATATAACAAAGTCAATCTACAAAACTGATTCCTCCAAAATATATTAAAAATTTGTTTAAACTGAATCCTAAGGACGAGGCTCCTCCGTAGATTAAGAAATTCATTGAACCATCACAGCTTTTAGATTCTTTCCGCAAATATAATCATAAATATTACTTTCAATATTGATTAACATTACAAAAATAAGAAACACAAAAAATTAGGCGATAACAACCATAAAAAAGTAATATATAAAAAATACCTAAGTCATATATTGCTTTATATATCAGAAATAAATATATATTTTCTATATAATCTAAAATATATCTAAAATCTAGAATTTTTAAAACCACCCTACGAATTGTTAACTTAAATTAATATAGGCAATTTCACAGTGACTAAGTATACAAATGTATAATGTAAGTATAACAAATGTCAAAATTCGAAATGTCAGAGATTGCGATTAGTGCGAGATAAAGTGTGTCGCTAGGTGTGTTACATAAATCGAGTGTGTACTTTAAATTGAACCCTCCCAAAGTAGGAGAACAGCTGGTTGAGGTCACGAGAGAAAAGTGAGAGCTGTGATTTCACGAACAGCTATGTTTTTTTTTCTTTCGCGACGAGAAGAAAGGTTTCCACTGAGTTTTTGGTGATAAATTCCTTACCTTTAGCGACAGTTGCAAGGTGATAATGAGCCTGACGAAATCCACGTCGTACCAGCTGTAATCAGAAAATTGGGAGCGAGTTGAACGCGTGCTGGTTATTTACGGGGTTTTAAGTTTCGTGGCCCGTGGCCAAGATTTCAACAGTCAAAAGAGAGAAAAGTCGTCGATGTAATTGAGCGTCCTGCGCACGAGTTTCTTCCTCGAGAGCTACCTCGCGACTGGCGTCCGCTCGTTTTTGCCTTACTGAGTCGACTCAGACCAACTGGGTAGATATATATATATATGTCGAACGATTCGAGAGCTCGAAACGCGCCGCTTCTTTTCCTTTCTCTCTTAATTTTTCCCCTCATCTGTCCTATCTCAATACATTCACGAAGGCACGAATTTGTGCACTGTCATATTGTGGAGACTCTTTTTAATTTTGGCGATGCATTAAAATGTTAGCTTTTTTTTGGTATTTGTAGGTAATACGGAAGTATATTAAATTTGTGTATTAAATTTAGTATAGAAAGTGCATTACGCAGGAAAATTTTTAATCAATAGAAAAGTATTTTGCAAATATAACGATAAATTTTGTTTACTTATAGAGAGGAAGCCTTGTTTTTATTTTTAAAAATTGTTTTTTCGACATTTTTGTTATCATACAAATAATTTAATAGCAAAATGCACTCACGTAATTAATAGTAAATATATAACGTTTTTTTAAAGGATTCTAATAAAATTAACAGCGAAATTCTTTCGAATTTTTTTATTCATATAAAAATTGTATTAAAAAATCGTAAAAAAGAAAGTTTTTTTAAGAATGTTCAAAAATCCTCAGATCTGGACATAAAGAATGTAGAATTAAAAGCTATTAAAAAAATAAAATAAAAAAATATATTGTAAAAAATATTCAGTATTGGAGATAAAAAAAAAGGTGTTATAAAAAAAACGCGATGTTTTTAAACGATAAAAAGATAAAGCATGATTCTTTAAACAGTTAAAGAAAAAATAAAACATAATTTTTTTAAACCTATAGAAATAAATAAGACGATTTTTTAAATCAATAAAAAATAAAAAATACACGATTTTTTAAACCGATAAAAAAATAATTAATACACGATTTTCTAAACCGATAAAAAAATCAATAAAAACACGATTTTTCAAACCGATAAAAAATAATTAATACACAATTTTTTAAACCGATAAGAAATAAATAAAACACGATTTTTCAAACCAATAAAAAATAATTAATACACGATTTTTGAACCGATAAAAATTACATGAAATACGAATTTTTAACCGATTTTTTAAACCGATAATAAAGAAATAAAAATACGATTTTTTGTGTGTTAAATCGGCGAAAAATTACTTAATTTTCATTTATCAATTATTCGCAGTATTTTGTTTTTGGTATTCATATTTTATGTAATGAAGTAATAATATCTAATTTATCGAATTCCAATTGTATTTTTATTACGATTATATGATTATTTTTATTTAGTATATAAATTATTCAATTTAAGTGATATATTTTAAAGATTTTTTCAACAGATTCTCGTTTTGTTTAACGAAAAGTACAAGTGGTACAATCGTTAATGCCTGTACTCAACATTTGATCCGGATGCTTCATTGAGTGTCAATTGATTGCCTTCGATAAATATAGATATAAATGCAAACGAGATTTCTAATCCGCAATTGCTCGCATTAAGACCTCGACCCGCAATCTAGTAAATGGAGTACAATAATCGATTCATTCACGTACGGACGATTCTATTATAGTGGAGCATGCGCCGCATGACGTTGCAATATTTCCCCGGGAATAGTTACATTTTTCCAAGAAAACATTTATTGATACAACGATTCTGGTTTAAACGCAAATAAAATTAAATTAAATTCAAGTCGCTATAGATTTTTATAATATTTTAGATTTTTTCAGTATTTTCATAATATTCAGAAATATTTAATGTCAAATTTTATAGAATGTTGCATTTTTATAGCGTTTTGGATTTTTCCGTATTTTCATAATATTCAGAAATATTTGGTATCAAATTTTACAGAATGTTGCATTTTTATCAAAAAATTAAATTTTTTTTTTTAAACTTGTAATTCGCACATGACTTAAGTAAAAGAACAAAAAAAAATATTGACAACGAATTACAAAGTAAACTCAGTATTGGCTAGATTTTTCGTTGAAATATATTAAAGCAATAAAATTTAAACTATTTATTTGCCAATTTATTGGCCACTAAAGATTCGTCAAACTAAAGCCTCTGCAATTTTTTTGAAATCGTTCATAAAAAAATAGAACATTGCATATTGCTTCCTCATTATTTTTCATTTCTATTACTTTCTTATTATTATTAGTTGTTTATTATATATATTCATAAAAGTGTTTTCCAAATAATTCTACTATATTTATTCGTAATCAATCGATAATTATTATCAACCATTTTTTAAACTCTGTATTTATTTATCCAAATTCAAATATATCTACAATTTTCATTCAAAGGACAATATTTTTTTTAAACACTATCTTTATCAGGAAATAATGTGCAACGTTCCAAACGCATCCATTTTCACCAATTTTAAAAAATCATTTGTTGTCTATTTTATTTTTTGGCAAAAAAATTCTCAAAATATTTCGTCTATATTTATTCATATAATCAATCGATAATTGTCATTTACCATTTTTTTAATTTAAAAAAATTTAATTATCCAAATCCTTGAAAAGCGTTAACAAATTTCAGGCCTGAGAAATGAACTGATAGCAAAACTGTTATTCACTGTCTGCACTAACTGGCACTACTGACTGTCAGAACGACTGACAAGGATATTTAAACGTCCATGACAAAAGCGGTTGGGAAGTACAAAACTTTATATATTTACGCGTAATCATTACCCTCTGGGTCAATGCGCGTTAAGAGCATACGACCAATCGGCGTGTTAAAGTGTAACCATTTCCGCTTGCATATTAAAACGTACGTGCAACCAGGGTCACGCGTTTCATGGCAGTCCCCTCGGGGAATCCCAGAAGCGTGCACTGCATTCATTTCTCCGGTATTTCCTTTTCAATTCATGGTCCTTAGACTATAATTAATTAATTAAACTTTCTCTAATTGATTGATCAGTGATACATGAATGACACGCTATAATAAATTAGTATTCCCATGAATAACATACGAATTTTTAGTGATTATTAATTAGTATAAATAATAAATAAGTATAAATAAGAAAAAATCTTATCAGGAATAATTAGTGAATTATTAATTAAATTAGTTAAAATTGATAAGGAAATAAAAGCTTGTACTAATGATATAAATTATTAGTCATGAGTAATTTGATGGTTTCGTTTATCTAATTTATTGCATAGAGATATTAAAGATGTTATCAAGTTTTACACTGAAATAAAAAATGAATTCTAGTGGTTGTCATTATAAAAAAAAAGAAATAAATTATCTTGGATGAATAATTAATTGGTTTATTATAAGTACTTAATTGAGTAATTAATTATTATTATTACAAAAATTAGGAGTAACTTGATAGACTTTATCTTATTTAAAGCATGATTAAGATGTTCTCCATTTTTGAAGCGATAAGACAATCCAAGTTCAGCTGTTTATTAGCTCTGAATCAATATTCGATGCTATAATCAATATGAATTATGAAATAATAATAAATTCCGTGTATAAAAAAATAATTTTAAAATGTGTGAGATTTTATAGTAGTTTTTTAAATTCTATGTATTTTTAGTGATATATATTTTTTTTTTCATGGAATGGTTACAAAAGATATAAATGGATCTTCAAAGGAAGATAATTTTGATGGATATTGTTATTATTTATTCGATGACCTCATAACTCGCTCTAGACTTTCTATTTCAGTTACTTCAGTCGATTTCTTATTTTCGTTACAAAAATTTCTGAGCATATGCGGACATGACTACTTGAATGTTAGCTTTTTTTACTCGTGGCGACATCTCTAAAGAAATGATTGGTAGTCGTGTTCTGATAACAGCAGTCGGTAATGCCTCGAAACGGTTCACGAAAACATCACCAGAGCTGTTTTTACTTTTGAAAATAAATTTCGATCAATAAGTACGAAATGAGCGGGAATTTGCCGAGGTGGAATTTAAACTTCGAAAATTGCCGCGCTTTTTGTTGCAACAATTTTATTGCTATATTTTGATAACCGATAACAATAATTTTACATTAAATGTCCAAGAAAAAAAGTTACTTTTTTGAAAATACAAAATTGTGAGAAAATTAATTAAGTTAAAATACAGTATTTTTATCGCAAATTTACAGATTTACAAATTTACAAATTTACAAATTTACAAATTTACAAATTTACAAATTTACAAATTTACAAATTTACAAATTTACAAATTTACAAATTTACAAATTTACAAATTTACAAATTTTCAAATTTACAAATTTACAAATTTACAAATTTACAAATTTACAAATTTACAAATTTACAAATTTACAAATTTACAAATTTACAAATTTACAAATTTACAAATTTACAAATTTACAAATTTACAAATTTACAAATTTACATGCGGAAAAAATGACAAAAAATATTGTGTCTTTCATTCCCTTCTCAAAATACAAAATTTGGAGAAAATTCATTTTATCTTAAACATTACTGTAAAAAAAATATATAAATTATGTTATCGTAAATTCTTCAGCAGGAATTTTTCCAATATATATTTTCACTTCTCCGGATGACAACGAATTGATATAAAGAGAAAGGGATGTGTGGAAGAGAGATAGAGAGAGAGAATAAAAAAAACGAGGCTACATACACGAGGCCTATCGACGTCGAAACGCCCAGGAGTCGGCGCGTTGGGTTGTAATTCTTCCGATGAGCGCGTCCCCTCTTCATGCTATAGCCCCCTCTGTACGTTTCGTCTATTGCGGGGATCTCTAAAGAGTCACAACCACGATCGTCACAATCCACTAAGCCGCCGATCTCGTACTCAGCTTCGTTCGTTCTCGTCACAAGAGTACTGTTTTTCTCCCTAAAAAATTCGAGTCAATTGTGCGACGAGATAGAAAGAGACTGATTTAATAAAAATAAAAAATAAAAAATAAAAAAATACCATCAACGAAGAGATCAAAGAGGCGTCGATTGAGGCCCTTTAAGCTGTTACCACTTACTGTCAATCCTGTCAATTCAAGTAAGTTGCAATTATTTTTATAAAATGACATTTTTTTCTGTCGCTTTTTCACGAAATTAAAAAAAAAGTTGCTTTTGTTTATTTTTATTTATGAAGGGCTAATATTACACTGATGTACATGAAATTAAAAAAAAAACGCGTGTAATACCTGTCGTAAATCGAAATTTTTTTAATCGCTTTTTCAATTTGTCGTCAGCGAATTTTTATTAATTAAAAAAAATATTTCTTTGCTTTTGGATTTAGTATTACAATAATTTCCTTGCAGTTTAAAAAAGCTGCGTAATACTTCTGAATCGAAATCTTTTTTTTTTTTGGCTTTTTCAATTTGTTAACAAGGAATTTTTATTAATAAAACAAAGTTGCTTCTGTTTATTTTGATTTTGTCAGGGCTAATATTGCACTGATCAAATTGAAGTTGAAAAATCTCTCAAATGAAACTTCTTTTTTATCCCTTTTGTATTTTTTTAACAGCGAATATTTATTAATTTAAAAATGTTACTTTTGTTTACATTTATTTTTCTAGGGCTAATATTTTACTGATCTACTTGAAGTTTAAAAAACCTATGTAGTACTTCTCATAGATCGAAACTTTTTTTTTTTTGCTTTTTCAACTTTTTGTCAGCTAATATTTATTAATTTAAGAATAAATGTTGAATCCACTTGAAGTTTAAAAAACCAGCGTGATACTTCAGAATCGAAACATTTTTTATCGCTTTTTCAATTTTTTATATTTTTATTGATCAAAGAAAAATGTTGCATTTATCTATTTTTTTTTTAATTTTTTTCGAGCTAATTTTAAACTGATCCACTTGAGGTTTAAAAAACCTGCGTCACCAGCCAGACAGCTGGCCAGTCAGAAGTACCATAGAAACTGCGTCACGCGCTGAGTACCGATCGATAGACCCCATTTTTGTTTCACTGTTAACAAAGAGGGAAATTTATGAGGGTTGATTGCTCGTGAGAGAAGAGGTCTTAATATATATAAATATTAATAATAAAAATAGCGATGCTGCATCGAAAGAATTTACTTAAGTTTTAAGCTCCAATAACTATGCAGGGTTTTGTATTTTAGTAGGACAGCTTATGGCTTTTCCCCCACTAGTTTTGTCGTGCACGCGATCCTTTAAAGGTCCGTGACCTCGAGTTGCGTCGTGACCTCCGAAAGGAAGATTTCCAATGTCGTGTTACGTCATAGTTGCGCGACTTGTCGAAAAGGGATGAATTTAAGTAGTGAGAGTCAAGCGTAGTCAGCCATTTTCGCTCTGTTACGATTTCTCATATTTCGTAGTTGATTAGAATTAAAAAAAAAAATGAAATAAATAGATTTGGTATATTTCGAAAAGGGATGAATTTAAGTAGCGAGAGTCAAGCATAGTCCGGCATTTTTACTGGTTTATGATTTCTCATATTTTGTCGTCAATTAGAATTTTTTTTTTTTAATTAAATAAATCGATTTTTTTAGTTACAAGTTTTTCGGAATTTTCATTTTATTTTTCATTAACTTTTGTAGTTTTTTGTTAAAAGTTCGGGTTAAACATTTTTTTAAACAAAGTAGAACTGAGCAAACTGTTTATTTCTAGTTTTTTTTTGCTATTTACAAAGCTCGCTGTGTGAGAGGAATTCGTCGCAATTATCCGATTCGAGATTGCATTGTTTCTGTCGAAGTAAAAAAGGGTAATGAGACTTAATTGCAGTAATTTGAAAAATTATATTCAAATATCATTCGATATGAATTTCCAATGTCTTCCTAAGCTGTAGGAATATTTAATTATTTCCTCTTTCAAACATTATTTTTATGCAATCAAAAGGAATTTAAAAAATTGCAAGGTAAATACAATCTTTTTGCTTAATATCAATAACTAAAAAATTCAGAGCTCCATTATAAATAATCTTCTATTTATAATTTTGTTGCTGACGACACAGTTTTTTTTTTCATAAACCAATCATTTGTGGCACGAAGGCAATATTCAGGTTTCTTGTTTGATTCATCCTGATGTTTATAAACATTAAGCTGATTTTTTAATTGTAGTAAAAATTAAATAAGAATTAAGTCTAAAAAATTGAATACGAGCTTCAAATTTGTTGGTTTAAGATATGATAATATTGGTTTAAATTCTATTTTCGAAGAACATTTTCGTCTTAATTTTTATAATTTCAAGAAGAACAATAAATTGCAAGATAAATGTAATGTTTTAATTCAACAGCAATTAAAAAAAAAATAGAACTCTGGGAGACAAAAAAATAGTCCTTATATCACCTCTTAACGAGGTAGTTTTTTCCTAAGCAAATGATTATGGAACAAAGAAAAGTACTCAGGTTGATCTTTTTGCTTCGATTTGATCTTCACATTTTTTTTTTCTTGAACTCACTTTGCTTCATCTCTTATGAAGTGAACAAATCCGATGTACAATTCCTCTCGAGTCCTGATTGCTTCTATTTCTCGGTGGGCATAGTTCAATTGGCTCGTTCCATTGACCAGTCGCCTCAAGGTGGTATTCATCATCCTCATAAATACGCACTGTATGGAACAGTCCGGATCAGGCATTCAGTACAACTATGAGACACGAGCAGAGCTGCGATCCTCCCATTATTTTTCAATTTAATCCATTTTTGTATTTGCTTCATGGATTACTTTATATTCATTTTTTTTTCTTTTTCATCTCCTATCCTAATGGCAGCAGATATCTAAAAATTTTATAGAAAATATATAAGCAAAGGTTTTTCAAGAATATTTATGACAAAATAGTACGAATGAAAAATAATGGTAAACGTAATTTCTCTTTAGTTTCTCTGCAATCTTAAATTTCATTTTTTTAAAAAGTGTTCGCAATAAAAAATCTTTATGCCACGCGGTGCGAAAAGTGCCTACTTCTCGCACTCGTGAAATAATTTTATATTACGGTACGAGTGCGATTAAACGTTTTCTTGACGAGTTGTTGCAATCACACGAGTTTCGTATACAACTTTATCGCACTAGTGCGAGAAGTAGGCACTTTTCGCACCGCGTGGCATAAAGTTTGTATACGAAACTCGTGCGAAAATATTTTTCATGAATCGTGTGATTGTCTAAATTCACACGTCGTCAGAAAAAGATTTTTCGCACTAGTATCGAAATGAACTATTTCTTGCATTAAATAAAAAGCTCATATATTTTATTTTATATTCCTTCTTTTTTTTTTAATGTCCTATTTCATTGGCGATAAAAATGCAAAACAAATGATTTGGCAAGAAATTGTATGCCAAAATGTCATAAAAGAAAATATTAATTGACAACGTAATTCCTCTTTCCTTTGACAACCTTCATTTTCATGGCTATTTAAAAATATTTCCTATTAATAATCTTTTCTTCTTTTCGATAAAATGCTCATATATTTTACTGCAAATATGATATTTGAAGAAAAAATTAGTACTAAATATTTTATAAAGCAAACTATAAATAAATAGAGTTTAAATTTATTGGGATGGTTTAAAATGAACATTATTTCAGTGTTCATTCGCATTATTGCGAGCATAGTAGTAAGACGGATGTGCGTATATTTACCGGATGCATCGAGCTTTACATGATAAGTAAACGAACATACCGAGGCACACTTTTTTTTCGTTTGCTCGAAAAAGATTGTGCTAAAATAATCGTGTTCACGTGGATGCTGCAGTCCGGAGACGAGAGCTTCGGATACGGGAATTGAGCATGGCTTCACAGTTTCTTTGTCACGATACGAGCTTGAAGTCTCGTGCACGAGATATGCTGGTGTTCAATCCCAATATTAACAGAATTTATCTCTAAAGTCTTGTGAAACGAGTGAATTTAAAGAAGAACCGATTCCCGTTGGTTCGTCACTGAGACGTAAATAGAACTAACTGTAATATGACTCGTGTAATGAAAGAACTAGTGACTTAGAACTATAGCTGAAGGGTATAAAAAAAGTTAGTATATTATAGGAATTTGGGTCAGATTTTTAAAAAAATAAGAAAAATGTCTGAATTTGAAATTTTGGTTTTTAGAAATACACGAAAATATTTCTGGAAATCAAAAGATTTAAATTAATTAGATAAATAATATTTTGGCTAAATTACAATTTTTTGAAAATCGGTTCTGTGGAAACTTAATCTACATTACTAATAAAATTATATCTTCTTTTGTTTTTCTGATATTTGGTTTTGCAACAATATTAATTACTGTTTTTTTTTTACTGTCGCTATTCGCAGATTACACTTCAGCAGCAATATATTTACAATAAATTAGATTTTAATAAATTAGCTAAGCTATAACAATAGCTAAACGGTAAAAAAAAATTAGTATATTATAGAAATTTAGGTCAGATTTAAAAAAAAAAACAAAATAATAAGAAAAATGTCTGAATATGGCATTTTGGTTTTTAGAAATACACGAAAATATTTCTGGAAATAAAAAGATATAAGTTACTGATATAAATAATAATATTTTGGCTAAATTACAATTTTTCGAAAATCGGTTCTATGGAACCTTGAAGCCTGTCCATTACTAATAAAATTATATCTTGTTTTCTTTTTCTCATATTTGGTTTCTCCACAATAGTGATTACTCTTTTTTTTTACTGTCGCTATTCGCAGATTGCACTTCAGCAGCAATATATTTACAATAAATTAGATGGTAATAAATTATAAATGAATGATTTTATAGTGAGAACGTAGTGAAGGTAGGTGGTGAATTTTCGTCGTTGTTTGATTCAGAGGTCAACGTACCGTGGCTCTTTATACGAAAGCAGAAAGAAGGTCGAGAGTGTCATTGAAACGAATCTTCTTTGTCCCGTTCTCGTTACTTATTCTACGAACAATTCGTTGCCTTCATCACAGCGAATAGTTTGCTACCTACAATCATAAAAATCGTAAAATAATTATTTCTCTTACAGTAATCTCAGTTGTGTTCCATGAAAATCAAGGATATTTCACGTTAATTACGTCAAGATCACGTTGTGTCGTGCAGGTTTGTAGCGAGTGCGAAGGTGCTCTTGTGTACGAATTACACACAAATGAGACAATAGTCAGACGCAACATGGTTACAGCATTCATTGTCGCCAATTGAGCAAGGCCAGTGACTCGTATTTGTACCGTAGAGCCGAGAAATCTGTTGTGCGTTGGCGCTGGTTTACTCGATTTTACGTCAAGTGATCCATGATCACCTTCATCGTCGTCCATTGTAACGAGAGTTATTTAATGCCGCTCAAAGTACCAGTTACTGACCCTTGAAGTATGATTATATTGACCGCTTGAATAACAACCTATAAATAGGAAAAAGCGCTGTCGACACATTTGAGATGAATGTAGATGGAAAATGTCAATCTGGTTTCCTGAAGACATCACGGTTTAAAAAGCCTGGACGTTAATATTTTATAGACTGATCGATAAGTAGAACACGGTTGGTGGTTTGCAAGCGCTTCCCCATGGTCATAAGATGTATCAAAGATATATAAACACTAGGGTGAGGAAAAAAAAGTTTTTTTTTCTATCGTTTGCCCCATCAAGTTTTAGTAAAGTTTTAGTATTGAACCTCAAACAGTGCCATATAGAATTTTGGAGTTTTAGAATTTTAGAATTTTAGAATTTTAGAATTTTAGAATTTTAGAATTTTAGAATTTTAGAATTTTAGAATTTTAGAATTTTAGAATTTTAGAATTTTAGAATTTTAGAATTTTAGAATTTTAGAATTTTAGAATTTTAGAATTTTAGAATTTTAGAATTTTAGAATTTTAGAATTTTAGAATTTTAGAATTTTAGAATTTTAGAATTTTAGAATTTTAGAATTTTAGAATTTTAGAATTTTAGAATTTTAGAATTTTAGAATTTTAGAATTTTAGAATTTTAGAATTCACCGGAAATATTTCAAATGTCATTTTTCGTAAGTGTAAGATTTTTAAAAAGATGCATAACTCGCAAACTGTGATTCCTAGCAACAAAATTATATAAAAAAACGTGTCAACATTTATGCTATCTTTGTATTTTTAAAGTTTTAAAGCGATTGTTTTGATAGTTTAAAACATATAAACAGTTAAAATTCTTTTAAATTTGAATTGTTATTGCTATAATCACCAAGAGTTTTACCAAAACCTTAAATAAAAAAAAAACCGTTCTCCAATGTCAAGTCCATATTCCTCCTCTGTTCCATGATGATTTTTTTGGGGGTTCAGCAATGAACAATCGACAGACCCAATTATTTTTTTTTACTTCAGCTAGGCTACATAGTAATAGCAGACTTGAGAAGCCGGACCTGTACCGTTGGGAATCTCTTGGCAGCTTGTCGAGGTAGTTTCCATGCTCGGACTCTCGTCTATACGATGACTCACAAAAACGTGGGTCGACTGAATCCTATACCTGGGTTCTTATAGATCTAACATGCAGCTAAAATAAACTACATCGGTCACTGTATACAAGTATAAAGAAAACCGAGCATCCAGCAGGGAAACACCTGGTTCTGTTCAGAGTTCGACAGACAGAGAGAGAGAGCCGGCGCATACACAGAAATCTACGCATATAAATATGCACGTGATTTTATTTATAACATATGTGATAGGGTGTCTCTATGTAAAATGATCGAGGTCCGGAGTCTTAAGTTCTAGGGGGACTTAGAATGAGTAGGGCCTGGTTTGTGGGAGGGTTGGCGCATTTGCCACCCACAAATCTTAATTTATGGGAGGTGTTTACATTATTTACATAATTTACAATATTGGACTGCCTTATAACTTAACTTATGGAAATGTTGTCGAATGAGGGGTTACCTCATTCGACAACACTCTAACTTAAGTTATACGAGGTCAGGAATGAAACCCTACAACTTAATTTATGGCAATGCAACTTTTATTTGGCAATCATATAACTTAATTTATCAGAGATAAGATTTTGTTTGACTTTCCCATAATTTATCTGATGGAAGTTAACACCTCTTTTCATAACACTATAATTGCTAAGTTATGCAAAGTTAGGAGTGGAACCCTGTAACTTAATTTATGGGAAGGCAACTTGGTTATTGGATAGGTTTATAAATTAATTTATGGGAACGAAGCTCTTTTTTCACAACACTATAACTTAATTTATGGGAGTTAACATCTCATTTGACAACACTATAACTTAAGTTATACAAAGGGGGGGTGAGTGAAACCCTACAACTTAATTTATGGGAAGACAGGTGTCATTTGGCAGTTTTATAAGTTAATTTATGACAATCTAAGCCCTTGTTTAACAACACCATAATTTAATTTATGGGATTTAACACCTAATTCGACAAACACTGCAACTTAAATTACACGAGGTAAGTCATTATTTGCCTACGGCATAAATTAACTTATGGGAGTTAAACTCCTCATTTCACAACGCCATAAACTTAAGTTATGGGTGCTCAGAACGGCCAGTCAGACACATTTTACCTGAAATCCTAGATCTAAAATGTAGTTACGATCAATTATATTGGTCACTGGTGTACAAGTAAAGAAAAGAGAGCACCCAACAGGGAAACACCTGGTTCTGCTCAAGATTCGACAGCCCTCAGCAGCATGCAAAGCAAACAGAAAGCCGTATACGATCCACACATACAAACCAAAGGACAAAAACAGAGTAGTTAACGTTCCGGTGAACGTGAGAGACAGCCTGGTTCAGTGAGGGGACGCCGACGTAGCAATAACACAGCGACTCACAGACTAGTGCATATAGTAAGCCAGGCAGTTCCCGGCTATACGAAACACGCGGATCCGCGGTGATGTGCACGTGATTCCAGCGTGTACCACCGGCCAACTCGACGGCATCGACCGCTTCCCCTTCTCACTTTCCCGCACGCTCTCGAGCTTCCACATCGTTCACTCGTTCGGAACCCCCTCCGACTTTTTTTTTCTTCTTTTTTTTTTTTTCTTTCTTTCTTCGGGTTTACGTCCGATATATAACTCTTGCTCACTCGAACTCTCGCAACGTGTTCAGGGAGTCTTCTTCGTCTTCGAAGACACTCGGGGTTCTTTGTGTTTCTGAGCGTCTACCGTCTTGCGGAAGATCAAGTATATACGTTGCATCCAATTTTAGAGATGTGCGATAGTATGCACTTTTCTTTATTGCATCTTGTGAAGCATTGTTGACGGTTTTATTAATCTGCAAAAAGTAAATTGAAAATTGTGTAATTTTTTTTTAGAAATTACAAGAAACATTGGGTTAATTTGACATTTGACGTAATTTTTATTTGTGTAGTTAATGTACACACATCATTTTTTGTTTTTTTCTTCATTTTGAGAAATAATTTGTACAGTTTTTATGAGAAAAAAATTGTAATTTTTGGTTGAATATATTTTTGGGAAAAAAGATGAAATTTGTTGTTTTTCATTTACAATATATTTTTTATTATTCTGACAAATAAATTAATATTTCTAGCACAAAATGTTAATTCGACGATTTAAAAAAAAAATAGTGTTACGATTTTATTAACTGAAAAAAGATGTACAATCGCTTCAAAGATATTAAAATGGCGAAAAAGCAGTATTCGTGCTTCAAAATATCGCTTCCTGTGGTGTGTGTCTGTTTCGTGTGTCCAAACAATATTCTTTGTCAAAGTTCGGACTTGTGCGATTTTTTTTAGTATCGAAATATCGATGTTATAATTTTTGCAATTGTGCATACTATAAGCAATTTCAAGGCATAGTCGATATTTGAATCAAAAGTGTCTTCTTCAATTTCAATTTCAATTTTTTATAATTTATGATATAAATATACAAAAAAAAAACCAGCTGAAAATATGTGTTGTTCTTGAAAACATAAATAAAAGAGGAAAATTTTCAAGTCAGGGATACAAAAGTATAGTAAACCAAAATTGGGGCAAGAAAATAAGACAGAATATTGAAGTAATCCGAAAATCGTAAATTCTTAATAATGTCTAATTTTTATTAAGATAATGACTTGAATTTCATTTTTATTTTTTCGACAATTCAAACGCAAATAAATTAATGAAAACACTGGTGTAAATTAATATACAACTTGCTTCAAATTAGCTTTTATAAATTATATTTTTTATTCCCATTATTACGTATATATATTTTTCAATAACATTGCACGATAATAATAATAATATTGAACAAAAATAATTATTGCGTGGAAGAATGAAACGTGTTTGTTAAAAGCATCCATCACTGGAGTTAAGTTTTATGTTTCATATAGTCTATCATGCATAGTGGAATTGATGTTTTTATTTACATCGTCCTCTTGTTTTTCCTCTGACGACCTTCGAGAGACGTAGTTGGTTAGTCCCTTCACGTATATCGTGCTAGACGTGAGCACGAGGATGGAGGATGACCACTCCTTGGGCAAAGTCCCGCTCCATCATCGTTCATGAGTACACATTAAGTTATAGGCTAGAACAGTACATCGTATTATAACATCGGACGTGTTACAAAAATAGGAAATGATCTAGGTGTGATTCTGAGGTTTTCTGTGTATCTAGAAATTTCAGACAAAAGGCGCAAATTGTTTCCAGTTAGTAGAGCAGGCAAGGCTAAACAAAAGAAAAACGATATTTATATTTCCAAAGCTGAAAACAAATCATAATTATATTAAGATCATTAAAAAAAAACTACGTCCGAATGTATACAATTTTTTATTTGTTTTTTTATAGAAATAAAGAAATGAGTATGAGCATTAAATTTTTATTATTATTTTATATGCCTTCAAAACCTTTTTGTTTTTTATTCTCCAAATTTCGAAAATTTTATCAGCTAAAAACATTTTTTTAAATTATTTTAAACAATTTTCTCAACATTTTGTGTGATTCTGAGTATGCTAAGTTGAAAATCTCGAAAAAAAAATGCTAAAAACAAAATTTCCTCTACGAGGAAGCATTAATGCAGGAAATGCATTGACATGAATAACAAAACGCTGCACGATAACCGAAAGATATGCATTATAAAAGTGCAATCAACCCGTACTGCGAAACTCTATAAATAGATCGAGGCATACCACGGTTCATCTACTATATCTTTTCATGGCATTTGTACTCTAAAACGATGACTAACTCGTCAATTTATCAGAGTATTCAATGTTTACACGAGAGATTTAACACTCGGCCGTCCTCAAACGAGCTACG
Source organism: Perithous albicinctus (assembly GCA_964016905.1). NCBI lineage: Eukaryota > Metazoa > Arthropoda > Insecta > Hymenoptera > Ichneumonidae > Perithous > Perithous albicinctus. The sequence continues at coordinate 34,347,296 of OZ024688.1, read as the reverse complement.
ATGCGATTCCCAGCTCTGGCAAACATCGCACTATCGGCACAGCTCTCGTTCTGTTTGCCGGGATGTATTAAATGTGTGTAAATGTTATCGTTGAAACTTTGGAGGTCAGCTTGAAAAACATGTTCCGTGGTGGAGGTAAAAGCCTCCCATGTAGAGTGTAAAACTGTTGATAGTTGATACGTAGAACGTGATTAAGATTGTAACAGACTCAATCGGTTAGATAATTATACCAGCGATTTTGTGCCGTTATAAAGATTACGTCAGGTGTGTATCAAACGGAATCGAGAATTAATTGGCGAGCCTGCGGGGTTGCCTGGTAGGCGTGATCCACTTATCCACTTTTAATGATCGAGTTGTTTTATTTTTATTTTCCTAACTATCGGACAGAAATCGAACGTATCATTTGACATAAATCTTCGGTAGATTGTAGATCAAAACTGTAGAGTCTCAGCGCTTCTACTGTATTAGGAAATATTACAAACAAGATATAAATTGTTGGATGATTTTTAGTGATGATAAAACATACTCAAAACTGATCTCAAAGTTTCCTTACTTATTTTGATAACACTTTGGGGATTATTTTACTTCGAAACGTTATGTTTTATTTTTGTACAGCTTATCTGTTAAATTGGCTTTCATAATTAATGAGATAATTAATCCTGATTTAATTTGATAAGACACATGGCAATAAAATGTAGGCTGATCAGGTTGATTTGATGATTATAACCTCATGAGTGGAATCGTTTAATCTACATGTTTGACCTTTTCTTTTGTATATTCGTATTGATAAAATTCTTGCGTACTGATTAGATACAACTTATCGGTCACGCGAGCTTTAGTTCGAAATTATGGTAATTGGTTGGTTCTAATTTTATTTAATAGAGTACAGATGGCGATTGAGTTTGATGGGCGTTAGGTTAGGTCAAATTGACGTGGACTCAATTAGCATTTTAGGTGAATTTTCATTCTCTTAAATAAACTTAAAGTTAAATTTGCTTATTTACTATAATCGTATTTTAGCACAATGTTTCCAAAAATCGTAGGAAATTGAATAACGATCGACAATGGAAAAAGAAACTTCGGATTTTTTCACCAAGTAAAAGAAAAAACCAAGTTTTACATTTTTCACCAGAAATATTAATTCCTCTTTTTTAAACAAGAACCAATGTTCAATTCCCCAATCGACAAAACCAACCCTTTTTATCATCCATAATTAGTCTTTTTCGATTTTTTCATAGTTATTTAATTATTTCACAATTTTGTTTACCCAATTTGTTCATTAATTAAGCTTCTTTTTTGCAGTCGGGAGTTTTTTCATTTACGTAAAATTATTTTTATTTCGTCCTTTTCACAGTAATTTAAATGCACTATGAAGTGAGCTACAGAATATCAATGGCGGCCATCTTGCGATATTTCGATATATATTCAAATAGGCTATTTGGAAAATTAATTTACCGATGCGAATCAACAATTTATCAACACGTTTTATGGAAAAAAAACATTGATCGCTGATCATAGAAACGACGTACAAAATTTGGTTAAGTAATATTTCACCGCTTTCGAGAAAATACCCGAAAAAGAAATCACTTAAATCAGCTGATCGTCGTGGAAACGCAGAGCTCGCGTTTTTTGACCCAGAAGGGCAGCCAGGAGTTAAAAAACTCAAAATTCTTTTGTGAGACAAGTTTTTGAAACCAACAAAAACTTACATCATTACTACAATAATGGAAATATATATATATATATATATATATATATATATAGAACATGTACAAGATTTTGGTTTTCTGTCAAACTTGATCCGCTCAATGATACAAGAATGTAAATTGATATACATGACCGGAGCGGAATACTTTTAATTAAAATTTGGTGCACGATTCAAGTGTTTATGATACGATAGTAGATCAAGTGTTATTGAAAACGTGTAGCTCGTTATCAACTGCTATAGAAGACGCACACAGAGTGTCAAGTATTTTCTTGATGCAGAGGTGCTCAATATGGGCTTGTCGAATATATACAGTCGAAGTTGAGTGGGCTGTCCTGCAGAATGCACAACAAACCTATTATGCGTTTGAAAACGAGGTCAAACGATGTTCATCAACGACACAGTGTCGCTCGTATAGTTACGTGTGCGAGAACCTTCGTCGATTATATTGCTCGAGCTTTGCGTAATAGAGTGTGCCAAAACAGCTCTCGTCCTTTTGTGGCACGTCGAAAGATCTCGCCTTTTAAACAGCACAAGCAGAGGTGAGTCATGTGTACGTAAAGTCGAGAAATTAACGAGGCAGGCACGTGAACCTGTTAAACGAAACGTTTTCGTATTAATTGAGTCTTCGTCTTTTCGTTACAGTGTAAACAATGAAATGCGTGTTGATCACGAATTTAACTTACGTTAATGTCATACGATGTTGCCAAATGGGAAAAAATTATACAAGCATTCAGACGTTGATATATATACGGAATAAAGACGCTTTGTTATGGTCACACTGAAATCTTTAATGTATCCGCACTTCCTGTGTTTTCCATATAATATCTTCTAAAATTTGTCTGTTTTAACTTTGTTACAAATATTTGCAAATATTACAGAAAACTTTATTCGTCAGCTGGGCGTATTAAATTGCAATTCTTTATACATCGATAGGATTGATTTATAAGCTATAAAAATATTGAATTTCATTTCACAGCATTCTGTAATTTACACTTTTACCGACGAACACATTTTTTACATAACATCGACGGTTTTTCCGTAACAATAAAACCGGAATGATTGACTCTTAAATTATAGTAATGCACTATGTGCATAATTTTTATTCGACTTAACAATCCGTCTGTCTTGTCTTTATTGCAGCGTCGCTTTTTTTTGCAACTCTTGCAAATATTGCTTCATGGTCGCCTCCATTGACTCGTGCAATTTGCACAAGCAGCACACGTGATCACTATGCAACTTCTATGTTTCGGAAAAAAAATTGCAAATTTTTTTATTCCAGTGGAAATGCAAAAAAAAAGTTAAAAAAAAAAAGAAAAATCCTATCAAATTCGAATAATTTCATGATTTCACTCAAATTCAATACCAAACTGTGCATCAATTTTTATGATTATTATACCGAAAAAAACAATGTTTCTGCTTTGCCTGAAGAAATTTAAAAAAAAAAAAGTATTATATTAAACAATCCTTTCATTTACGTGGAGAATAAATGTTCCGCAAAATAATTCGAGGCTTTTTGAAAATGTTCTATCCATAAGCAGTAAAAAATAAATAAATAATGAATAAGAATGACGAATTATCAATTGCAGTGGAAATGCAAAAAAAATTAAATAAAAAAATCTCGAAGTCTTATCAGAAGCGTGGCGCTGGAAGAAGAATCTTTTTTTGGAACTAGAAACAACATTGTGACTAACTACGATCCAGCGCAGGCGTTACAGCCGTGTTGACACTATCCGTTCACGTGATCGTATGGCACGCGAGCTCCCGTATCAAGCTGGATAGCCAAACAACAAGTTTGTTTACACATACGGACAAGTATCATTTTTATTTTAATAATCTAAATGCGTAGACTGCGCTTGATCGGGAGATGTGTATGGCGTTGTATCTCTTTTTTTGCTTTTAATCCAACTACAGATCACGCCATCAAATATATCTTTCGTATGTTCGTCGTGACCTCTGATGATATCAATATTTGTTTTTATTCATAAAAAGAGTCAAGGACCCTTTTTTTCGAAGGTATCTAGAAATTTCGTTGGTAGATTTAAGAAACACTTTTTTTTCAATGCAATGAAATTCTTTTAATATTGTCAAATATATTATAAAGTGTAAGATATTTTATACTTATATATATAAATATATATATAAGTATAAAATATTATCTTCGAAATAATTAAAAAAATTGTTTTGTAAATAAATGCAATTTTTGTTGTTGTTGTAAAAAATGCAAATTATTTGGTTTCCTCGTACCGTTAAATTTGATTATCTTTGAGGATTTAAAACAATTGAAGAAAAAAGATATTAAACATGACTGCTTTTGGCCCAAAACTTTATCGCAGTGACCTTTGGTATTGAATTTTGGCGAAATTGATAAATTAGTTCAAATTTTAAAGAAATTCGTATTTTCATAATTATTTTTTTTTTGAAAATGTTATAACTTGAGAACGATTCAAGGAACTGATTTCAAATTTTGTATACAACTTTAATAAAACGAGTTCGTATTTTAGAGAATTTTACATTTTCGAAAATTGAACAATTTCCCCACACGTTCAAACAAATGATCTCCGACACTTTCTACGTTGATCAAAGACGATCCTCGAATTTTGAATACCATCTGCTTCCAAAAATTTCTTTTTGCTTCCTCAGAATCATTGAAAACATTGAGACAAAAGTGTTATGTGTGTGTGTTTAAAAATACGTCGTTAAGCTGTCGCTACCTCGTTTCGTAGCCGTGTGTACATGGTTTGTTTTTGTTTTTTGTTTAGATTCTACATTTTTATTTTTACAAACCATCAACTATGAGGAATTGACTTCCTCATTTTTACCTTTATAAAAAAAAATTTTTTTCTTAAATGTCGAAGCAGGATGTAAAGTTTTGCTTTGCATCGTTTATATACAAGCATACGATAAATAAATGACCCACAAAGCTTCACCTCTATGAGGAAGATTGCTAATGTACTTTGCAACTATATTTTTTTTTTTATTTGTTCAAGCATATTGATATAGCAAAAATAGTACAAACGCCGTGTATACTTTAGAATCTCGGGGTGGTCGTTTTGCTTGCGTCGTTGTGTCGCGACCCAAGAGGCCGATGCGTTACGTGCTGCAAAACAGAAGAAAACAGTGCGTTGCACGCGTTTCCCGAGTGTTCATCCAGGCTATCCCCACTCATTTCGACAGAGAGGAGATTCCCCTTCGAGACCGAGTGACTCGCTAGCCCAGCGTTATGCCTGAGCGTCCGTATAAAAGCAAACGGGTACCGAGCGAGCGCAGTTAATACGTCACACGCAGCTGTTCGCTAAGCGTGCTAAGATACACACGATTTTACAAGGCAGCAACACTGCAATCGAGAGTTTCGCTTTGTTTGAGTTCGTCACACATCACAAAGAAGCGTTGATAGTGCTATCGAAAAGATCCAATTAGTTTTTTTTTTTGCTCTATATCAAACTTTTTAGTTTTTAATGCAATAAAATTATCGGGAGTTCAAGGACTCTTTTTTTTGTAGTGCGTGATTGTTTTTAAGTGATATATATATATATATATATAAAGCATTGAACGTGAGGAACAGCTTAATAAAGAAGAAAATAATAATTTGCAACGATGCCTGTCGAAATTGCACCTCCAGCTCACAGCCATTATAATGGGTACATTTTTTTTTGTATTCATAATTTTTGTACATTTTGTTTGATTTACTCTCATAATTTTCATTCTTATAAGTTTTGACACGAATAACTGGACAAGTTATTTGTATTGTTATTTTAGATAAAATAAAAATAGTTATTAATAAATAGTTATTTTATAAAAATAACATTTTAGAAAAAAAAAAAATGGAAATAAATGTTTTTTGTTACGATGAGATTTCTTGTCAAAATGTAAAATATTGTTGAGAGACACGATTTTGTAGAATAACCTTCGATGTTACTTGCTAGAATCAGCAGGAAACTGATTGTGAGTTCAAAGTTTCAGTCACGAGTGTTTTTCTTTTTAATGAAAATAGCTCTCGTTGACCTTTGTTGTTTTGTCAAGTATCGAGAAGGAAGTCAATCGGGACTTATCCTTCGTCGACATTTTTCTAATTGATTACTTAGGTCAGTTGTTTTCTTTGTTTATTTGTAAAATGGGGTTCTTGTCCAGGTTTTCTGAATTTTCAGTAAATTGCCACATGATAAAAATTCGAAAAGTATCAACGATATTGGAGATATTAAGAACATCGATTTTTAATAATAATAATAGTAATAATAGTAATGCAAAAAGTGACTGTTAAATTAGTAATGAACAAAATAATTTAACAAAGTTTCACAAAAATTTATTCTTTGTAATACGAAACTGCGTTCAACGATTTCATGAGTATTTAATCATGTCTCATAATTAATAAAAATTCTTCAAAAAAATCAGATATGTTCGAGAAAATAAGCAAATTTATTTCACAAGGAAGATATGTCTGAAAACGTGTTAAACTGTTTTAAAAATAATTTATTTATACCTTTATATTATTATTGTTATTATTATTATTCATACTTAGTATCTCAAATGACGTTGATTTTTATTCAGCTTCTTTAGCACCGATTTTTGTATCTACCAATCTCGGTATGGCCGGCATCGATCAGCTGATCGCTTCGTTATAACGAATAATAGTGCTCTCTGCTTCGAAACATCCCGCTTTTGTTCTACTATGTGATGGATCAAAAAGTATTATGGTTATTTTTGTAAAAATAATGGATGTGCATAATGTATTCGTATATTTTATTGTCAATAATTCCGTACCTGACAAATAAATACATAAACAATAATAATCTCTTTATACAATTGAACAAAAAAAAATGTACGTGATAAAAACTTGTTTTAACCTTTTTTTTTAAATAAGGACTTTGTAATGCTCTTGTGTGTACAGATCGATCATTATTATTATTTTTTTTATGTATACAAGTAAAAGGAAACCATGCAACGGGACTCTTAAATAATAAATAAATAATAAATAAATAATAAATAAATAATAAATAAATAATAAATAAATAATAAATAAATAATAAATAAATAATAAATAAATAATAAATAAATAATAAATAAATAATAAATAAATAATAAATTCGAAAATATTCGCTCTGAAAAGTCATTTTGACTGTCAGTTCCACTCTTTTACATTTTCAATTTTATGTACAAGTAAAAATTTTCGGTAAAATACATATGTGATGTCGTTTGTTGCGCAGTTTTAAATTTATTATTAATAATAATAAGAATAGTAATAGTAATAATAATAATATGTAGCACCAAAAAATTCAAAATAATTGTGAATTATATATTAACGATTTTTTAACAAAATTTTTCCAGAGATCCAAAGATGAATAAACTCTGTCGTCAGCTGTCGATCGAGAGTCCGATTGTTGGTGGTCGTGACTGCGTCTTCAGCTTCGATGTCCCGGTGCCGGAGGTACCGTCACAGGGAGCAAGAATTCGGGTGGTTTGCGCGGGTGCTTGTTACCAACCGAGACGTTCGCCAAGTCTCACGAGTCTCACCTCGGTCTCAAGCTCAAGCAGTCTCGCTACGGAGGTTTCGGTAGAGACCGATTTTCCGATAATGCCGCATCAGCCACATCACGGCTTTCGGGACGCTGCACTTTTCCCCGGTTACGAGGTTGCCGGTGTCGTTGAGTCTCTTGGGTCTGGCGTTGCCGAGGACTGTGGTTACGCGGTCGGCGATCGCGTTATCCTTTATCCCTTCGATGGTATACCGAACGGCTATGTCGAGTATCTCGTCGTTCACGATCTTAAATATCTCATCAAGATACCCGAAACGATGTCACTCAGCGTTGCCGCTATGCTTCCCGCTGGTGCTCTTCTTGCAATGAACACCGTTTTTTCAGCTCACGAGCACGTTCAGGTAATTTTTAAAATTACAAATTGATCGTTGTCGCGATATAAGTTGATCTGATGCCGTAACAGCTTTTGAAATAAATGTGAAGCACATTAGAAAAAAAAATAATTCTTTTATTTTTAATGCACGGATTTCTTAATTGTCTGAATCGTTAAATTAGTAGCGATAAAAAAAACTTTTATTTTTGCCAATTTTTTTTTAAGTCAGACAAATGACCAAAAAGCAGTAAGTTCACTGAAATTGAAATTTTTGTTTTTTCATAAAAAAGACAAAAATATTTTGTAAAATGAACATATAAAGTACTGCTGTACTTTTGTCTTTTTACTTTTTGAATTTTATTCCACTTTTTTGTTGTATAATTATTATTTATATATATGATATATAATTAATAATTGTATAATTGTTATATAATTATATAATTGTGCATTTAATTTTATTTTTGTTCGGATTTCATTGACAAGAATTAAGGATCTCATGTTTTACAATCCTAATGAATACAAAAAAAATTGAAAAAATAAATCCATATTCTGTAATTCCAGACTGTTTGGTATTTCAACAAAATTTCATTTGTATTTCACGAATTTCTTAATTAAATCATTTAATCGTCGAATTCGTAGAGTTAAAAAATCTTGTCTTTTCGTCGATCTTTTTTAAGTTAGAAAAATGACAACAACAAAAATGAATAAGTTCGCTGAATTTGCGATTTTTGTTTATTAAAATTACAAATATCTTGCAGAATGCATATTAATATCAGACTTTTGTATTGAAAAAAAAAATTTAACACTTTTTTGTTATATAAAAACTAAATAAAATTAGTGAGCAAATATATACATTTTTTTAAAGCACAATAATATTTATTTTCGTTTGTACTTCGTTGACAAGAATTAAGAATCTTAGAATTCGTTCTACAACGTTAATGAATGAATGCAAAAAAAGAACAAATGGAAAATAATAAATTAATTCATCATGTAGTCTGTGTTTAACGTTACCTGTTTGAAATTTGCAGGCATTATTGAAAGAGCGAGGCGAATCAAGTGTCTGCAAAATCCTCATAGTCGGAACCGGAGGACTTGCTCTCTGGGCACTCAGGATTGCCGCTTATCACTTCAGCAACATGAAGGACAAAGTCATGATCACCATTGCTTCTCTAAAAGACGACGTGCTTCTGATGGCTCAGGAGTTTCAACGGTAAATTTCGTTTAATATTCATTCCTTCATGGTGTGAGGTAGACGAAAATAGGCTGTATTTTATTATCACCCGTAGTGATTTTATTGGCTGCATCAGAAAAAGCATATATTAGTTGTGCCTCGCTTCTATTATCGAAGTGATAATACAAATCGGATTACTTATCGTTGCGATAATGATTTACGATCGAATACATATCAAAGACACGACAATAATCGTTATCTTGTAAACTTTCGTGCGTTGTGTTGTCACTTCGATCGGATTGATCGGAATAAAGGTGACAAAAACACTCTTATCGGTTAACGTCATGATAACGAGATCGAATAATCAATCTCATCAATTGAAGATCCACGTTTCAAGAGCATGATATTTTATATCGGATCTCATCATTTACCTGGTTGTGATATTTACGGATCCATCTTTGCGGGTATGCTGCAAGGCCTTAACACTATTTTTCCGATTTATCGCACAATCATTTTGTAGTTTTTTTTATTTTCGTGAAACGCTCGAGATTGAATACAAGATATTGTTGTCAGTAGAATAATTTACTTATAAATTCATTTCTACAAAGTTCGCAGTGTAATTATTGTACTTGATTTCATAATAATTACGAATTGTACTTCGGTCACAATTTTCCTGCAGCGTTATGAAGTAATAAAGTAAAAAAAAACTTAAAATTTAACGAAAATCGTGAAATTTTCAATGTAAACGATTTTATAATTCGTTTCTGAAAAAAAAACAGTGAACCTGATCAGTGCTTTTCCATTGCTTTTCACCTCACTCTAGTTGTTTATTAGTTCATCAAGTTGCTTGATAATCATACACAACCCCAATGGTTCCAACTCCAAAAATTGCACATGTAAAAACGTTGACCTTTTGATACTCGATCTATCGAATATTCTTAAGTGTCGTACACACGATATCGTGAATCAATCTTGGTTCGTCAATCGCTAAATTTCCGCTATTCACAAACAGTGACTATGATTGCAGAGTGAACGTGGTGCAGTGGAACGAAGGTCTTTACGAGAAGCAATTGATCGAGCGCACATTGGACGCTTGCCAGGGTCCAGTTGACGTGGTGATTGACTTTGGCACAACCTCGAGAAGTCTTCATCGCAGTATGCAGTGTCTAAGCAAAGGTGGAGTTGTTTTCGTCATCAAAGACGTTGCCGACAGACTTTTGCCAAAATTCAGTAGACGCGCCGAGGAAAGACAACAGAGCATAAAACCGGTAGAGCCCGGAAGTCTCGAGCAGCTTACCGAGCTCGTTCATCTTGTGGCTTCCGGCGAGATTGAACCACCGCCGCACACAGTTTATCCAGCCGAAGAGGCAATGGACGTTGTGCAAAAACTCTGCCATTCGGAAATTCACGGCAGAGCGATTCTTCGCTTCTATCCCACGGATTAGACGCGTTCGCGTAGGGGTTGAAAGCCACGAGACGAAGACGAAGCTACCAGTCGCGTACGGTTTTTCGCGATTAAATTGTCGTCTATTGCGATCCACGGATCTCTCTCTCTCTCTAATCTGTACAGCGGAATGAAATTTTAAAAGAGGCTGACGTATGACGCTGATGGATTCAATCGCGTCCCTCTTGAATTGATGCGCTATTGTATCGCAATATGCACACACAAACACACACACAGGTGGATATTAATCGTGAAACTTTGAAACGGAGATGTTAAATTTTTGAGAAAAAAGAAAAGAATTACCAATTTAAGCATTTCGACGATTAATGATTATTACTTTTTAATTATTTAAATAATTGAGAATTCATTAAATCTCGGTGGCTGAATTCAATTATGTAAATTTATCAATCAATTATTTGAAGCAATTGAAAATTCATTGTGTCGTTCAAAGTTAAGAAAAAAAAAAGATTACAACGCAAATCATACGATTTTTGATTTCGTTTGTTTTTTTTTTTTTTTTTTTTTAATGTGATTCAGTAGTTATTTTCATTGTAGATTGAGGAAGAGAATTTGTTTAATACATCGATCAAATGAGGGATTTAAGAATTTAAGTAGTTTGGTTGGTTAATCGATTTTCCGATAAACTGGCGTCTATGGATCGAGAAAGCTCGATGGAAACGTATTCCGCAGAGGGATATCTATGCCATCTAAATCACACACTCAAGCGAGAGTATATAGAGTGTAGTTTGATATACAAAACTAAAGATACACGGGTATACAGTAGGGCGGTTAAAAAGAAACGATTTATTTTTTAGTCTAGCTGCTCATCGAGATTTTTATTCCTCCCCGTTAAAAAAAAAAAAAAGATTCACGTAAAAGGGCCAGCCTTGAAAAAAAATCATGTCAACTGCCTCGCGGAAATTTGTCTGAAAGTGGCTTTTATCAAATTTTAAACGCAAGTATAGCAGACATAATTGAATATACATATTGTTTATGACAAACTTAATGTTTATGTGAAGTCTGAAGACGTTGGTTTTTTTCTATGTCTTAAATATTATATTTTGTCGATAATCGAAAATATTATCGACAAAAATGTGCAAATTTTGTATTAAATGCCTTGAGACTAAATAACTATTATATATTTAAATGCTTTGAAATCGTCGAAAAGAAAGACTTCTTCATCTCTGTCTGAATATTACATGTGTAGAATCTTGGAGCAAAAAATAATAAAATTTGAGGATAAACAATCGTATACACAAAACGTTTCAAGGCGTTTCATGTGAAATTTACACTATTCTGTTGACAATGTTTTTTTTTTTTACTTAAAAAGGTTTAATTAAAAATCAATCTTATTTCACTTATTCAATTACATTTAATGTTTAAAACGTGACGAAAACCACATTTTAATTCTTTTAAATTCTCGCGGCAGTAGCGACATTTTTTAAAAGGCTTGTTCTTTTGCTTGAATTTTCTTTTTTCACAGGGAACAAGAGTTTCGGTGAAAAGCTCGATCAAAAGTTAAAAAGCTTTTTCAATCTTCCCTAATATACACCGTTCGATATAGGCACCCGCGCATTTACGTATGGATACGATTTAACCCGGAGTTTTATTAAACGTCCATGATTTTAAGTTTCTTCGGACTCGTCCGGTCGAAAATACAGTAAACTTCCGATAGGAAAATTACGTTTTTTTTTCCTTCGCTTTCTTGTATATTGTTTAGTTGTTGATGATTTTAGATGGTCGCAAGAAATGACGAAACTAGCGAAAGAGAAAAAAAGCGTTCTTAAAGCGCATGCAGATTATCAGAAGTAGAAATATGAGATTGATGGAGAGTTAAAGAGCTTGAGTTAAAGAACTTGGCCGCCAACAGCCGATAACCTCTCCATCAATTTCTATATTCCGGCGACAGCAACTAACAACAAAGTAGAAATATGAGTACTTCTACTGTTTTTTTATCGTCACAATACCGTAATTTAACGATCGCAAAAGTACTGTTTTGGTAAAAAAGAAATACCCACCTGATTCATGGGTAGATCTACCAAAATGTTCTACAGTTAATGTACCAAAAATTACAGGTACATTTTTACAATAATGTAGACAGATTTTTACTACTTTTTATGGTAAATTGATGAAAAAAAATTTTTAATTAAAAAACAACATTTAAAAAAATGAGTCATGTAAAGATACACGGTGTATTTACGGTAATTTTATCGGTTATAAATGTTACGGTATTGTCAATTGTATAATTGGAAGCGTTACTGTATACTGACGAGTCGGGGATAGAACTTATAAAAAAAAAAGCTTACAACAAAAAAAAGATAAGAATATTTGTATCGTATACACATAGTATGAATGAAAAGATAAAACGTTGAACTCCGGGAATGGGATCGGAGACTCGAAAGATCGCGCCGACGAGCAAAATCATCACAAATCTTGTTGTTTATCCTAGATCAGTATTTTATCGAAAGAGCATGAGAATAAGAACATCGTAATATTGTATAAGAAGTCAACGCTAAACGACGATATTCTAATGAGCGTTACATGTATGGCACACATTGTTTATTATTATAAAATATAGTACTGTAACGCAGTTCGAAATTCTTGTAACTTTCAAAGACTGTGCAATTTATTTTTCAAGCGTTTTTTTTTTGTTTTGTTTCGTCATCATTTGTATTTAATTCTTCATTTTGCAATTTAGTCGATTAGACTCGAAGCAAAAATGCGTCATTATTATGTTGTAATTACTGTTGACGTACAACAGCAGTGACTGTATTATATACATGGTAATAATATAGCGTATACGTTTTTTATTAAATTTGACAGTTTACCATTTATTTCAACCTTCCCAGATCAAATAATCAAGTGCATTTTTTTAAAGGTATTTTCTCAATTTTAATGAAATATACAAACCGAGAGATTAAAGATGCAAGTTTATTAGCGATCGATGAATATGAATTCATAATTTTTCACTTTTTTTTCAAAATTCAGAAGAAACTGGAGCGACTTGCCGCCGAACTTTCAATAGGAAGAGTGAAACATCCTATCCCCGAACATTCCGTGCTCAGTCGGTAACACAATTTCTGTAATCCCTTTTTTTTTAAGGACTTACGAGTCGAATTATGTAAGACTCTACTTTTATTCAGAAGCGTTCAGTACCTTTAAAACAGATGTTTACAGTTTTTGTTACCCACTGAATCAATTTCGCCTCAAGGGGAGGCGAAACCTCCACGAGAGCGGGCGAGATAGCGAATAATTTTCGCATAAATAATACACGGAAACTAGACTCATTCCTGAAAAAAAGCAAATGTCATCGGACGAAGAATGAAATTCCACTTCCGTTGACATTTTTCTTTTTCTACAAAAAGTATACGGAGTCTCCAAAATATTGTTTACAGTTTTTGTTACCGACTGAGTCAGTTTCACCTGCCCTTATGATAATGTGCTAGTGCTCGGTCGGTAATAAAAACTGTAAAACATTGTTCTCGGCCACAATTGATATTTCAGGGTAAAAACGAGAACGGTGGGATGCTGGAGTAGATTTTTTTACCGACCAAAGTCTGTAAAAAAAAAACGCACGAGTTGAAATGCGCGAGGAATTGAGAAATAGATAATTTTCGGAATTTTCCGAAAACCAATATGCCCGCCAGAAATGTAAACACTCTGTTTTTTTCTAAGATACGAAAGTTAATTGAACTCACGTAAGTTGAAAAAGAGTGCAGAAGGGATGTATATATATATATATATACATTCATTGACATGTGATAGAGATCCATTTGTTTTTTCTTTCCATCTTCGAACAGCGGCCGCGGAGCGTCGCTTTTGGAGATACTTTAATAGCGTATAATAAAATCCTGGTTAAGTATTTAAATTCAGTGACCTCAAGAAATTAAAATGTTACACGCACTCCTACACCCTTTTCACACCACCCTGAGGTTTATTCCCTCTAAAAACTTATAATACTTAGTACTAAATCAACGGGTATTTCAGGCTACGTTTCGGCCCTGAATTGCTGTTGATCCGAATGTAGTACCAATCTGTCGCCGATAGGTGGCGAAAACGCTCGCGCTTTCTCACAACTGATTAGGCACGACAGCAAGCATATAAAGCGAGCTAACACACTTACTTCATGTGAACAGAGCTCGCCTCGCTTTCGTTGCAAAGTGATAAACGCAGAGTTCTCACTGAAAAACGGACAGTGTAGGCGTGCCCTGATAAAAAAATTTGATAGAAAATGATAGAGGACAAAGGATTTCAGAACCAAGATCACGATGACGAGGCCCAAAATAACTCAATGATTTTTCGCTCTTCCAAAAAATTGAGTTCATTAAGGGCTAAAATAACGATCCTGAAGTAAAAAAAATGCTGAGGTCGCTGAAAGCGAATGAAATTTATGAGTTCGATAAAAAATCGATAACTCGTTATTCTTGTTACTTTCATTAAAAAATTTCGTCGGAACGAAGATCAAGCTCCAAAAATCAGATCGATTTTTCTTTTTCTGAAGCGGTATAAACGGCTCCAACCACGTCATACACCGGAAAGTGGTTTCTGCACGGTCTTCCGATTGCATATTATCGTAAAATAGATCGTTTTTTTTTATGACGGTAGATATGTTTGATAACAACAAATTATGCGCCTAGTACTCTTTAATCTATGACTATAAAAAATACATTTGTTATCTAGCTGATGTTGCCATTTGTTCCTTAATGAGCTCGAATATATCGTAGCTCATACATCGTATCGTATCAGATTTAACCGCAACATTAATCAGACATTTGTCGCATTATGTTAAAATACGCGAATGATGTCTGTATAATCTAAAATAAAAGCAAATGTACAGGAAAATGAGCGTATGTGCAGAAATGTTTACATATGAGATGAGTTATTATGCCAATAATTTACCGAAATTTTACGTCGAATTTTTTTATTTATCTGAAAATTTTACTGGAAGGTCAGTATAATAAAATATGAAGATCCGTCAAATTTTAGACACGTATACATTTTTTTCGAATTTGCATAGAAAACGATTTATTTTTATTTTTGTACCCCTAACTGTAATAATAATAAAATATTGAACATTTAAGATTTTACGAATATCGAAAAAAAAATGATAAATTCATATTAATTCGAAAAAAAAATTACAGGGCTATCTAAAATTCAGAACTTTATCTCTTATTGTATTAAATTCATCCTTGTAATATATGTAGGTAAATAAAAAATATTGCGGAAAATTTAGGTAAATTATTGGCGATATGAACCCGACATACTTACGCTGCCGAAACTGTTGTACGATAGATCCATCATCTGTCCAGCAGTGAGTCTTGGAGGGTTTTTCGACACGCCGATAAGCAGCATAAGTGCTAATCCAGTTTTTCCAGGAAGCCTGTACCATTCCATCATATATGCAGCTTTTCCGATTTGCTCGAACTGTTAAATCGTCAATTTTTAATTCGTGTCGTTTTATGGCAAGCCACACGAAAAAAAAGTGCTTGAGGTATTCCATCTGGGTATCGATCCTGATCACTTCCTATTTGTCACAATATTTATTATGTTACCTACCTGCTTTTTTTTTGGACATATAAAAAATTATTTTTTTTAATTCCAACATTTTTGTGCGAATTTTAGAATCTCAAAAAATGCCATAAAATCACCACTGAGATAAACGACATTTTATTCATTCATAAAACATCCTCAACACGATTTAATCCCGGAAAGCATCTAGGTTTTAAAAAATAAGTAGGGTACGGTGGGGCAAAACGGAATCCTGGGGGAAAAATAGGCAATCGAGGCAAAATGGACCATCGTGGCGGTTTTGGCAAAATAAGCACTTAAGCTGAAACGGGCAGAACAATTGATCATTTTATATTCGCTGACAAAATTATTTATATCCTTTTGTCAGATATTTGCCTGTGGATAAGAAAAGCTTGTTGGTGGTAATTTGACACGAGAATTATTAAATTAATATATTTTAGATCCTCGCCTGTGTCAGAGGCTTAATATTTTTTTTCTGGCTTGGAATACCTCACATTCCAAAAAAAAAAAATGTCAGATACACGTAAAAACGAATAGGATGAGATTTTCGTGATCGAACGAAAATAGTATTGAGATATCCATTACCTGTTCCTTTAGAAGTTCACCGATGTGACAAAACATGAATATATTGAAGGTTGTTGATATAAGTACTAGAAAGTACGTGAGCACTCCAAAAGTGTCCTTGTTGCTCAAAGCCTGCAATGACGTTCTCTTTGAATTTGATTCCTTATAGCAAGGCATTTCATTCACCCTCGCAGCTTTTAATTTAAAAAAAAAAATTGAACATGTCTCTTTTGCAAGGAAGTATACTTTTTTTTAAAATCACAGTTGATTAAAGTAAAAGAGATGCCAAATTTTCCATTCTGTAAAGCTGCTGTCATGGACATGCATACCAAATATCACGATCTGATAAACCAGTTATTATCATTTTTTTTTACCATCACGCAGAAGTATTCCAACCAGCATATCATGAAAGTGGAGAGTGCCACTTCCAATAAACATATCTCTTGTAAAACTTTGTTGATCTTCGTAGCAAATCTAGAGACACAAAAGTGAATGGAGTATCGATAAATATGAAAAGGCAGAATCATAGCTGCGTCTATATACACTTTGTTGGACTATTTAAGAACGTTTATTTACAAATTCAAACTGCCAGAGCGATGGTGTTACTTACAAAGTCCAAAGTCTTACTACCTTAATCTAACTAGAGGGATGTATTTATTTTATAATGAAGGTTGGAATCAGTGCTCGGACTTATTTGGGTATCCGAATATTTGAATTCTGGGATGCAAATCCAAATATTCAGAAAGTAACGGGTTGTATGGAATTTTGATTAATTGAAAATCACTATATTTCATCAAATTTGAAATCTATCAAATAAAATGTGATTTCAAGTTAAACTCATTATTTCATTGAATGACTCTTCGATTTTCTCGGTGTAAGAAGAGCGATATAGATTAATGGGTACCACGTCGTTTTGTCCCGTGACAACTGATCCCATCAAATTATCCTGTTAAAATTGATCCCTAAAAAATGGATGAAATTGAAAAATTGGAGCCTCCCATAGCACAGAAAATATTATTATGATTGCGAAGAGTTTGGGTTCACAATTTAACATTCATCTTTAATTAATCTTTTATTAAATTAACATTCACCATTCACATTCGAACATTCGAAAATTTATCATTCGGAGACATTCGTGATATTGTTTCTTTCTTTTGCTGATGATGTTGTATATTACAAATTGTGAGCAACATCCAGTAGGTATTCAACTATGTTGCCATATATTTTATACTTTTTCACAACTTGTAATAGTCGACTGGCGATGTATTACATGTGTAGAGATCGGACGCTTTTATATATTATATTATTGTATTATAGAATTGGTGTAGTGTATATATATGGGGTAAGGTCAAGTCGATGCAGGATCATTTTTTTAGGGACGAATCTTAGCGGGATCATTTTGTGATGGGATGAATTTTTTCAAGATCATTTGTCATGGGATAAGCTCTCCGGGAGACGAAATGTCGGGTAATCAGACAGTTGTTAAAAAATGCTGCAAGATCGAAACATGTGTGTCAAAAATGTATTCCACATCTAATAATGAAACTTGAAAAAGTCCAATATGTAGTGAGAATTTTTGTCAGGATGCTGTTTGACTGTCAATCGTTTCACCGAAAAATCATTTAGACAAAAACCGTTCAAACCGGCACTTGGGTTGTAGTTTTAGTTCGATGTTCCAGCTGAATCTGGTCAAAGGTACCTGTCCACCAAATGCACTTGTCGGTCAAACGATTTGTCGATGAATTTCGTGTCGGCTAAATGATATGTTCAGTCCGACGATTGTCAGCGAAACGTACCCCTCGCGGACTTACCCAACCCTGATTAGTGGTTGGTTTTTAGTTGGTTTACGATTGGAAGTCAATAAATGGTCGATTCAAGGTTGAATTTAGGTTGATCTATTTCGATTCAACCCAACATCAACCGTCGGTTGGTGCGTTATTACAACTGAAAAACCAACAGAAATTTTTCGGTTGGTTTACAAAAAACCAACCGTGAATCAACCTTTTTAATCTTCATTTGAAAACAGTTGGAAGATGGTTGGTTTCCAAAAAAAACCAACCGCAAATCAACCTTCGATATTCATTTTACGAATATACATTCTGTCACAGTTGGAATAAGATTGATTCACGAAAATCCAACTATAAATCAACCATCATAGCCTTACGTATAATGGCTGAAACATAAGTTGAAATTCCAACTGAAAATTGACCTCAAATGGTCGGATTAGGATTGACGTAATGCACCAACCAACTGTTGGTTTTCGGTGGGTGGAGGTTCGGTAAGTCCGCGAAGGTACCACACTCTCTTTCAGCGTAAATCGGCTAAACTTGAAAAACCGCTAGTCAATTGTCCCAATCCTTGATGATCATCATTGATCGCAAAGGTTTTATTCACGGCTATACGCGTCGTGCACAAAAAAAGTATCTCGCAATTCGGAACGTACCCGAGTGTTCTAACGTGAGTCTCAACGATAAAAGCAATACGATCTGCAACGACATCAATATCGCACTCCTCATTGGCATCAACAAGTTCCTCGAGACGCGATATGACGATTCGAATTTGTCCACAGGCGTGTGACATGAATGTAGATGATAGATCGCACGCAACCATGACAATGTTATGAACCGCAAAAGCTGATCCCCAATTGCAGCATACGACGATCTCGTAGTTGTATCCAGCTTGCAGATCGATGAAGATATCGGTACCAGGAAAGGCCAATGGTCTCACAGTTTCGTTGAACTCGTTGACGTAACTTCCAGCAGCTAGTGGCAGACTATTGAAGAACAGAGCACTGCCGTACATGCAGGAAGCAGCGATCAGCGACAAATTGTGTCCGATTTGGACGCTTCTCCGCATGATCTCCCGATCGTTTTCATTTTCGACTCTTCGCCAATCGGCCTCCATGTGTCGTATGCAAAATCTTATTGAATCGCGACGAAGCATGAGGATACAATTGTTGATAATACAAGTCGTGTGGTAACTGATTGGCCCGAGACAACCAATTATTTCGATGGCACTTAAGTCTCGCATTATAACGTGACATGTCAGTGGTACCAGCCATCCGAGAATGAATATTGTCGGTAAAGGCAGCACAAATTTCAACAAGTATCTATCCATCAAAGTTGGATTCGTAACGACGAATGGCCAAACCCCAACAAAAGTGAGAAACCATCGAGTATATTTAAAAGCGAATCTTACGTCAGCTACGTGATTTTTGTTGATTATTTCGTCAACCCTTAGAACATTATGATGTACTGTCATCATGACGATTCGAGGCTGTTTCAATGACTGGCAAGTCGCTCAGAGAACTTTTTTTTTCTTTCTCTTTCACTTCTGCCTTTACCAAGTCAATTATTCGTCCCGACCAGCACGGTGATTCTCATTGATTTTGCATGAGCTGCGCGCATGTCCAGTGATCTTTCATTATTTTCTGTCTTATGGGGGAGTCTCAGTCAACTCCCACTTCTTTTTCCTTCCAGCGGTGAAGGGGTTGGAAAGAAAAAAACGTACGCGCATGAATTTTCAACACTTCGCCAGTGACGAACGCTATGAAAGACTTGCGCTTCGAATGGTTTTGTAGATTTACTGCTATCCCTTTTTTTTTTTTCGAAAAATCATTGTTTGCTTCTGAATTGCGCAGGCTGCTTCAATGAGTGGAGAAATCAGAGAAATAACATGGAATAACAGAAATATAATTAATCTTGTATAGATTAAATTTTTTTTTCTATCTTCATAAAATAACTAGTCAGGAGTACATCGTTTGTGGCAGTGACTTATGTTATTGAGAAAATAATATTTAAGCGTGCATTGCGACTAATTGGTGAGTTTCTATTATTTTAGTACCCTTACGTTAACCTTTGAGATTTCAGATGATTTATTTTTATTCACAAGTAGGTTTTCACGGGACAAAAAAAAAAAACAGTGAAAAAAGTCTCCCTAATGAAATGTTCATTTCTGCATTACTAAAATTCAAATTAATAATACCGCGAGTAACTAATTAACGAAGCTCCGAATGGAAAGTTTAAAAACATGTTTATAAACTATTTAGAAAATAGTGTTCCTACAACAGCGTTCATTGAAATGACTCCAGAATTTATAAAAATGTTGCTTGTAGTACGAAATTTTTCGTGTTTATTACGAAATTAAATTCTGATTTTTCGCGAAAGAAGCTTTTGTTACTTTTTCTCCTTTTGTAACGCCAATAGATTAAAATATTTCATAAACTTTCCCCTGATTTCAATTTGATTACTCATACTATTTTGCTTCGTCATAGAAAAAATTTTATTTTCATGACAAAAATATCCTGTTTTTCTTGTCAGGATACTTACAATTGTCTGAAACGTTCAGAATAGAAGTTTAGAAAATATTTCTGGCTGGATTTCTGTGTTAAGCTTGTGATTTTTCTTTCCGATGCTAATGGGCCATCGACCGAGGTCCTTCAGCTAGTGTTTCCACAGTGAATAGTTAATTTTATAAATATATTTACCCTTAACAATAATAATAATAATAGAATATATTTGTTTCAATCTACCAGAAGGGAAATAATTTAAAAAATCGTGTTGGTGGGAAATTTGTGTTTGAGAATGTTGTTTGCAGAAAGTGATCTGTACAGAGGAGACATTGTCTCCGGATGTTTAAAGCACCTGATTACATTTGATCAGAATTTGAAATTTTCGAAAAAAAATAAAACTTCGAACTCAACGTTCGGTGCGAGAGAGGCAGCCCTACGCGCTTAGCTATTTTTCACTCAAAATTTGAGCTCAATCTGTCGAGTTATTTGGAAGAAAATAGCTTTTAAAATTTTGAAAGTTGAGGGAAGAGTGAGAAAATGCCTTTTAGAATGAAAGTTCAGGAAAAAGGTGACTGTATAGGGTGCCTCTATAGACAGAATCGAATAGTTGATCTAGTGACCTAAATCTAGGTCTATATTAAGTATCTCAAGCGCTCTTATCCCCCCACCGTTCTTTTAACCACATGGAAGGGTTCAACCAATCTTGATCCATGGTTCTCAAGATTTCTTGCGCAAGCGCGCTATACAGTCAACATATAACAGCGATCTCTGTCTTTATCCCTAGACCACTTTCCGGTCTCCCTCCACATACATCCTTTTTTTTTTCTCCCGGAAAAAAAATCCAAGAGCTCTCTACGATCGCGTGTCTCATGAATTTTTCTCCCTTTGGTCCGCTCCATCGTGCACAACTAAAAAATTAAATCTCTCTCTCGGAGACAATTTCGATCCGCCGCGTCCGGCAATTATATTCTCTCTGTATATGAAGAAATAAAGAGAAAGAAAAGCAGAGATAAAGACTTCTGCCAGCTGTTGGATTTCCCATCCGACTATGTTACAGTACAGTGAAAGCTCTGATATGTTGCGATCACGCGGCAGTACGAAGGCAAAGTGGTGGGGACGATCGCAGTGATCGTATTGGAAGAGGCAAGAGAGAGTGGGATTGCTTCGTTAACGTGATTGGCTCTTCACAATGCTTGCTTGTCTCGGCGATAAGTGTAATTTGAGAGCTTCGACTGTAACTGGGAGAATCATGTCTACAGACAATTATAGAGTTCTGAAGCGACTTCTTGATGTCTCTGTGAGAGGGTTATTGCACTGTGATTCTGTGAATCATTAATGACTACTTCAGCGAAACCAAAGTTGCTTCGAGGTGAGCTTTTACTTTTTTTACTATCCACGCAATTTGCTTATAGACACAGAGTCTACTTCAGCCTGTAACCGGAAGCAATTTTCAAGGACGAATTTTTAATGAATAAAGAGGAAAAAGGCTGCAAAGCCAGAGGAAAAAGGCTGCAAAGCCTGAAGAATAAGCTATTAAAAAGTCAAAGTTTCCACGGTTTTACTGGTATTACAGCAGCAATTCTGAAAGGTTGTAGCAAAACTGAGACCGGAAGTTACGGCCTCGAGATCACAAGTGCGCATGTCTAGTAAATCGACCGGGAAGGGGGTTCACGACACTCTAGCATTTTTTCTGCTTTCAGTTCGCCTTGGAGTGTCTGAAAAGGAACTTGAAAAATAATATCGAGATACTCGGGTTAGCATCTCTACGTCATGCAATAAGACATTTTGTAAATCATTCACTCTAAAGCATTGTACTGAGGATATTTATAAAATTATAAAGGATACATATCAGGAATTAAACACTACGATTTCTCGATTACAAATTGAGTTTCTTTTTTTTATTATGTAAGTATATTGGGATGCAATTAGTTGCAAGAATTTTTTTTCGACTTTTACTTCCTCATAGAGGAAGCTTTGTTTTTATCATCTGTTTTTTTTTTAAATGTTCAGGTCAGAACACTCAAAGTAGCCTGAAAAGTTGTGAAAAGTGGTTCAGAAAAACTGGCTTGATGTGTGTGTGTATGTGTGTAAAGAAAGGGCTAAAGTTCATATTAGCATAACTCGTGAACTATTAATCGACAGAATCAACTGAAATTTTAATGGCACGTAAAGTATTCACCAATCTTGACTTGGTATATATTTTATTAAAATCGCTTCACGCATTCCATTTTCATTTTCATTTTGAGATTTCGAGATTTCGAGATTTCGATATTACAAGATTTCGAGATTTCGAGAATTCGAGATTTCGAAAATTCGAGATTTCGAGAATGCGATATTTCGATCTTCGAGAATTCGAGATTTCGAGATTTCGAGATTTCGATAATTCGAGATTTCGATAATTCGAGATTTCGAGACTTCGATAATTCGAGATTTCGAGATTTTGAAAAATGTTTGTAAACGCTCAAGCTCGAACAAATATTTAGCTATCGGTCTGAAACTTGGTATTAATATTGATCCAAGTATAGTGATCTTTGATATTAAATTTGAGCGAAGTCGGAACAACACTTCGATTTTTATGGGATATTTTGAATTTTTCAAAACAATTTACGTTTTGCTCTAAACTCACGTAAAATTTCAGCAAATAAACCGAAACTTTCTACAGACGAAAAATAAAATTCAGCGCTGCTCCGTACCAAATTTTGTGATGATCGTTAGAGCAGTTCATATTTTACGTGACGTTGACATTAAAACCGATGCAAAGTACAGCTTTGCACATTGCAGTTTCATTGAATTTCATTTTTCTCAAAGCTTCCTCTATGAGAAAGTCAAAATGAAGGAATAAACTTCCTCAATGAGGTGGCTTTGTGAAAAATGAAATTTAACGATGAAGTAATGTGCAAAGTTCTACTTTCTACTAAATCACTTTTGTGAATTTTGATGGTACTAATGTCGTTATATTTTACAAAGAAGATGGTGTTTATATTTCGATCGCCTATGTATTAGCTTTTGGGAAGTTCAGAAAATGAACTACTTCTTTATTTCTCGTGCTTTTTCAACCAAAATTCGAGTAACAGAACCATGCTTTTGTATTGATATTTATAATTCTGTAAAATTTGATGCATATTTACAGCATATTACTGACGAATATTCTAAAATACGCAAATTGCCCAATTTTAATATCGACCGTAGTCGATGTCATTACTTTTCTCTATCGTCCGATTTTTCCGTACTCGAATTATTCACAGATCGATTTATCAGTTATTCGACTTTTCTTTGACAGATTTTTCCGATGCCGATATTTCCACGGCTGTTTATTTTCCCGTTATCAATATTATTCATCCACATTTCTTCTCATATCTGATTAACAAGCTCAACGCCTACAGAGCTTCCACTTTTTACACATTGATTGGTTTGTGTCCGAAATATGATTTACAGAGACGAACCACAGTGAGTAGCAAATAACAATAAAGGACAACAGAAATATTATCGTCTTTTCGAAAAAATATATTTATCAATGTATCATCGATGAGCCAACGGCTACAGCATTCAATTCTGCCTCAATCGAAATATTATCTTTTTTTTTTATCTGTTTTATTTTTTTAATTCCGATCCAAACAGAAATTGAAGGTAAAAATGTGTATCTTTGAATTATACAGAATTAAAAAAAGATGAAGATTTTTCTTTCTTATCAAGTTGGTATTTTGCATACGAATGATCTGTACTGGCTACACCAGAAGTCGTCGATCCCGCCTTCATCAATAAATTGGGCGCAATGCTGATCTTGTCCACTGGGGTTGGGTGTAAATTTTGGTGACCATCGAGCCCAGCCCGCGTTTTCTAATGGCTCGTCCAGTACCGTAACCCATTCACCGACTTTGAATTCATCGTGGTAACCGAGCCACACACTACCTATCGAATTGTCGGTCATCATCTTCTGTATGATTTTCTCTTCGGAGTCCGATCTGATAATCGCTAAGTGGCCTGATAAAGATGAATGTGATGAAAGTTCAAGAAATAACGTATGACTACGGAACATTTTTATTATAATTTGTATTATAAATATTAAAATATAAATTTACAATAAATAACGTAGAAAAATCAAGACGGGAACACGTCCTGGAGTGGTGGAGGGCTATGAAGAAAATTGGGCACAAGGGAATAGGGAAAAAGGCCAGGAAGGTTCTGGACGAATCTGAAAAAAGGGGAGACATGGATGAAGGGACTCTAGAGAGTCAGGGAGGAAGCGAAGGGAAGAAGAGGGCAATGAGAGAGATTACGGTGAGTGAATAAGCAATGAAATGGAGTAAAAGAGAAGGAATTCGGAGGTACGAGGACTGTGAAGGTAGTTGTAAATTGAAAATTAAATGATAAATAAGAAAAGCGAATGTAAATATAATTGTAAGCCTAAATGTATAGATTGGAATAAAATGAAATGCACTGCTAATATTTTTTGCTACGAAACTTTCATTACTGGTCTAGCAAGGTTTTTTTTAAAACATAAACTTGTTATATTAAGAATAAGATATAACTGTAAAATAATATATTAATATAAAAGTTTGTAATTTTACCTCACTTGTGTGCATTTAATTTAATATGCCAGCTGGAGAATAAACATTATTGGTGATAAAAAATGTATTATCAATATTTGTAATAAATTATAATTATTTTTAATTATTATTGAAATGTATATTATACTATTCAATTTATATAAAAATAAAATAGACTGCTTTAAATTAACGGAGCCCTATCAGATCGGGATTTAAATAATAACATTTATTTTCGATTTTTAGTAAAAAGTTATTTAAAAGAGAATGAAGATCCGGGAATTTAGGGAAAAGTCAGGGAAATGTAAAATAGTCAACTAAATTAGGGAAAATGAGGATTTTTTAAAATTAGTCAGTGAGAATAAGCTTAAAGCTTTCTTCAAGAAAAAATTATTACTTTTTCACACGTTAGAAATTTTTATTCAATGAAAATAAAAGTGTTGTTAATTGAAATACATTTACTTTTTCAAGCTTCCAAAGTTTCTTGTTAATATTTAGATTTTTTCAGTTAAGATACATGTAATTAATGTCTGTATTTTTCGATGATCTTACGCATGAGAAAAAATTGAATAAATCGAGTTGTCAATATTTGTCAATATTTTAAATGCAACAAAATGAAGAAAAAAAAATGTAATTCTTCGGTTAATTTCTGTGAGTCAGTTATATAAATATTATTTGCATGATCATTAAATAGATATAAAAAATGTTGTTCAATACCGATAAATTGAAAGCTCCATTTTACTCATTTCCTTGCATCAGCATTTGAAGTTTGAATTTCTGTTCAGGGAGAAATGACGATTTTGTCAGGGAAAAGTCAGGGAATTATTTTTTTTCTCTGTTTTTAGGGGCTATACCGCATCATTGAATCATTAAAAAATTCTGCAATAAGGAGACGCTCTCAGCCGTTCGAGTATTCGTATAATTAATTTAACAATTTAGCACAAATTATTTGAATTATTCCAGAATATTCACCTCCCTCGGAGATGCAAACTTTTCTCGCGTCATTCCACTGAACCTTGTCATGATGTAGTTTGTGAGCGCCTATTCCCATAGTCACATTGTAGCCAGGGTGAGTTTTCATGTCGACATTAAACGTGCTCGGTGAGCTGCTCGTGAGATTTTTTAAGCGATTCAATAGGAAACTGCCATGCATGATGAAAAATTGTTGCGTTGCGAAAAATTGATTTTTTCCATCAGTTACCGGAGCTGTTGGATAAACGACAAAAAAATTTACATTTTTTAATACAGTCTCTGTATTGTATTACTGAAATACAAGTGCTTATAATTATTGCAGGAAAAAAAAAATGAATTTACAGACAAAAATTAGAGCTTCAAATGTAAAATTTATTAAAATTGTATACTGACTGAATTCCATGCCAGAATTACTGTCCGACGGTGGTGTAATTACAGTCAACTTCGACGGTTCTGCATCGTATATTTGTTCCTGGCCAAAACTCTCCTTCATTAGATTCTGACACAGAAACACTACGAGCACCAGCAACTTAAACATCTTGATTATAATATTGTTTATGAATGAAAAATTCTTTTCCTTCACAGCGTGTTGAAAACCAGAAATGTTTGGACCGTACTGAATAATCTATGACAAATTCTTCACTTTTTATGCGTGTCCTGTATCCGGTGCTTATCAATATTGCGGATGTACAATCTTGCAAAAGGATATCCTATGAATCATATTGGAACAACTGTATCGTCATAATGCATTAATTAAAACAGGAAGATAAAATTGTTATTGACGACGCCTACATTTTTCTTTTCATTTCTTTGAAGCATCGAGTTTTTACTTCCTCGTAGAAGAGGCTTTGATTTTGTAAAAAAAACATGTCGAGATTCGATTTAGTTGTACCCAACCGAATTTTTTCAATTTTTTGTGGCATATATAGAATGCAGTGAAATATTTCTTTGACATGAATTTCATAAAAATCAGTTGAAGCATTTTTATTTTATTTATTAAGATTTTGTAAAATGTCTGTCATCAATCTGATCGCAAAAATATTTTCAATTATCTGGCTGAAATTTGGGACAAAAGTTTATCAGATTGGTGCGATCTTTTGAATCTCAAGAAAAATCGATAAAGTGTTGTTCAATTTTTATAGAAATTCGTATTTTCGTAATTTAAAATGCTGTAACTCGAAAATGGTTCAAGTGACTGATCTAACATTTTGCATAAAACTTAAGCAGTATCGATGAATGAGTTAAGATTTTATTGAAATTTGCATTTATGTAATTTATTTTATTTTTTTCAAAATATTATAACTCGAAAACAGTTCAAGCAACTCACCCAAAATATTGCGTAAAACTCGAATAGAATGTGTCATTGATTGACACTAAATTTGGTGAGAATCCGACAAAAAGTTCATATGTCAGAATTTTTTTTTTTTAAATAAGACAACATATTTTCAGATGGAGGTAGCATTGTAAAAATTTAAAATAATGTTTTAAAATAATGACGAAGTAATGTGCAAAGTTTTACTGTGCATCCTTTCTTCAATTTATTTTTTATTATTAATTGTGAACTATGAAATCATGATTAGGTTCGTTATTAATTTATAAGCTAATTAGCAGGTTGTCTTGCTTCGCTCGCTTGCAGTTGCTGAAAAATCCAAGCAACAGATAGAATGCTTTTGTTTCATTCTAAGTCAATTTAAAAATTAAGATAAAAATTGCAATTCATACAGAACGACATCATGAAATTCTCGAATGTAGTCGAAATGAGAGAAAGGGACTCAGAAGTCGTCGCCCAAAAATCAAGAACGATGCAGTGATGAAGACGAGAATGTTTGATCGATAGTCGAAGTATATTCGTCTTCCAACCACAGGCAAGCATTTTTTCTAATGAAGACAATATTAATGAACTCATAAGTATTCTATGATTTTTTTTTATGCAGACTGTTTCACATGACCTTTAAGACGATAATTTCTGAGACACTATTTTTTTTCAATTTTGAGCACCTAAATGCGGATTTTTCAAACAATTCTTCCTCACAAAATTTAAGGTATTAAAAAAATTTTAATTTAAATGCATACTTTGGTTCGTTTTATAAAAATGCCTTCAAATTTGATCGGACACTAAAGAAATAATTCCGCATTTGTTAAAAGATAATCGAAAAAGCGACGAAATGCTCCATTACAGAATTTCTTTCGGAGCAACAATTAAGAAATGATGGCTAGCCAAAATATTTAATCAACCAATCTTAATATTGCCTTAAAGATTGATCCGAAAGAATATTTGGAAGAAATCCACATTTAGATAATCGAAAAAACGAACAAATTGCTAATTACAGAATTTTTTTTGGAGCACTAGTGTAGAAGTTACGACGATCCAAAATCTTAATTCGTTGACAAATGGCTTAAAAGTTGATCGAAAAAATTGTTTGAAATAATTCGCATTTAGGTAATCGAGAGTGGAACGGAAGTGCCTCAACGAATTATCGTCACAGAGGTATGGTTACTTTTTTACAGTTGTCCAAAGTGCAGATGCAGAAATCTTAAAGATCATCTCTATCACGAAGAGTAAAAGTATTCTGAACACAAAAACGAATCGCAAACCCAATTCTGCTACTCAACCAAAGACAACCCACCGTCATATTTTACTTGTGTCTTCAAATAAAATGCTTAGTTGATAATGATTGATTACATTTGTTAATATTGATTATTGATTATAAATCCTGTATGATAGATTTTTTATAATATTCTATAAGTTTAAGTTAAGTATAAGATATTTATGATGTAACTATAAGTTTTACATATCTGTTTGTTGTAAGTAAAATCTGAATAAAAATAAATTTTGTTCTGTAAAGACTGCACAAACTGAGAAAGGAAAAATAGGTTTTGTCAGGCTAAAAAATATTCAGGTGTTAAAATAATAATTGTAAGAAAAAACTATTATATTTATCGGAAAGTTATGTTTAATTAATGCCATGACTGCATTGTACATATTTTCGTATCATATTCTTCTTTAAGCAAGCAAGAAAGCGTTCGATTATAATGAAATTGTAAAAGCCGGAAAGAGTGGAGAAATTATATTAAAATAGAGACATCAAGTATATTTACGTACAAGTGCTCAAAATCCTTTTTCCTATTCCATGTCCTAAGAAAATCAACGCATCAGTACATAACAAAAAATTTTACCCATTGCTTATAAATTATTTTCAAATTTTTACAAAGTTACCTCTACGAGGAATTGTTTCTTGATTAATTTTGGCTTTTTCTCATAGAATTTTATAAGCCTCTTTTTATGAATCTTTTGGTTTAAACATCTTCAAACTTCTTATGTGTTTCATCATTTTTTCCATGAGAATATATATTTTAAACCTTCGCGATTTTTTCCCAGTTTTTCCAAATAATGATAAAGAGTAAAAATCATTAGTAAGCACTGAAAAAAAGTCGTTTATATTCGGAATAATCAGTAAATTAGAGTCATAAACAAAAAATGTTTTCCATCAAATTTTTTGAACGATATTTTTTTATACTAATTTATTTACTCTTTAGCATTATTATCACTCCAAATCAGGAAAAACAGTCATTCAATGAGAGGACAAAATTGTCGAGTTATAAAAATTGGTGCATTTCGATTCTGTCGCATGGCATATTTTTTGCTTTATGATAAAGTGATGAAAATGTTGGATGCTCGAATACATCAGATTGGAACATCGGACATCAGATTGGAAAAGATCGATTTTCTCGCATCAAACTTGCCGTCTCGTTGTACTCATCTCAGCAACTTTTTCCAACGCAGGTGGAAAAATGGAACGCATGCTGACTTCCCTCACCAAACAGATTAGACAGACCCTAAGAAGTGGTCGTTTCGAACTTATTTGGTTGGTTGGATTTAGGCGGCTGTGAAATACGCATTCGTGTATTATACAAAGAAATATATTTTTTTGACGATTCAACCTTTTTTCATGAATACTCCAAAATCGTTGATTTTATTTATGAGCCTCCAAAAAAAAAAAAAAAAAAAAAATTAACTTCGACTCTATTGTCACTGAACTAAGAAATTCATTCAGATTTAAGCATGAATAATAAGTTGGTCCTTAAACGGGGTCTGATCGAATTTTAATCGCTTCACACCCTAAATCGGTTTCAAATAATTCAAAAACACAGCACAAATTTTTGTTCAATCGATTATCGCAATTTTTTAACATCCATTTTAAGTTTGTACTTTTGAATTTCGAACTAAATTTACGTATTTTCAAATTTGACATCAGTTACCCTAAAAATATTAATTTTACGATTTTATTGAACAACGCAGAGATGAAAAAATATGTACATGAGAGGGTTGACGATTATATGGGCTACACCAGCCATATGCGAAGAGCAGGGTGATTGACATTTTTCCCTCTAATAGCGATACGTTTGAACAAGATTCTCAATTAATTTCAGATTTTTATGTACTAAATCAGTCCGTCAAGAAAATTTATGCGGAACGAAGATGAAAAACACATGTCTTTTAAATGGGAAACTGCAACCCCTGTGAACAGAGGTTCAATTTAAAAAAAAAATTAATTTGGGGTTTGTAATTATTTGAAATTGATTTAGGGGGTGAATCTATTAAAATTTGATTTGCTCCCTTTAAGAACCATCGCAATGAACAAGAGTACCGATTTCATCGTGTATAAAAAAAAATATATAAGGTCGTGAAGATTTAATGCGCATTTTCTAGCAAATATTATTTTTCACCCAATAATATATAGCTTTGTTCATTCATTGGTTGGTTACTTATTGGACGGTTTACTTAAGTAGAAAAATAAAAAATATATCGTCAATATTATAGACCAATTTTTTTGTAACTGCATTTGTGAAATAAAAAATAAAGACAATGTGTTACATGTTGCCTGGCTCTTTTAGATTGCCGAGAGATTATTTAATTCTTCAATAAAAAATGCCATCAGCAAAGTTGATCTTTCGGGATAATGTGATGAGAAAAAAGAACTGGCAAAAAGTTTAATGACTAAACTCTCTCGATTCTCACAGAGGATAATACAGTTAAAAGACATTTTTTTCAGCAGCAGCAGGTAGGTCAGTTTTCTATCGGTTTAGTAGATTACTACATTTCAATCGATACGCGGTCTTTTCTAAATTACCGCTTGTGAGACACAAGGAGAGCCTGAATAATGGCGCGATTCGATCGCACGCTGTTTGTAAGATAAAAAGGTAAAACCATTCGAACTTGTGGTAGTTCTTAGAAACTTCACCGATCTTCCGACTGCGGCGTTAGTGCGACAAGAGAACTGATTGATTTAATATTTGCGGCAAGAGAAATTGACTCGTTTGAATTTTCCGCTTGCCTCAAGCGGAAACGTTTTCGTGCTGCAAAGCGATTCCTTTTTGGTTCTAAACACCAAAATGATATAAACGTTTTCTATGCTTTTCGAAGGCTTTGATCTTAAGATAAAAAAAAAAATCCCTTCGTTCAATCAGTACAAAATGTTTTTGCAAAAAAAAAAAATGTCCCAGAGTGAATAATCCATTGAATAATTTATTCTGAATCGCAGATTCGAAAAAAGCCCAAAACTGGATTATGAAGGAAACTGGTTGACCAAATTAATGCTGACACTGACATAAAAATGTCTAATTCCAATTCCCAATTGATAGACTTTTAATCGCTTTTATCATTATTTTTTAATAGTAGAAATAAAACCTCTACAGATATTTTTTTATGCATGAAAACAGTCGCCAGAAATGATGAGAAAAATTAGGCACAGATTTGACAATAACTTTGGTTTGTAAAATATTTCAGACGCATCCAGTTAAGAAACAGGCGATTAGACGTTTTTCGACATTTTTTATTTCATTGCCTGACTCACAGCTGAAAACTAAAGTCATTAACAAATCAAATGAAACCACCTGAAATTCAGTGAATCTACTGAAAACTTTGGTGAGTTTGCTGATGATATAAAAAGCACCAAAAATGACTACAATTCCCTAATTTAGAATTTCCGATTAAAACTGATGGAAACCGATCTGATGGACAAAATTCCGATTCAAAATTAATCGATTTCAAAAGGTTTCAATCGGATTTTTGTCCTTTTAATTGGTTTTAATGAGATCCTTTATTCATGGTTGCCCATTTCTTAATTGAACTTGGACGCGAGTATATTGTCACCGCAAATTTTAAATTCAAAAAATAGAATATGCGCTCAAGCTTTCGCTTGCGAATCGCTGTTTTTCTGTACGTCAGAGCTACGTCAAAGCGTCGATATACAGAATGGGAAGACCTGTGGAAAGTCTTCAACGCGCAAGCTCCGATATAGATTAAACCTTTTGTATTCATTTTATTTCCTTGGCAACGAAAAAAGCTTCAGGGGGTCAACAGTACGCCTTTAATTTAGTCGTACGTCTTTGTTGAATGCATTTACAAGCTCCTTAAATTCATTTTAAGCATCCAGTGAAAGTTAGTGACAGTTCCAATATTCAAAATAATCATAATTTCTCGTGAAGTGTCGTGTAACCAGTGTCGACCATGTGAAGTTTAATTTTATTGTTTTTTACATTGTTCCTCTAAATTGTGCATTGTGCGAAAAGTGAATGTGTGCAAAACTCAAGAATATCGACCAATTGGGATTTAACAAAAAGCATATTTTGGATACACGTCGTCAAAATGTTCGTTCTTTGCTATTAAGGTGAGTTTAAAAGATACGAAAGATTTATAACAAGACTCAAAATGGGTGATTGGAATCACAATTTAAAAAAAAATCGATCTTAAATGTCCAGGTTACCAGTTTATAATTACAGAAATAACTTGCACAGTTAATTATTCTCGTTTTTCTTTTTCAGACATTTGTGATTGAATTTTTTTTTATTTAAGAATTGGTAACTAGGGTGATTAAAAAACTCGATACAGCGCTAACAAGAGTTGCTCAGTAATATTCAAAATTTTTAATGTGTTGGATAATACTGCCTCAGAAATTAAAAAAAAAATCTTGGGTTTTTAAGATATCTGTGCTTTTTGGTTTGAAAAATTAGCGCTCATCAAATTATTTTGTTCTCAACACACCAGCTAATAAGATTTGTAAAATATGAGATATCTTTGATATTTAGACTCATAGATTTTGAAATTTTATAAATTGACTTTTTTTTCGTATTTGTATGTAAATTATCATTATTTATGTTCGATCTTTGTACTCAAGAAAATGGTATTATTACTAGCAGCTTATAACGGCTCGAAAATTGTTGAAGAAATAATAATGACAATAATAATAATAGTAAAATTGGAGAGCTTATTCGCATATAAACATGTAAATTTCTTCGTTGGGTCGATAAAAAGTGTATTCTTCTTACAGTTTGTTGCATGAAATGAGAGTAATAGAAAAAAATGATTATCTTGAAAATAAATAAAATTTTATGTATTCATTCTATATCATTCGAATCGCTCGTTTGTCGATCAATAACAACAATTACAAATTAACCAACAATTAAGATGTTACATTAATTCTTGTAATCCGTTTCGTTAATTTGTCAATTAATAACAAAAAATTAGAAGTCTACCGTTCTCAGCATATTCAAGTATGCAAAAGTATTTTTTATAATCTGGAATGATGAATATTTAAAAATGTATTTTTGTTCACCTGAATGTAAGCAAACAATATTTTTTTACAGAGAGAAAAAGGATGATTGGAGTAATCCAAAAGTTGGTTAAAAATATTACCAGGAAATATTTGGTAACAATAATCAATAAATTGATTAACATTGTTAAGTCATTGATTTTAACACAACCAGAAATGTGTGTGTTTATTTTTAAAATACTTGGTTTGATTATTTCAACCATGCTTTTTTTCTTCGTGTATTAAAAATGAAAAAAATGTATACTTACCGAGCCAAAAGTGAGGAACGAAAGTTCCACGATTCGTCCAGCTTTAATCTTACAGGGTTGTAGTCCTGTGCTGATTATCAGGACGATTGGGAGGCCAGATTTTCCAGGTAATTTGTACCAATCGCACATGTATGCAGCTCTCTCGATCTTGTTGCACTATTACGAATTATTTAAAGGTAACAGCAAGCTAGAATATATATTCCGCAGTTTTTTTTTTTTTGCAATTTAATTGAAAGAAAAATCGTATCATCGCACCTGTCCTTTAAGTAATTCGCCAATGTGGCAAAATAGAAAAATATTGAAGGTAAACGATATAAATGCCCCGACGTAAGTAAATATCGCCAGTTTATCGCTGTTTTTCCATTCCTGTAAAAGCATACAATCGTATCCTTAATTGTATCTACCGGATAAACATCCATTAGACGATATTTGATACCGTCATACAGTAGTATTCGTCCAGGCATAATGTTAGAGTTGACGTTGCAACTTCGACGCAAGATATCTCGCGAAGGGCTTCATCAATTTTGGAAGAAAATCTTTTTTTCGATAAAAAACAAACAGGCAATATTAATGTAAAAAATATTTACGTTCATTTTTTTTTTATAATGCTATGAAAATGTAATTTTGTCCAAAAGTTTTGCAGTCATTGAATACAAATTAATGAATTAATTATCGAAATACATATTTAAATTCGTGTGATCTAATTAATTAGCTTGCAAAATGAAAGATCCAAAATTTGTCTTACTAGTCACGAAACAAATTCTCATTATTAGCAAAATTTTGCGATCAGATATATCGACGCAATTAAATTTTTTTCATTGATGTTAAAAAGAAAAAAAAAAATTGAACAAGCACTTTTTTTTTCCACTCACCCGAGTACTCTGACATGAGTGCAAACGATAAATTTAATTCTCCGTCGAATATGCTCTTCCTTCAAGCCGTCCGTAGACTCCAATAGATTTTCGAGTCTTGACACGACAATTTCAAATTGTCCACAAGCGTGACTGACGAGTATCGCAGCGAGATTGCACGAAGCTATGGCAACTGTCGAATTAACAAAAGCTGCGACACAACATGTGTAGAATATACATTCGTACATTGGAGTCTTTTGAGCATCGCCAAAAATGTCGTATCCATAATGAATCGGAGTTCTCACAGTGTCGTTTAATATTACCACTGTTTTTCCGGACCACAATGGCAGTATGACGTAATAGCAAAATGTGCAAGTGAAGAGAAAAATTGCACAAAGAACAGTGAGATCACGTCCAGCTTGAATATTCCTCATCATGATTTTCCAATCATTTTCGCTGTTAATATTCTTCCAATCGATTTCAAGATGAATCATACAATCCCTGATGGTACGTCGACGATAAACGATTGAAGTGTACTTGAGAATACTCGCGATACAAAAAGTAATAGGACCAATTAGCATGAGTCTGTCCATGGGATCCATATTTCGGAAAAGCACGTTCAACAAGCAAGGGACAGTGATAAAAGCCATGAGGGAACAATTGATCATAATTAAAAATTTCGACAGATAATATTGTGACTTTGTTGTATTTTTCGAAATCATTGACCACAAACCGAGAATCATTAGAAACCATCGCGTATAATTTGTCGTGTAATCAACACCTGCAATGTAATTTGTTCTGAATGTCTTTTTGGTTTTAATGATTTTATGCTTGGTAGACATCCTAACGAGTCCAATCTTTCCTGTCGACTGTCCGATGATGTGAAGCTTTAGTCTTTACACTTCCGGAAGTGTGAATGGGCCATTTATCGTTGATGGATTTGAATTGTCACTTTTGCATATGCAATGTGCCTTCCTTATTCACCTTGAATTTGTGGGATTGAATTTCGTTGGTTGGAAAGATCAGCGGTTTTTGTCGTAGAAGGTGGAGGGCGAAAAGTTCGTGGGACATATTATTACCACCTCTGTTTTATTTTTCTGATCATGTCTGACAATCGTGTCTTGCATAAAATACCTATGAACAGGCTTGGTCAAGTTCACCGAACCTTTTACGACCTGCGCAATGCTCGTGTATTCGAAGAGACGCGCAAACTCTGTTTCATTGTTGTGATCTTTTATTTCCTTGACAACCGCTCGTAAACTTGGGTATTCTGTTTGCACATCATCGATTACATCAGTTGAATCCTATGCGACGAGAAAGTGGACGTAGTCTCATGTCGGTTTCACGTTAAAATTTGTTCATGGTGCTTTTCATCGATTCGCTAAATTTCAATCAATTATGCTTTAAGACTAGTACGAAAATTAAACGGAAAATAGGGTTGAGGGGAAAACTATTGTGAAGAACGAGAAAATAGATTTTTGTGCTTTCTGGCAAAAATAATACATTACTTCTCGTCTTTTTTTTTTTTTTTTCTATTTTTACGAAGTACTGTCTTCTATATTTTGTGAAAAATATTAAGGATACCTCGGATTGTAGCCAAGAAAGAGCGTTTCATTTTATTTTTTTTTCTATTGGTAAAAAGAATCTTATAAATCCTATGCAATTTGATACTTTCATAATGGTTTTTTTTTAATTGTGGGAAAAATACTCTTCCAGGTCCAAATTTAAGAAATTGTTGAAGAAATTTCATTTTTTTTTAAATATAATTTTTTGTATATATTATATTTAAAAAATGGAACCCCTGCAAATTTTCGGATTTTAGCCAAAAAAGGGTGTTTCATTTTTTTTCTATTAGTAAAAAAAATCTTATAAATCCTATGTAATTTGATACTTTTATAATGGTTTTTTTAATTGTGGGGAAAAAAATCCTTCCGGTTCAAATTTAATAAATTGTTGAAGAAATTTCATTTTTTTTAAATATAATTTTTTGTATATATTTAAAAAATGGAACCCCTTCAAATTTTTGGGTTTGAGCCAAAAAAGGGAGTTTCATATTTTTTCTATTGGTAAAAATATTTTTTATTATAAGTCCTATGTAATTTGATACTTTATAATGGTTTTTTTAATTGTGGGAAAAAACTCTCCAGGTCCAAATTTAATAAATTCTTGAAGAAATTTCATTTTTTTTTAAATATAATTTTTTGTATATATTACATTAAAAAATGGAACACCTGCAAGTTTTTTTTCTTGTCTGATCAAAATATCGTTTCTAACAATTAATTGTGTAGGTTTTCTAACATGATTTTTTTCTACTTCTAAAATAATTAAAAAAAAAAACCTTTTCACCTGGAAATGGTGGAGCCCTTTTTTTGTATTGTATTATTAGTTTTAATTAACAGTAACGATTTTTTAGGTTCATACATTTGAGATATCAAGCATTATGAAATTGAAAAAAAAAATTCTAAATCATCACAATGGTTTTCCTCTATAATTCTCCCTACCTTTCCAAATAAGGAAAGAAATGAATGCAGGTTAAAAATTAAGATTGTGTGCAAAGCAAAATCTAGTATCGATTCAAATAGTGTCATTCTATTTAAAAATGTAAAAAATGTTTGAATTTCGTTAAACTACTTAAGAAAAAAAAAAAAAATAAAGAACTATTCGCTTTATATGGAAAAGAAAAAGATATATCCAACGTCAATTTATTCTACTTATAGTGGTGAGTAAAAATGATATACACATAAATTGCTGCGACTAGTTACTAGAGTACGTTTAAATCGATTTGAATTTTAAACTACGCGCGCCGTTTAGTCTGGCGTGTATAAATCACAAGTATAAAGACCGTATTGCAGTGAAGTAATTCAAACTGTCTGGATAGTTTATAAACACGGAAATAACAGCAAGACTACTTCAGCTAAAATCAATAAAGTATAATTTCTGAATGAAATTGTATTATCATGCAAATAGAGGCCACTTGTGGCTTCTTAATTCAAATAAAAAATGACAATCTCCTTATATTTGTACTTTTAAATATGAATAATAAAAATGTTCAATTTTCGAAAGTAAAACAATAATTATTTTTTACTTTTATTGACATATATATATGATTATTAAATTACCGTAATTGTTCTTGATTACGAAACGTTGATATAATAATTTTCAAACAATTATTATTCCTGTAAAATAATTTTCTTTATTTCACGGATTTTTCCTTTTACAAAATAACATATATGTAATAATGACCAATTAATTTCACAATTAACATAATTACCAGAGGAATATAAAGAAAATGATAGCCAAAATCCCTTTTTATTAAATAACAAAAAAAAAAAAGATATCAGTATCCTAACGTACGCATCATGTTTAAGTACGCTAACGTATTCTTCATAATCTAAAAAAATAAAGCAATCATTTTTTTTTCTTTCAATTTTGCGCGCAAGGAAGGGTGAAGTAATTCAGGTTTGCAGCTCATTTTGGACATCAATTAAAAAAAAAAAGAATGACAGACAAGTCAGCTTGAAATTTGTTGGACATTTTTATTAATTTTTGAAAATTATGCATGAATACATTTTTGTAATTCTTATTAAATAAAATCAATGTTCTTCGTGTCTTTAATGGCGTTGATTTTGTTTTTTAGATTTGTCTCTCGTAAAATTCGAACAAAATTAAATTTGTCTTTAATGTAAAAATTGAATTTTTGATGAGCTGCAAACCAGAAGTTTTCTCCATAATAAGAAAATGTTATTGCAATAAATGTGCTCACAGAACTAAAGGTCGTAATCGATAGTTCCATCATTCGACCAGCTCTAATTTTTCTTGGATAATTTCCAGTGCTGATAATCATTAAAATGGCAAGACCAGATTTGCCAGGTAATTTGTACCAATCGCTCATATACGCGGCTTTCACGATTGTGTCACACTGTTTCCAATAATAAAAAAAAAAAAATGATGAAATTAAATTTTTTTAATAATACGAAGCAATTGGATAAAAATGCACACCTGTTGTTTCAGTAATTCGCCAATGTGGCAAAATATGAAGATATTGAAAGTCAGCGATATAAGAACACCGACGTACGTTAGAATCGACAGGGTCTCGCTATTTTTCCATTCCTGCAACATTGTACAATCATCGCTCTTCCCTTTTCGTTTTCTTCCCTCGGACATCAATTTCATGCGTTATTTTCTACCGTAATACAATAGTACTCGTCCAGACATATTATCAGAGTAGAAGCTACCACTTCGATGCAACATATTTCACAAAGTATCTCCTCAATTTTTGAAGAAAATCTGTAAAAATTAGGAAAAATATTGTCGAAAGTAGAACTTTGCCACATTGCTTTCTCATTATTTTCAACTCTATTTACCAAGTCACTTTTGTGATGATGACAATACATTAATTTGGACTTTAATGTTCTACTTAATTTCCAATCACATTTCTAATTAAATTTTTATTCCCTTTCAGTATTTTATAGAGCACTACAAAAGAACACTTTACACTAATTTCTATTTTTTTTTTAAATTTCTTCAGTCCGAATCATCAAAAATGTAATTAACTAAAACTACGTCGATGATTTTTTAAAAATTTATATTTATATTTACCAAGTCACTTTTATGATGATGAAGTACGTTGATTAATTTGGACTTTAATGTTTTATTTGATTTTCAATATTATTTCTAATTAAATTTTTATTCCCTTCCAGTATTTTATAGAGCACTACAAAAGAACACTTTACACTAATTTCTATTTATTTTTTAATTTCTTCAGTCCGAATCATCAAAAATGTAATTAACTAAAACTACGTCGATGATTTTTTAAAAAATTATATTTATATTTACCAAGTCACTTTTATGATGATGAAGTACGTTGATTAATTTGGACTTTAATGCTTTATTTGATTTTCATTCTCATTTCTAAAATTGGATTTATTTTCCTTTCCAGTATTTTTTAAAACACTATAAAAAAAACCCTTTACGCCAATTTCTATTTATTTTTTTTTTGTAAAACTCTTTAGTCAAAATCACGAAAAATGTTATTAATAAAAACTAAGTCGAAGTTTGTCTATCAATCTCCACAAAACTGTATCCTAAACTCTATTCAAGAGTCTGTAGCAAAATTTTTTTTTTTCCATCTATAATTTCCAGAATTTTACGTAAATCGTAGAGAAAGTTAGCTGTATTTTTTATAGCTACAATAATCAAGTGGCAATCCCTAAAATGTTTCATACACACATACAAACACAGTAAGGGTGTGGAAAAAAAATTCTTGAAATATAAAAAGGCATGTTTCGCCTACCCTAAAATAATTTTTATTTTTTTTACCTCTCCCATCATTTACTAAAAATGATTTTAATCGTTCAAAAAGGTCTCTACAAAAGGAACATCCCATTAATTCCATATACAAGGTGCTTGATTATTGTTTATTAACAAAAATACATCCGAAAATGTTATTCCACTTGTGTCTTCTGAAAATGTTGCCTCACTTCGAGAACATTGACATTGAGGTGCAGAAAAAAAAAATCACCATCACAAACTTTCGTCTATAAATTATTTAAAAAAAAATTCAACGAAAAATACAAAAGAAAATCCTCTAAAAAATATAAATCTTACAAAAAAAAAATTTCACCACCAAACAGCTTGAATACGAGTATTTAAAAATTCCTCACCCAAGTACACGTACATGTGTACAAATGATATGGCCAATTTTCCGTTGTAGACATTCATTTCTGTCGTCGTCGACAGACTCCATAAGACACTCTAATCTCGACACGATAATTTGAAACTGTCCACAAGCATGTGTCACCATAATAGCAGCAAGATTGCAGGTAGTTATAGCAACTGTAGAATTGACACAGGCTGCAATACAGCACGTGTACATTATAAATTGGTACGTAGAACCGACTTGATCGTCGACGAAAATATCGTATCCAGGATACAGTAGAACTCTCACAGTCTCGTTAAATTCGTTAATTAGTTTTCCAGTCCACAGTGGCATTATCAGATGATAAGACAAAGTGCAACTGTACATAAATCCTGCGCACAAAATCGTCAAATTACGTCCAATTTTAATGTTCCTCCTCATGATATTCCGATCATTATCGTTCTCGATGTTTTTCCAATCGATCTCGAGGTGCTTCATGCATTCTTTGATAACGCCTCGACGATAAATCATCGAACTGTACTTGAGAATACTGGCGATACAAAAGCCAATTGGGCCGATAAGCATAAGTTTTGTGATTGGATCCTTCTCACGTAAAATTGTATGAAGAAGACATGGAATGGTGATGAAAGCCATTAGCGAGAATATAATCGTCATTACTAATTTGGAGACATAGTTATGAATTTTTGTGGAATTTGTTGAGACCATTGGCCAAAAACCGAGCAAGGATAAAAAGCATCGGGTGTAATTTATTGTGTAATTTATGTCTGCTACATAATTTTTATTAAATACTGTCTCTGAGTCAGTGATTCGTTCATTGTAACACATCCTAACAACTCGAATGCTTAGATGCGACTGACCGTACGTGTAAAATCTTCTCTGGCAACTTCCGGGTGTTGATAAATTGCATTTATCATTGATGCGGGTCAAGTGCGCTTGCGTCCACTTCAGGTTTTGTTTAGTCTTTTGCTGAGCTTCGCGGTGGTGCAGCTGATTTCTATGGATTTTATTCGAGTCGGAGTGACTATTGACTATTAGCGTGCAAACTGAAAAGCTCTTGGAACGACTATACACTTTGTTCAAATTGTAGACTCAATTTTGAGTTCTACGAGACGTGCGCAAAAATTGCAGAAAATATTACTTTTCCATAAGAATTTCATAAGAGAATGGTAATTTTTTTAGAAAGGTTCCCAGTTTTTGAGTTTTCTACTTTTTTATTGTGAGTGTGCTGTGTCTCGAAGCTGAAGAATCATAAGTGGAAAGTAGAAAAAGTGACCTGTATATATTTTTTTTTCCTCGATTTTTAGTGATTTACTAATTTTCTCGATTTTTAAATTTTCAAGCTATATTGGTTTTTCTTTATTTTGGAAAAGTGTGGATATATTTTTACTTACAATCTTATGAAATTCTTCAATTATTGTTATTTTTTAAATTGTGAAAAGTCACATTTTATGTTGCATATATTTTTATCCCATTGTCAGAAAATAACAATTTTTTTTAAACCAAAGTGAATTTTTTATCGGAAATCGTGATTTTTTTTTTGTATCCAAAGTAAAATCGGTTTTATCGTCGAATTAATAATAATGAAAAAAATAATTTCGTTAAACACATAAAAAATACACCATAATTTACGAATTCATGATTAAGAGTATCTCCATCGACTTCAGGTAAAAAAGCGTGCATACATTTTTTTTATGAATTAAAAAAAATCGTATAATCGTACCTAAATTCCATTCAATATTATTTGTAACGATGTGAAAAAGCTTTAAGTTCAAATATTAAAAATGATAGAAATTTTATTTCAGAAAATATTTAAAAATATTAAATCCAGAAAAAAAATCCCCACATTTTTATACTCGTTTCTGATTTTATCTGTAAAAAAATACATCTTTTTTCCTTAAATTTAGTGAAGCCTCCTTTGAAATAAGAAAATAAAAAAACATGGGTCGTTTTTAGGTTCCAAACATTTTTTAGGTTTGTGCAAAAGTTTCTGAACTCGCGCAATTTTTTGTTTTGTTTTTTGGTTTTGTGATTTTTATTACCGTGACAACGAGCACTCGTAGCTCGTACAGTTTTGCACTTCTGTCGATTTCATCAGATGGGTTTCGTACGTCGAGTGTGTGCACGTCTTTTAGACTTACCCTCATTAACTGTATCGGTGCTTATTTACAGCTACGATATTGCATTAATTTTTCTTTTATTATTATTAATTATTAAAGCTAATCATCTAATAATACACTTGTAATTTACTGCTGTGAAACATTTTCTAGATTTTTTCATGTCGCTATCGTTCGTACCATGTTTAAGTACCCTAAGGAAGTCTTCATTATCTGAAAAAAAAAAAAATAAAGAAACCAAACTGTAAATTCCTTGAAGCAATTCATGAAATTTATATAATTAACCAAATAGCCAAATGGATTTTTTAATATCTTAAAAAATTCTTTGTTGGATGTCAATTTGTCTCAGAGTGTCGTATAATCGTATGTTAATACTGACATTAGTGAAAGTTGTGATCGAAAGTTCCATCATTCCACCAGCTGTGAGCTTGCGAGGATAATTGGCCATTGCGTTAATTAGAACCAGTGCTAGTCCGGTTTTTCCGGGCAGTCTGTACCATTCGATCAGGTACGAAGCTTTCCCAACTTCAATAAACTGCGAAATAAAAAAATGCCACGTTAACACTGATTTTTAACGATTTTAATCGTCATTTTTATTCTAATTGACAATTGAATTTCTGAACTTAAGAATTCTTTGAATGGCTGAACAAAATTCTTAGTTTGAATAAATAATAAAAATTACAAGAAAAAAAAATCGCCAAAATGTGTATAAAGTTGCTAAATTAAATTATTTTTCTTTTTAAAAAACAGTCAGTTTTGTAGATTGTATGGATTTAAAAAAAATGATAATATGGATTTTTGGTGATATAAATAAAAATTAAATAACCACAGCGTACTTGTTCCTTCAGAAGTTCACCTATGTAGCAAAATATGTATATATTGAAACACTCTGCAGTAAGCAGTACAATGTACGTTATAATGGCTACAGACTCACTGTTGCTCCACTCCTGTGGTTACAAAAAATTAATGACAATTATAAATTCTTTTAATTCTCGTTTTTTGCAGGGATTTCAGTGCATTCGGATTTTTTTCTACCGTCATACAGTAGTATTCCAGCATGAATATGATCGGAGTCGAAGCGCTCACTTCCATCAGACATATTTCTTGTAAAACTTCGTCAATGACGGACGAAAATCTAAAAAAATATACATATTTATATTTATTTCGCAAGTAAATATCTCCACCAAAATATCTTTTATTCGGATCACGTGATTATGTGAATTACATAGAAATTTTTGAATTATAGTCTTAAGTTAAATTTAATTGGTTCTGAAACTATTTTTAAAGAAAATAAAAAAAAATGAATAAACAAGAAGTCAGAAGAATTAGTAAAAGTGATATTTTAACCGTATTCGATTTTTTACAATTAATGATACATAACATTTTTTCTGAAAATTTTTTCTGAATTGAAAAAGCACATTTTATCCTGAGTCCTGCAAAGTAAATAGCATTATAAATGAATCTTAATCAAAAGCCAACAGTTGGATTATCAAAAACCAATGATTCAATCCTTAATGGTTCACATAAGAAAAAGCTGGAATACAGTTGAATCGTAGTTATACAACCCTAGAATGACTTCTAACTAATTATCGGTAATGATTTATTTTATCGTGACATCAACTGAGATTTCCTGTCTCTTTCAGTTTGTGTTTTTTAAGCCATCTGTGTAAAGTATAAAAAATGGTCTATGATTAAATTTTTCGTAGCCAACGAGATAGCAATGCTTCAAATATGTTGTTGAAGTTTTAGTTTGATTTCCAAAATCCAACTGTAATTCAACTTAGGTTCGCACATAAAACAAATTGCAATAGGGTAGGATTTTAGATCGTCAATTCTTGTCACTGTCATTTGGTCAAGTCATTAATTGGTCAAGTTCACCAAGTCATTAATATTTTCAACATCATTGGAGAACCGAACAACGGATACAGTTTCAGTTGTATTCACAAAGTCCAACCATAATTCAACTTTGGTTCAGATGAAACAAGTTCGAAAACGTTTGGATCTTAGACATCATGAATTTGGATCATTTGGACATTTGGGTCTTAGACATCAAGCTTTAAAGTCTGATCGTAAATTTTTGTCATTAACCGTCATTTGATTCTCAATCAATCATGAATTAGTCAATTTCTCCAGCTACACAAAAATGCATTAAGTGCAATTACGTATCTCGGTGTTATTTTGTCGTTCCATCACGAATTTCATTTGTAATATGAAATTTCGTTGGAGATTCTACTTCACATAATTTCTAATTTAAAGTAACCATCGAACA
Source organism: Perithous albicinctus (assembly GCA_964016905.1). Classification (NCBI taxonomy): domain Eukaryota; kingdom Metazoa; phylum Arthropoda; class Insecta; order Hymenoptera; family Ichneumonidae; genus Perithous; species Perithous albicinctus. The sequence continues at coordinate 34,302,475 of OZ024688.1, read as the reverse complement.
AAGAGTAAATTTAGTGTTTTACCTTAGGACTCGTACATGGCATCGAATGATAAAAGCTATTCGATCCTCGACGTTGACTCTTGCATCCGTAGCCGGATTATAGTCAACAAGATTCTCGAGTCTCGAGATGACAATTTGAATCTGTCCACAAGCGTGACTGACGAATATCGCGGCGATATTGCAGATTGCAATGCCGACGGTAAAGTGGAAGAACGCTGAGAGGCAATGGCTTGCGAAAATAATCTCGTAGTTGAAGCCAGCTTGAAGATCAATGAAAATATCAGATCCCGGATAAGCAAGTGGCCTGATAGTTTCGTTAAATTCGTTGATCTTGGTCCCTGAACAAAGTGGCATTATCAGGCTATAAGAAAGTCCCCCGGTGTACATACAAATGGTGCACATCATTGTCAAACCCTGGCCAACTCTCAGATTCCTGATCATTATATCCCGATCATGCTGATGTTCTATTCTTTGCCAATCGGTCTCCATGTGTTGAATGCAAAGTTTAATCGAGCCCGAGTGTAATACAAGAACAATGTGTTTGAGAATGTTGTTTATTTGAAAGCTAATTGGGCCTAACAGTATAAGGAGATCAATGCGATTAACGTCGTGTAAAACAACATGAAACAAAATGGGAATCAGAAGTACGATCATGCAGACTGAGCTAAATGGTAACAAAATCTTGGAAAGATTTTTGTCTTTTGACGATGTCTTTGATGTGACGTATGGCCAAATACCGAGAAACGTAAGAAACCATCGAGTGTAATGTATGGAGTTGTTCAGATCGGATACATGATCTTTGTTGGATATTTGTTGAACTCCCTGATCGCGATTAGTCACACTCATAGTGTCGGTTTGAAGTTACACGAGTGACTGTCGATAGAGGACAGATTTTTTTTTCCCTCTTTATTTTCGGATGGAATTGTCCTTTGTCTCGAGCTGTTACCATATTCTCGTTTATTTTGCATGAGATCTAGCTGATGGCTTCCATTGGCTGTTTCAGGATCTATAGGCTTTGGCTTCTTCTTTTTTTTATACTCCCTTCTTTGTCCTCTCGTAGCGCAGAAGGGATGGAAAAATGACAATAAAAAAACAGTAAATACCCTCAGCATTAGTTAAAGGCATGCGCAGTAAGCTGTCTTATAGTTTCGCTCTTTGGTCACGTTCCTTGTTTTTAATTAAAAACTTTGTCGTACGTTGGTGCAGCTCTTCAGTTTTCTTGATCACTTGTTTCCATGACATGTATTTCCATGTGTCCGGGCTACGTCACAGTGTGGTTCCTTGATTTTATAAAATGTCTAGTGAAATTTCAAACAGAGCGTTTGTCACACTCAAATGGGAAGAAAGATTTGTTCAATGTGTATTATTGAATGAGGATTGAGATTTTTATCAAACGAACGTTCATCTGTAATTGGAAGGGTTCGTTTTTATCGCAGTCTGCTTGATAAAATGTTTAACAAAATTGCAATACAATACTAAAAAATAAATTGTCGTCTTGAGGGAAAAAGAAAATAAACATTTGTTAACAATGTCTATTTTCAATATACAATATAATAATAATTATTGCTTGTTTTATTATTACAATCGGGAAATAAAAAAAGCAGGAACTGTAAACATTTTTTTTTCTTACAAACTTCAATGTCTGAAATCATTTAATCTGATATCTGAACGACACTCTCTGTTTTCATTGTCCCTTATATTACATTAATTTATTAACTATGGTAATAATTGTCTATAAAATCATGTTTAACATTACAAAATAGTAGCATTGGTCAACATATGCCAGTGGACCGCTCAACACTCTTACTCTAATAGATTAATTTTTTTTATATTAATTTGATCACGTTATTCCTCAGCTACCATTTGCAATATTCCCAAATATGCAAATGACGTCTTGACGATCTAAAAAAAAATTGGTTTATAGTAGCAGATAACAGAATAAACATGAAATCATGTGTCTTTGACGTACTTACGTCGCAAAAAGTAGTAATTGATAGTTCTACTATTCGTCCAGCTGTGAGTTTGGGAGGATTATTAGACCTGATGATAATCATGACGAGAGCCAGTCCTGTTCTTCCGGGTAGTCTGTACCAATCGATCATATACGCAACTTTTCCGATTTCTTCGCACTGATAGATTTATAAACGTAACACACATTCAACAATAGTAGACGAAAATGTTGTGGTCAAAACGGCTCTGCATGAGTCATCATTACACGAATCGTTCTCCATACACCCATTTAATTGAGCATGACGAAATTATACACAATCTCAACACAGCGAAATTGTACACGATTAACTTTAACAACAGTACGACACGGGAAAGTTCTACAGTGTCCGAGAGTTCGATAGAGTTTCGTCTCTGCACAGACCTTGTTTAACACGAGTCCTGATTCGCTGATTTGTCATCGCAAGGATATGACTCGTGTCAAACTAAGTTCTACATTGTTGGAGTTTGATACGGATGCAATTCTACACGAGCTCTGTTTTGATGATATCCATCATCCCGTATATGTGTAGAAATGGATCTGTGTGGAGATGAATCTGTGCAGAGATGGATCTGTGTAGAGATGGATCTGTGCAGAGATGGATCTGTGTAGAGATGGATCTGTGTAGTGATGGATCTGTGTAGAGATGGATCTGTGTAGTGATGGATCTGTGTAGAGATGGATCTGTGTACAGATGGATCTGTGTAGAGATGGATCTGTGTAGAGATGGATCTGTGTAGAGATGGATCTGTGTAGAGATGGATCTGTGTAGAGATGGATCTGTGCAGAGATGGATCTGTGTAGAGATGGATCTGTGTAGTGATGGATCTGTGTAGAGATGGATCTGTGTAGAGATGGATCTGTGTAGAGATTGATCTGTGTACAGATGGATCTGTGTAGAGATGGATCTGTGTAGAGATGGATCTGTGTAGAGATGGATCTGTGTAGAGATGGATCTGTGTAGAGATGAATCTGTGTAGAGATGAATCTATGTAGTGACGGATTTGTGCAGAACGTTGCCGTGTCGAGATTTACCTTGTCGTACTGATGCTGTCTAGAATTCTGTGGTGTTGAGCTGGTATCGTGTACAGATATGTCGCGTTCCATGTTTTATAGTGCAATTTTTCATCGTGACTACTGTGAACAACTTTGGTGTGTCGTATTTAGTAATTCGTCGTGTGGAAGTACAACTGTGTGTAATTTTTTCATGCTCAGTTCGTGCCGTGTACAATTTCGTTGTGGTGAATTAAAGCTTGTGTAGAAGAAATTAGCGCTCAAGTAAACTCGTGCACAGATGGATTCTGTCATTGAACTCTTTACCTGTTCCTTCAAAAGCTCACCGGCATAGCAATATATAAACATGTTGAAAATGACTGAGGTAAATATAATACCATATGTTATTACTGCCACTTTATTCCCGTTTCTCCACTCCTGTAATTAAATTCTTATCGACTTGAATCCCAAAAATTAAAATTAAAAAATTATTATCCTTTACCAACAGACAGTAATATTCCAGCATGCATATTATTATAGTAGCGGCAATCACATTCATGAGACATATCTCTCGAAGTAGTTGGTCGATTTTCGACGAAAATCTAGACAAAAAAATATCGAGAATCAACGAGAAAATAGAAAAATCTTTAATCAAAAACACCGAAATTACCTGAGTATGCTGTCGTGACGACAGGCAATGAAAGCTATTCGATTTTTTATTGTAATGTCGTCTGTCTTCTTGGTGAGATTCTCTAGTCTCGACATGACGATCTGAAGGTAGGTCAATATAATATTGTCCGCCCAAATGTTCACGGTTTTCTCCAGCGGTATTTTTTCAGCGTAATACAATAATTACAAAAAACATGGTTTTAATTTTAATTTGGTTGACAAGGGTCAAGCGAGTTGCTGTGTGATTACCTTTTTATTTTACGCTTATTCGCAGACATTTTGGAAATACGAGAATTATTTAATTGGCTAGTTTTTTTTTAACATTTTGGAAAGCTTTTTTTGTTATTTGAGGTAAATTTTTTTTGGCGATTCTATAGATTATATTTGTTTTTTCAGTATTAATGGTTGAATTAATGGACAATAACGACATTAAAAAAATCCTCTTGTTTTTGTTGAGTTTTTTTGGAATATCAATGTTATTTTGTTATTTATCGTTTCTAGAAAGTTGGTCTGCAAATTAATTGTCTATTTATTTGATAGTGTTAATGATTAAAAAATGACAGCTGATTACCCAGAATAACAAGTATTCAAGTAGTAAATTTGTAGAACTTCTTTAAAGTCGCAGAATGTGTGAATAAAATTTTTTTTAAAATTATGCTTTAGTCCAAAAAATAAACCGAGAAGTTGCAATACAAAGTTCTAAAATCCAGTGTCTCAAAATATTTTACCAACAATTAACTTATAAAAAAAGCGTGCTGCTCAAATCATTTATGGACTGCAGATATTTGTTTCATGTATTCCAGTGTATTTTTTTGTATCTCATTTTTTTTCTAAATGTCATGCTTAAATGTTTCCACACATTTTGAACTCATTGACGTGAAAGTCTCGAAAAAAGAAAATGTTTCACCAAAAAAAAGATATCTTCATAAAAAAGCAAAATGATAAAAAAAAAAATTAGAACTGATTTGACTGCGTGAAGTCTTCCAAGCTCCTTAATTTCGAGTTCATATATCCAAAAAAAAAGAGGCAGATTGGTTTATTTGAATCAAACATAGAAATTTATTTGAGTCAAATAAAATACAGTTGACTTAAATAAACCATTATTTAATGTAAATAAATTTTCAAATGTCATTCAAATAAAGCAACTCTGCCCTTTCTCCGTGTGTTGAGCAATTTATAGAATAAAACCGAAAATCTAATCTTGACTGCGTGTATATTCTTCTACTCACCGCCGTATCCGCTTTAAAAATACCGTCAAAATTTTAATCGCACTCATTTGTTCAGATATATATATAATATCAATGTCCGACCTGAATCTGGCCACAAGCGTGAGTGACGAATATAGCGGCAAGATTGAAAACGGCATTTGATACGGTGCAATGGAAGAAGCCGGCGATGCAATTGTTGCAGATTACCATCTCGTAGTTGTAACCCGCTTGAAGATCGAGGATAATATTATTGCCAGGAAAGGGTAGCGCTCTCACTGTCTCGTTAAATTCATTAATCGTATTTCCCGTTGATAGTGGCTTTAAAATGATGTAAAACACGCCGCTACCGTACATAGTAGCAGCGCACATGAACGACAATTTACGTCCGATATTAAGATTCCGTATCGCGATGTCCCAATCATTTTCACAATCGATAACACGCAAATCGCTCTTCATTTGTCGTAGACAATATTTTATGAGATCCGAGTGAAAAATGAGAACCAAGTGTTCGATTATATTCAACGTTGTGTGACAAAGTGGACCGAGCAATAAAATCGTTTCAGTGATACCCACATCACGTAACGCAAGATGAAGATAAACTGGTAGGACAATGATGAACATTGTGATCGAGCAATATGGCATCAAGAATTTCGACAGGATTCTCTCGATTCTCGTTGAATCCGATGAAACAAGAGGCCAAATACCGATGCATCGGAGAAAGAATCGTGTATATTGAAGAGCATCATCAATGCCACTTTCACAATCGTTGTCGAATTTATTTTGAACATTCGACAATTCGTTATGGAGACTCATAATGCCGGTACGAAGATGCGTGAAAGACTGCGGTAGGGAGGAATTTTCGTTTTGTCCGCTGCTTTAACAAGGAATCTTTTTCCATACTGTCGTTGATTTTATAATTCTCGTAGCTATCGTATTGATCTCTACTGTAGATGCAAAATGTTTTGTTATTGGTGGGTTTAACAGCTGGAGGGACAAATGAAAAAAAAAAAAAAAAAGCTTGTGCATCGAGCAGCGAATTTCACGTTACTTTGTAATGAAGACATGCGCGGAATACGCAGCTTTGGTACCCACTATTTTTATACCCTCTCTCCTGTTGAGCTTTATACTCTTTTGCACAAAGCGCAGGCTCTTCTTTCTATAGACAATGAAGGGGAGACTAAAATCGCCATGTTTTCCGTCATCGATGGTACCACAAGCTTGATGCTGTCTTCAAAGAAGGAAGAATATGGACTGTCGTTAGTCCAGTGGAATTCAATAACCGTATGTCTGCTGTATTAGTGTCACAGTGAGTCATTACATTACATAATCGTTTTTGATGCGGTGGCTGTGGATGATCGAATAGAATGATATGAATAGAAGGAGCATTGAGGAAGGATGGCTTTTTATGGGTTTTTTTTTCTTCAAGATTCCATTTTTTTAAATGTTTTCCTCTGTGATCAGGGCATCTCTGGGATTTTTTTATTTGCTATCTCATTTGTCCATGTGAAGGAAAGCTTTATGTTTCATGTTGAAAATTTATTTTGGTAACCGGTCTCTATGGTCTTCGTTGGCAAGGGAAGCTCCCTTTCATGAAACCGCTTAAAAGCAGAGATTTGGCGGAGAGCAAACTACAACGAATTTGCAGCTATCGAGCTGGAACTTGGCACAAAATTTTATCCGAGTGACTTTTGGTATTGAATTTGAGAAAAATCGTTAAAGTAGTTCAGATTTTAGAGAAACTCACATTTTTGTGATTTTTTTTTAGGATGCTCTGTAACTCGAGAACAGTTTAAGAAACTGATCTATAAATTTTGGCAAAAAACTTAAATAGAATGTGTCAATGTTTAAAAATTGAATTTTGGCCAAATCGATAGAGTAGTTAAGATTTTATAAAAATTAGCATTTATGAATTTAAAAAAAAACAAAATACTTTGGTTGGATCATTTTTAGGGTGGCTGAAACTCAGTAGATCGCCACACATAAACCTGGACACATTTTCTAAACCATTTTTCTCGACGTTTTAGAGTATTTTCAGTACACTGACATGAAAATTTAGAAAACAAAAAATATTTTCATGAAAACAAGACTTCCTGTGTGAACGAGGCAAAAATGATAATCTTTCCAAAAGTCCTAATCAATATTAAAAATGTAATATTAACTAAAACCTTTTTTAATAAAAAAAAAAACTCATTAGCCTCGAAAGTATTTTTCGAAAATCATTATACAACAATGAACAATAGATTAATTTCTTCGTGCTATTAATTCAGATAACATCGCAACTAGATAGTGTCCAATTCATCATCTTTATACATTACACTTCAGTTACTTGTCGTATCATGCCAAGGTACGCGAACGATGTTCTCATGACCTAAAAAAAAAAATGATGATCTTACTGGATCGCAGATTAAATGTGCAATTCGTATGTATTGCGTACAAGGTGGCTGGAAATAACTCAGTGATTTTTTTTTCGCTCTTCATCAGGTGTTCATTCATTGAGTTCATATAAGCTTAAAATAACGATCATGAAAAAAGGGGGAAAAGGGGTAGTGCATACAATTGCGTGTACTCACAAAAATATTATGTGAAAATATTTTTAGCAGTTCAGTATTGCGATTTTAGGGCCGTAATGCTTTTTGACAACATTTTGACCAAATTCATTATTCTTTCGGAAGGGCTGTAACGCCTTTTGAGGACATTTGGACAAAATTAACTTTTTCCCCCGAAGGGCTGCAACACTCTTTGAGGACATTTGGCGAAAATTCACTTTTTTTCGAAAGTCACTAACGATTTATGAGGACATTTTTTTTCCGCAAGAGCCTCGCCTAACATGTTTTAACACCAAAAAAATTAGAGTTCGCGAAGTTCCGATTTTTACGGAAATCGAGAATTTCAATCACTCAGAAGGACCACAAAAAAGAATTTATTTCATTTTTTTAATCATTATTTTAGACTCATTATTTTAGACTCAAATAAACTCATTTCCTGAGAAAGAGCGATAAAACAAAATCGTTGTGTTACATTGTGGGACACTTTTTTGGATACTTACGGTGCAAAATGTGGTTATTGATAATTCTATTATACATCCAGCCGTGAGTTTACAAGGAATGCTTGACATAATGATAATCAAGATGAGATCAAGACCAGTTTTGCCAGGTAGCTTGTACCAATCGATCATATATGCAGCTCTTCCAACTTCCTGACACTGTTCATTTGGTTAATATTTTTCGATATCTTAATTTTTAATGTAATTACGATCTCAAATGTTTAGGAATATTAATTGGCCGATTAAAATACCTGTTCTTTCAAACGCTCGCCTATGTAACAATATATGAAAATATTGAAACAGAATGTCAAAAATAGCATGATATATGACGTTAGTCCGACAATATC